>OX336886.1:5219529-6419529 GCA_946959425.1 Argyrosomus regius | reverse complement strand
CCTTTCAACGTTACTCTAAGTCGAAACCAAGCGGCAACTTTTGTAGCTGTGAAGTGGAAGAGCCGAAAAATGCAGTACCTCAAACGGCCCCTTTGGCATTGGCTACAGAGCGAGTCAATCTCAATGTTAAAATGTCCAACTTCACAGCAGAAATAAACATGTTTACAGCCTGGTACAAAAAACTGTTTTGGTCTCTATAGCTAATTTCCCTGTTCATGACAACTGTACTGAGGGTGAATCTATATAGAACTCACCTGTTCAAATTATATTAAGACTCAAAGTTATGAATAATTAAGAGCATTGCTGTTTTGATTGACAGCTGGTGGCTTGTTTGAGCACCCAGGCATCAGCAGAGGCAGGACTGCCAAGATGGCAATGGCCGAACCACCACGAGCTTCACAACTCTTCAGAAACCTAAGGGTCACGACACAGATACTAAGTCCTTGTTTGCGATACACAAACACTGTATATTCCCATGTCTTCTATAGGCATGCAGCTTTTAGCCTCAGCTTTATAACTGGTTATATTACTTTCAGGTCCTCTCACATGCCTGCCAGCTGCACAGGAAAAGAAACTTAAGAAATTCCTTTTTAAAACTGAAAAATGGCCACAAAATTGTTGTTTCCTGAAGCTTGAATATCACTGTATTTTTCATTTCACTTTAACAAGCTCAGACAGTAAAAATGTAAGGTTCTAATTATATGATTTTGGTGAGGTGTGAGACATTTTTTCAAACATCATTTTTGGATGACAAGTGAAAGAAAATTAAGAAGATACAAGCCAAGTTCATGGACTGATAAAACAACTTCCCATAGAAGTCCTTTAGACTTCTGCTGCCCCTGATATGTTTATAGGTTACATTGTTTTTGTAAATCGTAGTTTAATGTTTTGTAGATGGTTTTACAATGACAGTATGCAGGTCTGTCAGCATGTGATGTTGCACATGCACACATCCCTCTGTGCACACTGTATGTGGATAGACAGATGATCTGCAAACCAGTTCTTTTCCTGTGAGATAAAAGGCCAAAGTAAGTGGAAACATGCCTCAGATGATGAAATGGACACCAACCTGGCATGCCATCCTCTTCACCCATAATCCATCTTAATCCCAGCCTGCTCAGGTCAGACATCATTCCAGATGAGCTGTGTGGAGGAGACAGCAGCTGTCTTCGGTGTAACAGGGTGCTGCCCTGCAAGCAAACATGCACAGAAAGTAGTTTGGCTTTTCTCTCCTCGGGAGGATTTCATGCTCCTCACCTTCCTGTGTCTACCACACAGTGTCAATTTACGCTCATTTATATGATAATTGAACACTGGTTTTGCCAAATGCACTAGAGGAAAGAGTAACAGAGAGATTCAATATGGTTATAGTGGGATTTCTCTGGCCCTCTTCTCAAAGGCTGAGCCCCACAGGCCATGTAAATCTATGATATTGTGAGTTTGTTGAGTGAATCCTGGACACTGTCTCGGTATTGCTCAACTCAGCATGAAACATGCAGAGGCCATACAGAAAAGAAAAAAGGTCGAGAAAGGGTTACCGTTGATCATAAATTGGTTCAGTAAGAATGACACATGGTGTGAGTTACCTGACCTGCTGCTTTGAATATAGGGACCGGCCTTCACTCACACCGAGTGGAAGAAAACATAGTATATATATAGCACTGTATTGGCTACAAAATCATATTTCTGTGCAGATGTTTATGGTTTTCCTCTGTTTTCTCTGAATGTCATGAAGCGATACCAGAAGGGGGAAGGAGGGAAGGTCTTTCTCATTCACAGCTGCAATAAACAGCACCCTTGCCAAGTTTCTGGTATCACTCCCTAATCTACAGTATTTAGCAATGTTTTGCAAGAATGAACATATATTGTTTTTGTGTGCCTGCCAAGTTTTGACTCCTTTATCACACTTGGTTATGATCTGCATGATCTAGACAATGGTATTATCCCAATTTAAAAACTCCTCTTCACCAGTCAAATTATTGTCATATCTCAGAAATTAGATGAAATACCGCTGGACAAACAATATGACACATTGTACTTTTTTATTTTCTTGTTACATCCCAAGTGTGTTTTTTTATTCAGAAGATATATTAGTCTAGCCTGGAAACCAGACGAACATGCTGATTTTTCTGGTGATATCAGGCTAATAATAGTTCATAAATTGCAATACATTTCCATAGCTTAAACTAGCCAGCAGTATATAAAGTACTATAGTGAACCCTTGAACTTTTGAAGCGCAGCGACTGTGAGGTTTAATTTTAGCATGTTTTCATCCATATTGGGTGGAAAGTGGTGTATGACTCATGACCATTCATACACATTGTTCACACAATTTATGGGCAATGCAACAGTAAAAATATCCTGGTACAGTAAGTGTTGAATCTCTATGAAACAACAGTTAAATATTCTTGACTAGCCAAGTCAGTTCCCTTCCCTTTCACTTGCTGAAGGCTGAAGGCAAAAATACCCAAAACAAGCAACATGATGACTGAGAGCAGGACAGGCCTGGTGAAGCATCAGCAGGGAGGATGCTTCTTTCTACTTATGGCTTGTACACCTTAGGTAGTCACTGACTACCTGCACATTGACTTTGCAATTCAGTCTCCCTGTTCTCACCACCCCACCCATACAAAACTATAGGATGAACAGAGATTTGCGATTCAGACACAGATTTAGAAGCTGGGTACATGAAATAAACAAAGCCAGAGCACAACATGTAGGGTCCCATTTTATCAGTTTAGTCAATGAATCCTCCTGGATTTCAGGCTGACTGTGGAGTATTTACGATCCGAGTGTCTGATTGGTGGCCAGAGCGTTACGTTGGGCTCTTTTTCCAAAAGTTGGTTTTTCGCTGACACCCCTGCAGCGTGGACCACTGGAGCCGAAAAGGAGTCAAATGAATGGAAAAACCTCAGTTTTCACAGCAGCGCCGGATCCTCCATTCAGTCTTATGACTCTTCATAGTTGGCAAATCACGATCATGAGCTATATACGGATTGTTGTTCCTTAAATAGCTCATGAAATTGGTATTTCTCAGAGCAAAAGTTGTGGTGGTGTTTGCATTTCCTGTCTACGCTAGCAGTGTGGCTCTATGGATGAACCCTGATACTCATTAAAATCCCCCATAGAAAGAACTGTTAGAAGTTAAGTGATCATCTGACTTTTCATCTAGTTCTATAATAATGAGGTAAAAATTACAATTTATCCACTTCTTTGGTTTATAACTAAATACAGCAAATGTTTTTCCTGTTCTTGCTGTATCTGCTAAACATCAGACATTTTTATGTGAAGTGTAAATGTGGCTACATTATATCTGTCCATATATCTGACTTTGGGGACTACAGCACTACATCACTAATCAGTGAAACTGCAGAAAATTGCAAATATAAAGCAATCAATAATATAAAAAAAAAACATAAATGAAGACATTTAACCAGAGGACATACATTGTGGTAATCTGAAGCACACAGTTTCAACACATGAACCCTAAAGTGACCTCATATCCATGGAGTCATTTCAGTGTTTTCTACATAGCTACGTACATACGTAGGTTTTCACATAGCTGACATAAATGGATTACATCCACATGTCGGGCATTTACGTTTCACCAGCTGTTAGAGCAGCTGAAGTGATGAGAGGAATGTCGGTGGCAAGAAGAAGCCTCAGTGGGGTCTGAAAACACAGAGCCAATGATCTATTGACATCCTGCAGCTTGAGTGCTCAGGAGTGAAAGGGATATTGACCGCTGTATTGAATCCAGTTGTCTGAGGTCACTGAAGCCTCTTTGTATCTGCCTGCTTATGTTTGGCTTGTCTAGGTCCTTCAGAAAAAGTAGGTCAATCAATGCTGTGGATGCAACATGTCGGTCAACTCTGCTCTGCTGTGGTGGTGAAATGTCATAAGATTTATTCAAGTACAAGCGCAAGTTTGAGATACTATTTCTGCTACTATTTCTACTCCACTAGCAAAGTAAGGATATATTGCACTTTTTACTTCACTACATTTATCTGACAGCTTTTGGCACTATAGTTACTTTACATACAAACATATGAAGAGCTTGTAAAATATGATGTTTTGTTATAAATTCAACTTCCCAACAGTATGTACAAGTAGAGCTGATTAATCAGTTACCAAATTGACAGAAAAAGTTAATTTATAATAGTTTAATAATATTTCATAATCGCTATTTTTCATGCAAAAACCATTCATAGTGGGAGTTAGTTAGCTCAGTTGGTAGAGCATCCACCCCATGTACAAAGGCTCAGTCCTTGCTGCAGTGGCCCAGGGTTCGAATCCGACCTGCGGCCCTTTCCCGCATGTCATTCCCCATCTCTCTCTCCCCACATTCCTGTCACTCTTCTTAAGTTTTGTGAAGGTGTCACGTTCCGGGTTAGCTGGGACACTTACATAACATTTATAGATCAATAAATATGATCGATAAATCAATGAAGAACACGACCAATGGATAAATCCATCATGATAATAATCATTACTTGCAGTCCAATAGTTCGAAATGAGTTCCACTTCAAGCACATCAAGCTCCTCTCCTGTGGAAGCAGCTCCCAGTTTGAGTTTGAGAGGCAGACACCCACCCACTATAGAGCTTGAACCATCCCTTCTTGCTTATATAAGACTAGGATGCCTGGACGCCATCCCTCCCTTTCTCTTTTTAACTCAACCGGTGGCTGCAAATGGTCGCCCGCCAATGAGCTGGAAGTTTTTCCTTGCCGCTGTCACCAAGTGCTTGCTCATGATGGGAACTGCTGGGTCTGTAAATATATTATAAAGAGTACGGACTAGACCTGCTCTACATGGAAAGTGTCATGAGATAACATTTGTTATGATTTGTCTTTTTATTAATGAACCTGAATTTATTTAATTAATTAATAGTCACCAGGGACATTTTATCACCGAGTACTCTTACTTTTAATGCATTACTATGTAACTATGTAAGTACATAGATTGAATATTTTTACAGTGTGGTAATTAATCTGAATACTTCATCCATCACTGTATTGTTGTCACCTCTTCACGGATGATTGCATAGCTAACACATTTTTAGTGTTTCCTCATTGTTTTGGATGTTGGCTCTGACAAAATTAGCACGACACACTTGTTCCAGTGAAAAATTCTTTGTGTTCTTTCCAGTCCAATGAACGGGCCAAAACAAGAATTCGGACAGCCTGACTCTCATCTGTCAGCTCACAGCACCGCTCCTCTGTGAATACCAGACTGATGTGCCTTCATAAATCGTATCTTGCCATTCCTGAGCCACCATATGAATTAATCTGCTCATGGACTAAATGGATGGTGACACATATGCAGAACTTTTATAATTCACTACCCTCGAAGGAGCTTTATATATCGCTGTATAGTGTTACAATGGATTTATTCTGTGCTTTTGTCTTGGTTTTCAGTGAGAGTAGCAAATATTTCACAGCGCTAGATCATTTTGTTGGCATGGACACTTCCATATGATTATTAGCGATTACAAACAGGCAAAAATACTGTTTGAACGTAACAACAGTTGACACAAAATTTCAGGGTCTGCGATCACTCAGTACATCTGTAGCATTTCTACCCAGAAATTCCTGAATAGTTTCCAAAATAAAAGCAAATATAAACGTATATACACACACACTGCCAAAAGTATGTGCACATCTTTCTCCACATACTTTTATATACTTTTGGTCTGGGATTGTTTTTCTCACCTTTTTTTTTTTTTATCTCAGTACTATTTTAAATAACAGTATGTTTCCAACTTTGAAGCAGTTTGGGGAAAGTTCCCCCCTGTTTCAACATGACAATACCCCGTTCACAAACAGAGGTCCATAAAGAAATGTTCTTCCAAGTTTGGCTTTGAAAAAAAAAAACCTGAGCGGCTTGCGCAAGTTCTAACACTCAATTTGTTTGAATCAATTCAAAAGCAGCCCCATGTAGCCTGGTCCAAAATATGTTGTGGCTGCAGTCACAGATTTTGCTCTCCATGACTTTCTGTGTGAAGTTTGCGAGGTGTAACTATCTGCTGCTGGTCACAAATTGACCCAGGACCCAGTTCAAATTGATTGTGAGGCTCCCCGATGTCTAACCAGTTTGAAAGAGCGATCGAGCTATCTCTATGTTGTTTGTATAACTGTCAAATAAAAGACAAAACAGGTACTTTTACTCATAGTGTACTTTTGCCTTGTTGTTGGTGCTGTATCTGTACTTTCACCACTGAGGCACTGAGGAGGCGGTGCAGTGGTTAGCGCTGTCTGTGAATGTGAGCGTAACATCCTGTCTATATTTGTTAATCCTGTGACAGACTGGCGACCTGTCCAGGGTGTACCTCATCTTGGGGGAAAGGCTGACAATAAGCCAAGCTATATCATTCAACATTAGTTCCCAACCTCACTCATGCTCTTGTGGGTATTTTCAACACCTAAAACAAGCAACGGTTCCATTAAATACCCTTACTACCACTCCTAAAGTATGACTCGCACTGTGCCGATGCCCATCATCTGCTGGTACAGTGTTGCGGTTTGCGGTGTTGACTAAGCTGTGGCTGTTATTAGTGGTAAAAGAGGCCTCGACTGAAGTCCAAGGGTCAGCCTCATGCTTATATACTTCAGGAAACGTCTCCTAAATACAAGCTCTTAAATATATAAACCCTCTGTTTAGATTTCCTTCAGTTATGTGAGCATATATATATGGAATCTTATGCAATTTAGGTCCAAACATTGTCCAATTATGTCTATTAAATCCTGATAATTAATTTACATTTGACAGGGAAATTAGTGTCAGGCATCACGCCAAGTGTATTACTCTTCTATAATACTGTACGACTGTAAGTGAATAATGAATATAATTTGGGCCAAAGCTACTCCAAGCTAAACATGCCATTACCTCACTGTGCCTGAGAATGTTGTATGATGCACAAAGCAAAATGCCAAAGTGGCTTTTTAAATATGACTAAATATGTATTACTAAAAATTGCTCTTTTAGGTATAAAATTAGACAAAATAATGACGAGAATATTATGCCTTTTGTATTTGTAAGAAACAAGCTTCTCTGCAATGTAATAAGGTTAAACTCATTCAGAAAAGATTTACTCGAGCCACAAAAATACAATTAAGCGTGGGCAATATATAAATTTCTTTAACAATAGATGTCCCATTTTCCATTCTATGACCAAATTCAACTTCTCGCAACCTATTTCATAAGAAACCAGATGACTGAAATCATTTCTTCGATCCGTGCTGTCACATCAGATCTTCACCCTCCATTGACATAAAACACATCTCTCAGTCGCATTTCCCAGAACAGTGGTTTTTGCCACAGCAGCTGCCTTACATGCAATATAATCCTCCACAGTTTATTTTTCCAGAGGCATTATGTTCTAGAGAGTACACGATGGTATTCTTGCAGATTAAGATGGCATGAAAATCAAGAACCAACGTGGAGCTTCACCTCAAATAAAGAGGAAAAAGAAAATAGAAAGATTGCAGTAATGCTATGACTTTTTCCAGGTCAGGAAGCAGCATTGAAATGTCTCTTAGGAAAACTCAGATGATGACAGAGTTTGGCGAGGACGCTGAACAATCTGGTTCTGATAAGGAGGAGTTTGCATTATGGCCTCAGATGCTAATAAACTTTATTAATGGAAGCATCTGAATATTTCATGCATGACCACACTGTATTTTTCTGTTGTTGACAATACACAAAGCCACACTGAATCAGAGTCAAATTCATTTTATGAATACACAATATCAACGCAGGTTTCAGAGCAAGAGTGCTAACAATCACAGTTATGTGCGAATGCTGAACAGATGTATTTGTGTACTTTCACGCATATCGTAATTGAATCTACAATAAAGGAGGTATTTTGTCGATGAGAAGCAAGGTCTTGGCCTCTCGGTGAGTGTTTCTGGCTTATCGATTTGTGTGGATGAGTCACTCTCTTCATATACAGAGCTGTGACATTCATACATAGAAATTCGGTAGACCCAGTATTAAATTCTGATGATTTACTCCTGGCACCATGTTAACCACAAAAGCAGTCTTCGTAACATGATGTAATTTAGATGGAGAAATGAAATTGTGGTAAAAGATATACAAGGTGAAGCAAACCACAAGTAATCATACATACATGTGGTTCAGACTTTCCTAATTGCTAAACAATTTGAGTTATTTTTCAAGCAGGGTACATGAGACCTATACTGCTTTAATCTCATCTAACATTACAGACGTGCAGCTGCTTTACCTTGAAAACCGCATTAACCATTCCTGTCTCATAGGACTTACAGTCATATGTAGTTCATTTGCAGATATCAATTTATGATCACTGGAAACATTTAGCTCCACAGCAGGAAGTAGTGAGGTGCTCATATAGTAAACTGAAGGCTTGGGTTTTTTATCCCATCTCATACTTTTTATTAGTCTTTAAAGTATTTTTTTTTCCAAATATCTAACCACATTCATGTATCTAACTGTAAAGGAATATTCCACCAAATTACTACTGATAATGGAGTTGCAACAAATCCTCCCAGAACTTTATACATCTTTTCTCTCTTTTTGTATCAGAGAACTTTGTCAACTCGCAAGACGATTTGCTAGTGAATTATTGGAAGTCCAAATTCTTGGGTAACAGACACTTTTTATTTCATTCAACTGTAAAAAGTTAAAATAACATGAAAGTGCTCGTCCAATACGCAGGTGTGAAGATTCATAGGTACGACTGCTCCTTTTTTTTCTCTCTAAAATGTGATTTCAGCTTACAGTCTTGTGATTACAGCGTGCAACTGTCTGACATTGATTTGTAACATTATTGTACTACTAAGTGCTTGCTCCTGGTGGAATTGTTGTGTCTCTGTAGATAATATTATAAAGAGTACGGTGTAGACCTGCTCCATATGGAAAGTGTCATGCCACTAATTCTGCCTTTACAAAGATAATTTTGTTAATTTTTTATGGACACTCTCACAGAGGTATTAATTTAGCTCTGTTTTTATTACTGAAGTTGAAGTCTGCAGTGGTTTTGAACCGGAATGCATTATAACGAGAGCTGTTTCTAATAATTTGGCCAGCCTATTTACATAAATGAGAAAACACCTTTCAGCATAATGCACTTGAGTGAAATACTACACCCCACCATGACCTCAGTAATAAACATAAAGTAGAATTATTACCTCTTTGAGAGCATCAACAAAAACTAAATATTTTTAAGCTTCATAAAAGTTGAATTCATGGCAGAGTTGTTGTATGGATCACATCAGATTGTAACACTATCACAAACATGCAGTAACTTTAAATACAGTAACTGTGATTGTTTGGACCGTGCTGAACATACGCTGATCATGTAGCCCCAGCTAATCACCCTGAAACCGTACCCCGTGATTATGACTGAAATTCCTTATTACAGCTCCACCACAAGGTCAAAGAAGTTCGAGATTCTGTTTGTTTGTCTGTTTTCATAGCCAGCAACCTAAGATTGCGACTGCATTGCATCACATTCATTATCATTTTAGAAACATCCAGCACTGCTCTGGTTGGGCCTCGTCTTGGTGGGGGTCTGTTGGATTATACGGGAAAAAAAAATCCATAATGAGATTCTGAGTGTATACGGTTCAGCTGTAACCTTTTGCTTAAGCAGCATAGGAGCATCTTATTTAAGTAATTTTGTACTTGCTGGCGGAGCATGAAAACAGTGGTGGAATGTAAGTACTTTTACTCAAGTACAAATTTAAGGTACTTGAGTATTTCCATTTTATGCATCTTCTACTCCACTACACCTCAGAGGCAAATGTTCCTCCACTATATTTGTTACTTTTCTGATTACAATTTTCAATAGCCTTCGTCCCCAGTTAAAAACATGAATCTCCAAATTGGGTGATTTTTAAAGTTTCTGCTAAACTCAAGGATTAAGTGTTCTTTTATGGGTGTTTTCGCAGTGTTGCTTAAAGGATCTGAATACATCACTGGAAAACATTATGCAAAACAGCCTCGGGTGTTATCTCTGAAGTACTCACTTAACTAACAGTTGGTGATTTCGACGAAAATCAATCCTGCCTCATTTGGATACTGCCAACCTGCGATTTTTCAACATGGATTTTCAAAAGTGTTTGTTGAAAGTACACATTTAATAGTCTACACATGATAGTGTGTTAATAATTTCCCTCCACTGTCTCCAAGGGGAACTTTGATGTGTAGATGCATCATAAAATTCCATGGGATTTGACTTGGTTCCCATTTGTTAACAAACTTGTTGTCTTCTCCCATATGTTCTGATTTTAGCCAGTTCCTGGCAGATGCACGCAAACTGGCAAACAGGCAAACAGACAAACTGGCCTCCAATGAGAAATTGTGAGGATGAACGACTCCTTTACTGAGCCAGGATTCCCACTCTAAATGATTCCCTCTCTGCGCAACAGGTGGAAACAGTTGGACACCATCAAATGTGTTTATGAGGATATTTAGCATGTTTTGATTGCCAGTCAGTAAGTTATATGGGGGCTTGTTTAGAAGGAAAAGGTTGAACCATGTGTTCAAAATAGTAACAAATACACACACACACACACACACACAAAAAAACTATTTAGTCTGCCTTTGTTGATATTAGGACAAAATGTTTGAAAAACCTGTCAGTATAACGCAGTATAATTCAAACTACAGCCACCAAAATAACTCTAAAATTGAATCAACATCTCTCCACAACAATATCAATAAAACCTAACATTATAACCTTCATTAAGTTAGGTTTCATTGCCGTACTGTTGAATAGACAACATTAGAGGTTCTTTATAGATACTGTATAATCAGATCTCAACAACCCAACAAATAGAAGCACTTACTGTCCTTTAATGTCTCATGAAAAAAACAAAACAAAAATGCTTTTAGTTTTAAAGGTTTAGGCTCCCCGTTTTGGATATCCAGATTTTGCTCCTACAGGGTTTGAATGAATCTTATCCTTTCTTACATTATCTTCATATCTTTTTATAGTAATATGTGAATTGATATTTCGAGCAGTAGAAACATCTAAAATCTTTGTGTAAAGGTGTTAAAAGTCCAGTGTGTAGGATTGAATCACACAGTGGTTCAAAAAAGACTCCATGGAAGAGGAGCCATGGACTCAAAGACTCAATCTACGGCAGCAAAAACACAGCAAATCTTATTTTTTTAGGTGATTATACACAAATGAAAACATACTTACGCATAATGTATTCCATTTCTGACATATTTTGTAAATATAGCCGTCTAAATGTTACACACTGGACCTTTAATTCTTGTATTTTGATATCAACTATCACACTAGAACATTGGAAACGTGGCATGCTCTAGAATTTATGTAATATGAATACTGTTTACCCATGAAACTGATCGATCTTCCTGCATTCTACATTAACCGTCCATCGCTTTACATTATTGAGTTTGGAAACCGCAGAAAAAATCTTATAAGTCAATAACTTACAGCGTGTTCAGTGTTTGCTCAGTTGTCATGGAGATGGATTACCTGTTCAACTGTGCAAACTGTAAAGATTGTAAAAATCACAATTTTATGCAACTTGTTAGCATGTATTATTACTACTCTTGCTCCCATACACCACCTACAATGTAAGATTATCTTTTCTGCCCAAATGGCAATAAGTTTGAAGAGTGTTTATCAAAATATGGTCCTGGTCAATGATGGTCTCTTCAACTACTGGGAGTTCCTGCTTCTCCATTGTCCTTAAAGTGTTTTCTCATGGTTGGCGTTGACTCATTAAACATTAACTGCTCCACTGAGTAATTGCATGCCCATACACTCCCTCCCACCTCTTTGATTTTCAGCTGATGTGTCTTGGGGTATTGCTGTGCTTTCCTGACAGCAAGCCAAGGTTCCCAGCCGAGCAGACGATGAGAAACAGGCAAATCCTTTCCAGATGTTCCGACCAATGGTCCTCATTTATCGGCCAAGGAGTCCAAAACAACAAGGGTGATTTCCTTTCCTCTACAGCAGCAGGACTCGTCCCCAGTGTCCTCAGTTGGTGGTGAAAATATATGCCCATGCTTGTGGCCTCACTCACTGACCCCATGGGTGCCTCATAAATTGAAATAACACTACCCTGTCAATGCACAGCGCGTAAATATATGTTACTAGCAGAAAATGTTTACATATTAAAGAAGCGAAAGAAAAAGACACATCTGACTATCAGATCAGGATGAACCTTTTTACTATATGAAAGGGATATTGTTGTAGACTCAACCAAGAAACCTACTTTACATTAAAGAAAAATAAACTTAGATTTCATGCAGGTTCAGACATCTGCGGCAATATAGCTGTCTCTGCTTGTGTTACTATTTCCTGCCTTTCCCTATTTCACTCATGCTGGCCACCACGCTTCTGTCAGGCAAGTGTGTATCATGTTTTCTTATTATGAAAACGATTATGTTCCTTTTTTTAAATGTGGTTAGAACTTGATACCCGAGTCACTGGAGAGGAATAAAATTAATCAAAGGTAAACAAAAAAATCCATCTTAAAAAATGACATGTGCCCCCCTTAAGACAGCATATTATTGTCATGCAGTGTGGTCCAGTGTGCCAGATTTAAGGGAGTCTATTTACAGAATATGGAACAAATGGCATATAATATACATCACTATGTTTTCATTAGTGTATAATTACCTGAAAATAAGAATTGTTAAGGTTTCTGTTGCCTTAGAATGAACCTTTTAGTTCCTCATGTTGACTCAACTCATGTTGAACCATTGTGTTTCTGCAGTAGCCAAGAACAGATTAACTAAATACTAGCTCTAGAAATGGCCTTTTGTGTGTTATGCAGCCAACATAGTTCTTCCTATATGCTAAAAAGGAAAGCGTGAAGCAAGGGGGCTTTCAATCAGCAACTACACCCACCAGATACCACTAAATCCTACTCACTGGACCTTGCGGTGACATTTTTTTCACAATTCCTGTTCACCAAGGACAAGAATTAACTTTGATTTATAGAGTTACATTTGGCGCTTATTCTAAAATAAAGATGCTTTCAATCAAATCACCACAAACTGACTTGTGACCAGGTTTTAACATGGCTTTGTTCAATACTCAATTCACGTTCCTGCATCACCTTGTCAGGGTTTATTTTACAATAATGACCGGCTCGCTGTACATTATCCCTTACCTTTGTACACTTTGGGCAATTGATTGGGGTTGCATGTGTGGGACAAATAGAGGCCTGATACCAAATGTTTGCCCCTCGTCTGCTTCAGTACAATTCAAACAAAAATAGCACATTTTCTACAGTAATAGAATGATTAATAGCAAGAATGATTGATTCGTGTGCACGAAAACAGACTCATTTAAGAAACAAAGCAGAGTTTAGGTCAAGGCGTTCCAGAAAAGAATTGTCTGGAAGAGGTTCAAAGTGTTTGAAGGCATCTCCTAATTCTCCACGCGAGGCAGGACCTCATTCCATCCGAGTTAGATGCTACTGGTTCTTATCATCACTCTTTGGACAGCCTGCTGAAGCCCAGAGAGATAGGACAGCAACACATATTGTAAACAACATTAGTCATGACACCATTTCATTTCAGCTTAGCCATCACAATCTTTCCCCTCTAACCTCTCACTGCATCAGTGTCACATGTTGTCATGCATGCTTTTACTACGAGTAAACTATTAGGCACAGGATCTCATCTCGTCGCATGTAATCAAAAAATCAAAACAAAAAAACAGTAATTGCCCTCCTTGACTCCAGTCATGCTCCAGAAGGAGCACATTTTGCGGTGTCTGTCGGAGAGAAAGACAGCAACAGAGAAGACATCTGTAAATATGATATTAATATAAATATCCATGATTAAAGGAAGTTGTTTGTGTCAGAACTGACTGCAACTGGTTATGATTAACAAGGAAAGCATGGTTATCATCACTGACTGTCAACAATTAAACGATGGCATACCACAGAGCTTCCAAACTAAAGATCAGGTTAACTCATCTCATGTCAGTGATGAGTAGGTAAGTAAATAGGGGGAAAATTCCCTTGTGAATCAGATGGTTTTATTGCTGCTATAAATAAGGGTCCTTTGAGGTTGAAGCTCAAAAAGCATTTGAGTGTCAGAGTCTTCTACCCAGATCCTGGTTTTACACCACAGATTCAATTTAGCTTTCAAGGATTGCTCTTTCTGTTTTGAGATATTGAGTTAAATGTATCACGAAGAACATGTCAGCTATTAAATTCATGAACCATCACATTCACATTTCACACTTCTTCTCTAGACCAAATTTCACATTCATATGTCGACTGAACCTTATCCAATTATTTAGATTCATTCCAAATGTGCATACACAGTGTCACATTAGTTTGGTTTTGTTACAGGAATGTTTTGCATCAATAACAGCTTGTTTGTTTGCAGTAATATAATTGATTTGTTCAGAAAGTGAACCGTGCAGTGTTGCGAGTTATCTTAGGAATTCAGTTTGGATGTTTTGTTTTTTTTTGCTCCAAGCACTCCGTCAAGAGAGAAATACAGCCCTGCGTGAAGAGATAACTGTGCTGGCACCTGCTTCACTAATCCAGGCATGTTTGACAGAAGGTATGGAAGCTTTGAAAAAGCACTACAATCATTCATTAACAATTATATGCAGCATGTGCCATGGTATGTAAGGGCAAGTCAACAAGCATTTACGTGTTTGTAATTGATTTTTTTATTATTATTTGTCTTCATGCAGTATTACAAATGGAATAAGACAGAGTCGGTCGAGTGAAATAAAAACTAATAATCCCTCCCAGCTGAGCTTTGTAGCAAAGGTCAGGGGGCTGTAAAGTCCACATGTTTTTCTTATGTTAAGTGCATGAATGCACACAGCAGATTGTGCGTGTTCATCACTCCATGAAAGGTAGCTGGTGATGGCACTATAGCAAAGGTCACTGTGTCTCAAAATCGATATTTTTCTTAAAAAGCAAAGTTTGTGTCAGTAGGGTATGTTCATTCATGGCATGTTCATTTCACTATTGATGTTTGGTGCAAGTTGGCGCAGGAAGAAAGCTCATAGGGTCAACAAAATCTTCATCTCAATATGCCCAACAAATATGTTGGTCAAAGACAGACAAACCTCAATTTCTTTGAGAAGATAATGTTAAATAATAGTAGTCTGTTAAAAGAAAGCAAATAAATGTGCTTGTTTGCTTCAGTTAAGAAGTTGCAGATGCAATATTATATGTTTGTATCTTGGTTGTAGTTCAGAATCGCACTCTTAAAGGAATTAAAGATGGAGCTGAAGCTGAAGAAGCACTGAAATAAGTGGCAGTGTCCAAAAATACGTAAGGGAATTCAGGGGTCAGCTGAAGCACAAGGTTTAAGCACACAACGGGACTAAAATATCCATAAAATAGTGATAAATTAAAAAGTCAGTTCAGGCGTTAGCTGAAGTGACCTTTCAGCAAAAGAGCTAAAAGGAGTTTGAAATGTTGTTTTTTTTAATGAAGCCTTCATATATTTCAACCACAAACTTGTTTTAGCAATGATTATATAATGATACTGAAAGGGGCATTATCAAAATAGTTGAATGGTGTTACTCAACTCAAAATTCTTAACCCTCATGTATGCCACCAGACCACTTACAGTACAATCCAGCAAGCCTCGCTCTTGTGCTGGGCTGTGCTTCTTGGAACCAATTGCCTTGATCCAACAAGATTTCCCTCGTGCCAAACAAGAGCATTTTAGGATTTTCCTGGAAACGTATGCGCTGTAGCATTTTCTCTTGCAATGCTGCTCTAATTCTATAATCTACAGTGTGCCCTCCAGATGAATCTTTGCCCTGTGTTTCACTTGTCGTATATACATGAGTATTCATAGTATATCCTTCCATGCATTCTTGGGGTCAGACAGAGAGCAATAAAAGACAATTTGTGGAAGGGGATATTTCTACACGAACTTCCTTAAAGATTGCCCCATCCTGAGCTAAAAATGAAGCCACTCTAAAGCCACTTGGGTTGTTTTAATTAACATTACCACAAAATGCCTTTGTAACGTGAATGACATTAGCTCTCTGATGACAAACAGCAGATGGTCCGGATAAGGAACATCACTCACTTCCTGCTTTAATTGCCTCAGACCAAAAGGCAACTCCATGGGAATATTGTGCCATTGTGAATAGCGTTCATATCACAACTTTCCAGTGTAATGTCACTTACACACACTCGTGTACTATGAGTACACGAGTGTGTGTACTGTCTACTAAATTGCAGGAAACATAAAGATCGTGTGGCATTTGAAAATGTTTTCTGGTTTTAGAAGAAGAAAAAGAAAGAAGAAGAGAAATCTTAAGTCATCTGCAGAGACAATATAAGATAAATAAATATCTGAATACTTCTTATTGGTGGATACTCAATCCAAGATGTTATTTTTGCCATCCATTTATGGATAATCTGCCACTAATGCAGGCAAAAAAAACAACCTCCAAGCCTCCATTTCCTGTATTGCCTCACCATTCTCTCGCCGGAGTGAAAACTGTGAATCTCTGAAAAGGTTACTGATCCTGAATTCATATGTGGATGTTGTTTTTCTCCCCACCCCCAAGCCTCATATCCACCATTAACACTAACACCTTTCACAGCCTCTGTAGAGGGGACCATTTGCTGCCTGTCAGTCAATTTTGGTGTTGATTAGCTCCTTGTGAGAAAAAGCTGAATCTTGCGAGGCAGTCCTCTGGCCCATCAGTGCGGCAGTGTTTTGACAGGAAAACACGTGCCCGTTCGCGAAGATGTGAACTGAATGGAACTGGGCTTAATTAATTCTCAAGCTGTTTCTGTATAAACACTATCAGATAGATTGAATTCCTCAAGTTGTTTAGGTTGTGTTATTTATTTGGCCATTTTAAATAAGCACGCACATGAAGAAATATAAGTGAGATTGGCACATGCAAAGCCTGTCCTGTTTACCCTTTTTAATGCGAAGTCATGAACTCTGAATAGAGTTTGTGTACTTTGTATTGAATTCTTTTAAGTATGTTAAACTAAATTCTGTGGTTGAACCAGAGAGGATAGTTAGAAATACCGATTTGCACCAGAGTAGTGATCTCATCCTTTCTGTTTAGCCACGCTAGAGGCTGGAGGAGGATGAATACTACTGACATTTGTCAGCACCATGAAGTTGACACTTTTATTTAGGGCTAAGCTTAGAGAATAAATCCTACTGATTATGATCCCCTGAGTTTTTGTGTGTCACTAATAGGTCAAATATTTTTATAGTCAGTAAGATGTCTCACAAAAACATTGTCCAGACTTTGACTTTGACTTTGGTAATCTCCTGACCTTTCATCGAGAACCATAAATCCCATAAGCCTTAGCAGCATGCTGAATTGTTAACATGGTCACATGCTGAATTGTTAACATGGTCACATGCTAAACTGACATGGTGTACGTGGTAAACATACCTGCTGTCACCTGCATATTACTGATGTTAGCATTTAAGTCAAAGCACTACTGCAGATGTTATTGACTTTAAATTACGTGGAAAGTGGTGATCCAAAGTTCTTATTAGGTTGGAGGAGGATGTCAGTGTGGAGATGAGTATCACTTATGTTTTACAGTCTACATGATGTATATCTGTATTTTTGTCATCAAAATATATATAAAGTGTGTTTCTATCCCGCACACATGACATGACTGTTGCATGTCTATTCGTCCTGGGAGAGGGGTCCCTCTTTTTTAACTCCTCCTGAGGCTCCTTCCTCTTTTTCTTCCTTCATTTCCTTTTCCTTTTTTTGTGGGGGTTTTTCTTTATCTGAACCGAGAATCTAAGGACACGGGGTGTATGCTGTGTACATCGTAAAAACCCCTCGAGGCAAATTGTGATTTGTGGATCTAGGCTATAGAAATAAAATGGACTTGACTTATGTTTAGGTTTATTGGTTCAGGTAAATCACTGTACTGTACTTTGGTGCAGTTTAATGATAAGGCGACTTTGACCGACCACCAGGGGGTTAAAGTGAGATTTTGCAGGTGGGGGAACCCTAAGATCCGGTAAACCCTATAGGCTGTATTAGGGGAAGGGGGCTTTCCACATCTGTTTCCTGCTGAGAAAATGTGTGTTTTGTTTTTTTTCTATACTAGTTCTATACGAGTTCTAGACTGTTGGTCAGACAAAACAAGTAATTTGTCAACAAGTCAGATATCTATGGAGCCCAGAAACCAACATGATGTAATAAAAGTCAAATATTTAACTGGATACTATTAATAATAACATAACATAACATTTTGCATTTTCGTACGTTGCGTGGCCTGCATAGTTTCTCCCTTGCACTTAGAATGGGAGGGCGAATGGAGGGGGTTGCAATCCACAACTATCCACCACTAGATCGTACATACTGAACCTTTAACCGTAGAAAAAAAAGTTGTTTTTATGTCTGTTATCTACCAGGACAGGATGGGAATGTTAATAAAACTGAGGAAATAAATAAAGCATCCTGAAGAGCCGAGAGGCGGGTAACAAAACGGATGGTAAACTCTATAGTCCCCTATGATGGAGCGTACAGAATGTTCTATGGGATTATGGAGGATAAGAGACATCCTCTGCACAAACTCATATTGTGGAGTGACATATTGAACACAGTGGCACACTAAAGCTTCTGGTCACTCACGATATCCCTTACCTCCTTCATCCTCCTGTTTATTAGATAATATTACATACAAGGTTTGTATGGATGGTATGAAGTTTTTCATAATGATTTTTTCATCATGACACAATATATCTTTTTTTTTTTAAGTCAGATGATGATTGCATCGCTTTGTTTTTAAAAATTAACCAAAAATAAAACCTTAATCTTGAAGCTCAAATTTTTTACGGGCTTACACAGAATTTTATATCGAGATCTTCAAATCACACACCTTCAGTGAAGGTCAGACGCATAAGGGCAGAGAGTCAGAGAGCGATGGCTGCTGGAGGGCTTTGAAACAAGTCCTCTTCAATTTGAGAATACAGCTGGTGATTGAGGATGAGAATCTTGAGAGGAGAGGGCAGACAAGAGACCCAGAGATGTGAGAATGATGTGCATCTGTGTGTGTGTGTGTGTGTGTGTGTGTGTGTGTGTGTGTGTGTGTGTGTGTGTGTGTGTGCGCGCGCACGTGTTCCATCAAGAACGAGAGCACAAGACCACAGACAAAAAAGTAGTGTTCCTTTTTTTTATACCACAGATCCACCTGCCACAGCGTGAGTCACGTAATTGGTCCGAGCAGAGCAAGCGTTAGATTGAACAAGAGTGTGACGTTACTCTCTAGATTCTGTCTCCATATTTGCAACAAAGATTGGAATCTTCGCTGAAAGCTCTGCTCAACCTCTAAAACCTCTTAAAATATCTCTAGAGTATTATTACCAGAAGCATAGAGGGATCAAAACAGGATCAATGCTTGTCATCCATTATAATGGCAGGTAAATACATGTAAAAAAAATAGTGTCAGCTCTTGTTTATCAAATAAAGACAGCGCAGATTAGAGAATGCTGTGTTGCTCCTGCGCTACAACAAGTAAATCCTTTAAAAATCTATAATAATTAGAAAGTTATTAACTTTAAATACCACATACTGAGATGAACAGATGATTGATGGACCAAGGTGTGCAGTGGGGTGTATAACAATATATAATATAACAATGCAAGCTTTCTAGCAGGGGGGTGGTGGTTGTCTCTTTCATGGCCTATGAGTCAATATTTAAGGGTGCTATCCCACCAAATCACCTTGTGTTTGACATCACAGATAAATACTGTAAAAGGCTTCAATGAAATCCATTAGTTGCCTGTAGGTTGCCTAAAATTGAGGATAATAATGATAGTCATAGGGCCAGCACATGTGTGCAGAAATGGGGGCTCTAAAGTAAAGAGACTGAATGATTTGTATGAAATTGCCTGGATTTTATATCTATGAAGGATTTTTATAGCTAAATATAAAAAACACTGTTGTGTCAAGAAAATATTTTACTACTACTACTCAAGTAACTACTTACCTATTGTGTTTTAAATCATAATTTCATATTACTAACAGATTAATAACACATCCCAAAACAATTGATCTATATGTAGCCAAAGGTGTTCAGAATCAAATTTATATATTGCAGTTCTTCATTTTTATTAGATTTCCACGAATGATATGACTTGCATCTTGACAATGTCTTGTCACGAATATTGGTTAATGGTTCATATATGACAGGAACCTGGCATTCCAATTGAATTATGTGTTCAACTCATCGATTCCTGGCTTAAAAATATCCCAGATTCCAGCAACTGACGACATGGAGAAGCATGGATTGTTATTGAGTGCAGACTGCAAATACTGCCTCTCATAACAGAGTGGTTTAAGCCTGCAGTGCACAATTCAAGCATCACTCAACAGTTGGCATGGTCCTACAGTATGAGGTATTCAAGTACATCCCATATTATATTTCTATGTAATAGACATTTCTATGACGTTTATTTTTACTTTTTAATATTATTGCATTGGTTTCTTGCATTTGCTATTAATACTATACTGTTGTATTTGAATGTGGAGGTTCATTCTTAACTAAATAAAAAATGAACTCACTGGTTACTCATTTGAGCTTTCAAAAGAATAGTGAATGTAAAATGTAGTGAGTTTTCTTTGTCAAACTATACTATACTAATACTACAGTATTATTTATATTCCTTTTCTTTGAGAGTGACAATGAGTGACTTTATTTTTTACATAATTTTAATCGGTGACAAATGTCTTACCATGATAAACTGTTGGTGGTGGAATTGTCTAATTTAAAGCTTTGTAAATCTCTAAAAAATATACTATTTCCTCCCTTGAGACAATGTTGCTTTACACCACTGAAACATGATTATTCCACAGTGTTATAAAATGTCCATCTGTAACACAAAGCAATTTTGAGCAGCTGTGCTCCAGTGAAGGTGAAAGATTTAATGATTTGTATCACAGTGTTCCGTGCAATTTTGTCCTATTGTAATTTTAATAAAGGTATAATGTTACACAGCACCTCAACAAAGCCAGGGGTGGCTTTTAAGTTACATCTTGGACTATATGCGGGCAATTACCAACCTTTATTTAAGCACCTTTTACAGCAGTCACATTGCTATCTTGCTGTGTATGCATGCAGGGCTGTAATTGTGTTCACAGAGTTTACGTAAGTAAGTACAGAAGCATAATTCTTATTTGGTAAGTACATGCATATACAAAAAAAAAAGAATTAACGCCACGTATAATGTCACATGATTCATCCCATTCTGGAAACAATATGACAGCAAATAATTCACATAAGAAGAATCAAATGAACAGGAAATAAAACTTTTTTGATTTATCATATTCAAGTGACTTGGCAAGACAGTAGCCTATAAATGGGTGAGATTAAAATGAATCATTTGGTTGTCTGGAAACAGTGATACCCCGGTGACCTCATGTTCAAGAAAACATCTCAAATCACAGTTTATAAAGCAGAACATCAGTTGACAGAACCAAAAGACTGCAGATCAAATGTGAACATTGTCCAAGAAAAGAAAGGTTTGCGCAGTTGTGAAAAGCGCTAATGAAATTCACTTTGATGGCTTAAATTAACCTCCACTTAATAAGAATTAGCTCCTTTGGCTGATATGAGGTACTTCACTACCCATCCATGCAGCTCTGCTCCATGCTAAGGTCTTAATAAGGACCACATAATGAGCGCTACAACTACATTTAGTGTTACATCTGTCATGTAATTGAAAACATGGAAAATTACACCCAAAATTGCTTTTATCATTGAGCCGCAGCCTGTCATCTGTTTTGGATTCAGAAAGAGCATACATCAGTCACTTGCTTTTATTTCCAAATAATTTCCATCCCCTCCTATTCCATCCAACCCCTCAAATCATTTTGAAATATAGACTGGCTTACTGATTAAAAAAATAAATAAGTCACCATGTTCCAATCCATGGCCGTTTACTGCATTTCCTCCCCTCGCTCTCCCTCTTTAGTGTCACTCCTCATGTGTTGCTATCAATTAAAGACAATAAAAATCCCCTAAAAATAAAAATAAGCCACAGGTGTGTGCCACAACCACAAGTCTTTGAGCCAGTCTGCTTACTGTTTCTTTGTGTTTCTGAATGAGCATTAATAAAATTCCTACTTTTAACATAACATATTTTTAACGTAAGTGCTGCTGTATGCCCAAGGGGTGCATTGTAACAAATAATTAAAGTCAAATTATCAACTAGCTTTGTGCTATGTTCTCTTTTTTAAGTCAATACGTCAACTCATATTCTGAAATCAGTGGTTCTCAAACAGTGGTGCAAGTACCACTAGTGGTACGTGAGCTCCCTTGGATGGTACACAGAGGAATCTCTGAAATACATTTTTTTAAGATAAGATAAGATAAGACTTTATTGATCCCAGATTGGGGGAATTCACTTGTTACAGTGGCTCACAATATACAAAGTGGATAATAAAATACTCATGAATAAATTAATAGGGACATCCTGGTGGCTCGGCTGATAGAGCATGGGCACCCCATGTACGAAAGGCAGAGTCCTTTTTATTAAACAAATTAATTTAGAAACATTTAACACTACCAGAATACTTTGTTTTGGATGAGAATAGTTCAAATATGAGATTGCAAGAATGTCATTTAAAATAAGTTTTGCATTTCCTGTAATACTTTGTTCCCATATCAGGATGCTCTGTAGTCACAGTCATGCAGGTAGCGTGCATACATTCACCATTAGTTATGACCTGAAATGTGATATTAAAGATAGTAAGGGGAGGTAAAAAAACAAAACAAACAAAAATCAAAACACTGTAAAAACACACAGCAATCGTGGCTCTTATGATGATGGTACTTGGAGAGATTAATATCTTCTGAGGTGGTACAAAGTTGGGGTTTATTGGGTTGACCATGACAGACTATGTGGATTATATTATTCCAAGACAAATGTTACCATCAAGTGGTAAACTTCTGTCATTGCACAACATCTTCCAAACAACCCTCTCAGTGGCTTGTAAACCAACCTTTATACGCACACACACTGAAGCCAGCTATTGGTCAATGAAAGAAGTCGTTCCCTCTAACTCATTTCTGATTGGTTCGTTGAACCACTAGCAAGTTTTCCCTCAACGTACCTTCGTTAGCTTTAGCTCTTTGATAGTTGTCTGACTCCGACAATCAACAGGTTAGTGTCTGAGTTAATATACTGTACTGAGCATTAATTACAAACATGCATACGTGACTTAGACTGTCATACGCTCACATACCTCCTTTGTATCCGTCTTGAAGTTGTCGTTCTTAAAACGTAACCTAGTAACGTAGCTTGACTAAATACCCATTTGATTTTTTTTTTAGCGTTTGCTAATTAGCATTGAGTTAGCCGCGTTAAGTTTGTTTCATCCAGGACTCCAGGTATCTTTGAACCGAAATAAGTCTTTGCACATTATAACTTAGCTGCTTCGGCGCTGTGGCGACAAACAACCCCCGCTGTGCTCGGCTCGGCTACAAATCCGGTTTAAATGTGGCGGTTTGCCTCGTTTGTGAAGTGACGACGTGGGAGGCGCAGCACGGAGCCGACTAAAGCTAATGTTGCTAGGCAACAAATAACCCCGAATAGAGTTACGTTTTTTTTCTATTGAATGTAATAATATAGCAGTGTGTATTGCCCAATAATACAAAACTGTGAATTAATAAAATTCTTAACAAACGTTATCACACTTGATACGCTCTTGGTTTGTTGCATTAGCGTACCGTTTGGACTGTCAGTTACCATGGTAACAAGCCACAAGATATAACGCCGAGTGGCTAGGTTCGTGTAAACAACGCTAACGTTTAACGTTGGCCAGTTTGGACTTGTTCGGTTCAGTGCAACCAAATGAAGCGCTAACATGCTGTGTTCAAGCACAGGTGCTAATAAATAACGTTTTGTTTTTGAGGACGTCCTGGGGCAAGGTAAGAAAATTAGGGTATGTGTGGCTTTAGTTAGCCTTTAACTGCTGTTAGCATGACAGCTGGGTTTTAACTGAAGTAGATACCAAACGTTAGACGTGTAGCAGCTGTTTGCTATGTCGTGTATGCGCTAAAGCTACCTCACTTGATATCACTGTAAGGAATCGTATTTGTGGCACTTCGTTATATCTTAAATCAAGCCAAACTGCAGTGTTCGCAGCACGGTTTTACAGGCTTCTAATCCGCTTTGTACGTCTTATTTTTAGGGATGGGAGAGCCGCCTGTGGTGATCCGCCAGCACCAGATGAGTGACAGGTAGTGACAGTGCAAAAGCAATGTTGTGCTGTCCTGTACAATGAAGAAGTTTCTCAGCTTTACTAAGAAAAAGAAACACGCGTCCGGTACCCCTGACAATGGAAGTGTGCTTTCTGTTGGCTATGAACTAAAAGACAAGGACCTGGGCAAAGTTCACAAGGCTGCCTCGGTGGGTGATTTGGCAAAATTGAAGCAGCTTGCCAAAAAGAATGATATCAATCAACTTGACAAGGAGAACAGGTAAGTGTTATTCAAGTCACATCCTTGATGATGATTCATTGTTGTCTCTTTTTCCCCAGTCATTTATTAGTGTGTATATTGGAGCCTCCATCACCTGACAAAACGAATCCTTGACTAATAGCTCTTGGAAATAGTTATATGTGTCCACCCACGGATGAAGGCAGCCATGCAGATGGATGTGATTAATTGTAGCGCTTTTGAAATAACAAAAAACCTTCCAAAAATACTATTGCAATGCCAGAAATCCAGCAGCTCTAGGAATATATTGTTGAAAATAGTATGCAGTATGGAATATTTTTTTTGTATCGAGCCGGGGTCGTGGTAACACGATGTCCAGTGTTTTAATTGCTAAGAGCAAACTGCCAGCTGTTTTAAGCACCGAGTAAAATGTACACGACACCCCATTGTTTGTTTTCTACTTATGTTTCAAGGTAGGATCTAGTTACCTTTTACAATTAGTGTGTCAGAAGTCACTGAGTGGTGTATGCAGAGTACTTGAATCCATTTACATAAAAGCGTGTTGTAGGGAAAAATAGTTGGAGTTGAAATTGAGTGAAAATGTTCCAGTATTTATTATTTATCAAACCATTTAAAATGTATAGCTATATATATTACAAAACATGCATAATGCACCTTTTGCAAGGTGCTTCAGATGAATGAACCCTTGCATGATGCCTCAAACATCATTGACATGAAATGTCAGGCCCAATAAAGTATTGGAACAATAAGTTGTTTGGCCTAGGTTGAAAATAGCTGTAAAAATCCAGTGGAAGTGTTTTAGTAAGGACAACAATGCTTGCATGTGACATACTGTCTCCTTTACTGTTACAGAACTGCACTTCATATCGCCTGTGCCAATGGACATGTTGACGTGGTGCAGTTCCTCCTTGAGAGCAAAGCCAAGCTTAACCTCTGTGACAATCAAAATAGATCCGCCTTAATGAAGGTAAGCCTGGCTGATGTGACTCCAAAAGTTTGATTCTTCATTTTATGTTCAATATATTGGGATCATAAGTGGCTACTTTCTTCATACATTGTTTCAAGTCGTGTTCAGGCCTTTGCATTCACGTCAGTTCTCTATTATATCAGGCAGTGCAGTGCCAGCACGAGCGCTGTGTGAGCATGCTGCTGGAGAATCACGCCGATCCTAACCTCGTGGACATCAATGGCAATACAGCCCTACATTTAGCGGCAAACATCCCGTCCATTTCCACTGCCGCCTCGCTGCTGGAGCATGAGGCAGACATCAATGCACAAAATAAGGTGATTCTGTCTTCTCATAAAAGCATTGTCTGTCTTTATTGTAATAACCAACCATGGCCATTAGGGGAGGACCGCTTAATGTCTGGTGGTTTTACATCACAAATGATACAGAACTTCAAAATAGAACAGAGTTGTCATTAATATTGTTATTTATACACTTTTTACTGGGACAAAGATGCATTTTTGTTATGTGTCTGGATAAATCTTTCAGTGATTTGTGTCTGAAATAAATAAAGATGCATATTAAAAAGTAGAACAGAAAATCTACCTATGATATTTGGCGTATGATGAGGTATTGCTGTTCTGCCATTCTGACAATACCTGTCCAATGACGGAGGTTGTTGATGTTGCTCTAATTTTTAGGAGGCATTCACACCGTTGACAGTGGCAGTCCGTGAGGACCACATCGAGATGGCTGAGTTTCTCCTTAAGGAAGGAGCTGATGTGAACTTTAGGGACCAAGATCAAAGGTCAGTACTACACAAATCTGATGTGTGATACATGTCTAATATTCTTAATGTTGCATTGTTTACAGTTGGTCATGTTGCCATCATTGATTTTTACCTCCAGGTCTCCGTTAATGATAGCTGCTGGCAATGGACAAATCGGTATGTTGCGGCTTCTGTTGCGGTATGACGCAGATATCACCATAAAAGATACCAAAGGATGGTCAGCTGATGACTACGCGGTGATGAATGGACATCATCCGTAAGCTGTATTTCTTTCTTTTTTTTGCACTCACGGTATCTTCTTAGAGTGGTATGTCCTACTTCCTCCTGTATTTTGGGTGTTTGTGGTGTGGGAGATGGTTGTGAGAACAACCAAAATGGATGCTTTAATTTGTTTTTGCTGCGAACAGCGCCAGGGTCTTTCTATCTCCTCTGTGCCATGCTCACAGGCAGCACCAGGTGTGACATGTGGGGCAGACAGGTTTTAAATATACTTCACCCTCATTCTAAATATGTAAATAGTTTCTTTGATCTTGTCCGTTTTTAAACAGTTCGTTTGATCTTTGTCATCAACTTCAACTTTAAATGGATAAAAAAAAACATGTCAATTTTTCTTAAATCTTTCTGTACTCATCAAATCTTTATTGCTTGATAGCCTATGAGGGATATAATTCTAATTATTATTATAATTCCTGTGTTGCTTTTCTGTAAAATTACAGAAGCAAGCCTGTGACATTATGACATTGTCTCTCTCGACTCTCCTGTAGCTGTTCCCTCCTGATCATTGAGCACAGTACCCAGAGGAACGACGGGCAGAGACTGTCACATCAAGGTCCGAGCAAAAAGAAGAAAAAAGCACTGCTGGGCAGTCCTTCCCAAGATGTTGAAGCAGGCTTCTCTTTGGGAGGACCTGCCACTGACAAAGATGGTAGGGATATCTTAAATGACATAAAAGGGAATGAAAGGGGCGTGAGGAAATTGTTACTGTGTCTATTTGTTATTGACTTTGATTATTTCATTTATTCCTCATGCTTTACCTCTTGACTGGATCTAGAGCATGGAGCAAATGAAGCAGGGGGAGGTATTACCTTGCATAGATAAGCTTTGTTAGAAAAAAAAAAAGTCAAAGGCTAACCAGTAAAGCTCATTTACAGTTACTCAACCTACTGCTGTTTCAGGAAACGCAATATTTTTTTGCTGCTTAGATTGTAGTGCTTTGTGCACCATACTTTTACGGCTTTTTAAGAATTAGATGCTTTCAATGTCTTATTATTTGACAGTTTTAATATTAAAGTATGACAAATGAGGTTAAGTGTTGATTGGCTAAAAACAAGTTAATCTCCTCTGTTTTTCAGATTTTGAAGACAATTCTCAGTCAGAGTCACTTAGTCGGTGAGTGAGTTTCTTCCCGCATGCTGCAACTTACAATTACAAATGACCTCCAGGCTCACACCATTCTTCTTCCCTCCTCAGGGTTTCAAAAAGTGCTGCGGATGAATGGCCTTCATCAGAAGATGATGATGAATCTGTCTTAATCAAAAAGGTTGGTGCTACTCTCTGTTCTCATGGGGTGTGTCTTTCCTTCAGTTTCGTTCCTGCCTTCATTTGATATGTTGTTTTTCCAGAAACCACAGAAGGTAAACCTAAGGAAAATGATTGCATCTAAAAGAGGAGAAGGTACTCAGTCTTTCAACCTTATTCACTTGTTACTATGGTGTCCCCCTCATAGTTTGTGGTTTTGGTAGTAATCCTTTATCCTTGCCTACCTTTAGCTTCTGCACTGCATGACAGATCCTTGAGCGGTACAGAATCTGAGCCAGAGAGTGAGAATAGAGTCCAGAGAATCCCATCCCTTCCAAAGGCTTTACCATCCACCAAAGCTCCACAGCACCCAGTAGATCCCTCTCCTGTTTCCTTCCTATCCAAAGCACCCCAGATGACTTCTACCCCTCTTCCAAGTCACAGAAAGGTAAAATATTTGTGTTTAAGTTTTGCCACTTGCATTTCTATGACATCTTTTTCTCCCATTTTTCTCCAAAATGTTTAAAACAATCAGAAAATGCAGATGAGCAACCTTCAAGTAGTAAAGCAAGATCAGAATCTCAAGAGGGAAGTCCAGAGGCTGAGGAGGAGGAAGTTGGAGAAGAGGAAGAAGAGGAAGAGGAGGAGGAGGAGGAAGAAGAAGAAGAAGATGATGAAGATGATGAGGATGATGAAGAAGAGGAGGAAGAGGATGATGATGATGATGATGATGATGAAGATGAAGATGATGAGGAGGAAAGTGAAGAGGAAGACGGGGAAGATGATGAAGAAGAAAATGAATGTGAGGAGGAGGACCATGATAACAGTGTTGCTTCTGTACAAAAACCCTCTTTTGCTGGTTCCCCTAAGATTATTGACAGTGCTGATGCTCAAAACATACCTGGCACTGACTGTGAAACTAGTCCTGGTATTGCAGGTGCCTCAGAGAAAGATGCCAAAACAGAAACTCAAAAAAATGACATTGACTGCCCAGCTGGAACAACAAGTTATGCAATGCCAGTCACATTGGATGTGGAGGAGGACTGTGTCGTGTCAGCCGTTCGGGTAGAATCAAAATTTTCTGATGAAGATGACAGCATCGGGAAGGAATGCATTTCAGATTTGGGTTCAGCAGGAGGCACCTCACCATCCAGACATCACACAGAATCTCATTCACCTATTGAAATTAAGGAGGAAGAGTTGGATAAAGAAATGGAAAATGAGGACGGTGATGATGATTCCTGGAGCAATAAGCAAAATAGCGGCGATATCGTGTGGAATGACAGCGACGATGAAGAGGATAATCAAACCGGAGGATTTGGTCGCAATACGGTACTTGCTAATCGAAGAAATATGGCGCCTGAGGACGGAGTGGAAAATAAAGATGATTCCTCTGATGCTGAATCAAACAAAGAGGTTTTAAAAGAAGAGAAACGCAGATCCTCTTGGGGATCTTCATCAGAGGACAGTGACACTGCCCTACCCAAAGAAGGTGAGGTTAACAAGGAGACACTTGATCAAACTAGTGATGTTCAAGCTGCAGATTTACAAGAAGCAGCAACACAGCATGCAAAATGTACTTTACCCCAATCAAATGAAGACCACCCAGATACGTCATGGGATTCTTCATCACCAGTGGTACCATCTACAGAATTTGTCTCACCTCAGCCAGTGCTAGATGAACCTGTGTCCTTTTTGGGAACAGACATGCCTCGGTCCAAAAACAGTCCAGCAAAAGCAACAGTGGATGAATCAGAGTGGGATTCTTCTTCTGAAAATAATGACCAAAATGATAAAAGCTCCTTTGCCAAAGGTGACATGGTGCCATCAGTTTCTAAAACAAATCTCGCAACAGCAAAGCAAACTAGAGAACAGCAGTGTTCTGATGGTTCTAGTGAAGATGAAGATAAAGAAAGTAATGAGAAAGAGTCAAATGAGCCCTCCCCTGCAGTGTCACCAGTACCAGAGGAAGAAAAAACAACAAGAAACCAAATACTAGATACGGATGATGTTGAATCAATTGGTCAGTCATCACAAATCGAAGGAAAATTAGACTCGGAGAATGAGAAAGACGATGATAGTAATTGGGATGATGAAGATGAAAGCGATGAGTCAGAAAAGGGCAGGACAGCAGCAGAAGGTAACATCTTGAAGGCCCCTTCTACCCCAACCAATTCACTTCCCACAGCTGTAGTTGACAAAAAGTCAGAGGAAGAGGCTAAAGAAGATGATATCGAGGGAGATGAAGACAACAGTGTTATTGATGGAAAGAATGAGTCTCCAGAGGATAACAAGCTGGTGGGTGTTGAGAACCACTATCCCAGCAAAGACGAGGACGCAAGTGAGGACTCTGACAGTAAGGACCAAAAGCTGCAGTACGATTTTGCCAGCGCCACAGTCAAAGCGTCTGATGTGGGAGATGACTCCGATAATACTCTTCTTGGTGGATGCCCGTATGGAGGCGACAAGTTAGACGATGAAGAAGGAGCTAGATTAACTGCATATATTCCACTAGAAAATAGAAGCGTGGTTGTTCCCTCAAATAACCCCAACGAAGAACCAATGAGGGAAAAGATTTCTGCCAGCCCTCCCACCAAAGATGATGCCACCGCTGGTCAACACTGTGATTCAGACGGGAACATGTCTGATGAAGTGTTGCCTCAGACCGACATAGATGACGTTGATCTAGACTCACCTGATGAGGCAGAGAGTATAGGCATGAGAAGTCAAGAGCTAGGAAACACTGAAGAGCCTGTCATTCAGGTAAAACAGGAGTACGACAGGTAGTTTTTAGTTTAGCTGGACTGTAGTGTGGTCCCTGTAAGCATCCTAGCTTTGCCAACACTTCATTAGAGATGTCTTGTGGACACGTGCACTAGTAGAAATAGATTTATGAGTGAACAACATTTCTTTCTTTTTACACAGAAAGAAGATTCTACTGGGGATGAGGATGATGATGATGATGATGATGATGATGATAAAGAGGAGGAGAGAGATGATGATGAGGAGGATGAGGAGGACATGGAAGAAGAGGAGGAGACAGGAGAGATCTCAGGTGAAAATGATCAACCTGAAGAGAGTGGAGAGTCCCTCAACGCCACCTTACCTGCTCCTGAGACAGAAGTCTCTAAAGATAAGAAAAGGGGTAAGATGTTCTAGTTCAGTGCAGTTGTTCTGCGTTACGAACAACTGCATGCACTTCAGAGAAATGTTAATCCACCAGAATTTACAAAATTATGACCAATTTATCGTATCTAAAGCTAGTCTTCTCCTCAATTTTCAAAGCAGCACATCCCACCCACTGCCTTAGATATTGTGCCTAGCTTCCTGACAACAAATATGGTGGCCATTCACAATCACAATATCATAATATCCTGTGTGTATTTATGTTTGTAATAAAATTGATATCAATCAAACTTAATCATGGGGTATTACCAAAAATTGGGTGTTATCGTTCTGTACATTGATAAAAAAACAAACAACATAAATGTCAATAGCTAACATGTCTCGGTCTACTTTGATACTAAATACTGAAGTGAGTGGTCACACTCTGCAGGAGAAGTGTGCCTTGTAATACTATAACGAGGTTAGTGACTTAACCTGGTTAACATGTTAACTGACAAGCTCCTTTGCGCCTTGATGTTTAATTTAAAAAATGCTTGTCGTTTTTGTGTAAAAACATTGTCCCTGAGTGGGGAAATTAGTAAAATTATTATGTCATTGTTACTATATTAGAATTTGTCTTCATTTTAATAGACTTCTGTAACTGTGTTATTGTAAGTGAGGTCATGCAGTTAGAAAAAGTGGGAAAATCAAAAATGCCAATGCATAAAGATGCATCGAAATAGTTTTTAATTGAACTGTGTCACCATGGCTTGAAATCAAATCAAACTGAGAGACTGGGAGAGTTTTATTTTTATTTTTATTTTAATTTTTTTTGCATCTGCAGCTCCTGTCCATGATTTCTCTGCACCTGCCACTGGTTTTCAGTCATGTCAGTGTGATTAACCTACATCTGTTTAAATAGATTTCCTGTCCGAGCTGGGCCTAGAGAAGGGAGAGGAAGAGCCAGATTCTTGGGATTCAGAGGTACAGTAAAGACACGTTTTTGAATACGTTACAGGATTATACGACCATCGCACACACAGATAATCACAGATTGATTGTTCTCTTTCAGTCCCACTCTGAAAACCCCAACATGTCACATGAAGAGAAACAAAGCTTGCATACTCAGGATCAAGAAGAGATGCCCACTGCCGAAGAAGAGATTAAAGAAAGTGAGTCTATTTTATTTTTTCCTTCTTTTTTTTTTTTTTTTAAAGCAATCAAATCATTCCAGGCACCATTTCATGCGGCAGAAAAAGTGACTTTATTGAATTATAATCATTCTAAAACTATTCTTTAGTGTATTAATGCATGCATTAATGATTCAGGCTTTCTATTTTCAGTCTCAAATATGGTACAGTGTGCTGTGCAATATATTTTTCATCAATCAAAACAGCCTTTCCAACAATATGTTACATTTCTTTTGTAGACTTGTTTTATGTACCCTCTTTTTTAAGAGGGGAAGGAGACAATAGGATGGCAGTACTAGAGCCTCGGAGGAGTGTAGGCTGGCCGAGAGGCAGCCAGGGAGAGGGTATGAATCTCTTGACTCATAGGTCTGAGGAACAGCATGTTAATCATACCAGTGGCCTGATCGTCACCTCATGATCACCATAAGATAATGCATGCAGCATACACGACTCCATCCTGCCTGCTCCCTTTGAACCCCATTTCCCCAAATTTGGGACTAAGAGCACTTACCAGCATTTTTGGCGGATGATGAACCAGAACGGGAAATCTAAATGCTTGTCCGATGCCTAACCATGTGTCTTCATGCTAATTAACCACGAGCTCATTTGCATGGGAATGCTTTTTACAGTGTTCTGGCAAACTCATCTAGCTTCATCAGATTATTGTTCTGTTTGTTACAGAAGGTAATTGTGTCGTCTCAAACATGACAGTCTTGTCTCTTGCAGCCGGAAACAACAATAACGGTGATAATGGAGACGAACATGTCGATAAAGATGACACTTCACAGAAAGAGGTAGGTTCAGCGACTAACTGCTGTAAGAGGGAAAACAAGTTGCGATTGTGATAGCCATGTTTTTCCTTTTTTTCCAGACTGAGAAAGCAAAATGGGAACCACTAAGTGTTTTGAGCAAACTTGAAGGAGAAAAAGACAGAAAGACCAGTAAGTAGAACAACCTGGAGCGTCATGGTCTAGAATTTAAGAAGAAGTCTTGGTGTGTAATATCGTTCTTTGATTCTCTTGGACAGATTTGATGGAAGAGCTTGGTCTGGGTGATGTTGATGATCTTGAAGGTAAGATGAAATAATGAATTCTCAACAGTCTACTTGCTCCTCTTTAACTTTTTATGTGACACACAGGGCAGCTGTTGATCCTCTAATGCCTTAGTTTGATGCACATGCATCCTTTACAGGGTCACTGCTGGTAAATTGTCTGATAGCATTTGTTTTTGAGAATTCTTCTTGTCAATGGTCAGTTCAATCAGTGGGGAGAAAGTGTACAGGAGTCCAAGATGTCTTATGCTCAAAGGTTTATTGAAGCTTGGCCAAGGAGACTGGAGGGTTTACTGTATATGAACACTTGTCATGATGCCGCCTCAATTCTGAAGAAGCAGTCCTCTCTGGCTCATCTATATGCCCTCAGAATAGTAACTACTCTGTGTCTATACAGCTGTTCTGTATCTTAAGACACTTAAAGACAATTTAAGACACTATTTAAGACACACTATCCCTACAGTGACGTCAAGTCATCCTCGATATCCTTGACCCTGTGTAACACCCATACGTGGCATGCTAGAATAGCACCCAGTGTCAACATTAAGGAAGCTTCACTTTCAAATACTTAGGAGCTCTTTTCTTTTTAAAAAAAAATCATTTTATTAAAGTGGTGTATCTGCATGCAACACTGACTTTGCTATGCTTTGTATGTTTCTGTCTTTGCACTTTTTGAAGCTCATAAAGCAGGTCAGTGAGCATAAACTAGCTGCTTAGATAAGGTGAAGTTTATGAACCGCTAGATGTAGATCGTCCTTTGAGACCTCAGTTTGATAGAGAGCAGTAGCATAGCAGCCTATTACATGGGTACCCCAGTGTAAGCTAACCTACATCTATCCGCAGATGCTTCAGACTGGGACTCGGCCAGTACGACCAGTAACCGAACACTGCCTGGCCGCAGAAAGGCCTCCCCTGTACTCGAGGAGTTCCCAGAATCCTCCAATCCGTCCATCAAAGAGCAGGATGAACACATCGCTGCAGCAGCACCCCTGACACCTCAGAGGAGCATCAACTCCAACAAGAGACAGACCAGCACACTCCCCCAAACTGTGCCCCAACCACAACCCCGAGCAAGGAAGATGACGCTTCCAAAACCAGAGAGTGAAGAAGGTAAGACATTTTAAGCCCTTCCGTTCTTTTTTTGAGGCATACATACATATATATATACCATTGAATGTCAGGATATGATTATCTTTGACTTGCTCTTATTTAGAATCAGATTGGGAACAAGACAATTTGACGTCTCCTTCGAATGCAGCCCAAATTGACACTCAGCAGCAAAACATAGCTGATCCTCAGACAGTGGTTAGACCCGGTAAGGCTCACTCTTTTTAGAGTATACCTACAAATATTTTTGTGCAAATGCCCCATTCCCTGAAAAAAAACTCTTCCCTTCTCTATTTAGGTTCGCCTGAGCCCTCACCAGTGGCAAGAGACAGTAAAAGTAATGAAGAATCTGACAAGCAGCAACAAAAGGTGAGAAATACCCCAAAATATACCTCCACGATCCGAACTTATTTATTGTTTCAGACATAATATCATCGCTCATGCTTTCCCAATAACAGGGAAATGCATCGGCAATGTGTATGTGTGCATATTTCAAAGTAGTAGTTTGTTTTGTTTTTTTTAAATCTATCTACATTTAATCACATGATCTACTTTGTGACATTGCTTGTATTTCCCTTTGACCCCTGTGAAGTGAAACAAACATGAAAATGCAGTACCCTTTAAACGAGATCAAAGCCTTCTCATTTCTGTAGTTTTGACTAGTTGTAAGTAAGTTGGTTCATTCCAAATAAGTTTCTTTTTGTAATCTTGTCATTTGTTAACATGTTCAAAAGGGAAATGAGAATGCAATGTTGAATTGCATCCATATTTATTTGAATATTGTCTGTTTTAAGTCCAAATTTGGTTTTTGCATTTTTGTCTTGTCTGTTTTTGTGTTTTTTTCTTGTCCACCCATGCCATCAAAGGAGAAAGATGATGCAGTAGATACATGTGAGGTAGATCTAAATAACCCGTGCCCATCTGACCACGTGGGCTCTGACAGTGGTGAAAAGAATAATGACTTTAGAGATCAGCACAGTCCTGAAGAAAGAGGTGAAGCGGGCGACGTCCCGTGGGAAAAACGTTACGAGAAGCTCTGGGTAGAGGTGGAGAAAAGGGATGTAAAGTCCACCTTCAGGAATGTTGCTGGTGAATTAAAAGAGAAGTTTGGAGAACTGCTTAAATCGAGATGTTCTGCAGAAGACATCCCAGAGGAAGAAGAGGCCGTGGCTGAATCTAGTTCTGCAGAAGAGTCAAGTGATGAAGATGAGGGGGAAGTCATGGTGCGGCCCATGGCCAGAGCAAGGAGTACTGTGCTCGTCACCATACCTGAGCAGAGGGAGTCTGGACTGGAAGACTCCGTGACAGAATCAACTGACATGTCAGCATGTGATGACAGGATGCAGGTCTGTGAACGTCCTGCTAGTGAGAGCAGCATGTGTCAAGAGCCCGATCTACTCACTGATGAGGAGTGCCGGTCTCCTTCACCACAACTCACCACAGCGCAGGGAGACAACAGCATGAATCACGTTACGACAGCTTCTGCTGATGATGATCATATACCCGTGTCTGATGTTGACACATTCTTAAAACATGATGCCGAATCTGGGCCAGTCCAGAACCCACATCTGGACCCCATCAGGGAGGACAACACTGCTAATTTAGAACCTGAGAGGAACAATGCAAGCTCTGAGGAGGATCCTGAGGAATTCACCCTGTCTCGTCCTCCCTCACTAAGAAGAAGTTCAGCATCTGTCCCAGGTGTTTCTGATGAGGAGCTGGAAGAGGACATGGAAAGGTTTAAAGTTGAGGTAGGGATGCTGAAGGTTGTCTTCCTGGATTTGGAGAAAGAAAAGGCCCAACTCCAGAAAGAGGTAGAGGATGGCCACCCCTCCCGTAGTCGCCTAAATCGCCTCTCTTTCTCTTCATTTTCATCCATTAACTTAATGTCTTTTAATCAGCTGTTTCAAAGGGCCCAAACTGGCCATCATCTTATTTCTTTCTGTTAGATGTTCATTTTCCATGTCTCAATATTTATTTTCTCTAGGTTTGATTTCAAGTAGAAGAGTTGCATGTTTCTCCTTTATGTGTTTTTGTGTCTTTTTGACTAACCGGAAAGACGTGCAGAATTGAATTTGTTGAAGGCCATTTGCACTGCAATCAAGAAACATTTGACACTGACACTTAAGAAATATTGGTTAAGTTTTAGAGTACAGTCAAGAATGTCAAAGAACGTTCAGTCTGTGCAGTGTTCTTCTTTAGTAGTGACTTGTCCTTCATCATGCATGAACTTTGCACGTATCTTTACATTGAAGTCCTGTTGTATAAACTCTCTCTTTATAGGTGATGTGGTGTGAAGATTGTTCAAATAATAGCCTTCTTTGACCTCAAAAGAAGTGCCGTTGTGAGGATATGGTCATTATTGTTTTGTTTTTCTTTTACTGCATGCTGTGTTTAGTTAGTCATGCAGGTATTTGATCTCCATGAGGTGAATAGATTTATTTTTGGCCAGCCTTTTGAGTGGAAAAAAACATAGAAGGAAATAAGGATCTTCTACTATATCTTTGTAGTAAAGTATATACTGCTAGCAACACTATAGTCTTTAGCGCATTCTACTCTCTTTAGATTCTAGGTTTAGTTTTGGGAAGATTGCTTCTACCACACTATCCAAAATTGACGAGATCTTTCCCAGTTCAGGTGTTGAGACTGCCATAGACAGTGTCGCAATCCACGGAATAGTGTGTCATTATAATTAACTGAAAATACCATGTCAAAGAGTAACCACACTAAGGTGTTCGGTCTCCAAAGGGAGGGGTGACACTAAATTATGCATGACAAAGTGTACAAGGACCTGTTCCAAAACACATCTTAAAAGGCTGGCCCCAAACTGTTTGAGTTAGGAAGAGTCTCTCAAGTCCATTTATCAAATATTTACCCTTGTCTTTTCAGGCTGGCAAAGACACTACGATGACTGCAGTGGAGGTGCAAAAATCTAGTACTTCCTGGGATAGTGGTGGAACAGCATTGGAAGAAGCGGGTACCGAGAAACCTGAGACCAGCGTAGGATGCATATCAAGTAGAACTGGAGCAATTCACCAGGAACAGCAGCCTGTGGCCACCAAGAGGTATGCCTTATTTTGCTTTTGTACATTTTTAGACCTTGACAGTGATTAGTAAATGTTAACAGTTGCTCTTAGAATTTCCGAACAACACATCCACAATCCTCCCTTAAATATAGAAGTGAGATATTAGACGAAACAATTTAATTTTTGCTTTTGTGTGGATGTGTAGTTGTCCTTTAAATAATTTTTGAACGCTCCTCTTGATAAATTCTCTTCTGCATAATGTATTTTTCAGTGACACAATCAACAGAAACAGACTTTCTTTTATCGATTACATTTACTGAGGTCTTTCTTCAGCAACACCTCTCAAGGCCCCAACATGTAGATATCACAACTCATTGACTATCAGGTTTATTGCTCTCCATAGCACCAACGGGGCACCAGTGCAGTTCCCAGAGACCAACAGTAGCAACAAACAAGAGGGCCATGCTGTAGAGGAGACCTTACAGCTGGAGCTGGTCAGGGGGGCCCGGCGAAGCAGAGCCCCTCAGACCAACACCCATGTTAATGGAGATCCTCTCTCAGTGTTTGACGATAGCACTTTAAGTGAAGTGTCGGACGATGAAGGAAGGTATATATGCAGTATGCCACTGCCTTCACCTCTCTGTCACTAACCCGTAAGGTGTGTTCAGACTGAACGCAAACTGAATTTTACAGGCAGGACGATTGTGTGCAGACCTGTTTTCCTTCACCTGTTGAACTTAAAGAGAGAAACCAGACGAACATAGGAGAAACTACTAGAGTTATCGTCATTCATAAGAGAAAATCTGTGCACAAAGTTGCGTTAACTGAGGTGGAATTTTACTTTGCGTTCAGTCGAAACAAACCTTTAACAATATTGGTGGTGGGTGGTGAGTAGGATACAATTTTTTCTGTTAAACTCTTTTCCTCCAGACATAGCTGCATGACTAACCACTGATTTTCCACATCTGGAATAGTATACTGCATTATACCATTACGCTTTCAACAACTTCACGGCAATTTCAATCAGTTTTCCAAAATATAACCCGTTTTCTTCCCTGTGTTTGTTGGGCTCAGGTTGTCGCCCAGTGGACGACAGAAAGACGAGGTAAAACCCAAACTCTGTTGAGTAACTAAAGTTTGAATACACAATACAGAGTTAGAAACTGAATAATATTAATGCTGCTTTTTGTTTCCATATTCAGAATCCTGAAGAAGTGGATATGGCAGAAGACTTTGATGAACTCACTCAGTCATCGGACACAGCCACAGACGACATCGACTCTCCCACTTCAGGCTATCGTCATGCATCCCTCCTCATTCAGAAGCTTGACTCAGCCACTTTGGGTATTGATTCAGCTGCTTCAAATGCTAATTTATCTAATAATTATTAATAACTTAGTAACTTAATCACGTTGTTCTTTAAATTTACAAATTTTGTGTATTTGTGTATACATAATCCACATTTGAAAGTAAGGAGTGAGACTTGGAAAACATACTTACAGACTTATTATGACCCAATATATCTCACAGACTCGAGAAGCATGGTGAAGCTGCAGAACATTTTCCACGAATATGAGCGCTCCATTCAGAAGTCAAGGAGTCGCCATGGTTACCTGTCAGACAAGGTGAGCCAGCTGGAAATGGAGAAGGCGGAGTTGAAGAGCTCTCTGGAAGAAGTTAAAGATGTTAAGTCTGGCTTGGAGCGCAACCAGCTGGAATTACAGACTGAAGTCACAAACCTCAAGTAAGAACTACTCTTACTTTACATGGTCTTGGTCTCTCTTGTCAAATTTCTGTGCATCATATGTGATTGCCTGTTTTGATGTATTGACACTTGTGTGTAGATTTCAGCTCAAACAGGAGCTGGAAAATCGACGCAACGCCACCATGATGTACAACACCACCAAGGATAAGCTGAGAAGGACGGAGGAGCAGCAACAGCTGGAGGTTCAGGAGAGACAGAAGGTGGAGCTCACCCTCAGGAATCTGGAGCTGGAGATGAGAACACTGGTGAACAACATGAAACAGGTGCACCCTCTTAAACTTCACTATTTTATCAGTCGCTGTGCTTGTCCTTGTTGTTTGGTGTACACATGATTGTTACAATAGTGCGTTATATGTCAACTGCCCAGCTTGAAGAGGACCACAGTGAGACCCAGAGACTGCTGGCTCAGGAGCGCAGCGCTCGGACGCTGCAGGAGAATCTGCTCAACAGCCATCTCCGTAAGCAGCAAGAGATCGAGGACGAGAACAAGAGAAACATAAGCAAAAGCAACGAGGTAATCCTCACAGAGTGGTATCCATACTTATAGAACCTGTTAACTCGAGACAATCTTGACTTTACACTTTTTGTTCATAGGCCTTGTCCCAGCTCACCGAGGCCAGTGACAGGGAGAGGGAGTTGCTCCAGCAGACTGCTACCTTACAGGAGCAGCTGACCATCCTGAGAATGGACCTCGAGCGTTCGCAGGCCAACAGCAGCCTCAAAGAGAGCCACCTTTCGGAGGAGAACGAGGCCCTCAAGGAACAGCTAGAAGATGCTCGGCGAGATCTCAAACTGAACGGTGATGCCCTCACCCAAACTGTCTACAACTGCAATAACCAGCTGACCGCCCTGAAATCAGAGTTGGCTATAGCAACAACCCGCCTGGAAAATGAGCGGCAGACCCGTGAAACACTGGAGACAGAGGTCGAGTCCACTCGTACCCGCCTGGCTGGAGCCGTGAAGGAGACAGAGCTGTGCTTGGCGGCTCACACAGAGACAGAAAGAGCTCTGCTCCGGGAGAAAGAGGAACACCAGCGTCTTAAAGACAAATTCACAGGTTGGTAGCGGTAGGAGTGGATGAAGAAGACCAGTATTCTAATATCTCAAACACTTACTCGACCATGCCTAACGAGGCAAGCTTTGTTTCAGACACATTTCATGAACACGTAAAAGTTATTTATCATGCAGGCACACTTGGAAGAGCAGTTTATACTCTTAAGTCCCCCTTATGTGCTGCAGTGGCTTGTGTTTGATCATATAAGCAGTCTATGTGCTTATCTGGGAACTTGTTTGTAACTCCTAATGTATTAATTTCCACAGGCGAAGCAGCCAGTCAACGTGAGGCGGTCAGCAGCCTGTCCCAGAAGCTGTCTAAGGCAGAGGCTCGTGCAAACAGCATGGAGAATGAAGTTCATCGGGTCACGCTGCAGTTGACGGAGAAAGGCCTGCTGCTGGAGGTCCTACAGCGGGAGAAGGAGCAGGCGGGTGTGCGTGTCAAGGAGCTAGAAACGACCCTGAACGCAGAGAGGGATTTGGTCAGCCGTGCCGGAGCACGCCAAGAGGCCACGCAGGAGCGGTTAGCCCAGGCGCAGAGTGAGGGCATGTTACTACGACAACAGCTAGAGGAGGCCCAAAATAAAGGCGTTGCAAAGGAGCGCGCTGTGACGGATGCCCAGGAGCGCTTCAGTGACATCCTGTCCAAGCTGCGCTCTGACTGCGAAGAGAGAGTACAACTGGTGGAGGAGAGAAACAAGGAGCTCGCCAGTAAGGCCGCTGATCTCCGAGATCAGATCTACAAGTTGGAGGAAGAGAAGAACGAAAGAGAGGTAAGGTTAGGACTCAGGGGTAAGAGGATTACCTCGCCTCTTCCACATGCCAGTTTATATCTAACCAAACCCTGCTTTCTTTGGATTCTGTCTGAGCACAGACTAGTCTCAGGCAGCTGCAGCAGGAGCTTGCTGACTCGCTCAAGAAGCTGTCTATGAGTGAAGCTTCGCTGGAGGTGAACACACGCTATCGCAATGACCTGGAGGAGGAGAAGACTCGGCTCCTCAAAGACATGGACAGGCTCAAAGGAAAGGTAACTGTGGGGAACAGTGCCACCTTGTGGCAGCTTACTCTCACCACATCTCTGATACCAGCTGTGTTAATGATTATGGACACTAAGCTGTACTGAAATTAGATTTTTTTACGTGGTCGAGCAGAGTCCACTGTTCACATTGCTGATGAGGTGGATGCTTTGTCTTTGTCACGTAGCTGGAGGAAAGCGAAGACCAGTATGTGCAGGCCGAGAGACGTATCAACAGTTTGAAGAGCACGCTGGATGAAAGGGAAAAGGAACTCACCACTGTTGCTCAGAAACTCCAGGAGGCGCTGTCCGCCTCAGCAGCGTCTGATATCACCATCAAACAGCTGGAGGAAGCTGTGCAACGGTGTGTACAAACACATGCTGTCCACACACACTCTTGGGAAAGCTAAATTTGTTCATAACACAGAAGTAATTATATATTCAACAGTGTGTTAAAAGCCATGAATCTAGATATGTTTCTATATACAGTGTATGAATATCTGTGATGTGTGTGTGTGTCAATGTAATGTCACATTAGGTTGGAGATAGAGAACGCCAGGCTGGAAGCTGCTGCAAAGCAACAAGCCAACAAAATTGATGCACTTCAGAAGGGAGCTCAGGAAGCTGCCATGGTGAGTGCTGCAGCTCAACCTGCACGCACACATTTTACACAGGACCTCAACGGCGCCGATATCTACTTTTTAGTGACTAAAAAAGGGGAAATATAATATCTCAGTATTGTGAAATCTCTCGTCACATCTAACAGCTGACTTTACATCATGACGTCATTATCATATTTTAAGGTATCCAATCTTTTTCCAGACATCTGACTGCTCACCTGGAGGAGGGGTTGGTATTGTAGATGTAGACTTAGTTTCACTGTGTGGATTTACTTCTGTTTTCTCAACAGTAATCTAAATAATACAAAATGAAAATACACTTGGGCTTCGTGGGCTTTTTTGCAGAAGCTGCTAGACTAGAAATCCAAACATGCGGGGGAAGTGATAGCTTTGTTATCAGTTTGGGGTTTTCTTGGTGAAATGTGTTTCCTCCCTGAAGCTCCATCTTGGTTTGTGGGTTCTTTCATTTCTTTTCATGTTAAGCTGCATGGTGCATGTCACTTCATTTAGTCCTTTCATCTGTCTTAAATGATTAAAAAATAAAATAAAACAGCAGCAACCCAAAACAAAACATCCCTATTTCATTTATTTTCACAATGCTGTTCTCATTTCTGTAGGTCAGAGGTCATTTGGAGGACTTGGTTACAAACCTCCAAAGCAGTAAGATGACTTTGGAAGACCAACTCAGTAGAGAGGTTGGTGGCACATTTTCTTTCCTTCAGCTTAGATCTCCATTTCTTACTCTTATCTTTTTTCTAGTCTTTGTATATGTAACTTATCCAAGTCTAGTCTGAGTCGACATTTTTGAGTAGCCAAATGTGAAAAGTAATCAGCTGAGTAACGTTAGCGACACACACACAGAGCTCACTGATTAAAATGAACAGCTGGCTGTTAAGCCAACTGTATGAAATGTGATCATTGTAAATGAAATATTCACATCTTAATGTATGACAATAATTTGATTTCTTGCCGGTGTCTTCGTCTTTCTTAGGTCCAGAAGCAGAGCATGCTCTCTCACACAGCCCAGGACTCTCAGGCTTTGTGGGAGGAGGAGCTGAAGAGCCGCTCTAAGTTAGGACTACGCCTGGCGGAGCTCGAAAAGGAAAAAGGAGAACTGAGCACTCAGGTGATCACAGCGATGCATTCATTTGCATGCTAATGTTATATATACAGTGAAATAAGTAGACGCACCTACTGATAATTATACCGCGGTCATGAGAGTTACCGGCTGTTGCCTGTGTTCCAGATGGAAATAGAAAAGAAGAAAGCCAAGAAAATAGGAGAGCAGAAGAAGGCTGTAGACACCCGGCTGGATCAGGAGATGAAGAGAAACACAGAGCTTCAAAAAGAAATGTACAGGTGACTCCTAACCTCCTCCTCCTCGCGCCCTCCTCACCTATGGCAGTACTTCCTCCTATTATTTAGACACAACTAGGATCCAGTAGAGCGCAATCTTTCCTGGCTTACGTGGCTGTGGTGCACCAATCTGTGTATCTGGTGTAAGACTGTTTTTTTTTCCTATTCATAACAAGTTCCTGCAGTTTTGTGTGCTCGCTTATTTAATGTACCTGTTGATGATGAACAACTATTTTGATTTTGCCTTTAATAAGATGATTTGATGTGTTTTGAATCATGTAGTTCAACTTTACGTATACGTTAACGCTGCATATCGCATAGGTCGTTATTTATTTTAGGTCGCTAGTATTACATACTGACTTTCTGTGTGAAAATTGTATTCATTTGTTAACTTCTACTCTTTGTGAATCTGTTTAAGGTTGCGTACATTGTTAAAGACTGCAAAGAAGAAATTGCGGGATCAGGATGCAGGTGGAGCCGAGTTTGCGTCTCCTATGAGCAGTCTGCGGATGGACGTCGGCAGACACATCCAGGCTGACGGTGCCTTCGGACGAATGAAAGATAAGGTTGGTCTGATACATCATTGTGATGTCGGTGTAGTATTGTACCTCAGCTTACAGTCCTTGCCCTCAAACATTTCCTCTGCATTCCTTACGTCACAGGTGGATGATCTGCAGGAGCAGCTGGAGAAGGAGGTGTCCCGTCGCAGCCAGTTAGAGAAGGTGAATGGGGATCTCAAGGATCAGCTGGCCTCGCTCAAGAGTTCAAACCGCAATAATGACCAGCTGGAGAGGAGTAAGAGGCAGTTGGAGGAGGAGGTACTGGACCTGAGACGTCGAATGGAGGCGTCTCAGATGGAGCAGAGCCAGGTGGAGCAGTACCGCCGTGACGCAGAGGACAGGGCCCGTCAGGAGATACAACAGAAACTGGAGCAGGTCAACATCTTCCTGCAGGTGAGAATTCAACTAAAAAAATTCAACGATGTGTGTGTAAGTATCGTGTCTGTAAGCCTGATTACATATGATTGTGTCTGTTTGTCTCCCAGTCCCAGGCGGCATCCCAAGAAGCATTGGATCAGATTAAAGCGGCCAATGAAGCCAACCTGCGCGCCCAGCTGGAGCAAAAGATCCGGGAGATGGAGGGAGAACTGGGCCGGGCCCGCACCACTCAGCAGGACAGCGCCAACCAAAGAGACTCCACGCGCACGGAGCTGGAGCGATACCGCCAGCTCTACGCAGAGGAGCTGCGCCTCCGCAAATCCCTCGCTGCCAAACTAGAGAGGTGAGACCAGCTCGTTTATCACAGCCAGGTATTCTAGAGGGTCAGACGATTAACATTTGCTGTGTTTTCCCCCACAGGGCCAACAGTCGGCTCTCAGAAGCCAATTCTAAGTTGCTCAACGAGCGCAGCAGGTCGCTGATCACCAACAGCATCGCAAACGGCAGCCTCGGAGGGCCCTCGCTGGACGTGGGCTCTTTGGGTTCACCGGTACACTACGGGGCCACGCTAGGGCCCCTCAACAGGAGCCTAGGCCTGGGACTCTCCCTCCTTAGCCCAGTAACTGATGGACAGAACAGCAGGGTTGAGGACTACCTAGCAAAGGTCTGTACGGTCGTTCTCTCATGGAGTTCACAGAGGAACGTTCATTATGTAAACAGGTTTATTTACTTTGGGCCATTTTCATTTCCATAGCATCGGGGTTGTCAGCGTTGTTATTGTGTAACTGGTGGCGTTTTGTTCAAAGATGTTGCTTTTTATACACAGGGTAGTGTGTTGCTACACTGAAAACTGCATTACATTGTGGAAAAACACAAAAAACACCTTCGAAGCTGAAGTTTTAATTTCATCTTCGTCCTCCTTCATATTTTTTTCTCCGCTCTTTGCTTCTTCTCCGTCTCCTCTTTCTGGTTAGCGGGACTTTACTTCTAACCTGTCTTCTATTTCTCACTCTTTTAGCTCCTAGCTCAAAAGTCTGTCTCTCATCTCTCTTCTCTTCAGCCAGACTCATAACCAGGTGTGTAGATGTGTTTAGCTCAGTGTCTGATTGGCTGCTCTTCCCTTCACCCTGCCGGTGGGCCTACATTTACATTGACTGTGTACCACATGTAAAGTGATGTTCAGGGTTCACACAGTGATAAAAAAACAGCCAAATTCACCACTTCTATCTTGAATTGGAAATGAAAGTCAACGTTACAGCTGTATTTTAAATCTTTATTACAGTGGAGCTTTAGTGGCAACATCTGAAGATGTGCAGGAACCCTGTGTTTTACATTGTGTGGATAGTTACCTCACTGACTGACTGTACCAGCTCAAACCCTCCTCCTCGATTCTCTGCTTTGAGTTGACTTTCTTCACGCTCTGAAGTTGACTGGTAGAGCAGTGACGATGTGGCTCTTTAAAAGTCAAGAGTGTATCTTGATGATTTGTCTATTTTTAAGCAGTGAAGTTAAACACCACCAGCTGTAATAAATGTGCCCCACTTACCTGACACCTCAGACAAAGTGAAGATTAAAAAAAGCTCCAATTAACGACATAAAGGTCTTTAAATAAAAAAATACTGTAATGATCTATAGTAATATCTGATAAGTATTAGTATTTATTATAATATGTGTGTGTATAGGCACATCTAATCGTGCACGTATAGCTAAATACATACAATTCTGGAAAAATGAGTTAGTAGAGAAATTCCATTTTCTTTGATCTGACCTGTTTTATTATTTATTAAGATGTTTTTCTTTAATGTAAGACTTGTTCACAAAAAGTATTTTCATCATCATTTAATTTAAATGCATCCAGTCAAACAATTTGTGTCATCTGTGGAAAGAAATCTGACATTAGTTGCTCGTGTTGACTGATTAAGAAGCAACATCAAACAGCCTGCAGAAACTCCACACTAAAGCAGAGCCTGCATGCGTGGCATGTCCTGCTGTGTTTCACGTGATAGTCCTGATTTTCTTGCAGTGTTCTACTAAACACGTACTTGTGATTGATATGTGATTCACCATAGTATTTATCGTGTTTGGTGGTGAAATAACATCCCTGTATCTTTGTTTGTTTGTTTTTTAAGACCACATTTCTTTTTTCTGTTCATGTTAGCTGATATTTGCCACCCAAACATTAAAACTCAAATCTCACTACAACATTTCTGTTTTTTTCCAGATGCAGAGTGAGCTGGACAGAAAGATATCAAAGGAATTAAACAACGGTGAGTGCTGAAGTTGGAAACACAGCGCAAGTCTTAGCTGTCTTATAGAGTCTTTGGTTAATTAACTGTTAACGGTCTCTCTCTGGTCTTTAGCCACAGCAGAGCTGGACCTTGCTTCAGCCCGCATGTCACCGGTGGGCTCTGCCTCGAGGGTGGAGCTGGACCCCGTCAGCAAAGCGACGCAGCAGTACTTGGAGGTACTAAAGAAGAACAATATGATCTGAACACTCGTCACAGCTGCTCACAGTCAAATGCACCGACAATAAAAGCTTAAGTCACCACTCAAACCATATAACAAGAATCCAACGTTGTACATATTTACACTCCCTTTTTTATGAAAGAAAGCAAACATAATGCACATTGCACTTAACCACTCAGGAGCAAAGGGCATGAGTCATATATATATTGCGTTATTGATGGGTACAAGTTAAAAAACCTTGAAAGTATTTGTTCCTACTCACTAATACTGTTCAATCTGTAACTGTTTTGTTTCTATTAGCACAATATATATATATATATATATATATATATATATATATATATATATATATATATATATACAGAATCGTGGTTTGGATTTTAATTTGTGAATATCGTGTTGCTAAATTTAAATTTGAAGTATTAGATGTACAGTATGCATCATTAATAATTTTGCCAAGATATTACATTTGGTACGTGCCATCAAATGGTGCAATATCTGTCTTGGTCTTACTTTATTAGACTCGTTGGAGTATTGTGTTTATGATATTTTATTTATTCTTTTTTTTTTTTTTTAATAAACATGATATACTTGAATAAGACAAGCTGGAATATTCTCTGGCTATTGAAACAGGGTGAACACATTTGTACAACTGTCGTTTCAGCTCTTGGTCGGCTCGGTTATCGGGCCACCAGAAGTGAAACACACTCACGCTTTGTTTGTTTTTTGTTATGTTCTTCGTTATTCATAAATCCTGTAAGAGAATCCAAATAGTAAAACATTTATGACGCCTGTACATAACAGAAGACTCTAAATTTGTCAATAAAACTCTAGAAAACCCTGAACTTGAGTGAGCTGTTGATGTCTGAATCCTGAGTGGACATGAGAAACATCGTAATCCATCCCTAAGTTTGTGTGATGGCACAACTAAATCTGTTGCACGATCCCATCTAAAGCAATTCACTGTGGAACTGTGATCACCACATGGGGCGGCAGTGCTGGTGAGCAGTTTAGTTTATTCTGTTGGATCTTAGACCTTAACTAAGAAGACTTGGAGATGAATTAAATTTGGACTTAATTTTGTCTTTGTTTCTTTCAGTTCTGATTCATCAATCCACGCGTGTTTGATGAGCCTCAACTTAATTAGTGCTTACGCTGAACCTGGTTTGCAGGGTGACTTCTTGTTTGGTTGTGTAAAATGTTAATGTCTAAATGTGATCTGATCTGTCTTAATCAACATGCATAAAACATGTATCGACAAAACAAAAGGAAGGGAATAAATTCTGCATTTATTCTGCGCTTAATCTGCTTTAGATTCCAGGTGTCTATATTCAAGATATAAAAATGCAGCTTGCCATCAATATTTCATGCACAGCCATTTTTAACCCAAGCATCATTAGCTATGTTTTGATGTACTTCACTTTACCCCCCCCCACTCCTCTCGCGCTTCCAAACACAAGAAACTTGATGGTATGCGCCGGTTTAGAAACCGTTCCCCTCACTTATTAAAATGAGACAATGTGTTTATGATTGCCCCCCTCTGCTGTGTCTCTCCTCCCTTTGATCCGTCCTCTCTGCGTCAGCCTCAAATGTTAGATATTCAAATCTGGTTACATTTATTTTTGTTTCCTTTACAGCGGATGGACACATCTGACAGACTGACTATTAGGTGTTATTATTTCCCCTTTTTTTCAAAAGACTTCATACACTACACGTAATCCTTGTTTTGACTGAGGAGGTTACAACCATTGTCACAAAGCTTTGGAGGCAGGCGGGAATACAAATAGACAGATTCTGAATAAAAAGCGTTGAAAGGGTTGTTTTTGAAAAGCAACTCACGTTTAAAACAAACCACTGCGCTCACCGGGTCATCCTCCATCTGTGATGCCCAGTCTTGTTATCTCAGGCTGCCAGTCCGACAACTGTTAAGAAAAAACTAGGTGTCGGTTTTCAACCTCAAGCCTCTGACGCGTGACGAGGTTGTCAACTGAACAGTTTATTTAAACATTTTATTAATAAATCTTTCTACAAAGTGTCTCGCAAAGTGTCTTTGACTGTCGACCAAATGAAAGCATGACAAAATAATAATATAATTATGTTTTGGAGGCCGTATCAATAAGCAAATTCTGACCGGAAATCAAATGTATTTGTTCAATTAACAAACTAACTTAATACTTTTATTTTATGTCCCAGCACAAAGGTCTAAAATATGACACAATCTACGGGCCCTTCAGGCAATTTCAAAATTTCCTCCGCTCTTCTAGAAAGGCTGCAAATTCAGAGCATAGAAACTGTCTGTTTATTTTACATTTAATTAAACTTTCTGATTTTCCACTTTGTTTTTGACGCTAAAATGTCTCTTTTTAAACCTAAAAGAAAGAGTTTAATGTGACAGTTTCTTGTCTCATCTACAAGGAGGAATTCAAGTTGACACATAACTAGTAATAAAATCTTAAAGGTGTATTAAGGAGAGGAAAGGTTGTTTGGCCTCAGAGTGGTTAACACTTGAAATTTAAGTTGAACAAACTCAAGTTGGAGTGTTGAACCAACAAAGAGCAACATAACCAGCAGACGCCTGGTGATTTACGTTGGGTCCACTTATATAAACAGTGTTTCAAAGAGTTTTTGTGATTCTGTTAGCCTCAAGTAGTTGAATTTAAAATGGAGTAAAAAAAAATTAAAGCATGCAACATCTGTAAGTTTTTAACTGTACAAAGTTAAACTCCCTGTAGGTTTGTAAACCCACAAATCCTTCAACATTTTAACATTTTACTGGTAGCGTGAAAACATTTCTTGTAATCAGTTTTCACCAGTTGAAACTTGATTGACTCGGTTGACCCAAAGCTGTTAGTTTGTGTTGATTTTAGCACCATGAATTGGAAAGCGACGGTGCTGTCACCACTTACTGTTTAAATAAGAAATACTTGTATATACATCGACCCGAACACACATTCATTATTGTGTGGCTGCAACAAATGCAGGTTCTGAATTCCCTCTGACAATCTCAGCTGTTAGTGATTTGAGGAGGTAGACATCAGCTGTGGGTAAAGGGTATAACAAATTGAGGGGGACAAGTGGAACAAACCTAAGTGTTTATTTGTTGGTGTGCGCTCGCCATGCTCTAAATTAGACGTCACCGCTGTTTCTTGTCACTATCTGAATCCAAATGTGTTGTGGGCAAAAGAGATACTTAAATTCGATTTACTCGCTCTAACGTGATTTAAACGAGCGTCTTGGCTCGCCCCGGACAGATTGACAGCGTCGTCTTTATATCGGCGCCTCTTTGTTTTATTTTTGGCTGTTTACTCTGCCTCTCTGCTTGTCACCTCACACGACGACTTTAAAGGAGCCGGCCGTCGATCTTCCAAGATCTGGAGGAAAATAAGCATCCTTTTATGTTCTAAGTGCTTTAATATGACAGATATGAAAAGAGGATTCAAGAGAGGGCTGACAAGTTTTTTGTCGCCCTGTTCCTCAGCTGCAAAGAGCCGTGCAGGGAAAAGTCAAACCCCGTAATCTTTACAACATGAGAACCCGTACAGAACTGAGCAAACTGAGCGAACCCCTCTTGTTCGGGGTCTTGCTGGGTCAAAGTCATTAAATGTAACTTAATGTAATCAAAAGGCATTTCTGTGGAACAAAGCCTACATTTTGAATGCACTGGAGCGTGTACACACTGCGGTGGAGCAAGTTTCTGTGCTTGTCTATCAAACAAATGACAGTTTGATTGCGTAGCAACGTGATAAAGAACAACAATGCGAGAGTTAATGAGTCCCACAATGGCTTCAATTTTATTCACCCAGGATATCCAAACAGCTTTAACAAGCAGAACAAATGTGACCTTGATCATTTTATTTTAATATTTCAAAAGGTCCTTGAATCTATTTTCTAAAAAATCAACCAGCAGATAAATAATGGATCTATTCCTTCCTCTTGTCGTCGTGGTTGCAGTGAGCTGAGAATGCACATGTTAAAGAAATGCTAAGAGGATCAACACCACTCCCATATCTTTGTGTTAAGTACTTCACCGAGCTGGAGCCTGGAGGAAATTTTGCTTTGCGTTAGACTGGAAATGGGCGAGACAGCGAGCCTAATGACCTCATGGTGAAGACAAAACACCAGGAAGTCGGCGCTTAATGCCGTGAATTAGTCCAACAAATAAACACCCGTGAAACCGCGGCTTGTTTTTACACTTTGGTTCTCTCTGGTTAACTCCGCAAAAAAGGGAACAAGTGTATTTCCCAAAATGTGGAACTAATTCAGCTTAGCTTAGCGTAAAGACTGGAAGTGCAGGGAAACAACTAGCCTGCCTATCCACACCTTTAAAGCTCGCTAATTAACTGTGTGTCAACTATCAAATTAATTGCCAACTATTTTGACAATCATAATTATCATGCCTATTCATTAGTTCAGATTCCTCCATATTCATTTTTCATATCATTCAACATTTTTTGGGTTGCTGAGGTTTTGGGAAACAGTGACCAACATTTTTCCGACATTTTATGGAACAAACTAATCGATTAATCTGGAAAAGAATCAACAGATTCATCAATAAAGAAAGATATTAAGTGTCCAATTATGTTTAAACTCTGCACAAACAGACAATTTGTGGTTTTATGTGGAGTAACTGCACAACTCCCATGTGGTTGCCAGACAATGAGCAGAGTTACTCCACCGTAGTGCCGGACAGACGGATGATCTGTTGTTCGTCAACAATACTTTTGCAAAATTATTTCAGCAGCGTTTGGTATAGGAACAATTATTAGAACACAAAGTTGAGTTTGGCAGCTGTTCACAACTCTGAAGGTCACAACAAGGTCAATAAAATGATGTTTAGTCACAAAATGTCATCGTAGCACTAATGAGCGTCACGATAGCTTCAGGCACAGTCACATGCTCGTGCTCGGGCCTCGTGGTCCAGCTGCCTCCTTTAGCTGCGATGGCAAATCTCACAGCAATCTATGCAAAACTCGAGACACTCGGTCGGCTCGCAGCAAGACTCGAACAGCACCGAGTGGCAGTGGGCGTGGCAGTTTAGATCTTCCACGGGTGTCTCCTGGATGGCCGCACAGCAGCGGGAGCAGGCGTCGCAGCAGGAGGAGCAAAAGGTGTGGAGGCAGGAGGAACAGGCCTCCAACAGACCCAGGAGCAGCACGGAGCCCTGACACGACAGGCACGCCAGCAGCAGGTGTAAACAGGAGTCTGTGAGGGGAAAAATGAAGTGATTTAACAACAGATCTCATATCTGAGGTCACAAAAGAGCTGCTGTGTGTTCTAAAAGCCCGTCAGACACCATCAGAAACTGGGATTAACAATTCTATTAACCCCAAATTAATCTCTAGCATATTTGTTTGTTATGCCAAGTAGAACTTAAAAGAGAAACAAGTCTGCTGCGGTGATCAAGTGTGATTGTGTTTACTTAATCACAGAGCTTCGTTCAGTCCTCGAGGGAAAATCAAAAAAGGCCAAAGAGGCTGCCAGTGATGAACAACAACTGGGAAGAAGCTGTCACTAGATAATTGCTCCCTCACTCAAATTAGGTGCAGATGAAATTGCATACATTAACCCCGCTGGTGTGTTACGGCGCATCTCTCGCGATCCTAACCGTTGTGTTGTTACCCGGCTAGCGTTTTTCATCCTCACAAGAACCAGATAGTGAGTGAGCTCATGCAAATCCAGTTGTTTTATCCTGTTTACTCCGGGAAGTAAATGAAAAGGAGATGTGCGGAATTCCCTGGGGAGTGGGGTTCAGCGTTTTCCTGCTTAGCCGCTCCAATTATACACCCCCCGCACATAACTTATGCTAATCTACGTACAGATATGATGTGTGTAGATGAAAAAGGAGCATTATGTGTGGCCACTGTATTGATTTAATGCGAGTAACTTCATAGAGATAACATGAACACAATGATAAACAAGAAGTGGCCCTATGCGTGCTTTGATAAAACTGGAAGAAAGTGCAGCAGTTTGAAAGTCTTCACGGGGAACTTTTTAGAGCTCACTTTGTGTGAAGCGATAGATTGTCTTCGGTGGTTACGTAAAAATAATTTCCCGTAATTTTCCATACGGATGGATGATGTTAGATATTAGATGATTGCCCCTCTCGGAGGCCCCATGTTCGGACTTTGTATCCACAAAGTCACCCACAGGTTTCTGAAGAGCCGTTGAGAAGCTCAGAGTGTGGTGGCTCTTGCAAACACGTGGATTGTGGGTGGATCCGCCTGTAAGCCACACTCTTAATCATGCATAACTTTATAATTTGAACAGGTGAGTTCTATAAAAATTCACCCTCAGTACAGTTGTCATGAACGGGGAAATTAGCTATAGAGACCAAAACTGTTTTTTGTACCAGGCTGTAAACATGTTTATTTCTGCTGTGAAGTTGGACATTTTTAACATGGGGACTTATGGAGACTGACTCGTGCTGTAGCCAGCCTCAAGTGGCTGTTTGAGGAACTACAGTTTTGGCACTTCCACATTGGCTTCACTTCACAAAGGTTGACGCACGAGTAAAACATAAAATACCCTCTAGGGTAGAGAAAACATAATGAAGTGCTCTCTATAGTGCTAACCCTGACTACGCGGTTTCACCACAAATGCACCACAACTTTCTACATGCTGGTGTCTCGCCATAAAATTTATTGGAAGTGAGGTGGTCCTGATTCTGACGAATATTTTAACCAACAAAAGTCTTTATGAATCGAATCGAATCCACACACGGCAGTAAATCTATTCATTTTTAAAGACGCTACTTGCGAAGAAAATGGACCAGCCACACAAGAGTCCAAGGGTTTGAAAATTGAGTTAATTATAAGCATCTTTAACCTCTTATGAAGTGAAGTGCACAGCTGCTTCACTGAGCTTTTCTATGAGAAGTATCAAGTACCAACAATCAATGACATTAAACCAACTTTCAGTCACTCAGTCCAAAGTTCAGCTCAGATTCTGTTCTGTAATTAATCCAGACAAATTTATAAAAAGTTGAACAGTTTTATAACAACATATTGTCCACTCTTGTGTAAATAGTGCATGTTATTGTGCCTACCAGCAGGTGTTGCAGTAGGTTGGTGTGAGCCGGCCACACGGCTCCTGCTCCTGCTCCTGCTCCTCTTGCTGCTGTGCACCGACAAGCTGGAGCCCTGCAGTCGGCTCAGACCCGGGGATTGAGGAGGCAGTCTGTGGTCTGGGACCTTGAGGCCACATCGTGGGCAGATGGGCTTCTCAAGGTCACACTGAGGCTTCTTTAACCCTGCTGCCTCCTGTGAGGCCTCTGCTGATGGGGCTGCAGCAGGCAGAGGCTGGGCTGGGCAAAAAAAAAAAGTTCAGGGGGTCAACTTTGCGGCTGCGTATGTCAACTTCAGCTTCTCACTAACTTTAGCTTTGTTTTTCAGGCAAACCCCTCGTGGAGAGTCACAACATTTTAATTTTGATCCATGTATTGTTTTCCGGACAGGTCTCACGTTTTCCACTTACTGCTGATGAGGTCAGTGGGGATGGGATTTCCTCTGCTAAAAGGGTCACATGTTGAAAGGATTTCCTGCCCTGATGTTAAAGATGCACTGCCTTCAGACACATAAAAAAAAAATAATAATAATTCAAGTTAGCTGGAAAAAGATGCGACAAGATATTCCTCAATGCATTACACGTGTATAAAAAAGCTGCAAAACCAGGATTTAAAAGAAAATGTATTGTTTTTATTTATTTATTTTTCCATAAAGACAATACTTATTTATGAAAATCACATTTAATAGTGCAGTGAAAGCTTCTAACTCTCGCATATTAAATAAGTAAGGCGTATTTGTGGGAACTTCCTGTGTCCCATTGTGTTTCAGGGTTTTTACGACCAAGCCCAGTGTGAAGTTTCTTGGCGCAACTGTGAAAACGTTCAGATGACAATGCACATAATGCACATAATGAATAACAGCACAGAATATTGTTTATCAGCTGAGGCTCAAAAACAAGTGTCCACAGTAAGATGCAGAATTAAACAGCACTTGCCTTTAGTCGGGTTGCTCTGTTCCTCTGTCCCGTCCACAGGTACATGGTCTCCTGGTAACATGTCTGATACTCATGACTGCTCGGTGTCTCTGTTACACTTTGTCCAGCCGCTCACCTTGACCATCCTCCTGCTTCTGTCCACACCAAGAGGCTCCGGGAAACCCCCAACAACACCCAACATGCCGGCCTGAGTCACCGTTCAGGACAATGTGAGCTGTACTCTGTGTGTGGGTGGGTGGGTGTGTGTGTTTTGTTGTTGTCCACAGGCTTAATAACACTCCCCTTCCCAGCAGATCCCTGAGTGGACACTCTGAAACATGCTGATCGCAGAACAGCAGAGACGGTCGAGGCCTGGTTGCGTGACTTTAGGTTGCGTTCTCTGTTCTGCTTTTAGTCACCTAACACAATGGAGACACATACCCCACAAGTGTGCAAGCTCTCTCGCCCTCTTATGCACACACACACTCTCTCACACTCACACACACTCAGACAAATCTGTCAATGTTGTATATTATCTAGTATTTAATATGCACATTAATGCAACTACTGTAATGATGTAGTTCATGCTTTGTTATTTTTCATTTCTGGATCATGCCAAACATTCAGTCCATCCCTCATGCGATGAAAAGACACTGCTATATGTCTATATTTTAAGGATACACGTATACCATATATACTATTATATGTACTTATGTACAGGAACCTTCTTGCTGTGAGCATTGACAGTATAAAGAATGTACGTCATATCCGGAGATGTGGATCGTTGGCGGGCTGAATGAAGCCTGGTTGCTCAAATAGGCCACCTGTAAAGGCATCCACCTGTCAATCAATGTGTCCACGCTGTTAATTATGCATAACTTAAATCTTTAATATATTTTGAAGGGGTGAGTTCTATAAAAATTCACCTTCAGTACAGTTGTCATGAACGGGGAACTTAGCTACAGAGACCAAAACTGTTTTTTGTACCAGGCTGTAAACATGTTTATTCCTGCTGTGAAGTTGGACATTTTAACATGGGGACTTATGGAGACTGACTCGTTCTGTTGCCAGCCTCAAGTGGACGTTCAAGGGACTGCAGCTTTTGGCATTTCTGCATTGGCTTCACTTCTCAACTACGGAGGTTGCCACTTGGCTGTGAGGTGACTATGCTAACCAATAAACGTCATTGTTAGCTTTGTTTTGGCCTAAAGATTTGTAACTCAAGGTCTACTTAGCTTTCAACAAATTCTCATGGTCTTTCCCAGTGGATGGAGTTTGCAAACTCCACGTCCAAGGGCTGACTATCCACACGAGCCACGCTGTGTTATCTTACACCCGTTAATGTGATAAAATATAAAATGAGCACAAAGTAGTTAGTCACATAATCAAATATAGTTTTTATTCTGACTTAAAATCCAAAACAAAACAAAGTGATTAATTACAGCCAGTGTTTACGTACAGCCCTGTATGCCCTGTATCCTACAAGATGAGGACTTTATCACGAGATTGGACACAAATGGGCGACAGCATCGTCATTACATGTTGATGAGAAGATGAACAGAGATCAGCCCTTTCAAAGGGGCTGTTGACTAAGTGCCGTCAAAAGTGCTGCGTTGAAAAAACATGTCGACTTGCCCGCCTCACCGCGAGTCTTTGGCACATCAAAGCAACACATAAGTGAAGCTGTTGAAGTTGTCGAGCACCACGCTAACTTTCAGTCAGCAGAACGTGTCGCGTGGAGAGGCAATCAGAAGAAAGTGTCATCTAATAGGCTGACAGCGAATCAAAGGAAGCCCTGAGAGGCAACAGCAAACTTAAAGCTAAGTCGTTATCAGCCAAGACAATTACTGACATTAGTCAAAACACAGAGCTGGAAAATATGAGGCCTTTGTTCTGTGTTTGGATGTGATGTCTCCAGTAACAGCTTCACTTCACGCTGTTCGTCAGCCGATGAGACCATGTTGGGATTGTTTGTGAATTTTATTTTAGCATTTTGCCTCTTTTAGTCGTCATCAAGAGACAAACAGCCATGAATATGAGAAAGAAATGGTTTCAAAATGATCGGTTCAGTTATAATAATTTAATGATCAGCATGATTATTTGCAGTAATTCATGCTTATGTCTTAACCTTCATGCGTCAGTTTAATTTACCACCCTCTTAAGTCATTAAGGACAAAAATGTTCACTTCCAAAAAAAATGCTATAAAGACTTTACAGATTAATATTTTGTTCTACTTTTCTCCACATATATCTCTTAAACGACTTCAGCCCGGCTCAAAACTACCAAACATTCAATCATTTTGATGATTTTAACCCTTTAAATGCCAGTTTGATTACATTATTGATGAAAAAAAAACATTATTATTATTGTTATTTTCCCTTTTTTCATAAATAACATCAAGTAATGAAGCTGGCATTTAAAGGGTTAAAAAATGTATATGCAGAAAAAATATTATTATTATTATTATTATTAATAGCAGTTTTTTTGGAAGTGGACATTTTTGTCCTAAATGACTTAAGACTTTTTTCACAGTGTTTTATTAGAAAAAATAAAACTTGAATTCCAAAATTTGTCAAGAGAGAGACTTTGTTACAAAAAAATCTGCCATATGCACGAACACAGCCAAAACGATGGCCAGATAAAGAGGAAATATTTGGACAAATTAGGGTTAATATATGTAACTATCACTGATTTGAACTACATAAAATACAACTTGCTAAATAAACATTCAAAATATTGTGAAGGATTTTGTTTTATATGTAAATAGACCTTTTATTATCTAATCATAGTTTAGTTTGATAAGATTGTGATTAGAGTTTAGTCGTGTTGTGTTTTGCTGCTTACAGAAGTATAAAAATCACTCTACAACTTTTGTATTTACTTAAAACAAAGACAATTTTTATTTTCCATGTAAAATACGCAACATACACTCACACAGGTGTAACCGTGCCAGCTTAGTGGCAGTGTGTGACATTAAGTCTACAAGCATACTGGTGGGTAACAAAGCTTAGCGGTGCGTGACGTTTAAATTTGGTCAGAGTTTACATCATCACACTTTGGACATACAATTACATTACAGTTTTTTTATAAAGACAGAGTAGTATGTACACAACATCCAGCTCAAAATGTTATAAAAGTGGAATGTTTGGAACAATCTTTATTTCAGTGGACACACAGCGCCGTATTGAACACATAAGTTACACACCAGGAAACAGGAAAACACACATAAGACAGACTGACTGCTTACTTTTTTAAAAATGAACGTTAATAAAACATTTTTAATGTACGAAGACGACAGAGAGAAGCCACACGGCACAAACTATACATGTTTTGACCACCCCTAACGTAAGATTCACACGCACGCCGTGTTATTTCTTCATCTCTGTCACGATAAACAGACAAAACATTGATTCTTTACATCATATCATAACAAATATTTCTGTAAATCACTTACTTTGGCCTTTGGAGTATATCATTTACATAAAAGAGTAGGATTTGTTCTTTATTTCTCCCAAGCTATCAGATCACTACTCTGTTTTTTTTACTTTGTTCATTCTCGTGTATTTTTCTGACTTTGATGCTCGTCATGATGGAGAAAAAAAACATATTTAATTATCTCGGTAGTTCAAGTGTGAGCAGCTGTACAGCTTTAAATCTCATATTCAACTTTAATAGTCCTTTTTATCACATTTTTAACCTATTAGTTCAAATATTTTTTTAAAATCTCTAGCTGATAGTCCGACACAAAAACCACAGGAGGATATTCCACTTCCTTTTCCTCAAGGCTGAAACGTCAAAATAAATGTGTGTATGATGGTGTAATATAAACTACGTCGTCTACATCCCTGAATGTTCAACAGAGGTTTACTTCACTGCTTTGCAAATTATCATTGTAAGTCTTCTTTTGTCATTCGATGTCGAACAGATGCTCTTCGTCAGTTTCAGTCACGTCGGCTGGTTTTACTGGCGGCATCAGAGATTCTTGGTCGTTCAGGTTCAGCGCCTCGTCTCTAAGAAAAACAGACCTGCAAGAGGTGACAAAGATATTTCAATCAATACTGCAGCACATTTATTGAGTTCACAGCAAATTAAAAGAACTCACTGCCGGACTTGTGCAGACATGTTTTGTTGACTGTTTGTTGCTCTGTCGTCCTGTATTTGACTCCCGAGGTTTTTTCTGCTCACGCACTCCTTCTTGAATCCTGGCAGTGAAGCTTCAGCCAGCGCCGTCTTCAAAGGAGATGAATCAAAAATCAAACAATCATCTCAAACCAGGTTGAGCTGTCCTGTAATCAGGACGCTTCTTGCTGCAGTTCTCACCTGTAAGCTGGTATTCAGAACGGTCCTAAAATCCAGGTTGGAGGACACATTTTTCATCAGTGACGGACCCCTGCGAACAAACAAAGGTAACAGAATTTTCAAAATGGACGCAATCCATGTCTAATTCATGGCAAGCAAATCAATACCTTGTATATATTCCACAAAACACAACATGGTTAACAACAACAGTTCGAGGCAAGGTCAGTTATGATGACAAATAATTCAGTCGCATGAATGATCAGGGAAGAAACCTTGAACTAGAGCCTGTCGCCGGCGCCACTCCTCTCATATTTATCACTAACAACCGTGATAAATATGAGACAACACACATGTATTCCTCGTATATATTTTGTCTGTTTTTAAAACACAGTGGTGTCCAAACAGATAACAGACTTTAAAGTCTTATTTTTTGTTTAGTTTATGAAAGTTAACGCCTTAAAATGTTAAAAACATTTTAAAGGGGGAAGAAAATTGTCTACTTTTTATTCAGTCTTCTTCTCGTGGTTTGTGTCTCACAACAACGATACTTTGTAAGGATTTATTTGCATGTTAAATACGCTGCACTCCACTAAATATTACAACTTGAACAGCAGGAAGTAAACAGGAAGTCATCCACTGTACCCCGTGATCTTCTGGGATCTCCTCCTCTGGTATTCCACCTCGTCCACCGTCCACACGGCGCCTTTCACATTCTCTACACGCACGAAGCACTTGTGTAGGCTCAGGTTGTGTCGCACTGCGTTCTGATCCAGAGAAAATCAGAGTGAAGGAGATATTACTGAGTGCACGCTGCAGGAATCAGGTATGACACACACACTGGGAGTTAATTATGTGGAGGTGCGATACCTTCCAAGTGGCGGCGTTGCGTCTGAAATAAGCGAACGTCCGTGTGAACCAGTTGTATATCTCGTTCAGTGTTAGTTGCATGTCTGATGTTTCCATAATAGCCTGTAGATTGAAGAGAAATAAAAAAAACTGTAGCATATTAGAGGATCAAATTAAAGCCCTGACCCGAGGAAGGAGGGAAAGTCACACCCTCACAAGCCTGATGGAGTCTTTTTATTCTTTAATTCTACGTATGAAGTGTAGCAGGTGTTGGGCTGCAAATAACATTTTATTTTCAGCATCAATCATCATCAGAAGTGTCATAAAATCAAAAAACGTGTCCAAGTAACACTCCAATAACCAAAGATATTCCATTTTTTATCATATCATATCAAAGAGAAGCAGCTAATATGTATATTTATGAAACAAAGTGAAAAAAGGTTACTTAATTAACATGATTAATCAATTATCGTTGATTTTCTCATGATGTTGTAGCTGTAGGTGATTCAGATGAATGAGCTCACATGGCATAACATAAATATATAGGAGCTAAATAGAGGACGTAGAGAAGTAATCGAGGCATCCAACATTAAAAGCTGCTGATGCATTTTTAATTTTAAATCACACAATTAGTCTACAAGGTGATTTAAATAATACATAGTTATATTAATGTAATATACGCTCATTTAAAGTTGAATAAATAAAAGAGAGGCTGTACTTGTCGTATCAGGGTTGCATAGGTGAAAGGTGGTCTGATGTCTGTGTTCTTGTAGAGTTCATATTCATTTTCTGAAACAAGACAAGACACATGAAGTGAAAATTAAAGTAGAAAATGAACTATTTATTTGCTGTGTGAGCATATTTACTATAATAAACAGTATAGTAGTTTACCTGAAGAGAGGGAGTAGACCAGAGGGTGATGATGGCGCCTCATGGCCCCGGCACATGACGTCTGAGCGGGCGACTCTTCATCACACCCGTGGGAGGGCGAGCTGGCGCGGAGCACGGGTTGTGGGGACGCCTGGGCCGAGTCTGACGGGCTCAGCGAGGGCAGGTTGTTGGTGACTGCGACTGAGCTGAGCTATTAGCGACACAAGCACACCGATCCGAGTTAACAAAGGAACAAGTGGGATGAAAAGACTGACAGAGAAACAAAACAAGAAGCGCGGGGGGTGGGGGAGTGTAACAGAGCGATTTGATTCGCCTCTTCAGAGGTGATCCCGCTAATATCGCAAGAAGAAGGGAGTCAATTATGGTTAATTATAGGGTGAAATTGTTTGGTGGGTGTTGTGATTATGGTGCAATATTTGCAAGATTAACAAATGATTAGCTCCCGCGTTATCAGAGCATGTCTGCTGTCTGAAAACACAATGGCAGCCATCTGGTGCCTGCAGCTGGGCAACGAAAGGAAAGGAAGTGCTCTCATCACTCAAAAAGGGACGAAGATCTCCACAAAGGGAAAGTGTGAAAGTAATTTGAGAGTTGTGCTAAAAAAAAAAGGTGTAAAAAACTTTTTGAAGATATTCAAATGACCTTCATCTGGCAACATCTTTTTGCAACTCATCCAACTGTAAAAGTTGGTGGTTGCAGCCAGACACGTGTTATTTTCACAGATATTTGGAGTTTTGCTTTCTTTTCGCCTCATTTGCTTCATGTCTGTTGTTCACGCAGCTATCACAGCACTGCTTATCTACCTGTGGGCCGCGTGGGTCAGCGGCTGCGTCAGACTGTTGCGACTGTAGACTCGCGGGCACAGAGGTTGACTGAGCTTCTAAAGACGGCAGATGCAGGTGAGCCATCATGGCTTGCAGACGCTCCCGTTCTTTGCAGAGCTGTTAGAGGAGATGGAGGAGAGGGGAGGGAGAGGAGATCAGGGCGGACGGCGTGGCATCGAAAGCAGTGAGCACAGATTGTTGAAATGGAACGCTGTGAACCAAACAGATTCTGGAAAGAACAATTTCCTGCTGTGTCAGACATCAGCAAGGAGGCGGCAAAACATTACATGAATATTTACAATGTGCAATAAGTTTAGGTGGTGAAACTTTGGGAAAAATCCTGGAAAAGCAGACAACTATTGGTATTTTAAATCAATACAAACCTGTGCAAAGCAAACTTACACAAAGCCTCAGTTAGGATTTATCTGTACAAAATACAACAATGATATTAAACATCCAATTTTATGTGCTTGACCCAAACAGCACAGGACAAGTCTGCACATCCAAGCAGCAGCAATGACTTTTGTCGTAGTAAATCTGTAAGGGACTCGATCCTACCTGAAGCTCAAGCTGCTGAACCACCTGCATCTGCACTCTGCACTGCGCTGTACTCCTGTCATCCAGAGTGTGTTCACTGCCCATGTGCCTGAAACACAACACAAGGCAACAGTGTGAGTATGATTAGTTGGCAATTTCAATGCGGTATGGTGAGTCAACGGTGAGTCGGAGTCAAGGCAAACAGAAAGAAACATTCATGGAAACTTCATTCAAACCACTCGTGCAGAAATGAATATAATGATCACTTGTGGTGGTGCAGTGGTTAGCACTGTCGCATCACAGCAAGAAGGTTCCTGTTTTGAACCTCGGCTGGGGCCTGTCTGTGTGGATTCTCTCCGGGTGCTCTGGCTTCCTCCCACAGTCCAAAAACATGCACTTAACAGGTTAACTGGTGACTCTAAATTGCCCGTAGGTGTGAATGTGAGTGTGAATGGTTGTTAGTCTCTATGTGCCCTGTGATAAGCTTGCTGATTCTGAAAATAGTGGACTGTTTCTTTGCATAGCTCTGTTCAGAGCCCCGTTTGAGGCCTAAAAGGGGGTGAGTAATTGACATTGGCAAGACTTTCACTGTAGTTTCTCCTTTGAATCATGAACAAACAGGTGCAAAGAGTCAAAAAAAAGTTAAATGCACTAGAATGGACTTAAAACCTACTTGATGAACTGGCTGAAGTTTTCACACACCGACTCGCATCCGGGCCAGTTACACACACCATGGCTGTAGAGAGTGTGTACGGCAGTGCGATCGGCTTTAACAGCACTGGATGAAGGAGAAACAGGAGGAGAGTAACGGCACTGTCAGATAAACAGCAACAAAATCAGACAACACAGCACAATAAAACAGATGTTTTCTTTTCACCTAACAGAAAATGACAGAGAGAGGTGTTAGGGAGCGCTTAAAAAATAAATGGGAAACTATTTACTTTTGATTTGGGAGATGTAGCCGTGTAAAGTTTTTTTTCTTCGTTGAAGGTGGTGGAGCACAAAGCTAACAAACAAAACATCGTCCCCCCCGAGGGGAATTAAAAGTGAAGTCTTGCTGCGAGAGCAAACAGCTCACCCATCTAACAGATGACACGTCTGTGATGTTGACAAAAAAAAAAAAAAAGCAGCATCATCTCAGCTCTCGCAGCGTGTTTACAGCACAAACAGACAGATCGTACCATTCTGCCCTGCGAGGGGAAGAAGTCTGATAGTCACCGCTGCGTCTCCCTGTGACTTTTGTTGACACGTTGTTTGCAGGTGAGTCCTGATTGCCCCTCAATGTGGATTTATCTTCGGCCACTCCGTTTGTGAGCTCTTTCCATATCTGCTGCATCTCTGCAGGACTCAAACCACCTGAAACACAAAACAAAGAACTCAATATCTAGTGTAGACTTCCTGTGCTTCACACCTTGTTCACACATTTTCACTCAATCCCACCTCAAAGCTCGGGGGCACAAACAGAGAGAGCGTTTCATGATCTCGTGTTACCTCTTCGGTGTAATCCAGGATTCATTATCGCAGCTAAAAACTGAGGTTTCACTTTCACCATCGTGTCTTTGGAGTTTAGTGCAGTTATATAACTGAACCAACAAGAAATCCTTCCAATCAGATACATGTTTGTCTATTTTTGTGTCCACCTGATTTCAGACAGTAAACAGTAACTGTACGGTCGATTTCAGCTCAAATTGGCAAACACAGAGAAAAGTTAAACGCACAGCACACAGGTAATGAAACATCACCACTGGAGAAGAAATACAGAAAGAATGTAAAACCTCTGTGTTAAATGTAAAGAGGAGTGACCTGGAGAGAGGGCAGGAGAGGACAGGACGGGTCTCTGCAACCGGAGGAGCTGCTGCTGCTGCTGTTGCTGCTGCTGCTGGAGCTGGAGGAGCTGCTGAAACACGAGCTGCTGTGCAGGAAGCTGAAGAACAGAGAGAGAGAAAATCCAACATTTCACACAGAAAAATGAGGCGGCATTCGTGTGAAACTCTCTCTTTTTCTCCTGGTTGCACAGTCCGGGTATTGATCTGGAGCTAAAAATCTGTGGCAATGTGCTGCATCTGTAATGGCATCTTTCAACAAATACTAAAAAAAAAACCAAACAAATCTCACATTCCAAAACAAAAAACTCGACGCCCACACCGCCAACATCTCAGCCACGAGGGCTGGAAAACATTGTTCTCAAATCCCAAAAGCAAGTGACTCGAGCAGCATATAAACATGTTCGCTCTTAATTGGACATTTCTGTTACATCTCCTACTTTCCGCCATCTGTCGTCTTCAAATATGTTTTCATTATTTGTGTCACCTACAGGCCATCATAAAATGTGTTTCATTTTATTTATGACATCGTATTGATCTTACTAACAAGTGCTTTTACCCAAAAATGGATATACAAACATGAAACCAGTCAGCTAAGCTGAGAAATAACACACATCTTTACTTACCTCTTTGACTTTCTTGCTCGGTTGCTGTTGCAGCAGCTGCAGGTGAATCTGCTGTTGTTGCTTCTTGTAAAACTCTTTCAGATGTTGCTAAAAAAAAAATAGTAATGCTTGTTATTATTATTATAGCCATTTATCTCACTCTCAAACAACTCATAGTGATTGTAAATTACCAACAGTAAAATGTATTTCTGCCTCCCTTGACTCTTTCTTTAGAGAGGTCTGACACACACTATATTATATGAAAAGGGTGTAATTGCTCTCATCCTCCACATCGCTTTGGGGCAGCCGTAAGTAAGTCCATAGGGACTTGGCTTGGGCCAGCATGGACCAAAGTATAAAGGGTGGACTGGTAGCTGGGGAGGTGCCAGTTCACCTCTTGGGCAAGGCACTGAATCACTACCTGCTCCAAGGGCATCAGTTAAAGTTACCACCAGAGTTAAACCCTGTTGGGGTAGAGTCAAAGAACCTCCAGGAAGGCCAGCTAAGTAGCTAATGTTAACCAATACATACACTACATTGTGTTCTGTATTGTGCCTCAGTAAAAAAACACATGTGCTTGTGTTGTATGTTAGCTCTGAAGTAGTTAGCATCCTTATTATGGCTCTAGTTCGTTGTTTACTAGATTAGCTATTAGCTTTAATGGTGATTTAAGGTTAGCTGGATAAAAGATCAAAGTTATCATTATTATTATTATTAGTATTATTGTGTAAGCTAATGTTAGTTAGCATTAGTTTGCCATAGAAGACAATTAGCATTAAACTAGTTTACCTTAACTGACCAGTTTGTTCACCAGATTATCTTTAAATGACCTCAGTGGTGAATTAAGATTAGCTGGTTAAAATTAACACATTTTCCCAGCAACAGTTTTGTATTTTTGTGTAAGTTCACGCTAGTTAACGTAGTTAGTTAGTAGTAGAAGTAGTAGTCACGTAGTTTGCCATAAAAGACAATTAGTGTTAAACTCGTTTACCTTAATTGACCAACTAGTTTTCTTTAGTAAACCAGTTTGTTTACCAGGTTAGTTAACTTCAGCTAATGTTAGTTTTTCATAGAATGACCAATTCATTAGTTGTTGGCTAATTTACCGGCCTATTATGATGGCGTTAAAAGTAACGCTGTAATACTAATACATAATGTTGAGATTAAATTTAAACAAACAAACAACTAACCTTAATCAACTGATAATGCCAATGTTGTATTGCAGTCACTACATTAGTTACATTAATGTTAGTTTGAGTACAAGCATGCAAAAAAAACTGGAATTATTATATTAGTGTTAATATTGCATAAATACCTGCTGGAGCACAAGAGCTTGTTGCTTCTGGTGGATCAGCGCCTGCAGCTGGTTGGTGGACAGAAGATGCATCTGCTGAGGAGCCATCATAGCCAGGAACACCTTCAAGAAGAAGAAGAAGAAAGATAAAATGACAAAAGAGACGACAGTCTGCCGAGTGCAGGCGAGAGTGTGTGTGAGCGAGACAGAAGGTAGGTGTCAGGTGTTAAACAGTAATAACCATCCAATGGAAATCTTTCCAATCCAATTACAAAACTGTGCTGTCAACCTTTTGTGAACATCATCATGCTGGATTGTGTCATTGACCCTAAATGAGATGGGAGATAGGCTGACCAGTTAATTAGCAACACAATTACATGCTTGTTGTGACTCCTAATAGAAGTGTATGGGTATTAATAAAGGCAAACACTCACAGAATAATAACTGATCTGCACTGTTACTGGTTGGCTGACAAATAACAGAGTGATTGTCTCCTTTTGTATTCAGGACAATTGCCATGACTGCAACAACAAAAGCCATTTACACTTGTATAACAAACAAAGCTCAGAAATAATACTAGTGCTGCTGACAATTGATTGTTGTGGAAAATATCATTTATTATTTGAACACTTTATGTTTATATCATTATGAATACCGCATACAAAAATGGCATTTGCTGCACAGGCGCGTGAAGGTGCTGACCTGATGTTCTTTGCAGGTTTCAGTCAAGCCTTGTGTCTATATTGGAGCAATATCTTAGAGGCTTACAGGATGTAATGAAAGGAGAACACAACAGCGACCTCAAGTTTGTCATTTTTGTCATCATTCTTTTGAGATAATATCTCCTGTGTTTGAACCAGACTGATGCGACAACTGGAAAGTTAAGAAACGTGGAGTGAGTTCAAACTTTGACTTTCCTGTAGTGGTCCTTTCTTAAAACATATCAAACCATCAACAACATTTTGAATGAAATTAAACCAGGGGGTCGCTCAAATGTGTTTTAAAATAAGTTTTGCATTTCCTGAAACATCTTGTTTCAACATCAGCCCGATACATAGACGCGTTCATCCACGTAGTGTGTGCATACATGCATGATTAGTTAAAATGTGACATGAGATAGTAGGCAGAGGTTAAATAAATGGTTCAAAAGCACCAAAGGCACCAAACAGGAAATATTAGTAAAATATTAGTAAGAGAAGAACCTCTTTAACACCAAATGAACTGAAACAGTCTTCTTCTAAGGAATAAACCTGCCTCCTGCATGAACTGTCTGTAGCTGATCGAGTCGGCCTCTGACAAAATAGTGACACTCGAGAGAGATGAATACTTTCTGAGGTGGTACGTGGTGTAAAAAGTTTGAGAAATTTAGATTAGATTCAACTTAATTGTCATTGCACAAAGTAGTGAGAAAACAAAATGCAGTTTAGCATCCAACAAAAAGTGCAAAAAGGCAGTAAAGCGCAGTGTATGTACATATGTATAAGGACATATAAATAGTAGTGCAGATATAAATATGAAATATGTTATAAGATATATACAGTATTGACAGTATGGACAGGTTGAAGGGAATACACTAAGCTTGTGTAGCAGCACAATTGCGGTATAAATGTAATTATACAGTATTGCTTTTACAGTAATTAAGCTGAGATATATTGTTCCACTATGAAATATAATATATATTAATATATATTTACAGTATTAACAGTAATAGTGTAGTTAAAGTGGTTAAATATAGCTAATGAATACACTATGTACAGTACAGACAGTAATATATGAATACACTAAACACCGCCTGAGGTGGATTACAGGAACTGGACACAGTAAGGCGACAGTCAGAGCAAAAGAAAGGGACAGACAAAGCAGTGTGTGAGATATTTACCTCCACAAAAAAGGTTCTCTAACTGTTGGGAGAACTGGTTTGTCAAAATGAACAAAGCAAAACTAACAAATCGCCTAAGAAATTAACATTACAGTAGGAACACTGGCCTATAGTGTGTCTAATAAAAGTGTAACTAATGTCCATACTTCACCACATAAATCTTAAATTCTCCAGCAATTTTGTTCAGACACAACAAGATGTTTAAAAATGTTACTTGAGAACAATTTTCTGTCAATTTCGATTCATCAATTCATCATAAAAAAACACTGAACAGATTCATTTAGAATAAAAATAATAGTCGCAGCCTCCGTCTTACACTTTTTTGTATCTTGTGTCCGTACTTCTGATGAAGTCACAGACATACAGCTGGTTTCATTATGAATCACTCCGTAACCATTTGTGGTGTTTGGATTGGATGCTTCACTCATAAAAGAAATGCATTAAAGATGGAGCTCCTTCTCCTTCATCACGAGAGAAAAACCAGTCTTCACTGTAAATAGTCTTCATTTGTAACATTTTTTCAGACTTTGCAGCCTCAAACTTTCATAACACACAACGCCATTATTATGTTGTGAAGGCTGGAATCACACTCCGGCAGACAGGCAATGTCGCAATGCTGCCGTTGTGACATGTCACTTACTGTAGTCATTATGCTCGCTGGAAATTACAACAGAAGTTTAAAAAATTCAGCTCACACAGCTGCAGACAGTGCTGGAAGGCCCTTTACAATGAACAGCAACGATGATTTTTATCAAATCGTGCCTGTAGGTAAGGAGTTGTGAGCCTTATAAGTGGTTTATAAAGTGAATTAAGAGAAAAGAGCAGAGCAAAACTGACAAGATGTGTGAACAGACTGGAGGAAACGGCGGTGATGGGGCGTTCATTATGTTGGTTGTTTCATTGATCCCTTAGATTAAGGTTCCCAGGGATTGAATTGCAACAGACAACCATAAAATTGTGCTGGGCCATGCTTATTTACCTTTCACTTGCATCTGTTTGGCCTAGGTCTGTGGACAATTATTCCTCCCTGGCTCTGAGTCACAAACTAATAATGAAGGACAAACAGAGTTCTGCGTGTCAACTCCCAACCCGGATCAGATCTCATATGAAATCGCTGCCACTGTCAACACAGCTACAGGCTCCGGGTTTGGTGTCCTGTCAGAGGACGTCCAATATGGAGCTGACTTGCTGTATTTCCCTTGACATCTGTTTGCCTAAGACTGTTCTATTTCCCGCTTATGAAGAGGAGGAGGAAGGGACGAAAGGAAGAAGAGGAGGATGAGGGGGAGGTTGAGGAGTAGGAGGAGGTTGACGATACCTGTTTATGGCGGAGACTCTGCCAGTTCTCGCCACTCACTCCACTGCAGGAGTCCCCATTAGCTACTCTCTCTCCTGTACCGTTGTCTGTGTGACTGAGGAGGCTGCTGGCTGGGGTTTGACGGGCTGCCGTGGGACTGAGAGGAGACTCAGGCATCCCAGCTCAGGTCCTAAAAGAAAACAGTCAGCAGTAAATAAGCTGTAAGACCCAAATGCTGCAGATACAGTTCAGCATTGCTGCAAAACTACACCGTTGTGGGGATTGGTGTTAAAGACGTGGCAAGAAGGAGAACTAACTTGTGAATTTAAAAAATACCAGAGATGGTATTGCACGCTTATTGAGGTTCTGGCTAATAGGATATACAAAGATAAAATACAGCAATAAGTTATAAACAATCCAATGAAATTCTACGGACTAACCACAGACTAAATAAAGTTAATAAATCCATGATTTCCACGTAAGAATTTAAATATGCAAACAGCAAAAAAGCACATGTATTTTAATGGTTAATTACTATTTAAAAAAATGCAAATTCCTGGACATTAATATCATACAGACCTCATGCAGAAACAACATTGATAGCAATAATAAGTCATTTACAGTAGGTGACTGACATGTTTTTGTCAACTGGATATGCACATGACAGTTAGCAGATAGTCTCAGTGTTCGCAGGGATTAAGGAGGATTAAGTAAGTAAGTAATGACAGGCACTTTTATTATTTCAGATTATAACAACTCAAGTCAGCGTTATCTGTCACAGAATATAGTCTGTAAATTTATCTGTAGCTTGTTATTGGCAGGGCATGAATATCCGAGAAAGCTGGAATGGAGTTTTTTTTAAAGACAACTTTTTATTACACGTCTTGTCATATCATGCAATATTTCTGAAAAAAAAAAAAAAGATCCTATATATACGCAAGACAGCTATAAAATACAGACTATTACCTGTAAAATTCAGCACAGATTAGAGTTGTGTTAAAGATACGTACCCGTTGAAGAAGATGAAGAGTGGAAATTCAGAGCAGCCAGGCAGGAGTTGATGTCTCCAAGTCATGCAGTTTGGAGTGAGGATGGGAGAGAACTGATGGAGTGTCTACCTGAGGGGGAGGAGTCGCAGTGTCAGTCAGTGAATTAGACAGCCACAATAGGAGTTGAAACCAGGATGTTAAAAACAGGAATAAAATAGTTACCGAGCTGTGGTGCCAGGCAAAGTACAAGTGGTTTGTAGTGATGATTTATTTTTTTCTGCATTTGTAAAAAGCTTGGATTAATCAATAAACATCTGTCTACATTGCAATAAATTAAAGATATAACACAAATTGTAATGTAACATGTACATTAAATATAAAAATATATAATATTCCAGTTGCCTATTTTCCAGTACGGATGAATTTTTATAGGCTTTATTTTTTTCTTTGTTGATATTCATAGACACACACAATAATAGAAGAAACATTACAAAACAAAATGCCTCTAAACAAGCATCATTTATTGTCTTTTTTGATTAAAACAAAAGAGTTCTCTTTGAGAAAAGACAAGTATAGTTTTGTGTGACTTTATTTAGATATCGAGGGTTTTGAACAACAAAAAGCTCGGCAGCCGCACAACTGTCAAACTGTTATCAAAGAGCTATTTACAGTGGTGTCTGTGCTTTTATTTGAATAGCATATCAGTACACCTGTTTTAGAAAAAAAAGAAGCAAATAAGAGTGTTTTAATTTTAGCTGCTGATAAATGCAGTGTGACCCAGAGTGCAAAAGTTCAACACGGCCACGCTGACAAACAATGCCTGACGAACAACTCTGATGCAATCACCTCTGTGCGGGGTATTTTTGCACCTGTCACCCCGTTAAGCATTTCGGTTCAGTGTTTTCCTAAAACACATTTATAACGGCCCTTTAGTCGTTTCTTGTAATGTCAACTCTTTGTTGCAAAATATGTTCAACAGGATGAAAAAAGACGGTCAAGCTGCTATACCATGAGATGAGAGGAGTATCAAGGTAAGAACAACTCTACACAACACAAAAATTTAATTGCAGAACAATGAAGAAATAACATTGCATTGCTGTGAATATACACTACAATATTACAGGCTAATACATGTTAAAGGTGAAGTTATTTACACCATGCAAATGTGGATTAGTGTGATGTATCTGAGCAGAGAATATCACTGCAAATGTCTTAAAACAGGACAGAGCTGAGAGCAATTAATGTTTGAATTGTAGATATTGTTACCAAGGTAACTTTCTGCCACCTACTGGATTAGTCTTTACTTGCCCTCCAGATTTATTGCATCAAAAAGTAACATACGTTTGTTCTGAGACAGCAAAAACCTTTGGTCGTCTCCACTTTATAATGCTTCAAGACATTCAAAGGGAGCAATTATAAGCAGGGTTTGTAAGGTAAAAGGTCTTTGATGACTGGAGACACACACCAGCAGCCAGGAAACTTGACGGCTTGAAATGCTGGTGTCATGAACCTGCTGTCATATGACGCTTTCAGTACTGGGTCATTCATCACCCAACATTGCAGCCCGGAGGTCATGGGTTGACTGTTGTGACCTCTTCCAGCTGTAACCCTGCCGCGTGAGTCTGGTAGCCTCTCTGGAAAATACTTCAACCAGCTGGGTGGTTGTACCCAGCCCACATTGACGCCCCAAGGTTGATAGTGTGGTTGGGTCCAGTCCGGAGAACTTAACTGATACCTCCTTGGTTCCTGCAGAGGACATTGTGGCTCCACACAACCCAAAGATCTGCTCTCATAGAACCTGCAGCTGGTCTCCATCCAAGCCAGACACCCCGTTACTTTTTTATATCGCTCCCTCTCCCTCCTCCCCCTGTCCCTACTGCACTGTCTGAAGTTCCCCTGCTGGAAGTCCCTCAGATAAGCTTGATGAACACCCCAATAATGTCCCCGACCATCCTCGCAGCGGCTCACCTTCACAAAGCAGTCATTTACGGACAAGTTGTGCCGTACACTGTTCCTCCAGCCCGGACCCCGGCTCATGAGGTAGGGAAACTTCTCCTCCATTGCTCTGTAGATGGACGCCAGGTTGAGTTTCTGGGAGGGGGAGGCCAGGATGACTTTGGCAATCAGGGCAATGTAGGAGGACGAGGGCTTTGAGAAGAGCTGAGTGTCCTCTGAGGAAGGATTGTCTGACGAGCTCATCATGTTGGGGTTGGTGAGGATGCTCTCACAGGTCCTGACAGCATCCGTCACTGTTGCAGCCATTTCTTGTGAACTAATTTCTCTGCTGTTGTCTTCTGTCTTAGACGCATTTATGAAGTCACATTTTGCCTTTTTTACTTTCATGTATGAAGTATCCATGAGCTGCTCTCCTCTCTTTGCTTTCTCAGTCTTCATTCTTTATTTTTACTCTAACTTCCAAGTCCCAGCACCGCAGTGAAATTTAAAAGTATCCTGTCGGTATCAGATCCCACATCCTCTGACAGTTTGGCTCTTTCCTGTTGAACAAAACTACTATCTGCCAGACAGCTTTTACATGGCTTTTATACTGTTCATGTCCAATTCAGGGGGGGGGGCTTACCATTCTTCAGTTGAGACACAACACTCTTACTCACTGTAAAAATATGTATTTTATTTGCTCACTTAGATTAAAGACTAGCCCATGACTTGGGCTTGACATTTTATCACAGCTGTGAGATAAACACAGGAAATAGCACAAACACAATACATAACTGTAAACTGTATCATTCTGGTATCAGCAGATGGAATGATTGTTGCTATATATACAGTATAAACTTATACTGTCAGGCCTTCTAAGCTATTGCATCATCAGAAAGTCAATGATTGGTCAGTGGAAATTATTATTATTATTATATTTAGTGATATTTATACACAGATACTTCCATGCACACACACACCCCACCCCCAAGAGGGAAAAAAGAAAACCCAAAAAACTCACGTACATGTTGTTCGTTGTTACATTTATGACCATTCAAACATATGACACCTAGTACAAAAGTATGTCTACACATATAAACGTGCATACATATACATGAAAATACATATTTATTGCAAAGACACACACGTCTCACTACAAATATTTAAATGCAGACAAAGATATGTATGTCTTCTTTTTGTATGAAAAGGGGGACCAAGTGTCTCTAAACTTCTGATGAGGTTTACATCTATTATGGCTATAGTTTTTGTAATGCAATTAAGGATAGCACTCATTAAATTTGTGAATGATTGGGGCTTGTCTCCAGGCTATAAAAGAGGCAAATGCTATAGACTTAGCTCGGGATGTAGGGATGTCTACGGCTCTCACTGGGAACCCCAGAAATAGCAGTAATTGGATTTGGCCCAATTGTTTTATAGCAAATACACGAGATGGTTTCAAAGATACACCCGAATGTAGTCAAAGATGGGCATTCCCAAAACCTTGAGGCCTATAAATAGTGTGCAAAGGCTATTTGATGTGATCCATTGCAGGCCAATAGCAACAAAACACGAGCAGCTACCATGGTAATCCTCATGTTTATTATACAAATAGCGTCATAGTGCTCCAGGGCACATTACACAAGGATGATGTCCACAAAACCTTTAGGCGTTTTGTAGTATAATTTTAGATAATTATTCATCTATAATGAAGATTATATCACACAAATGCTCCGCCTCAAAGAGACAAGATGATATTTTCTCCTCCTGAACTTAGACTTAGACTGTACATAGTTTAAGTCCCTTCTGGCCTATTTATAGTGGTGGCCCTTGCAACAATGTCATCTGTAACTCGACTCCATCTGTTAAGTCAGAGCATGTTGAATGTCAGTTGCCAGAAACAGAAGCACTGCAGTTCACTTCCCGCTGACTCTCTCACAGAGAGCCCCATGGAGTTTGTGGGACAACTGAGACCTTCCGGGGCCTGTAACTTCTTAGGGGTGCCAGGCCTCGGCACCTTGGACCTAGACCTGGATGATGATGAGGGTGAAGTGGTGATTGGCATCAGGCCCAAATCTTCCCCTCTCCCACGGAGAAAGAGCTCTGTCTCTGACGAGGACTCGGAGCCTGAGCCGCCCCTGTGTGGCTCCAGGAGAGTGTCCTTCGCGGACGCCAAAGGTCTCAGTTTGGTACAAGTGAAGGAGTTTGACACTTGGGATGTGCCCAAGCTGCCAGGATATGACTCTTTAGAAGGTGAAGGTAAAGATGGAGAGGAATACGCCCTCTCTCTTTTCACTTTCTGCCTTCCTTTATCGACTGAGGAGTTGTTCATCAAAGTTCAGGAGCAGAAAGTGGAGTTGGAGACCATCGAGTTACTTCAAGGGACCACAATACTAAAAGGAGTGATCCGGGTCCTCAACATTTCTTTCAATAAGGCTGTGTACATCAGAACCACTTTGGACTCCTGGTCCAGCCACTTTGACCTCCTGGCAGAGTACATCCCTGGTTCCAGTGACAATTCGACGGACTGTTTCTCATTTAGGCTCACTTTAGTGCCACCATTTGGAGATCAGGGAGCCAGAGTAGAGTTTTGTCTGCGATACGAGACTCCTGTGGGGACATTTTGGGCCAACAATAACAACAGGAACTACGTGCTGTACTGTCACCAGGGAATGAACAAGGGGAAAGAGAAGACCCAGAAGGAAAATGTGAACAAGAGAAGCTGCCTTAAGACTGTTGGGTGAGGATATAACGTGTATTACTGATAGAATTTTTGGTCAATACTGCTGATGTTTTTAGACACAATTTAATGTATTTTATTATGAGAATCAAACATGATCAGGAGAAATGTCCACCATGCCTTAGGTGGAAGAGTGGACTCACAAATTTCTGCTACACAATTAAAAGAATTTGGCTACTGATATGTTAACCTCAGCACCTTGTTGCTGTTATTATTATATAAAAGCTGATATGAAGCTGGGATAGCTTTGATAGCAATTGATTTCTGCATGTAAAGCAAAAGATAAACAAGCCAACCAGGTTTATTCAGGAGTGACTCTGTGAAGTCTGTAAGTTATTTTGTATAACTGGTGAAAAGATCCTTTATATTTTTGCTGAATGATTGATTGATTGATTGATTGATTGACAAAACTGTGGTGCATGGCTTGTGCAACCAATCCAGGCTGTTTGTTCATCATATGTTGCACTGATAAACACAATCAGCAAAATTATTTTAAATATGTCTTAATCTCAACATTCACAGACACATAAATGATGTCTGACTGATCACGGTTTTATTATTAATTCGCAGTCAGAACTTCCCCACTGTGGAAAACATTTCAGCAATGGAAGCTTCATCTCAGGAAAATATACCAACAGGTGAATATCTGTTTTGCTAATTGTGAAATCAATATGATATTTGTGAAATTTAACATGGCCGTCATAGTGAAGCCTCGATGTAAATGTAAAATGTAAAATGTCGCTTTTCTCCAGATGTGTCAAAACATGGAGACAAAGTGGACACTATGAAAGCCAAACAAATTTCTGATGTTCAGTCAGGAACATCAGAGGAAGACGGACAGAAATTAATGGTGAGTGAAGAAAACTTTCGTGTTTCTTTTTTTTTTTGGCACAAACCAATGCAGTTTACTAATATACTTTATAATTTGCCTTTAGACTTCCTTGCCATACATCCAGACTTTGAAGGCCAATCGCAACACAGTCTTAAAGTAGCATAAGATTACATACTTTATAAGTACATACTACATGTTTAATAACAACTGTTCTGAAATCCTAAATCCTTCTCATCAAATTAATTTTGATTGTTTGATCCCTAACCCTAACCCTTTTTTCAGACTTACTTTAAGAGGTTTGATGAATTAATAACTTTGAGACTGAACTTAAAGACCCTGTGGTGTGTCTATGAGGTACAGGAGGAATATAAAACTCATTATGAACCCCGGTGCTCTTTCTGAGAGAATGTCACATGACTGGGATAAGATTGGCACCAGTGTAACATAATGTACTGTACTGTGCACCTAAAGGACACCCAGTGCCTGTTTTGCAGTTCCTCAGTGGCTCATATTTTCTCAAGCATGCTCTTTTGATACTATACTATTACAAAATTATACAATACTATACGGTACTATTTTTAATTTGATATTTTCTTATATATCAGAAATGCATTCATGGACAGTATTTAATATGAGCGTGTTAACTGTGTGACATACAGCTTGTCACCTCACTCACTTTTCTTTAACCAGTTTGTGTGAGCAAACTGAAATGAATCTATCCTTGTTGACTGACAGGCCGAGAGTCGACAGAACTGCAGCCGAAGAAATCGCAGAAAGGCTGCACGGATGGCTCGGGTGAGGGACATCTTTGCTCAGAGAGGTGGAGGAGCGAATGACACTGAAAGAGATGAATCACCTCCAGAAGCAAAACAGGCAACTCAAGAAGAATCCCCAGAGGAAAAGCAATCATTTTCTGACGGGAGCGACAAGTCAGGAGGTTCTCAGTTTGATTCTGAATCTCTCATCCCTGATGTTACACATGATACATCACCAGCACACGACTGCACATCAAACAGCGAGTCAGAGAAATTGGAGAGCATCAATTCGGCTGACTCAACCACATTAACAGGAGGTGAGAGTGCCACGCATCTTCCAGACAAGCCATTGCATTCAAATGATGAGCTTGCTCCTGCGGAACGTCAAAATATCAACAAGTCTGTCTCCGAAGCTGTGGAAAGCAGTCAGAAGCAAGGCGTGAGTTATGAATGTACTAGCAACATTGCAGCTGAACCAGCTGACACTGTTATTTCAGCGGTAAGCAGCGGAAGTCTTGTTAGCAAGACCGACAGCTTCACATTTGGAACAGTGGTGGCGCCGCTGTATCATCAAGTGTTTGGCAGAGTGGGAAGTGGAAGTCAGAGCTTAGGTGATCCAGTACGGGCTACTCTGAATGTTGGAAACTTAAATAAAATTTACCCTCACACTGCAGGAAGAGAGATTGGCTGCATTGTTAAAACAGGTGCTGGAGATAACAATGACAAAGTTCAGAGAAATGTGATTAAGACTCAGGAACCAGACCAAGAATGCCTGCATGTCACTCCGAATAGTCCTCCCATTGAAGAAGAAGAAACAAGTCTGAGTGTGACAGAAAATGCAGAAACTCTACAGGATCCAGACCAGAGATGCACAAATGCACCTGAGGTTCTGAAATCTATTTCAGGAGACGAAGTAGTACATCCACATGCTAAAAATGTTACAAGTACACATGTATTCAATCCACAAATACCCCCTGAGAGTTTACATCTCCAGGGAGAAACACAGGAAGATGATCTAACCCATGACCTCCAAAGCCAAACCACGGCAGAAACAGCACGGACTCAACTTCCAGAGCATACATGTACACAAATAAAAACTAATCTGGATGAAACACATGCTCAAAATAAAACAGAAGAACTCATGGCCAGTGTAGAAACCTCATTTATGTCACTCACAGAGTCTAAGTGTGTAGAGGAGTCAAAGAAAGACGATAACAGGCAAACTCTATCAACAAACATTTCAGGGGAGGATAGACTATTAGAAGCGTGCCATGATTTGAATAACATTATTAATTCAGCTACAAAAGGAACTGAGAATAGCTATGTTTCCTGTTTTGAAGCTGTGGAGGAAAAGAATGCCACAAAGCACCAGATATCTCCTAAAACTCACAAAGAAAGTAAAAATGTGGAAGAAGAAAATGAAAAGGTGAATGTCTGGCGTAAAGATGAAACAAACTACTCAGCTGACATTAAGGTCATTGGTGAGGTAGCTGAGTCAATGCCAAAAGCAATGATGAGACACTGTCACACACATGACATGTCAGTGGAGCTCACAGATGAAGACACTTTAAAAGATGAAGAAATTATTCTTTCAGGAAAAAATGAGCATTATAAAATGGAGGCTGCTGTCTCAAACCAGGAGGGTTTTTGTTTAGCTGACACTACCGAGGTCAAAAACTGGGAAATGATGGTTGAAGACGAGGAGAAAAACATATTAACAGATGACGTGGAAAGCGAGCCAACATGTTCAAAAGCAGAGAACAACAAAGCAGTGGAGACAGACCAAGAGATGGAGGTCCCAGACACTGAGACAGCATCAGAGAACAGAAGTACAGCAGAGACGGAAAAAGACGAAATGGTGGGGGAGATAACAGCTGCAAGAGGGGAAGAGAACAAGGCTGAAGATGCAGAGGACAAACGGAGGATTGGAGAGGAACAAACTGAGGAGATCGCCACTGGAAAAAATGGGGAAGAAGTTGAGAAAGAATTAGAACATGTTCAAACCACAATGAGGGAAGTAGAGGAAGAACTACTTGAGGGGTTTAAAGTAGAGAAAATAGAGGAAGGAGAGGAGACAAAGTCAGAGAGAGCAGAGAAACAAGAGGTCAATAACAAAAAAATAAATGTCCAAGAAGAAGAAGAAGAGAAAGAGGGGGAGGAGGAAATGGAAATAGACTTGGACGTTGACGATGAGGCAAATGTGGAGAGGGAGGATCAGGTAAAACCAATGGAGGACAAAGAAAAGGAGAATCCAGATTACAAGGAGGAAATTCTAGTTGATGAAACAGGACAGTCAGAGATCGTAGATGCAGAGTCGGAGAGTTTGACGATAGAGGACAAAGAAAGTAAAGCCAGGTTAGACATTACACAAACCAAAGCTGAGGATGGTTTATCTGCTCTGGTGAACAATGTGCAGGACAAGAGAGTAATTGAAGAAAATACAGGAGAAGGGCAAAATGCCCACATCCCAGCTGAAATGCATCTTTACAAAGAGGAGGATTTCCAGAGCAATGAGAATGTCACACATGACCTATCAAAAGCTGCCAGAGATGAGAGCGAATCCACCGCCATAGAGGGAGGTTCCTGCATTTTTCCAGATGAACCCAAAAGTGACCAATTAGGCCACGACAGCGCTTCAGCAGAGTCTGACTCAGACGACGAGGTGGAGCTGTACATGCATTGTCTGAGGGCTGTTCACACTGGGCCACAGCCACATAAAGACCACAACAAAGATACAGGTTTTAGCGTGGGCAAAAGGCCTTCTATAAGCAGAAGCAAACTGCTATCCACACCCATGCCATCCATCAGTGAGTCTCTGGATGAAGAACCAAACCTCAGCCTCCTGCAGGACACAGAGGTTGCGGACTTCCAACCGACAGCTCTGCCAGTGTCAAGTGGAGAGGAAAGCATCGACAGAAATGCGTCATGGTGGATGGAGACTTTTTCCCGGAGCAATATCTCAAAAACATTGCTATACGCCACATTGTTGGTGATATTTGTAGTTGTGGCCTACCATTATGACTTTCTTGCCTGTTTTGGGCTCTACTTGATATCAGTGATTTGGCTCTACTGTCAAGGAGAGACGCAACCTGTTAAAAACAACAACAGGTTGAATTAAATTGCAGTTTCAGTTGTGGTATTTTTTAATGTGGACTTCTGAGGTTTATGAGTGCACAAGGTGCTGGCATGACACCCACAAAGCTCTGTAGGTTAAGTAGATTTAAACCACTCTGTTTTTGCTCCATAGTATCATACCACCATCTGACATTTCCCTTCATCTGAAAATATTTGAACAAGACCTACATGGAAAAAACCAAAACACAGAACGGTGACACACAGTGGGCATTGATTTCAAGCATATATGACACATATCAGATTGAGTGCTGTATATTCCCTATGGGAGGATGTTAATTCTCTGTTGTCAAGAGTATGAACCAATTTCCTTTACGCTTAGTGTCCACTCTGACAACAGGCTGCGGACCATTGCTTATACTGATCATTTCTGCAGAGCATTAATGCATTCTTGAGGTGTAAATGAAACTCATCAGTGTGCTGTGTGTGTATAGATACCACCTAGCAATAATTGTACACATTATACATTAGGTTTGTCTGGAATTAATAAATTGTACTGCAGACGAATAATTCAATGCTTTCAGTGGCTTTTTATTAGCGTTAGTGTTCATAGTACTAATAGTGTACTAACAATAGTAGCAGATATTATTTACATTTCTGCAATTTAATATCCACCATGTACTGTAGTCATACAGCCATGCCAGCAGCTCTGAAGCGGTGCTTTGAGCTAAATGCTGACATGGTCACAATGATACAGCTAACTGTGTTGTTTAGCAGGTATGTTCATGATTTTAGTTTAGCCTGTTAGCATGCCAGCTTAATCTAAATAGGACTAAAAAAAAAATGCAGATGAGGCTGATGGGAATGTTGCCGATGATTATACTAGCTGGTGATGCTACAGGAAAAGTCAGGGGATCGTGAATTATGATTCATCCTCTGGGGACCGTGCATAAACTTTCATGGGATTCCAGCCAATGGATGTTAAAATATTCAATATGAATCAAAGCGGTGGGTCAACAGACTGACAGACATTGTCTTCAAGTACATATTACATGATTGTGTAAGAAAGTGGACTGTTTCCAAATGTACAGCAGGTTCAGCATACTTGGAATACATTGTATTCCCTCAAAAAGGTCTGCAGGTTAGAAACAGATAATCCAAACCAGATTCAGTGTTTTGCAACATGACTGCCATCCGGGGTATGTCATGTGAGAGATCTGCGGTCATACCCTGAAACTCCACAAGAACGCAGAAACCGGATTCTGACCTGACAGTTTAGATTTGTGTTACCGGTGTGTTGAAATGTTTTTTTTTTTTATCTCGGGCTGCATTCTGATCAAATCAGGTATCTTGTTATCACCACTTATCAGTATTAAAATATGTTTGGCATCAAGCTGACCAACAGAAGTATTAACCTAAGCTTTCATACTGTTTAGATGCCCTGCACTGGGATTTCAAGGTGTAGCCTTAAAATCAATATTTACAGGTATGCATGTCAATAGTTTTAAAGGATTATTCCTCATATCATTCAACCTTTTTCTTATCTTTGCCTGGGGGGCTGAGGACGGATCTTGAATCAAGTCCATAGCTGACAAATAAAATAAAGCAGAGTACTCTTTAAAGTAATAGTGAGTAATCTTGTCTGTTGCTTGTAGCTAAAGCATGTTGTTCATGCTCCCTGTTTGAACTCTGGCTTTTAGCTGCAGTGTTTCAAGCTGAACACAGCTGCAGTTATGTACTTGCCAGGGGATTTCCAGGCAGTCCTCTGTGAGGATTACCACTCTCTTTTGCCAGATGAGCATGAGCATTTTCAGACACCAGAAGAAGCACAACAACATTTTAACATAGACAGATTTATACATACAGAAGTGTATATCTATGTGTGTAGACAGGATTAAAGACTGTTTCATACATTTCTTGTTATTTAAATTTCAATTATAGCTTCCATGTTTGAAAGTATCCTTTCTTTATAAACTGTAAATCTGTGAGTTAAGAGCAAAAATATCATGAGAGCAATAATAATTAATGTTTATTAGTTGTGCAGGTGGAGCTTATCTTGGTGGTGTACCAGCAGACATGTTGGCTGACCCCGACACCTGTTGGACTACATATTCTGATAATGACTAGAGTATTTAATGGCAACTGCAGCCAGCCAACTGTCTTCATTTCCATGCTAACAGATGCCTGTCTGACCTCTTTCTAGGACTTTTATTACTCGACTGTAGTGATAAATCAAATGCACCACGACTCTGTTGATCAACGCTTTAAGTGCAGCCTCAATATAATAACAGTATTAGTATATATAATGTACATTTTCATGTTTATTTATTGAAATATTAACATGAAACTTTTATAATTAAACATCTGACAGCACATAAATACTAAGTAAGTACTGTAAGTAAATTCAAATTAGATCACATAAATAGCAACAAAACATATCAGAATTAATTAATAATATATGAAAAATATATATAATTTGATAGCCCATTGTCGTTTAAACTTTTCCTTTATGTAAGACCTCACATGATGCTGCGTCATTAACACCCGCTAATATTAGTTAGTTAGTCATGATGCAATTACATCCCATCCATGATATTATCACAGTGCATGAAGCAGGCCTTTCTGCAGCTGCTGTAAAAACAAACAATGTTACCATCATGTGCTGTGTTATTTTAGGAAGAGAGGAATAGTTAAAGTATGTTCTGTCAGGTGCTTTAAAAAGAATTTATGACAAGTCTGGAACAGCTACAATTTTTCCTAAATTCAATTATAATCAGGACAAAAGCAGTGAAGAAGCCACGAAAAGAATCAAAATGATTTATTCAACTTTAATTGCTGCAGTAGCCGAACTTAAAATCAACCCTGCCAATCTCATTCTTTTGTGTATGAAGACTTCACTGTACATGCATGCAGATGAAAAGGACATAGTAGAGATCTGCCTTCAGAAATGTGAACTGGAACCATTGGGTGGCACTATCTACACAGTTAGTCCAAGTCAAAATGGATGCACAGGAATGAAATATAAACTGTTTTTCATATACAAAATCCTCCATTCGATCCTTTTTTCACACTGAATTGAAGATGTCTGTCTATATATGGACTTCAAGTGCATACACGCTGGATTTTATCACTTTATCACTGAACTGAAGAGAACTTGAGCAATATTTAGCTGGGCTTACCTGTGCATACATCGTAAAAATGGTGCAGAAGTTGATACAACTTTTGTGATTAAAATCTCACATCATGAAGGTATTTTAGTGACGTTTTTGTTTACCATATATGCTATTACAACACCTTCGAGAAGACATGACCCCTAATTCTGAAATGATTGGATGTGGATTGGATTGGAGTGGTGTTATCCAGAGTATTTAATAATTTAGTTCCCCCAGCTGTTTTGACAACAGCAGCTTGTTTTTATTAGCCACAGTCAGGTTGCCATACCAGACTGAGATGCTCTATGTCAGGCTGACACACTTTTTCCAGCACAGTTTGACTTATTCCAAAAATTGTTTAGTTGCCTTTAATAAGAAATTCATCTTCAAAGGTTTGAGAAAGAAGGGAGGCTGATGATTAATACTGAGGCGGCTAACACTTTAATGTATTATCCAGGGACCGTGAATAACCTGCACTAAAATCACACAAGTCGCACCATAATTTATGTGGGCCTTCCAAGTGCCTCACCTCACACCTCACACCCTGAACAGAAGAAAACATCATGTCCATATCCAGTCACACTCCCCCAAATCTATTGTGCAGACTACATCCTATTTCTGGGCCTAATCAGATTATCTCACTTGCTGAGGCAGTCTGCCAAGCGTCTTTGCTGTCTTGAGGTATCTGTGCCAAATCATTGTAGGCTGTTCTTAACATTTGTATGAGCACGTTTTTGGACTTAACTATTTTGTAAGACAACTGATAACTCATGTGGCTTATTGAGTAATTGGCCGAGTCATGAATTTCATATAACTGCCTTTAAAAATAGTTAAATTAAGCACATTTAACAGTAAATAAACAAATTATTCTCATGAATAAATACAAAATTTGTGTTTCAAAATGCCAGAAATGTCTTTGTTTTTAATATTTTTCACATAGAACAGAGAAATATAAAGGGCACAGATGCAAACAAAATATAGAAATACAAAATACATGTATTAAAAAATTAAAAGTATCAATGGAAACAACCGTATTTTCTGTCATGTCATGAAGTGTTCGGATAACTTCAGGAGTTGTATGTTTTACATGGTGTACATGAACGCCCCATGGCACGCACGCTGGCTCAGGTACGCTTCCGAGCCTGTGATTGGACAAGGGACTGTCAGTTCTGCGGCATGTCTGTCAAAGTCAACCAATCAGCTTGCGCGTTGTTGGCTGGTGCGCCGGTTCGCCGGTCGGTTTGGGTTTTTTTTTTTTTTGCAGCTGGCTGGTGGGGGGAAAAGGGGAAGCAACTGGCGGCCGAGGCAGCATCGGCGGTGCGGTGCGGTGCTATGGACCTCAGGGACAATGTCGAGACAGGGGAGACGGAAAACCACCCGGAGCTGTTCTACGTGCCGATCCCAGATGAAGCGCCGTGCAAGAGGGAGCAGGAGATGCTGTCAGGGGTCGTCAAAAACGTCCACAGAAAACTGCGCAGGAAATACAGAGAGGGTAAGCAGCCTTCAGTGGGCCCGTCTCTCGTCTCTCTGTGGCCCTGCACACTTAACGCTCGCTCAAAATGACCAAATTAAACCATTTTCTGTTAACAGTGAGCATAAAGTGTCGTGTTGACTAACGCTAGGCCTCCTAACTAACGGCCTGTGTGTGTGTGGTTAGCTGCCTGTTATGGAGGCAGACTGCAGGCAGCAGGCAAGGCCCTTAAAAGCTAATTAACAACAACATTACATGCACTGAAAATAATATTTCCAATGCAAACATGTGTTATATCTCTTCTAAGAGCAGTGTGCTGACAACCGAGACCTTAATATGTTACTAATTAGAGAGCTGTTGACAATGAATGACTTTCTATTGCTTCTTTATTGCCAATAGGTGATAACTGTGTGGTCAGAGCAAACATTTAGAGCAGTCTTTACTACTAAATTAGTTTGATGTCTGAGTGTTTGTGTTTGTACCTGCAGATTAGTGATGGGAAGTTCGGTTCTTTTTAGGGAGTCGGATCATTTGACTCCAAAAAGGCTCTTCATGTTACCACTTAATAACTCAGCCAAATTTAGCGCTGATTTGACTTATGATTTGTATGTGTACACATGTATCATGTATATATTCAATACATCCTTTGTACTGAAGCAAAAGTAAAAATTACATTTTCTAATATCAATAAATTGCTGTAGCCAGTTGATTTCATTGCGTTTACAGACCCTTGTAACTCTCTGAAACCGCCCAATGAATGCACTAACGTGCTTGTAGAACCACTCTGCTACACAAAGCAGATAGAAACACCTATAAAAACTATTTTTTAAAAAAAGGACAGCTATTGACTGTTGGATGCACAGTTCTCATGTGTCTGTGGAGGTTGTTTGTGGACCCTGCTCGATACAACAGCTCGATACAACAGCTTGGCTTTTGCAAAATTCTGCATTCTGCCTTTGTGTTTTCAAATTTTTTTAAAAATGGGTCCAAATGCTGCTTCTTTTTTTCTGCTATCACTCAACGGCTTCACGTACCGGAGCCGGCTCCCATCGTTCAACTTAAAAGAGCCGGCTCTTTGAACCGGCTCGTTCACGACCGACACATCACTACTGCAGATCCACTGATGCAGTCAACAAACACACAGTGTTGTTTGAGGACAGGAGGTCAGAGGAGCTCCCTCCTGTGAGTGGGTCTAAACTTAGGAGCTGATTATCAAAACTGCAGGGGAGGATATGAAGGGCTGCTATCGTGGGAGCTAAGGTAGAAAGAGGGTAGAAAGAGATTGGCGAAGATTGTGCTGAAGGAAAAGGAAAGACAGTCAGACATTTTGGAAGTAGTACAGAGGTGGCATAACAGGTGCCTCTGTATGTCATAATATCATAAAAATTCCAGTATTGCACCCATTAAAAAAAGCAGCCTTGCACATCGCGGTGGCTAAATGCACAATAGTTGAGCTACTGCTGCGACTACTGCTTTTATTTTTCAAATACCTGCTATGGTCGGCATGTTAGTGAAGAGTTTGCACATGTTCATAGACGGTAAATCAACAGAAAGTCATCATCTGTTAGGGATAGGTAGGTTGGAGAGTCACCTGAGAATATCAGAGACTTGAAGTTTAATAAAAAATTAAAGCCCAAACTGACACTTTGGATATCACTTAAAGGTCCAGTGTGTAGAATTTAATGGCGTCTAGTGGTGACGGTTCAGATTGCAACCAACTGAAAACCCCTCACCTCTCCCTCTCGGTTAAAGCATGAAGGAGAAACTACAGTAGCCACGAAAAAAACATATAAAAGTCTCATTCTAAGGTAACAAAAACAACAACAGTTCTTATTTTCAGGTGAATATACACAGATGAAAGCATAGTTCTGAATATGATATTCCATTTCTGTCAATAGATACTCTTAAATGTTACACACTGGACCTTTTTAAGGGGGGAGTTTTCTTCTGCTTTACCCATAGAGGAAGTACAGAAATAAGCACTTAGTTAGCAGATGATATTGTATCTATGACAAAATGATTAAGGTCACCCGAGATGTTGCTCTTCATCACCTCATCCGTCTCCACCCAGTACTCAGCCCATGACTATTTGCAAATAAAATGAGCAAAGACCATAATCGACCCTTTCCGGATGCAGAGCTAAACTTCGGCTTCGTTCTCTCGTGTGTGTTTGTGTCTCAGCGACTGAAAGAATAAGAGTTAAGTGATCTTTTAAAGCTTTAAAGGTTGTATCAGGGTTTGATTTCCACAAGAAGCGGTCTGTCCTGAGAGCAAAAAACCTTCTTCTTTCCTATTGTGAGTCATTCTGGATGAGAGAATGGTGTAAAATAGGAAGTTTGGAAAAACCCTTTCACAATTCTTCTTCTGAGTGTCAGTCGGAGTGCTCAACAATTGACATTTCACTTTATAGCACTGACGGAGGGATTCATTCCAGCTACAATCTTAAAATTGAAGCTTGTTTGTCGTTTAAAGCGCCAACCAGCGATGCTGGATTTAAAAAATTAAAAAAATGCTGCATGCCTACCCACCCCACACACACACACACTCACACACAGACTCTCTCTGTGTGTCATTCTCTCTTACTGAGGAAATGCATAGTCCTACTGGAGACTGCGTAGGAGGGGAGCACAAAAAGGCAAATTCAAAGCGGCAGGTGCAAAATCGTTATCCTGTGCACAAAAAAAACTAACTTGGCTTTAGTTCATCATTATCTTGTAACTGTAGCAGAAGAACAGCCAACTGTTTGAGGGCTGTGAGACTGACTTCATGTTGCAAGTATAAAAGCCTTTAAATTCATTATTAAGTTGTCTCCTGCTTGAATGGCTCTCTGTTTTTGTTTTACACGACTGCTTCTGAGTCTAAAATATGTATTTGACTATTTCACTGCTCTCAAATTTAAGTTTAAAATAATGAACCAAAAACAGCTAAAAAGGAGTTTCAGTGACATTTATGGAGTCCACATTATCTCCTATCAGTTGTGTGGTAACCAATACATAAACATGTCAGGGTTTTTGTCTTATCTGTGTAAGCTCTGTCCTACTTTTCCACCCACGTAAACATAATATAGTTTGTTTTGAACCATCACGTCAGAAAATATCCAAGGTACAACAGACTAGCTGGTTGGTTTGTAGGCTGGAACAGCACAGAGTAGTCATCCTGCAAGCAGACCTCATGATTGGTTAATAAGTAAAGCATGATCTTGGTAGGCTTGGCATGGAGTCACAGTGGTCATGCTTCCAGAGAGCTGCTGTTTACCACCACTCCTCTTGTTGTCCTTTCATTTCTGCAAATCTGATTTTTTTCCCCCTTGCGGTCATGAGATTTCTCCCTTATTTGTGTTTGCCTATGCTACGGGCTGTAAACTTCTCAGCTGAACTATGAAGATCTTCTCAGTGGATTTATTCTAACTGTGAAATGGCTGATATTTTAGAGGAATGGTTCCACTTCTGTACTGAAAGCAAAGACCAGTGAACATGTAGGCAGCGTTAGCAGGCTTTTCCAAAGGAGTTCTGTCATGTTTTGGTGCTAAAGGGGATGACCAAAGTTGGCAAGTAGGTTGTAAATGTTTGCAGTTTTTCTCTGGATAATGACGTCAGACTTAAAGAATATGATAGTCAGTAGCTTGAAAGTCTTAATAATCAATTCCTCGGAAGTTATGATTTGTCTAGGGTTGATTATTTTCATTATCGATTAAACTATCGGTTGTTTGGTTGATCAGAAAATGATGAAAAATATTTAAGACTGTTTCCATAAGCCCGATGTGATTGTCTTGTTTTGTCCACTACCCAAAGATATTCAGCTCACTGTCATAGATGGCTAAATATGACTAAACATGACTCAACACTTAATGGATTAAAAATGGTTCTGTTCTGGTCTGTAGCTCTCGTTCTGTCCTCATTTTACTGTTATCTTCTTTCTTTAGTGGGCGACTTTGACAAGATCTGGCGCGAGCACTGTGAGGATGAGCAGACGCTGAGCGAGTACGCCCTCGCCATGAAGAATCTCGCTGACAACCACTGGACCAAAAACTGCGAAGGAGAGGGACGCATCGAATGGTGCCGCAGGTACGACTGACTTCAAATGCCCTCCAACATCTGACACGTTTTAGACCTCATGACAGTGACGTCTGACTCATCTAACACCTGTAGGATGTGCTTTTGTGACACGATGTCGTCACTTTCACGGTAACGTTTTGATTCCCCCCTTCCACAGTGTCTGTCAAGAATACTTTTTGGACGGCGGGATGAAGAGAATGTTAGAAAAGGACGAGAAAAGTGCCATGCTAGCCGTGGGTCTGACTGCAGAATCTGTAAGTGCCCAACCGTACAGCACCATCCCCAGGTAAGTTAGGGTAAAAACTTGTCCTGCTGTGAGCACAGATCAAGAATCAAATATGTGCCAGTTTTATATTATATATCGTTTAAAGTACGCATTATATAATTATCTTTATAGTATACTGAACTTGCTGTTACTATACAAGAAATCAACAGTTTTTTAGTGACAGAAAGTGATGGTTTACCGCCTGATTTTGACGTGTTTTATGAACATTCACAAAAGAGTTTTTCACTCATGAGTAGTGCCTCAATTTCTTTGCATTGTTGAACGGTGCACCAGCAAACTTTTTTTGTGGATAGTACTTTACTTTTATCTAGAATCAAGAACTGAAAGAGAGCAACTGAACTCTGACTTGTTACCTTGGAAAATAATTACAGTAACAAAGCTGTTTTGACTGTAGTGTCTGAACTCTTTTCTGGATTTGGCAAGATTGTCCCAAAGTTTTTAAACCACTAAAAATTAGTTTCAGCTCCTACAAATGAACATCATTCTTTAACATGTTTGACTCAGAGTAAATATGGATTTTCTGCCTGCAGCTTCGCTACATTTCAAACTCTAAAGCCCTGTACTACTGGCCCCTACAGTTAGCAGTGTATATTACATACACTATGAAAGTTTTTAATACTTAAACATACTTCTGATTTCTGCTTTTATTATTATAAAGAATAAAATGTAGACTGTTTTTGACCTCAAGAGCATCCCTTGCTCAACCAGGTAGCATTAAAAAAATGAAATGTAATGTATACAGAAAAGAACACATTCTTTGAGCACTGTTTGGCAGAAATTCAGAAAAGTTATGTTAAAAGCCTTTATTCAGCTAAGAATACTAAAATTCCATGTACAAGTAGAAATCTCAGCCTGGAGGCAGTGATGGAGATAAACACATTCACTAAAATCATGCTCATCCTCTGAGGACCATGAATGTCTGTACCAGACTTTATGATAATCTGCCTGTTTGTTGTGGAAGACAATCTAGATTTAATGGGGTAGTTGCAAGACAAACGGACACTGTTGGGTGTCAGAGTGACGTGCTGGTTTGACGGTTAACTGTTGAAACTGACACTTCTTCCACATTTTTGTCTCAGTTCAATTGCTCAGCTGGGAAAAATGCGCCTTCTTGACGTGGGGAGCTGCTTCAACCCTTTCTTGAAGTTTGATGAATTCCTTACAGTTGGTATTGACATAGTGCCTGCAGTTGAGGTAAGAGCGCTCAATTCTTGTGCTCGCTTTTTGTTGACACCATGTTTTAAATCCTTGTTGAACAAACAGTGCGTGAGGTTTTCCTGTCTGGTGTCTTGCTGCTGGTATTACATAGCAGAAGCAACATCAGAAATGACTCATGCAGGAGTATCAGTGTTGTGGTTAGACAGTCTGTGAAAAAATTCAGCAGAAAGCAGAACAAAAGGCGCCCTGCATGCTGCAGTTGCAAGTAGAAAAACTGCGCAGTTGAAATGACAATGACAATTCACGGAGATCACATTTCAGAGTGCCAAATTTCCTTTTCTCTCCTTCAGAGCGTGTACAAGTGTGACTTCCTCAACCTTCAGCTCCAGCAGCCTCTCCAGCTGGCTGGTGACGCAGTAGAGGCCTTCCTCCGCCAGCTCCACAACCCCATCGACTCCCTGCCAGCCCAGCTTTTCCATGTGGTGGTCTTCTCCCTGCTCCTGTCCTACTTCCCCTCACCATACCAGCGCTGGATCTGCTGTAAGAAGGCCCACGAGCTGCTGGAGCTTCACGGCCTGCTGCTCATCATCACGCCCGACTCCTCCCACCAAAACCGCCACGCCCTGATGATGCGCAGCTGGCGCGTCGCAGTGGAGTCGCTGGGCTTCAAGCGGTACAAATACGTCAAGTATTCCCACATGCATCTCATCGCCTTCCGTAAGGTGTGTCTGGCCACCACCAGCGACCTGGTGTCACGCAATTACCCTGAGATGCTCTACATCCCTCAGGACTTCCACTCCAACGAGGAGGAAGAGTGCGCCGACGTGTCCGTGCAGGCGCGCTCCGAGTTTGAGGATGACCAGCTGGCTTGGGGCTTTACGGAGTTACCTGACACGCCCTACGATTCAGATTCTGGGGAGAGCCAGGGCAGCTCGGTGCCCGGCTTCCACGAGCTAGAAGACCCCATCCTGCTTCAGAGCTAGGCGAAAAAACCACCAGCTTCCCCTCGACAGCGACTCCTCTTCTCTACGTAACTGTCACCTCCCCTTCAACTGCTGCGCTGCCAAAATTAACCTGCTGCATTCTTCTCCCACTTCTCCTCCCTCTCCTCGAAAATAATGCAGTTTGCACAGTGTGAAAGAAAGAAGTTTACAGATTATTTTCTCATATCCACACTCCTCTGAGAGTACACACAATCGCGTGCACACACACACACACACACACACACACACACACACACACACACACACACACACGCCACACACTAAGATGGATATATTTTGATAAATATCTAGGTTTTTTAAGAGTTGGAAAGCGAATGACCTTCAGATATCTGAGCTCCCTTCTCCTTGATTCCTATCCTCCAATCAGCTCTCAATAACAAAAGTCAGCTTGTCTACATTCTGTACTCAGTCTCTATTTTGAATAAGCTAGTGTGGCAGGCGGCTTAGTACAAAAGACAAATAAAAGCAACACGAGTAGTGTGACAGGAGTTTGATTGCGCTGGAGAGACTGGGATGGAATGACTAGACTGGTACGCTTGCTTCTGTCACAGTCATGCAGCTAGATTTTTTCTGAAAATTCTTGATGTGCATTTAGTTTTCCAAGACAAAAAAAAAAAGAAAAGAATATCATTGTTTTGAAATATATATATATATATTCTCAACAGTCAAAACATTGGTGTTGTCCAGTGTTAAGTGTGGCAATGCCATTTTAATTTGGCATCCTCCGAATGATTTGTGTATCTTTTACAAGAAAGTGGTATTTTAAAGTAGCATTTTAAACATTTTCAGAACCATATGGTAGGAGTATTACTAGGTTTACTAATGTGAAACTGTAACTGTGTTGACTCGTGTAACAAGGTACAAGGTGTTTCAAAGTAGGTATTACACTTTTTTCCTCCTCTCGTCCTCATGAATATTACGACTCGAAATTTTTTTTTTTGGTTCTCAAGCAGAGAAATAGTACAACGCTGCAAGTCAGCGATCCGTATCAAATGGACTTTACAGCACCGATATCCTTCGACACAATTTTTGTAACTTTGATGTGAAAATGCCTCCAAATGAGATCCAGATCTGAGCTCGTCACGGTCAGAAAATTCACCTCGACGGAAGAGATTTGCACTAACTTAACTGTTTTATCATACAGAACCTCTGAAAAAGGTGAGAAACTGTAGATTTTAGCAATAGCAAAAGCGAGACCAGATCTGAAGATACTGTATCCTAACGGGGGGGTTGGGGAGGGGGGGAGAGGGGAGGAGGTTTTAGCTAAAGACACTACCGGATGAAATGTTAGCGTGTGTTCCTGCCTGTCTGTGAACAGGCCAAATGTGTGGGTGAGTTTGTCAGTGTGAATGAAGGAACAAATTTACGTTGATGTGGTTTTTTTTTTTTTTTTTTTTTTTTTTTTTTTTTTTTTTTGGTCAGTGGCACTTTATCATTGATCCCAAAGGGTGTCACAAAAATGTAATTATTTTCCTATGATGACAGTTTTACAACCAATATGACGTGGGCCCAGAAAATAATACCAGTAAGTCTAAGGTGCCTTCTTTGTTCACATTTACTGTATGTTGCGAGCAGACTTTTCATGCCCCTGGAGAAAATGAAACGCATTTCCTTTGTAACAGATAAATGTCGAGCTTCTTTGGCCAAACGGTACACACACAGCAACTCTCCGGTTCTTCTTTGTCATATTAACGGATAACAAAACATTTCCAGTGTTGATGTATTACAGCGTGTCGTTGCCATTCCCATATCAATATCCCGGTTAATGCACATCTCTCTCTGCTGATATCTCCTCTGTTTTCACAGGAAACATTTCATAGTATCGCACATATTCAGACTTTGAAGAAGAAGCGTGTTTTTGTGATTAATTGGTGCATTTGTCTTCCAGTGTTTCTTTTGGTCCATTTGCATGAAATGGTTCATCTTCATTATCAACATTTTCAACAATGCAGAACAATGTGTGCTTCTAGTATGGTTGTATTTCTCTTTTATAAATGAATGTAAATGTGAGCCGTGCTGTGTGTTTTGTTTTATTTGTGTGTGTGTGTGTACCGTAGCTTTTCAATATTCCAAATATTGTGTCTCATGAAGTTATGAAGATGTGGAAGTTACTGAGATCTTTAGTAGTGGTTGAAAGCATGAATGAAACAGGGACCTGCATCATCAGGCAGGATTACTTTTATATGTAGTAATACTGCATATTATATGTAGTAGATGGGTACCAAGCCTTTAAGGCCATTTTGACACTGAGGCCATGCCTCTGTATTTTTTCAGGAAGTATGCAAGTAAATAACCAGAAACAAAATGTGAAAAAGTAAAGTAGGACTGCATTTGGGAAGACTTGAACTCATATTTTTTAGTCACCTTGCTACCATTTACTTGCATGTATTACTTTTGCAGCTTCTTGGGTGTTGTTGACCAAAGTGCTGCAGCAGCAGGCAGAAACTTTGTCTGAATCTGGATACATTGGACAGTGCCGACTACTTTGTTCCAGGAACAGGTTGTTACATTATTGCAATTGCGAGAGGCGGGGTATACCCTGGTCAAGTTGCCAGGTCACATAGAAACAAACAATTCACACAAACATCCACACCTGTGGGCAATTTAGAGTCACCAATTAACCTGTCCCTAGGTCATATCCATTTAAGTCAATTAAATTAATGAAACAATGTATCATTTAATTGAAAAACTATATATCCATAATAGATAGTAGTTAATGTATATATATATACAGTGCTTAACAAATTTATTAGACCACCTGTCAGAGACCATCCAGCATCATTAAGTGCTTTAATGCGGACGTTTTAAACTGAATTCACCTTTTTATACCCAAATTTGAGCCGGCTCGTCTGGGCTTCTCTGAGAAGTCAGAAAGTAATCAAGCATAACGTTCAACCACTAAAACTAATTCTTCTGTTCAGGAATGCAAATAAATACAACTACAATTTGACATCTTAATCAAGTTTCAGGTTTTTTTATAACAATAATAATAATTATATATATATATATATATATATATATATATTATTATTATTATTATATTTTAGCATTAAAAATATCATTTTGGTTAAAAAACGTCTACATACTGGTGTATTAACCATTACAGAAACATAAAAAAATTATTTTGGTAATTACCAATGCTCTTAATATAGGGCAGCTGTGGCATAAGTATAGCACTTTTAAGCACTGCATATATGTGTGTGTATAGATAGATAGATAGATAGATAGATAGATAGATAGATAGGTAACACTGCTTTGTCCGGTGGCATTAGTTAACGTAGTGCTCAACACACGTTGGCTTTTAATAAACTTATTAAACTTAAACTCTAAACATAACTCCTCCTCCTCCTCCTCCTGCAGCCTCCTCCTGTGCACATCATCAGTTGCCATGGTGATCTATATGTGAAATTTCGCTTCATTGGTCTCATTTTTCTGTTTTACTCAGTCCAAAACAAACAAAAAAAAACCTCAAACTCTGCGTGAGGTGTGGTGTGATCGGGAAGTGGTTAAAAAAAGAAATGTAAATAATATGTCAACTAAATTATCCTGGAGTTACGGATTGGAAGTTTTTTTTGACCCTCAGCACTCGCCGTAGTCTACGGTGTTGTAATGGCGCCTGTCATCTGAGTGAAAACTTTTGACGTGACAAACTTTGTGAGCTGAAATGTCTTTAACTCCGCTGACAGCCGCTTCCAGGCCGCTCCGGCTCACACGTTTTTTAAACCCGCATCGGACCACACATGAAACAAACGTCGAGATGATGTAAATGTTTGGAAATGCGTGCTGACGTTGGCCGTTGGAAGTTAGCTCGCTAACTAGCCACCTCCAACAAGTTTCAGCTAAAGTTGCCGTTGACGCCGGATTTCACGTGACCTAACGGTTAAAGTGCCTGTTTTTGTATTTTTTAGTTTTTAATATATATATATATATAAAAAAAATGTGTCGTTTTCTTCGCTACTGTGTCAGCCACTGCCTCCACGCAGCGATGACCCGGCTGGACGAGGTCAACGGTGAGGTGAGCATGTGGTCGTCCGTCCGGTGGCTGGGCTACCTCTCCAGCCTCAACCTGCTTGTCGCCCTGTGTTTGGGGCTGTACGCCCGGTGGGAGAGGACAGCAGAGACCGCGGTGGTTGTCTTGTTCGTTTTGGCTCTGGTTGTCCTCGGCATAGCGAGTATGGTCTTCTACTACTTTGACATGCAGAGTCTCAGCCGCCGCATCCCTCACCTGTTGTTCGGCTTTCTGCTGGGGCTGCAGTGTTTCCTCAACAGCCCGGCCCTGGAGAGTGACTTGAAGGAGCAAGCTGCCAACTACCTGCTGCTGGCCAGTGTGGCTCTCAGGACGCTGTGGGCGCTGCTGGACCGGCTGTTCGGTTTCACCAGGTACCGCCCTGCCTTCCTCACTTCGGCCGAGCAGCTGGAGCTGCTGGGCTTTGCCACAGCCAGCACTGTGCTGCTCATCGAGAAGTCCTTCAGCATGATGGTGCTGGTGGTGTCACTGGCTGCTGTCATGGTCGCCCTACGCATGAAGGTTTTTCTGGCAATCCTCAACCTGGTCTGCTTCGCCAACATCACCGCCGTGCTGTTCTTCAGGTCTCTGAGCATCGCCACCAACCCTTTCGCCCTCGCCTGCTTCTTCAGCCAGCTCATCTGCGACCCTCTGCTGGATTTCTTCTTCAGCGGTCTCTCTGTGACCGAGCGATGGCAGACCTTCCTGGTGTGGAGGGGCCTGTGGCGCCGGCTGTCCCTGCTGCCTCTCCTGGCTGTGGAGGTGACCTTCATCATCCTGGCCGCTCGGAAGCTGACACACCTGGACCAGTGGTACCTGCTGATCCCGCTCTTTGTGGTCGCCGTGTTCTTCTGGGCCATCTGCCACATTGTGTTTGTCATCACCCTGTGGGGCTTTCACACCAAGCTCAGTGACTGCCAGAGGGTGTGCTTGTCCCAGGGGTTAGGCGGCAACGGCCTGGACAAGATTATGGCCTCAAAGGGCATGAGACATTTCTGCCTCATCTCTGAACGCCTGGTGCTCTTCACGCTGGTGTCAACCGCTGCTGTTGCTATTCTCTGCTGGCAGGTAAATGAGCCGGACAACATGAAGCATCTTGTACTTTTTAAGCCACGCAAGATCAACTGAATATCACAGGGTTAAACTGCAGATGAGTAGCTGCACAGCAGACATTTTGACAGGTCATAGCAGGAAACTCACGGGTGTATTAATTAATGATGACTGCACATCACTCAGGGGAGGTTGTGCCGCTGGGTCACTGTTACTGGGACAATTAATGAATGAAGTCTGCCTGTGTGTTTCCTGCTGTGTCAAGTCAAAAACAGAGTTACAGCATGATGGATGTAACAGCAGTTAATCACCTGGAGGCACACTTACATCCAAAAATTCTTTATGCTGCGTAAATATATGCAAAAATAGCAATTCATAGGTCTTTTAGTCTGCAGGGACATGACAATATTTCAACCTAAGGTTGCCAAAAGTATCAATATATTGATACTTTTTCTTTTAAAATGATGTGGTGCTATTATTTGAGTACAGTAGCTATACAAAAACAGATTTACAATCAGATTTCCAGCCAGCGGTCACACAGATGAAGCAACAGGGGAGATAATTAATCGAGTAGTAATAATAATGTTACTTAGTTTTAGTGCCTAGGACTTTTTTTTTTCTTTTTGTCTCGCTATCGAAAGAGATATTGTCCAGGGTGTACCCCACCTCTCACCCAAAGTCAGCTGGGACAGGCTCCAGCCCCACCGTGAGAATGAAATCTTTATTTCAGCCACATCATCTGAGAAATAATATTTGTGGATCAGGTGACCCCGATGAACTCAATCTATGGTTGAAATATTCATGTAGAATAAAAATAACAGACAGTAAGGAAGCATTTTTGGTCTTTTTTTTTAGACCAGCAGTTCCCAACTTTGATGGTTTGTAAGAACTTAAAACGAGTGTTTGCTCAGGATCCTTCATCATCGGTTGCATATGTCAACGATTTTACATGAATTCACTAGAAAAAAAGTCCAAATTTGAAAAAAAAAAGGTTTGTATTGCAGTAAAACAGTTTTACTTCTTTCCTCTTCTGTCAGAGTTAGGAGGTGACCCCTCAGATTTATTTTGCCAACCTTTGTTGGGGTCCTGACCCACAGGTTGGGAACCACTAGTTTGGACTGCAGTCTGAGAATGTGCTTTACATTTCATATAGATGAGAAACATGTGGAATCATATAATGTTTTGATTTGAGTCCCATAAATTGACCAATAGAATATAAACTTATTACTTCTTATGAATTACTCGGATCCCACATTGAATCAGGATTTGTCTGTTGTCTAAATATAACACTTTCTTTATTATATTCTGCTAAAATGTAGCACAGATTCATGTCACAGTCCTTCATACTCAAGAGTCTTGTTGGTGTTTAATTAATCGACCCATGAATGTGCTCTGCAGGCCTCCAGCAGTATATTTGTGAGCATGTTCCTGCTCGTCCTGCCTCTGGAGTCTCTCTTCCACGGCCTTTTCCACGAGCTCGGGAACAGCCTGGGAGGAACCTGTGTGGGCTACGCAGTGGTCATCCCCACCAACTACTGCAGGTAGCGTGTAATGCGCAACTAATGAGAGAGTGTCACCAGACAAAGGCTCCAACCAGGGTATTAAACAATGTTTGTCTGCCTTGCAGTCCTGACGGTCAGCCCATGCTGCTGCCTCCCGGCCAGGTGCAGGAGCTGAACAGGCGCACTACAGGCATGTTAACCAGCGTGCAGCGCTTCTTCGCCCACCACCTGATTGAGGCGTTCGGCTGCGACTATTCCACCAGCGGCGTGACCCTGGAGGCTCTGCAGGCCAAGATAAAATCCTTTTTGGAGCTTCGCACAGCTGACGGACCTCGCCACGACACCTACGTGATCTACTACAGCGGTCACAGTCACCGCACTGGAGAGTGGGCACTGGCAGGTGAGAGGGGCATCGAGTTGGAGTAATGTAATGCAATGTAATAACAACATTTAATTGAAAGATTTTTCTTATGTAATCTGAGAATCTTTCTCCGTGTTCGTCGTCAGGTGGAGACACTCTCCGTCTGGATCAGATCTTGGAGTGGTGGAGGGAGAAGAACGGCAGCTTCTGCTCGCGCCTCATCCTGGTGCTCGACTGTGAAAACTCGTTGCCATGGGTGAATGAGGTGAGGAGGGTGGAGGAGCTGTACGTGGCCGTACAGGGAGCGTCATTCGCCCGAACGGCGGACGTCGAGCTGCGGGAACCGCCGCAGCTCGGAGACTTCACCTCCGAGTGGGTGGAGTACAACTGCAACCCGACCAGCAACATCCAATGGTGCGCGAGCGGGAGGGCGGTTTCCGCCGCCTACGGCATCTCCAAACACTGGAGCGACTACACGCTGCACCTGCCGACGGGAAGCGATGTCACCAACCACTGGAGCATGTACTTCCCGCGGGTGACGTACCCGGTGGTCCAGTTGGCGCTGTGGAGCAGCAGCCTGAACCTGCTGTGGCTTTGTAGCGTTTGCCTGCGATGTCTCAAGAGAGTCAAACTCAACTGGTTTCCACCAGCGATACTGGACACTGGCCAAGGCTTCAAACTGGTCCGATCATAGAAAGATGAAAAGGCTTTTTTATGTTCCGAATATATTTTCTGAACGAGTTTCTGACCCTGAAAATAGGCAGCTATTGGATTGTAAACTTGTCGCTAACCAGTATCCTGTTTGTTGCTGAAAAACTAATCACTTAGTTACTGGTTACATTTTGAAATTTGTCTTTTTAGTACCAGTTTTTATACTCTTTGCAAATTCTCTTCATGCGTGTTTTTAGCTTTAGATTTAAAGATCTTAATATCTCTGTCAAACGGACATGTCGGCGTGGGATGAGACTGAGCACGCTGACTTTATTTTGCACATTTTTGCATTGTATTTTACTGTTCGATGAGATTCCGCCTTGATTTGATGAACATTTGAGTCGTGCCTTTTACCAGAAAACCACCAAAAAAACAAAAACCATCCAGCTACCTAAGCTGATCTTTTGAACCTTAAACCAAAGTGGCATCTCAGGCGTAAATGATGTTTCTAGAGCTCCAAATGTTTCATTGTTCCTGTGTGTTTGATTCTAAAATGATTCCTTTTTACACTTTCCTGTGCTCCTCTATGCATTTTTCTGCTCCGAGCTTTAATCATAGACACTTGTGTTTGTCTTAGCAGCGTTTTGTAAAGCTTTTAGGGGTTATTTATAAAGACACTCCAGCTGCTTCAGGGATTCCAGAGAGATTTTAACGTACTGACGGATGCACTACAAGCAGAGATGTGTGAGGACTTCGATATTTATGTTAGAGTAAACCTGAGAAATTGAACACATCTCATTGAGATTGTTTTCTTCCTGCGGTTTATTGCAGTTTACTGGGCTATGCAAGTTTATTCTAATCAGTTTTATGTTTGCAAAGGGGGTTTGTGGTGAGAAAATCAGGTGAGGCTATGCAATAAAGGGGAAGTGAGACTTCACTTCTGAAATCCTAAACTGAACGCCTCCTCATTGTGTACATTCTGCCATAAATTAAACAACAAATCTATCTTATGTTCATTATCCATTCATCAAAAGAACTGTCATTTGGTACTAATTAAAGTGAAAATAGTTAGTGCTTGTTAATTTCTACTCATTTATTATTGGAAGTTTTAATCTTAACACCTTTGAATCACTTATCTGCAGATACATTTTTACACGTTCAACTTAACAGAATAAATTCCAGATTGCAAAGTTACTGTACAGGAAACTTTCTTGGACGTTACAAAGAATTTACAAACCTGGAAAATAAAACATAACCAACCTAAGAAGCGACAGGCAGGCAGATAGAACCACCTGATGATTAAGAAGGTGGTTGATGAAAACATGAGGAAATCGTACTATTGCAAAGATCCAAGTATCTGCTACTCGACTTCTGAGAGCCGTGCGCTGTTCCGGGGTTTAAGAATGACCTCATCTGCTTAATGTACCTTATTAATGGAACATTGGTTAGTTAACGAGCATTTGTCTGTGGGACTTAATTAAAAGCCACTTAACCACAATAGATGACATGTTTGAGAGGAACTTATACTTACCTGTTTGGGGCTTAAAAATCAAGGAGACCTGGGCACCCAGGTAACTCTCCTCTCTCTCTCTTCCCTAACTTCCTGTCTCACTTCCACTGTCACCATCAGATAAAAGTTCAAAAGCCCCAAAATATAATGAAAAATAAATAAATCAAGCAGACAGATTTCCAAGTTTTCAGTAGATTTTATTGAAAACATTATAAAATTATGTGGTGCAGCAGCATATTTCAGTTTGTATGATCTTTAACATGTTCACATTTACACAAACCAAGTTGAAAATGGCTTTTACAGCAAGTTGTCAATCATTGAAGTGAAGGAGACAAGACCGCAGTAAGAGAACATCTACTGCCCCCATGTGGCGGCCAAGTGATACTACACCAAACCCTCAAACACACACACTGAAGGAAAAGGTTTGGTTTTTTTGGGACCAGTTCCTTTTTTTTCGTTCCACAGCTCATTTCCGAGTCTCCAAATTCACCATTTTGTGATTTCGGAACCGACGTGCAGATTCATGACTTGGATTGGTTGAACGTGTTTCGACCAATCAGAGGCATGAACAGGTACGCAGTGAATCCCCAGCCCACGTCTAAAAAGAATTCACTTAATGAAGGAAGGAAGGAGAAAAGCAAACTTTCCTGAACTTCTATCAAGTTCAGAAGCGACTTAATAAGCACAGCACGGGATAACAAGTACATACTTTGACATATCAGATGAACATTTTGTTTTTTTTCAGGGTTTTAAATTTTGCACAGCGATCTCTGGATTCAAAAAAGAGGGTCAGTACAGCCTCGGTCCGGATAAAGCGTGAGCATGAGCCTTGCAGAAATGACAAACTTTAGTGTTTTTGGCAAAAATGGATGACGTGATGAGCAGACCCTCTCGTTTGAACAGCAGATTCTGCTGGATTACATTCACAAGAAAGTCATTATAGCATCATTAAACATCAGCCTAGTTTAACAAGAGTAAAACTTTGGAGCTAGATTCACAGATGTTTGTAGTATGTAGTCACCGGGACACAATGAGCAACACGGAAATTTACAACCGATTCTCTGACAGCCACGAGACCCGAACAGAACGAAGACTAAAGCTTGAACACAACTGGAACACAAGGACGTTATTTTCAGTTTCTCCAAAGTAAAGCTTATTTTTTTGTGTAAATATTGAAAGTTCAGAACATCTCACTAAAACTGCAACAATTATTTTTTTTATTATCGATTAATCTGCCGATCAGTTTCTTGACTAACTGATTAATCGTTTTGTCCGTAGAAGGTCAGAAAAGTGAAAAACGGCCCTTACAAACTTGAATTATTTGTCGTTGGTGTTTACGATCACGCAAAGAAAGAAAAGCAGATTGTGAAAAGCTGCTGTCAGAGAATGTTTGGCATATTTGCTGATTCATTTTCTGTTGACTAATCAATTTAATCTAATAGATACAGCTCTATATTTCATTTTAACTTCATGACTGAAGAGGAAATCGAAAACTACTGCGATGATTCCACATATTTGGACAGAGACGTGATACAGAAACGGGAGTTGATTCTCTTTTCCGACACACCCCACAAGTAAATTTGGTTTCAATGAATGTCTGACCAGATGTTTTTCCCTTTTCTTTTTTTAAGCATATCGTACGCTGACGTGACTTCTCTCTGAAAATGAAATGAAAAGGAATCTTTTTTTTTTAAACAGCTGAGTGAGCGGCTCACGTGGGTCTGGGTGGCATTTATGGCTTCAAGCGAGAATGAGATGTGAGCTTTGGCTTGTTGCGTGTGCAATATGACAAACCCCCCGCACAGAGCTGGAAAGGCCCAAACTAAACCTTCATTTGCCACTCTTAACTTAAGGTTGGTTTTTTATTTTGTCTCAGCTCATTGAGACACAGCAGAACATGACATTAATTAAAAAAAAAAAAATGAGTTCAATAAAAAAAAATAAATTTGGCATTAAAAATGAATCAGATAATAAATTCATGTTCTGAAGTGACTAGATGAGCCCAGCCTTATTTACAGTCCTGTTAGTGTGCTGCATGTGAGCCTTACATGTCTCCATCGGAAGGAAGCACAGCTTCCTGTCAGTGTGATTGTCGTGGATGTGTTCATTAGAGTGCTGCAGATTTCTCAGTGCCTCAACTTGAGTACAATCTAGTGTTCATAATCAATTTACCCTAAGGAAATAACAACTGTGATAAGAAAACGTCTACAAAAAACACCCAGACTATATCCATTATATCATGTATAATATCAGCAGTTAAATACCTAGAATATGGTACATCTTGATTTTTTTTGTTGTTGTTGTTCTTTTCAAGAACAAAGCCCGAGAGGAGTTTGTCCCTCTCTGTGTCAGACTGAGAGAGGATCCCCAGCAGTTACAAGGACCTCGAGGCTCAGTGCGTCCAGGAGTGAAAACCCTGAACTGTAAAAAGAAAAGCTGATCTTGTCTCCCACATGTAAACAATGTATCAGGAGCCTGCAACCAAACTTAAGAAAAGAAGACTACTCTAATCACTCAGAAATGCATGGGAATCAATGGACACAAAATAAAATAATAAATGGAATTTTAAATCGAACCCAGCTGAAAAGCGTCCACGTTAAACCAAGCTCCGTTCTCGCTGCTGCTTGGCAATATTGTGGCCAAAAAAACCCCAGGTTCATACTGAACATCAGTTACCTACAGAAACTCGTCACTGCTCCGAACACTCTCTCCTTTTTCTCACCTGCACTCATGCGACTGCACAAACACAAGAACGAAAGCATATTTACAGTGGCAGACAATGTTCCCCCCCGACGCTCATCTCTTGTTTTCTAAGACAAAGTGCAGCTGAGAAAATGGAAACCGCTGTCGATCATTGGTCAAGAGTCTTACCTACCTACGTCCCTGCTCACCTGTATCCCTCCTTTACTCCATTACTACACCTCTCTGTGATTTTGCTTTGTCTTTCTTCCCCCCCTTCATCACCCAACATCCAAAATAATGTATAAATAACACAAAAAAAAAGTTTCCTGTCCTGTGTATTATTCCCCAAATCTTCCTAAAAACAAAAAAACAATGAGGTAAATCCCTGTAGTAAGACAATAACTAGACAATGCACCGAATGAAAATCCCCCCTTCCACCCCTCGCCTCTGCTGAATGACTACTTGGTTCATGTAGGCACAAAAAAGTCCATCTTGTCTCTACATGTGTCTTTGTGTCACGATTCTCCTTCAGTCTTCTCATTTCACCCACCCTCCCTCCTTCATCAAACCTTGTCCTTTCCCCTCCATGTCCTGCTGACTGACCGACCGAGTAACGACTCGCGTTCCGCCCTCAGGACTTCCTCTGCCGCACCGTCTCCGAGCTTCCGTTCAGCTTGCTCCGCCCGGACGGGGTGGCCGTGTTGCCGTTGCCCAGGGGGCGATCCCGGTCCGCGGGGACTTCCTGTTTGCGTCGACGGGTCTCTTTGTAACGCAGTGTGATGTCGCTGTCAGAAAATGGAAGGAAACGAGAGAGAGGCTATTAACAGAAAGTAATCCTGTACTGTACCTCGTACTGTAACTCGTTTTGCACCAACTCTCTGTACGTCCTGTAAATATAGCAGTGTTGACATGAAGTTGAACTTTCTCACATTTAAAGTATCTGCAGGTAAAGAAGTTGTTTTCAGCGTTTCAGTCTGTTATCCAAGAGGCTTTTCATTTGTTTTCTTTTTATGCTAATGATAAACTGCCTCACTTCCTCTCTAAAACTATGAATAGCTCTTTTACATAGGACACTTTCTATTTCCACCATGATGTGCATCATCATGGACAGAAGCCAGGAGTCCAGCAGGCTGGCACTCGTTTCTACAGTGACGGAGATCCAAGCACCAAAATATCACATCCAGGTCTTTGAGGCACTTTTCACAACAAATGGTGGTTTCACTTTGGCGCATAATATTCTACAGGTTGCGGATAATTGATTAAAATGTGGCTACCTCTCATATATTTGGTAGTTAAAGAAATATCACTCCTGACTATACACCATTTATGTATGCCAGATAAAGAGGAGGGTCTTGATGAGAGTCTCCAGCCCACTCGGTGGAACACCAAGACTCTTTACCATCTGCAGAGGTGACCACCTTGGTCTGCTGATACTACGCAGTGTATTGGATGTAAGGGAGGGACGTGACAAACCTGAACCTGTACAACGTGTTCAAATAGTATTTGCATATAATTCTTTTTTGTTTGTTTGTTTGTTTGTTTGAAGCTGCTTGGAGAAGCAGACAGGCAACTTAACAATAACAGTCAAAGTATATTTACCTTTTTCCAAAAGAACACTATGATTACATCACAGAAAGTCAAAACAAACCAATCAAATATTCACTAAGGTCTGAGTAACTATGAAGAGGCATGCTTTAGTGTGTGGGCTCCTTGATGCACTGCACTGTATAACTGGAGGAGGCGCACCACAAGAAGCTGATCTGATTGGCTCTCGTCCAACGATGGGCAAGTCAGTTGGAGGAGCCGGCATGCTGAGCTGCAGATATTGTGTGTGTGTGTGTGTGTGTGTGTGTGTGTGAGCTGTGCAAATGGTTCCTTTGGGTTTCCTCCGGTCTTGCTGTCTATCACTTTTACAGCTTTCAGCACAAGCTGGCTGGCCTCTGTGTTACGTGACTGACTGCAACTGACGTGAAGGGCACATGCTAAAAATGAAGATGATAACCACACACACACACACACACACACAAAAAAAAAAACAGTGCCATGCAGGAGAAGGATCCATGTGGTGTAATATTTATGACGTCTAGAGGATCATCAGTGCATCTATGGATCCAGAACAGTGACGTATTAGAGGGGTAATAATCCAACAGTGCTGACAGGGAGGGAGTGTACAGGTCAAAGTGCCTCTCTCCTGTACCTACCTCACTGGACATGGACATTACTGCTGAGCATGAGCAGGAAGGAGTTCGGAAGGAGGGGAGGAGAAAGGGAGGGAGAAAGTAGACCAGAGGCTTAACATGCTGGGGAACGGCTACACAACCAAAGATGATTCAAACGAAACGTAACCTAAAATATTTCACCGCATGAAGTCATGTGGAAAAAGTAAATCAAATATGGAGCCTGTTGTTAAAAATTAAACTGCACTTTAACTGGATTTCTTTGTAACGCAACGCTGACTGAGAACAAAGTGGACTAGCTGTGTTTGAATCTTCAGTGTGTTAAAGGTTCCTCTGCTCTTCTTTTGTTGGTCTCTGTACGTCTTTTGTCTGCACTCACAAATCATCTGAAAACAAAGTGATTATTACATTTTTCACCCGAACAGAGTCGCCTTTAAGTTCTTTGAAGCAGCTTTGTAACTAATTGTACCCCCCCCATGTACCCTCTTTTCCCCCTCGCCCACTTCTTACCGGATGAAGAACCGCCACACGGTCCAGATAAAGATGAGACCGATTCCTAAAAACCAGCACTGCATGACGAAGAAGGGGATGGGCAGCATGATGGTGTTGGGGTCGTACTTGACCACTATGAGGAACTCGGTCACCGTGATTGCTGCCACCAGCCACGCCTGCTGCCCGAGCTTCTTGTGGAACTTCCTGATGAGGAAACGACAAATGGTTGTTAAGGAAAAGTCATAAGACTGCGAGGGGGACGTTGAACACGCAAAATAAAGCTGATTGATAATTCTTGTACCTGTGTGAGAGACAACAAAACATGACCATAAAGAAAAGACCAAACTGTATGTCCCTCTCAAACACATGTTGTTTATCGTTAAAGGCTTCGCCTTATGCCAGTGGTGTTTAAATATTTGTCAGACAAGCAGAAATGCTCGCCTTCCGTTTGCAGATGTGATAAGCTTACACTATCAGTCAGGTAAATACACTCACTCCCTGCGCTGCTCCGAGGGTTTGGCAACAACAGCCTCATATGCAGCGCATACCAGCACATGTAGGTAATGTGGCGGCTGGTTTTTGGTGATCTCTCTTTTAGCACTGAACTGGAAATGCAAGTCTAAAAGTTTAGAGTGTTATATTTCAAGTTTTGATATCTGTAAGAAGATATATTTGTGGTTTTAAGTAACAAAAAACATCTGACATCTTACACTTTTATCTAGCAAGAACTGAGCATTTTGTTTCATTAATATTAATGAGCCTCTCCTCTGATTGGCTGGCTGTTTTCTGAGTGACACATTGCCGGGCCAACCACAGGTTAACACAGTCGCCCACCTGGACGGCTGACTGTATAGTTGTGACATCACAACCGTATTGAAGTCCTGAAGGCTCTTTTAAAAGGCACAGCTTCTGAATACGGGCTGTTCCAGACACTGTATGTTGTTACACACTACTTGTACATGTGATCAACGTAGGAACCCAACCGACCGCGACCGGCCAACTTCATGTTGCTGCTACTCACGGGTCGTCCATGAAGTCGTAGATTTCCCTCATGGCTACGCCTCCCACGTTGACGAAAAACACCAGGCGGAGCAGCACCAGGTAGTGTTCAGGAGGCATCCACAACACGAACTTCAGGTAGAAGGTGTTCAGCTCTGCCAGGAGGAACTGGGAACGGAGGAGGTAAAATAACACGTCTGAATTCAGGAGCACTGAGAAGACATTCTGTCACCTTTTTTCATATCAATAAAAAACAGGATATTCACCATGAAGATGATGCCTAACACGGCAAGCCAGCGACGGACTGTTGAAGCAGGCTTCCACTCAAACTTCACCCAGCTGTACGGTGTGAACTGGAATGCTATACGCTTTATCTTCCCCCTGGGAGCGACAAAGCAGAGATGCAGTTAGAAATACATCCACTTCTAACACAGAGACGTCTGTTCACGTTATTTCAAAGGTCAAAAAGAAGAAGAAGACGTTTAAACGTGAACATTATACCTTTAGATCTGTCACACAGCAGAAATAATAAGAGTGGAGAGTGTCCGGCTTTAGAGGAGGAGCAGTTGTGTTCAGTGTTTAGTGCAGCAGAGTGTTAAAAGTCGTACTTGTATGTAGGAATGTTCCACAGGCCCTGCCACTGGTAGGGCTTCATTGACAACCAGGCCAGTGTCTTCATGCCACAGTATATCCCCAGACCGTTACACACCAACACATCCATGATCCACTAGAGACAGAAACATAATTTCATCAAAGGGTAAAAAGATTAGACGTTTTCTTCAGACTTCAGACAATACTCAGCCACCATCCAAGTGGAAATTCTAACATCAATGTGTGTGCCTTGTTTTTAATGTACATCCTCACATTTTATTCTGTATAAACTTGACCTGGAATCCATATTTAGTGTGAATAACTAGATGCTTTTACCTCTTATTGATGCGGTCTGTTTAATATATTTTCACAGTCAACACTTTACCCCTTAATGAAACCTCAGCTATTTGTCTGTTTGCATTTTAATATGTTGCTCTATTGCTTTCTAATGGTGTTTACTTCATTTCCCTGCCATCACTTTTTATTGCCGCCTTGTTCCCCACTGCAATAATAAAAGGTCTAACCATACAAACAAACCAACCATTTAAATGTGATCATAAATCTCAATAGCAAAAAAAAAAAAATGAAACAGCTTTAATGCCGCGCCCGGAGGCATCAGGTACACGGATATTACAAAATCACGATGCTTCCTCAACGCTTCATGTAAGACATTGCTCCATATGACGCTCTTCACTCAGAAGTACAGTGACCTTTGCACATAGTCCAATCTGTCTTCCTGAAAGGTCGTGCAAAAAAAAAAAAACACCTGCTCATGAGCAGAAATCGCAAGTTAGCTGTGATCGTCACAGCCTTTTTCGCTGCGCTGCAATCCTCCAACGTCTGCAGCTTTTACAGTTATGCTTCTTTTTGTAAGAAAGAACTGAAGTCACGCTGACTGTACTGGTGTTTGTGCACTGCAGCCTATTCAAAATTCTGTTTAGTTGTTGCACTTCTTTATTTGAGTGCACTGTGAGCGCCTGGAGCTCATGTGTCTAAAAATCTTGTACAATTTGCTGCCCCCAATGTGTCAAATTCTGACTTTGAGAATGCACCACAGAGACATGTAGACGGTGCACACTTCAATGGAAGCCTATCAAATTAAAACACGGCTCTTCATCAGTCAAGACAGCTGATTGGTGTACTGTGGAAAAGTTGTGCTTCACATTGCATGTTTTTATCTACTAACCTTTCGCTTTTCTTCACATTATTATTATTAATACAACAACTTATCAACTTCATTCTTTTATATAATGAGACCCTTTAACGTTTCATATTTTTCTTCCTGAGGGCACACCTGCTGACTCTTTGGTAAACAAATGAGAAGAGCAGACGTGTTTGTACGTACGTGGTCCCACCAGCACTCGGAGAAGTTAGGTAATTGGTGCTCCAGGCTGTATTCCAGGAACTCAAACATGACACTTATTATCATACACATCCACCAGTCCCGAATCATCAGCGTCTGAGGAAGAAAAGAGAGCAAAAGTGGAGGGTGAGTAGGAGGAGGAGAACGGTGTGGAGTGGGAGGAGGTCAGCAGGATACCTGAGAAAGAAACTTTTCATTGCTGCAAATGCGACAGAGCAAACTGGTGACGCTAATCTGTTTCTTACAACAGCAGGCTGAAGATCAGGGTTGTCAGTCTATTACAGAAAAGACTGATCAAGTAACAAATAATTGGCTATGATGGGCTGTTCTTTAAAACATCAACAGACAGTATCAGTGCAGATGAATCCAGTCCATTAATACGAGGTGTATAATGTTCAGTTATGTTCAGCCTTCTCCATACATACCTTGATATACCATCCCAGGAAGTGAGCTGGAACAAATCCATCCATCTTGTCCTGTGGAGACAAGCCAACATGCTCTCTTCACAAAAATGTTGTTAAACTTCCGAGTCCTCACACACAATCGCTTATTTTCAAACTTGTTATGTCATCAAACTAAAGTATAGCTTAGAAAAGGAGCTTATTTCACAAGCATATCGCCTTGGATGACAAAGTAAAACTCATCCTTAAGCTTTAGAAAGCTGAAAATATATCCATGATACTCATAACTAGAGCTGCAACAATTAATCAATTAGTTAATTGACAGATAAATAATCTGATAATCAATTCTTTGGCATTTTTTGCTTGAAGAATAAAGAATAAAACAAACTAATCCCTGATTCCAGCCTCTGAAATGTGACGACTGGATGCATGTTTGTCATATATCACCTTCAGCAGTGAGGAATTATAATAATTATAATTTTCTGACATTTTCTAGACCAACAAATTAATCAATGATGAAAATAATCATTAGTCGCAGTCCTGCTTTTAACTACAACTCCTCATGTTCTAATAAAGCACCACATGTACAGTAAGTCCACATTGGTACCACCCAGAAATGAACACACATTGAGAACTGGGTCACTGAACAGGACAAAACTTGCATCATAAAGCACAGAAATAAAATGCACCCAAACCTGTTCTCCACTGTGTGATTTTTTACAAATAAAAACAGCTTTATAAACATGCCTGCCTTGTAAATTTAACACATTTGTTATCTTCTCCCACACTGCTAACAGCTCTCAAAATCTGTTTTATTTTAAAAACAATTTCTGGTCTTAATTTGACATTTTAAAAAGGTTAAGCACACAGCTTGACTGTAATTTAGTGGAGGATGTGGTGGTTTGACCCACTATGAGAGCCTGAAATCAGACCAACAGTCGAGATGGGCTCTGGGTCATGGCTGCAGCAGCAGCAGCAGCAGCAGCAGCAGACTGCCTCCCCAGAGGGGGAAGAAGACCTGATTCTACTGATGGGCTACAATCTGCACCAGACACAAGCCTCTGGAGCCAGCCAGCACACAGCCACACTAACTGTGTGTTTGTGTTTCACAGTAATGCAGGAGGCTGTGTATAGACTCGTTTAGGCCGCCACACTATTTAAGATCTGGGTCATATCCTTATTAGTAACATCTGAGGGTGTAGAGTAGCACAATATAAATAACAGGACGGCTTCTTTCATAACTGAAAAAACAGGTGCATAGGTGGCATAAAACAAGATGAATATTCTCACCCAGATGTTGTGGAAGGGGTCGGTGGTGTTGCCTGGGTCGTACATGAGGCAGTTTCCTCCATAGTCGCGCTCAGGAAGAGGAACCCCGAGCTTGGGGTCAATGTACTTCATGAACTGTCGTCCGTCATGCACCGTCTGCGTTTAGAAGAGAAGCATGGAAACTTTCAGTGCTTTTGTTTTGTGTCACTATGTGAGTGTAAATGTATGTTCATTTATAATGCATATGGGATTAGCTTAGTCTAATAGATGTCGAGGTATTTAATTTTCAAATGTCATGTTTTCTGCATAATGAATGCAAACGGGGAAAAGACAAAGTATAAATAAACTATGAATAAATAAATACTTCTTTGTGGTACAACATTACAATTTTAATGGAGGATTTTAATCTTAATCTTCTTTGCATGTGTACCGAAGGTGGATGGTGGATTTCTTTTAAACACGCCTGATTAAGATACAGTTTGCCAGCTGTAAAGTGTTGCTCAGTGATGGACATTTTAATTAAACCAGGAGGGAGCAAAGAGGCTTCCAGTTCCAGATATAGGATCAGAGCAGAAAAAGTAGCAGAGCTTAGAGCGGAACTTAAACAACAAAATCCTATATTTTGGCCAGTGTTTCTTCCTGGTTTAAAGATGCCTTTAGGTGCTCCAACACGTGGTGTTTGGGTTAGGGTTAGTTGCTTTAGTTTGTACTGAATCCAAGATTTAAAACAAAGTCAACTTGAACATTCAGAGAACTGACAGTCTGACTGTCCTGCTGCCTTCTTCTGAGGGACCATGTCACCAAAAATGGTCGAATAAAAACGCCAGAGGAAGACTGCAGTGCGTGTGATAATCGACAGTGAGTGTTTCATTCAATCAAGGCATCATTATCATCAGCGACACACCAACCTGGAACAGGATGAAGATGAGGAACAGCTCGTAGACGACGGTGACACAGAGCCAGAATCGCCAGTAAGCTACAGAGAGAGAGGGAGAGAAAGTGATGGGTGAGAGAGAAAAATAAAAATAAAACGTGTTGGGTGACATCTGGGAATTAATTTGACTTCATTTTTAGCTTCTCTGTTGTTTAAAGGGGGTTGGCACAAAGAGAATGTACACGTTAAACAGTCTGAACACAATCTGAGTGATCCTACAGCTAGTTATTTCTGTACCGCTTCTCTCAGTCACATTTTAATGCTCAGTTGGGACTTGTTAATTTTTGTTCCTGCCCTGATTTTGACATTTAGTCTTTTTACTGATGTCCAGAAAAACATACAAAGAATAAATGATGTTTGGTGAAAGATATTTCAACAAATAACGACTAGACAGGATGAGCTCATAGCCCAAAAACTCATAAACATGATGCTAAAATATGGTAATTTGAATATTGTACATTTCCCTGAATCATATCTAAGTAAATTAGTTCACAGAACATAAATTATAGTGTTTGTCTCTGTTACCAAGGACACAGATAATTCAGTACAGATTGGAATGCAACAGATAATCTGGTTTTGAGCTTCATTGAGTGACAATAGTGCCTGTGGTAAAGGCCTCAAGCTATCATGGAAGCGCCTTGTAATACATGCCTCACAGAAGGGATTAAATTCAACCGTTATTGTAATTTCTTGTCAAGTGATGTGTACAAACTCAGTTTGCTGTGACACTCCCAGCTCGTGATCCACTGAGAGTTTCACGCTTTAAATCTTCAAGTCCCTCTGGGTCTTTTTCCCAGTATATAAACCTGTGGAGATTCGACTGAACTGCGACGAAGTGCACAACAACTGAACCTACTTGGCAGGCTCGTCAGGTCAGGGAGTATGACACAATAGCTCAATACTCGCGCGCACACACACACACAAACAAAAACCCCTTGTCTTTCGATTCACAAAGGAGGGGGCAAGAAGGCACAAGCAATGCAACAACAGCAGCAGCCTAAATTCTTTCCCGGCCGCTTCACGCCTCCAACAACCGACAACATTGAGTGTGTGTTTCCATGTGAGCTCCACACCCTGTTATCTTCCTCGTTTCCTTCCTTCATTTCCCTCTGGAGATAGTGGGAAACATGTTGTGTGAGACACTAGACTAGATGAGTCTTTTGCATGAGGGACCTGGTGAAAAAATAGCTACCAACTACTGATAAGAAGTGAACTGTGTCTTTTATTTATTTACTGAAAACTACAAATGCCACGTTGCTCGAGCTGCATTCAGGAAGCATACAGTTTAACTTGTGTGTTTACCTGAAACACAGGATTTATCTAAAGTAGTCATTACAGGTTTACGTTGGATATATGCCACAATAAAATCCTCAAACAGTCTTCTAATTCAGCGCTTGTGGAAAACTTTGGTGTGTATAAATAAGTGATAATACTCTGTTTGGTCACTTTCCCTCTCTACTTTCCCTTGAAGCCACCAGATAACACGGGCCCCACAGTTGCTGTCCTTACTAGGATTGCAAAATTCCGAAAAATTCAGAATTTTCAAAGTTGGATACTTTCCATGAGAATTAACAGGAATTTATGGAAATAAACAGTAATAAACCAGGAATTTACAAACGTTGAAGATTGGCCCTTAACAGGGAACTTAAATATAGTTTAGGAAAATGTATTTTAGCATAATCTTGACTAAAACAATCAGAATTCATGCACTTGAATATCTGCTATTCCTCAGTCACATGCACATAGCACGCTGCTTACTGCAGGGCTATTGAGGCCACGCCCCCTACATGCACAGAACTTTCTAGAAACGGACTTGGACCACACTTTGAGCTCAGAGCACAGCTTGTGGACTAAATAATATTGTTCAATAAAATAATTAAAACTTGATAAAGTTCTACTTACAATTATCTGTTGAAATGTCATGTTTTTTTTAAATTGTATTATTTTGCATGGATGTCTGCTTATGACAAAACAAAATGTTTATATCTATGTTTGGATATGATACAGTTTGTTTAAACTACCCCCAATATCCAGTTAATTCCTGTAAATTCCCATAAATCTTCCATAATTACCACGGAGTTTCGGATTTAGAATATTTCCAAAATTCTCCAGCTTAACTTCCCATGGAGAGTTCCTGGAAATTTACCAGAAATGTACCACCCCTTTGCAACACTAGTCCTTATCTACAGTTTAAATATTAGCGTATGAAAATAGAAAAAATAAAAGCAAACACCTCCATCAGAGGTGCCAGAATATACTGTTACTCAAAATCAACACCAACACAACCAAGAATTCACTGTGGCCATGGTATAATGAGATTTGCCTCAGTCTCACAGTAACAGTGCGTCGTGAATGCAGTGTGGAAGTGGAAGAAGAACATTTCTTGTCTGTCTCTATGCTAAGGCATAGTTGTTCGCCCTTTTATACATTTAAACAGCAGCTCACTGCCCCGTGGGAGAGGTTTGTGTGTTTAACCTGGCAGAGATGCATCATTTTCATGTTTAAACTTTTCACTGAGCACCGCAAGTCCTTTAGATATTACTGCTGTAAGCCAGGGGAGATGTTCACACAGGGTTGTTCGTTGGTTAAGTTGTTCTCTTCGTTGGATCTAACCCACACCGGAAAAAAAAAAAAAAACTCCCCCTCCTGCTTTCAACAATATTCCTAATTTACTCAAATGTCTTCTTTATTTTGACAATTACATTTAGCTTTCCATTGTGAGTATTGATTCGCAGCACTCAGAGGATCTTTGTTTCATTTTAGATGCCAACATGAGACTCTCGAATGTTGCTATTGATTGAATTAGTGGTAACTGCTCGAAGGTAATCTTACCTTTCTAATGCGGGAAACGGATGGGGACAATCAATGCGGCATTAAAAAGTCAGACTCAACACCTGGGCTTCTACTGATAATAGTATGCTGCAATATGAACATTGTAAAGTTCATGTCAATAACTGAAATGGAAGGTCTATGTTCAATGTCTCAGTTTGCAAACATAGATGTTCATAGATGTGTTTGTAACAGGGCAAACAAATGTCTCTCTTCGGAGTTAGATCAACAACTTGACCTGCTCTAATTCTTTAGAGTTTAACCTGAAAAGGACAGTGTTGTTTTAACAGAGGTGCATGGTGAGAAAAGGATGAAGTGTTTTGTGCTATTCTTACCTGGATGTGGTCTTGTGAAGGGTCCATCTTTAGCTTGTGTCACTCCAAAACAGAGGAACACCAGGATGCTTGCCACAATTCCCCTACAAGACCACAATCAGAAACAGAAAAATGCAATTTAAGTTTTACAGGATACGATTGACAGATCCAGGAGCTGATTTGTGTGTCTGGCACACAAGCACTGCTGTCATCACTGCGGTGCAAGAGAGGAACATATTTTATGCTGACAGTGAAAGCAGAGATGATAACCTCCTCTGACAAACGAAGCTAGTCTGTCTGTGAATGTTATTCAGTCACAGAATTTAGGGGGAAAAAAATAACATTATGGTGCCACTTCTGGATGTGAAAGTGAAACAGGCATGAATTACTCAAAGTTTGCAATCAAACTTAAAGGTCCAGTGTGTAAGATTTAGGAGTATTTCTTTGCAGGAATGGAATACAGCATTATTTAGTATGTTTTTATTAGTGTATAATCATCTATGTATAAGAATTGTTGTGTTTTTGTTGCCTTAAAATGAGCTCTTTATGTCTACAGTTAGAGCGGGTCCTCTTCCACAGAGTCCGCCATGTTGAACCGCCATTTTTCTACAAGTAGCCCAGAACAGACAAACCAAACTCTGATCTAGATATGGAATTTTTCTTTTTATGTGAATTTCCAGGGTTTTTCCTACATGCGGGAAGGAGAGGGTGAGACGTGGGAGAGTCCTACACAGTGGACCTTTAATGTTTCCTTGCCCTGTAATACAAATAAATGCATCATTTAGAATGAAAATCGGAAACACACGATACTGTAAAGGTGGAACTTTAGCCAGGAACCATTGTAATAAAAGGTACTGACAGATGAGCAGGGTAGTGGTTCAACATCTTTATTTGGCAGATTGCTCGCTCTCACTGGTCACGCCTTTGGTGGTGGTGATCAAACATCAAATGTGATGATTTCATTTAAAGGAGTTTTAGGGAAATTGAATTTATTCCATGGAGTAGAGACGGGCGGCTTTAAATTTCACTTCGTTTGTTGCTGGACTGAAGCACTGCCCAGATAAGACGCCCAACTGTCTGTTCAAACTGGACCAATTTTTGTTTCACATTGTGACTTTCATTTTAAGGTATATACTATGTAATTCAATGACTATGATTGATTGGCTGTACATACATTAAAGTGTGATACGCAGGTTTACGTCTGTGATCTAAACATAGGTACAAGGGGCATAATTTGATATAACACGAACCTGGAGGTCTGTTACAGCAGCTGACCATGGATAATTACTCCTCATTACAATTCCCTCTGTGTTTACAAAGAGATTAGGCCAATCTGAACACACTGTTGTCAGGTTTTATCGTCTTTAATCGCCGCTGTGTTGAGATCAGGAGAAACCAGGAGAGACCAGGCGAGTAAGAAGCTACAAATGAACCGGCGAGGCTTAGCAACTGAACGCACAATGAGATTACCGACGAGTGTGGGAGCATGAGTGTGTGTGTGTGTGTGTGACTGAGTGATTGATAAAGCGAGTGTGTGTAGGTGGGGAAAGTGAGTGTATGTGCTTCAGAGAGTGTAGTGAAAGTGACAAAGTTTGAAGAGCAGTGTGAGAGGATGAGTGTATCCATCAGTGTGTGAGTAAGATTCAGACTGTGTGTTTGCCAGGAAGAAGCTCCAGGGTCTTTATCCCGACGAGCCGGACTGCGCTGACTAAAGCAAATCCTGTTAAGACCCGTACCACAAACATACACACAAACACAGCAATCACACACTCTCCCTGTCTCACACACACACACACATCATTTATGCAGCTTGCTTGTGCTTGACCTAGCTTGCATTATTCAACACAATTAACTAATTAAAATATGAAAGCAGGTTCATTATCATACAACTTAAAACCGAGCAACTCTTCTCCACGTTTTCAGTTCACGCGAGCCATTTCACAAAGCTTTTCCTGTATTAAGAAAGCCTCCAAACTCATCGACTCATCAGCCAAGTCACAAGTCGGTGGAACAAGAGAGGAGCTCAGATGACTTATCAGACACCAACTCCTGACTAAAGTCAAAGTCAAGTCAGCCCAAAGTGAGCAAATCCAGCTCCAGTTCTAGTAAAGAATATCTAATATCTCTGTACGCACAGCACCGTTTACAGCAGAATTTCTGAGCAGAATCAATTCAATCTTCAGTGGATCTGCTCGTGCTTGTAATATTGTTCAACTCTGACATACTTCTGAGTCTTTATCCAATTTTGAACTTGAGAGAGAAGCTCAAAATAAAAAAAAAAAGGAGCCGTGCTGTACCGTCTAATTCGATCAAACCCTGTCTGGCAGAATTAGAGACAACGCCTGCAGAGTTTCCTCTTCATATCCATTTTACCACAAACAAAACTAACCGCCGCCACCAACAGTTGACTTTGCATGACCCACAAGTAGTCAGCCTATTGATATGTATAAATAAAATCCAAAACCCAAAACATAAAAACATACAGTGATTCTTTTGCTGTGGAGTGCTGTCCTTACTGTGGATGCCGAATTGGCGTCCACACTATTGTTCAAACCTTTATTATTTTTCTCCCACCTAGGTTTTTTGGCACCTAACTGCTCCAACATAGTTTGTCCTACAGAAACCTGTCAAATATCACAACGTTCAGCTCATTTAGGACATGATGGATATTATTTTACTCATTCATACTTTTTAAAATATTCAACTTTTTCCACGTTTAAATTTTACATTAAAATGAATGGCACAACCTTCAAATCTTTCTACAAACCTTCGACACTTTCAACTTCCACTACTTCTACATACTTTCAGCTACAGACTTCATTCAAACTTTAAAAATTGTACACAAGACTTTGTACTATTAAACTTGTGTTCAACTTTTACAGTTTTTGAATTATTACAGTTTAACTTCTACTGTTTTTCAGCTCATTTCAAATGCAAATGCAGTTTTCTAGTTTTCTAATGCTGTTTAATGAAGCACAGACTAGTCACTAGTCATTATCTTGATCATTTTGCATTTGTCAAAGTCTATAATTCAGCAAATCTAATGTACCAGGCTGCTTATTTTCTCTGTGTTGACAGAGTAGGGCATAAAATCCACTTTCCAAATCTTAATCTAATCAAACGGTCACCTGGTATTCATGCTCTTCCTTTTCATGGTCATGAGGGGTTTATTTTTTCTGTTTCTACACGTGGCCTTGAAAGAGGGCCAGCTGGGCTCAAGGTGAATGCCACCACAGAAGGAAGTGATTAAATTTGAAACAATAAATGCTGCATTTGTCGCTGTGGCCGTGTGGGTTCATGCCATGCCAGAGTGTGTTAAAAAAAGGTGAGATTAAAAACTGTGTATGCCGTGTATTGAATGGTTTTTGTTCTGTGGCCTATTCATCTGACTCTGAATGACCGTGTGACATGACCCACAAAAGGTCTGACAAACAAATATTGTCACTGGACTAACAGAACACTACATGAAGTCAAAGGCAGGGACACAAATCTATAGCTGGACCCAGCCATGACTCAACATTCAAAAGCTGAAATTAGAATAAAGCTTTAAATGATTAACAATGCAGATTATTAATAAAACATGTTGTCTCTCTAGATAAACTGCTGCCAATATGATTACTCTGAACGTCAGTCCAATCAAAAAAGGCCCCCGGTGGATCAAGTGGCTGTCTGCTGGATCCTGCCAGGTTTTAGCTTCGAGGACACTGCGGAAGTGACGAGTGCAGCCTACTGACCTCTTAGTGTTGTAGGCCGTGTCCTGCGGTGTCTCTTCCAGCAGCGTGACGTAGACCAGAGCACAGGTCAGAATGAACAGCACCGTCACAGTATGGGCTCGCCTGCAGAGAAGGAGAAAGGGAGAGAGGGAGGGATATTAATAACGTTTGTAAAGAGGAAAATTCAATAAAAGCCGCTGTCGGATTGAATTTGCCGATGCTATGTGACGGCACAAACGGGGGAGGGGGGTAATTTGAGCTCAGAATACGTGGGTGATTACTAAACAAAGTGTCTTAATAAAGCTCTCAAGCGTCTGTGCTCGTGAATAATCAGGTGCAAATATAGCGGAGGGAGTGGAGAGGAGATAAAACAGTCTGTTGGGAAACTGGGTTACGTCAGCTGAAAATAGTCACGAAAAGGGTGCGACAAACAAAACAAGACAGATTTTATGTGTCGGTTTGAACATTTTTTTACTTCAATGGAGGCGCAGAAGTCAAAAATAGCTTTTGTATCAATTCTCTGGCGACTGCGGACTGTGGAATCCTCAGCAGATTATCTGTGGTTATCAACTCACAACATTTGGACACTTGAAGTTGAAGTTTGAAGGCAGCGATGTCGGCCATACGCTCACATCTCACAGGGAACAAACCTTGGCCTTTGGCGTATGACAGCTACACGCTATAGTGGTTCAGCTATACATCCATGCTATTGGTGGGATTTATCTCAAGGGGCTAAAGTTTACTGATATGAGTCACACGGACATATAGCATGCAGTGGATAAGGGAAAAGGGAAAATGATTAAGCACTTGAATGGGTTGTTTGCGAGATAACTGACAGGGAGAGAGGTTTAATACTATACTTTTGATCATTGATCATATGAATCAGCCAATATTTCTCCAGATCAGGGGGCCGATCGACACACTTTAAATACTCTTGACCTATTGTGTGTGTCCTGTGTTTGTTTGCTCAGGGTACCCCCAGCTGTTTAAAGACACTCCACTGAGGTTAAAACACTGAAACAGCGTTGTGTGTGAGCGACCTGCAAGTGAACTGTGAAGCCATTAAACAGCAGCTAGCAGCGTCATTTAGCTTAATGACACGACTACGTGCACCAAAGAGTGCTCCCGAGTAACGCTGCTTCAGTTGGAGACAATCGCAAAGCAATTTGGCCTTAATTTCAGCAACAAGTTGCAGGCACAAACATCAAGTCACAGAGCAGATATTTAGCAGACGAAATTAGCAGAATAAGTCTGGATATTTGATTGTTATCAAATTAACAAAGCTAACAAAGATATTTCAAAGTTGCAAAATAAACTGCCAGTGTTCTCTACAGAGCATTAAACATAGCAAGTGTTCAAGTGTTGTTTCTTACCCTCAGCTCATCAAATTAGCAAAACAAACATGAAACCATGTCCCCGAGCATGCTCTGTGACATTTGCCTGACACAGCTACTCTCCAGAGACAGACAATGCAGCCAGTGAGTTGTTTCAAAACAAATAAACTGTCCATATTTACTGCCATTAGGTGAAATGTCACCATAACCAGCCTCTTTTCTGGGTTTTTAAAGTCCTCAGATAGCAACAGAGGTCATTGGCACAGAGGTTTTTTTATGTAAGTCAACAACAGACAACTGTCTCTTCAGGGGAAATGGTTATAAAAAAAACAACAACAACAACAACATGAGTGTATTATCTAAGGGTGCTTAATATAAAAGCTTGTTTTGTATCGAGGCCACTGCTGTCATCTGTCAAGCCAAAGAACGTCACCCCCTCTCTGCCGGCCCTTTGGCTCGGAGTGTGAGTCACGGAGATGGCACGCCAGGTGTCATTAGCATTTTCTCTCCCTGTTCCACCTCCTTGTTCCACCTCCTTATCCAACCTGTTTGGCAGGAGACACACAGGGGAGGGCCTGGCTTCTCCCTCGCTTGACAACCACAAAAACACCATCAGCAGTGAAAAGACGCGCCGGAAATACCGGCCCAGCACGACTGAGAGGCAAGCTGAGCTTAGAACAAATTCTAACCACTAGAATTGAGACTTGTTGACCAACATATCAAAAAGTTTTCTTGAGGGCGACTGTGTGGTTGAAATAGGCTTGACGAAGACAGCTTGTGACTTTACTGTGCCGTAAATAAAATGCGACTATTTCATACAAAATGCTCGATTGTCGGTTTCGTGTATTCGGCCAGAAGCAGCCTGATTTCAATTTGTCATAGATCACAGGTTTCCTCGCCTTGTGACACTTAGATAACATCAAATCCTGTTATGAGCTCTATTTTTATTTTGTTACTACACCAACTTTAGTTAGTTAGTTTCTTTTTCTGAGATTTTGTCACATGCACAAACCGTTTGTGTGGGCAGAGATGCTATTTAAGACAAAAAAGTGGTGTCCAAGCAGAAATTTTTGCTTCATCAGGCTGAGTTCTGCTATATGACGTCTATTCTTCTTTCCTCAGAAAAAAAAAAAAACACTTCCCTGAGTCTAGTCTGTGCTAATGAGGCAGATTGCATGCCACAAGGTCACACTCCTTAACAAGCAAAGACAGAGAGACAGTTCTTTGGTAGAGTACACGGCCAGTGTGTTTCTGCACTGACTGCAGGGTCAGAAATCCATAACCAGCAACTTTTTTTTCACTGCTACTTCCTCTGTGTGAGTGCTGAGGTGTGGTTAACTAAAAATGTTAATCACAGTTTAGTTTGCATCAGTTGCAGTCGAGCATTTTAGGAGAATATTTTATCATGAAGGACTGAGATGACACAGAGATGATCAGAGACGTGTGTTTGCTGTTTTTTCTACTTCTTGATGTTCAGCTCAGAAATATCCAGGGTGCCGTATGATTCATAACGGCCACAGGTTTCCACATTGACGACAGCCACAGAGCCATTATCAGTTCTCCATTATAACAAACTGGGAGTGCCACGCAACCATTGTGAGGCCGAATTTCACAAGAGCGCTCCAAAATCAGCTCCTAAGCTCGTCATTGTGTTATTAAACTGAGCAAGCCTTATTCAAGGTCATTATGAGGTTTCAGTACCGTGTCTTCATATCGCATGGCTGTGCGATGAGTTGCCAGTTCAATTAGGTAGTTTTTTAGTTTAGTTTGATTTTGTTTTGCACAGTTAAAATTACACAGAAAACAAATAATGTAAAGTGCAAGGAGAGGCAGAAAGCCCACATGGGCTTATTTAAAGCCTCCACCAGCTATAAAGAACACAAAATTAACATACAGACTAATATAACTACATGAAGCAATGACAAATATACACATATGTATATGTTAACCAACCTAAAACGAATGCAGTCTTCTGCAAGATATGTAAGTGTGCTGTAGAGGCTGTAGTTTGTGCTGCATAAACTACACGTTAATATTGATATAAATGAGGTGGCCATATAGAAATCTCTATGCATACAGTAGGAAGCTGGTCTACTTTAATCACTTGACTGGACAAAGGCATCTTAGCATCTTGCTTCCTGTTAATGCCTGCTGTACTGGAATAACAGGAAACCTGGAGGTCGAGGTTCTAACACAGTAGTGAGAAATGCTCATTAAGCCCTTTGTATGGGAGCACCAGCCTCCTCTGCTGTCAAAGATATTGGATAGCTTAGCAGATTCCCACTGCCCCTTGCACACTTACTCGAGGCTTAAATATTCCTGGAGCGACAGGTTAAATGGCCGTGTGGTGGCTATACGTTAAAGAGGGCAGCGGAGGAGAATGTCACTTTTCCAGACTAGCCTCATTCGTGCCCTTGAATCGTAACACCTGCAACCCCGCACGTGCGTCTGGGTCAGTGGGTGCACACGTAACTCTCTCCTCCAGTTTACCGCATGGACAGAAAATGTGTCTTGACTTCAAGTCTGACACGGATCTCTTTCTGCTGAAGGCGCAGCCTCAGATATTAGCTCTTTTGGCTTGTCATCAACAAAGCTCCCCGAGCTTGGATCTGCATGGCAAGCATCCATGCCAGCCCCCGGAAAAAAACATTAGCAGAACACCTTTAAATCTGACACTTTGTGGAGTGATGCACGGTGATTGTGCACTGTCACTTTGAACTCTTTGACCAAAACACATCATGAGTTTGACTTCTATTTAAATCATTTTACACTCAAAAGATTTGGAACAAGGTCAGAGGATTTGTTGTGATTAATGGAGCTCACTTGGGCCTGTCTTTCAGTTCACCTTGAAAGCCACAACACACCCTACTCTCCCCCAAACACAGGCTCTATTTTCTGCAGGAACTGTAGTCTTTTCTTGTCACTTATCAGATGCTGCAGCATTCAGTGTTTGACATTTAAGACAGTTGACATTGCCAGTGAAGAGCACTCACCAGAAAAAGGTGTTGGTTCCGTCGTCATACACCTCACACTCCGTGTTTCTCCGGTGCAGACTCTCCCTGGAGGTCTGCTTCATCACACCGGCTTTGCTCTGATTCGGACAGCCCGGCTCGACCGAGCAACCGTTGTTGACCTGCTCGGCGTTGGATGCGGCTGTGGCGCACTTGCCGGTGCCGGTGCTGGTTGTGCTGGTGGTGTTGATCGCGGCGGCCACGCTGCTTTTCTTCGACTCGGGCTTGGTCATGACTTTACCGACCAACCCACTCGGTACACCTTCAAACTGATCCTTTTTGATTTAATACCTGGGCTCCGCTCCAGTGTGGTGTCATCCGCGTCAGCCCCACCCAAGTCCAGTCTGTCAGCATCCTGAGGGGCGGGGGTCGGAGAAAATGAACGTTACTAAGGCGACACCAAGGAGGGGAGAATAACCTGAAAATCACGTCCTGTGCTTGAAAGTGAACACACCACCCAGCACGGCACGGCACGGCACGGCACCGCACTATACATCTGTCAGATCTGACACCGCCTAAAAAAAACCAGCATGGCAAGACTGTCATGTGTCGGCAATGGCGACCACTTCCTGACACTGTGGTGGTGTTTAATTGATGCTTATCGGCTGGTAAACAAATCACAGTTGCTGCACTGCGATGGGTGCCAGACAGTTTGAGCTAACTGCGTTAGCTATTTGTAGCTATGGGCTATTTTACCGACTGTTTGACCTTTGCTAACAAAAGCTAACTTAACTGACGACGTGAAACTATCATTTAGTCGAGGTAATGTTTTACCTTTTACCTTTAAACGTCTTTCGGTTTCGCTGTTCTGGGTGATGTTCGCTTTAAATTGAAGCTAACGTTACTTACCAGTTGAATTTGTGGGATTATTGACTCAAGCCCGGGAGATGCTACATGCTACATTAGTGTTGACGACTTCAAATCCCGCTTTTGGTCGCAGAAAAGAAACAAACAATTTAGCGGTGTCACACACTCTCAGCCCGGAGAGCCTGCCTCCTCTACTGTTTAAGCAACAAAAAGACAACCCGCTCCAGACCGTAGGTCGTGTGTGGGCTGCACACTCCAGACACATCACATGGGCACACGCAGTCCTCTTAACGTCAAGCTAAACACAGTGATAATACCGTATCCGTAAAAAAAAAAATCACAATAAAAGACAGCTATACAATCACACGTTAGCGTGCTTTTATTTTGAAATAGCAATCGTCAACTCGGATGTGTCACTTCCGGTACTTGACGCAATTCTCATCTTTGGCGGGTTTAGCTGAGGATCATCCGTTTATGTGCTTTGTTTTGTAACAGTTCATGAGTTCACGTTAATGTTTTACAATATCCACCGTAATGCGGCGTTTAAAGTGTAAAAATAATTTTAAAAAAATAAAATAAAAAAAACATGCTATACAGAAGAAGAAAAAAAAAACCCGCCTCACAGTATGTTTTGGATTTATTTGTATGTCGTCATTTCCGTCCAACCTCAGACGTCATTAGCCGTGATAAATAAAGAAATAATGCAAAATAAGACAGGATAAGATTAGAAGAGACTTCAGTCGTGACAGCAGTTCAAATACACAAGGTAGAGAAGAAAAACAAAGTAGAACAAATCAACTGGAAATAAATAAAAAGTAAAAGTTACATACACATTTTAAGTATATAGATATGTATGATGGATCACTTAGGTAGGTTATTGAATATATACATGGTGTCATACACTAAAATGTCTATATATATGAAAGGAAATATTGTCACGAAACAATGGATGAGATTTTATAAAGAATACACTAGGAGATAATGGCACGGTGTATATAAATGACTATAACTGCACAGGAAAAAGTAATTGCAGTGAAATGTGTGCAAGGATAGTGATATGTAACTTTGAAACAACACTACATTATGTCATCAAATAAGGAATATAGTTAAATTTTAAATCAAATTAATCAATAAAACAGTTCTTACTATAAAAACTCAATAAATATCCACAGTTTTTCTGTGGGGGAAAAGTAAAATTACAAAATGTTTATGCGTTGTAGCCTCATTCTCACTAATGAAAGAAACGTTTGCATTGACAGGTTGTAAAGAGCCCCTTAAGCTGTTTTCTGTCCTCATAAATGTTGGAAATATCATCCATTAAACAATCCATCATGTTTTTATTTGAAAATGTTAATAAGTGGTTGATAATTGCCTTGCAGCTATTTTCCAAGAAGATAGCGAGCCAAGTTTTCCATTGAAGTTGACTTTGAGCTTTGAAAGTGCATTGTGGAGCATAAACACCAGTCAATTTTTCAAAACCTGGCAACCCAGATCTTGTTCTTATTAATGTCTTACTAATAACATAACATTAGTTACTGAGCATTATGAAAGCTAGTAGCTGGTTACATATTATTAAAACCATCTTTCAATAAATTGGGAGAACATAAAAAACTTCAGCAAAATTGTAAGTTAGGCTATTTAAGTTTGTTCAACTTCCCATTTTAGGTTCTCTTAACTAAACTCCATGCTGTAACTTATAATTTCATGCTGTAACAACTCAGAGTAGTTAGCGTTAGAGAGTAATTAAAATCTGTAAATAGTACCCACTTAATATTATCAGTTAAGTTAACTAAAAACTTTAAATTGCACAACAATGGAGGTAACTCAAATTTATCAATTAGGACCAATAAAGAAGATCATCAAGATTAGAATGCTGAATACCCTTTTGATGAATGTTGCAAGCTCCATGGCAACTTTACACCAACAGAATTAACGTTGCCCAATAATTCTGGACCTACAACAATGAAACATCCATGTTGAGGTAATATAATACACAGTTACTCAAATAGGTTGCCCGGCAGCTCTGCTATCAATCAGTGCTCCATACTGTAAAACCAACCTGCTGACTCACCATTTGGATTAACCAGTTGGAAGAACATGCTTATCTTGTTTGAAGTGTACTTGTCCAGACAAATGTTGCTTTCTCTTTTTTTAAGCACCATGATTAAATCATTTAGTCACTTCAAGAAATCTAGAAAGATTTTTACAAGCTGAAGATCTCATTTCTGTCAGCCAGTGTGGTGTACATGCACCCAGCAGTCTTCAACAGCTTGATTTATCCACAAATGGGGCAATCTAAAAGTCATCATATACAGCCGCTTCTTGTTCTTCAGCAACTGTGAGAAAAGTTTTAAAGAGCAGCACAGTCACTGCTGAGCGATTATAACCTTGGCTTGTCAGGGATCCATTCAGAAGAGTCTCCTCTCAGCTTAATGTTCCAGTTGGGAAAATACCTCAGAGTTGAGGACTTCAGGCCAGAGGTAAAGAGAAAAAAGCCCTTTTGTACTTAAGATTGTTAAACTTTTTACTCATTTTATCTGGGGCCTGTTGGTATTAACACAGCATTAACTTCATTTACTTAGGTTGTTACATCAATAAATTTGCATTTTTGTAGTACCCACAGCCAAAGGCAACAGTCTCTGCAGGATGGATGAGGCACACTGAGGCCTGAGAACCATAACAGCCACTGTAGGTCATAAACTGCGAGGACAGATGTTTTGTTATAGCGAGGGTAAATGAATGGAAAAGGTAGCCCAAGGCCTCAGGTATTTGTCACAACTCAGGTTATAAGGTGCGACTACATGCCATATAAAACAAGCGATGCTGCTCCTTTGAAGCCATTTATTGGCTCCAAACAAAGAACATACTTGTAACATATTGTCAGTCTCTCGGATTCAGAGCATGTAGCTCATTAAATCCCATGATTTCAAAACCCTTTATACGCTATTAAACAAAAGTTCAAGTCTAGCAGCAAGACAAAAGGACATGGAGTCTTATCTTTAAAGGAACAGCAGAAGTTTGGTGTGAGCAGCTCCCTTTTTTTTTGCTGCTACAAAAGTATTATGCAAAGATTCCAAGAGCTATTTTTAACTAGTGATCGACTGAATTCAATGTTTTAAAGCACTGAGACACAGGTCAGTGCATTTCAGAAAAGGTTTGGTTGAAACTCAACCTGTTGATGATTAATTTATAACTGTTGGAAAATAAACTAGCATAACATTCCTGTGTTTTTTCCTCCAAAAAGAAGAACATAATCTGTTATTGTTATTGTTTTTTGGAGGGGGGTATTATCTAATTATGGCTTTTGCAATAGGATTTCAGAATATATAACCAAAGTAATTAAATGCTGTGGCAATAACAGCTGCCATCCATCTGCAAATGTTTTACCAGATGTGTCATCATCGACACATCCAGACGAGGGTGCACAGAAATAGCTGCAAGGCTTCAGTAAAATGAACTACCAGTACACGTTTCTCAGTAGATACTGACACTGCACATTTTATCAAATGATACATGCACTGAAACAGCTGTTTGGGTTAAACACTGCTTTAAATAAACATACATGAATGCATGGTTATTACTGTATAAAAAATATTATCACCATCATCTGTTACAGCTCTTTGCACGACTGAAGTTTCCGTCAACATTGATCTTTAGCTCATTGCTGTTGACATGTTTCAGAAAGGTTTGATGAGCTTACAGATAAACATATATCATTTGGTGGAGTTGATCATTAGGTAGGAAACAGTCGCTAACTTATCCAGGAAATCACTCCAGCCGGGTGTGTCTTAATGACTTCAATCCTAAATGGCAGCATGTGGAGAAAACAGTTTTATAGGTGTCGCATGCAGTCGTGGGATCAAATAACCATTTATCCTGCTTCTAAAGGACCCTGTGGTGATGCCTGCAGTCCCTCTTCAACTTCAAAAGGGGGACTTTGCTCAGGTGAGTGATCCAGGTGGGGGTGGGGGTGGATGGGGGATTACAGCAACACCTTTGAAATGCACTTTTAGTTCATCTACAGGCAAAGTAACAAAAAAACACTGCAGCAATGATAAAAAGAATACGAAATACTTCTCTAGAAGTAACAGAAAACAAGGAAAACATGTAATTCATAAGAAGTTATGTAAGTTTAAGAGCATCATATGTACTAAAAATCTAACAAAGAGTCTAACAAAGAAAAGTTTTAGTATTAGTAGTAGACATGGTAGTAAAAAAAATTGGAAATGAAACATCCAATTGAATAAGTAAGTCAAGTAAAGACTTTCTGTTGAGATGGAGCTTCAACAGAAAGTTTAATTTGGATTTGATTCAACTTTGAACACAAACTGTTACTTGGGTCAAGGATTTACTGGATCTTTGACAGTAGCTGCAGCACATTCAGATGTTTCTGTATCATTTTTGGTCTTTGTCTGCAAAGATTCTCGAGAGTCTGGGTCCTTCTCAACATGCTGCCAGCCCTCGGGGTATTTGCATTCCTGTCAAAGAGCAAGTTAAGCCAGTGGAGGTATGTATGTGTGCGCGCGTGTATGTTTAGAAGATTTAAGAATCCGATTGCTTCATTTGTCAGACCCTGACCCTACCTGCTGCACTGATGATTATCCTCCCTTTGAAAATTAATGAACGCAGACTTTCTCTTTGAAATTTCACAGCCTTTAAAACACCAGTTGATTATATCTGTTTGAAAGTACGCCTGGGGAGCAGAAGTCTGTCTCCAGCTTTGTGAAGTAAATCCATGACCGGTTTGAGTAATAAGATGTGACGAATGAGATAATTTTCTGTTCAGGGATAAATTTACAACACAACAAAAGCACACTGACAATGAAGACTGATGAACTGAGGTTCTGTTAGGCATTGGTATTCAGTAATGTATTGTTCATGTGCTCAACTGATTACATGGAAAATTAATAAGACAAAATTGGGCATTGTATTCAATCATTTATGAGATACAATTGGCTTTCTCTGCATGCAAGGCTGAAATAGTCAGTAGTAGTAATACCAGACATGTACCACTAGAGGGAGCCAGTAATCAACACATGACAGGGGAATGTTTCATGTTAATTGTCAGGACATGATAATGATCAACAGGTATGTGTGGTATTAATCAAAGGTCTACATAAGAGACTTTTGAGCTCATCATGTTATCATTAAAGGAACAGCAATCAGTGTTTAAATGGATTAGAAATTATGAAAATTAGTCCTTATGCAGATGAGCTGATGAGGACTAATGTCCCCCTAATAATCCATTACTGATCACTTCATTGTGTGACCAGGTGCTGCTCAGCACCTAATGATGAGAACCGCTGACAACCGTCTGTCCCCCTTTGGTTTCACATTTAAAAATTCATGTGACCCTCGCATGTCAAATGTGCCTCATCAACCTGGGTCACTCTCATATGACAACATGGTGTCATCACGTTTTTTTTTCTTGCTGGAGAGCAGACTGTCCTCTAAACAAGGAACAAGAAGTTCACAACCCCACAAAGGCCACACACACACCGAGCTGTGACCTGCTGACTCATTCTCTAGATAAAAGTGTAAAGAATAATAGCATGAATAATGAAATAATAATGGTTTACAACTAAACACATTTTTATATGCACTCAATTAGCACAATATGAGGTCAGATGCAATAAAATGGTCTCGATCCAGAAGATAAAAACTGTTACTTCACTTCAGCAGCATAAGAAACAAACAAGACAACTCTTGATTAAGTGATATATTATACATATATATTTCTTATTATATTCAATGTATAACAATAACAGTAGAGAACAACTGACAAACTGAACAATTAAGCCAAATATTGAAAACAAAAACAGCAGAAAGTTTGTGTAAAATTAGTGATTTGGAGGAATTTTGATTATTTCCCATGAGTTTTCTTGGTATGTTTATATCCTTTTTATACAATCATATGTCGGTATTATAATTTTTTTAAAGTTTTTAACAACCATACAAACTTATCATGCTTCTTTTTTGACAGATTTACTGTTTAACAGTGTTCTCTGTGACACTTGGCCATTGTTTGAAGAGGTTGTTTCAGCTGCATATTTTTCTGCACGCAGGATGTGGCTGTTTAGCAGAGAGGGAAGCATCTGTGAATGTGCTGTAACTCGTATTCTGGTCTTCAGTGTGCCCTTATTTATTTATTTTTTTCACGTTTATATCTTTAATGAAAACCCATTTTCATTTTGGGTTTGGGTTTGCAACCAGCTGCTCTGAACCAGTGTGCACAAATCAAATGCATGCGCAATCCTGATATTCCAGATCAGCATCGATCACAGTAAGGACTGAAATTAAACATTTAAAATGCACGTAATATGAGGTAACATGAATTTAGGTACTACTGTCCACTTGCACAAATATGTGATTTATTTTGAGGGTTCATATGATTTTGCTGCATTTGAACGTGCTGCAGTACCGATTGAAGAACACTAAGGGTCGCTGTGCACCCATTATCCATTAGAAAAGCAAGCTGTGTCTCTCCTGACTGTTTGGATGCGAGAGACTGAAGACTCTGCAGGCTGTTAGGCACTCAGAGTTATTAATGTCATTGTTCTGATATTAAGGAAGTTAGAGTTTATTACAGCACAGTAACATACATGTAAATACCAAACAATGAGGCATGACCAATAGAATAACTAATGCTACCTATTTGACCCTGCAAGACACCACCACACACACACTCACTCACACACACACACACACACACACACAGACAAGATCGGCCGTGACAGCCTGATTGTGTCATGGCTGCTGTGATTTATGACCTTACTCTTACACACTGAAAATGACACACCTTTTTTTGTTGTTTTTACTCTGAATTGAATGTGACCTTTTCACTGCAGAGATTTTATTTGTCAGTGTTGAAAAGTGTGAGTTGTAATTCACTACTTAACTGGATTACAGTAATCTGCTTACAACATACAACGTTGGTCTTTCTTTTAAAAAGGTGAAAAGTGCTCAGCTGTGCGTAAAACATTATTTTACTCATGACCCTGCCTTCCCCTTACTGTTGTTTACTTTGCTCATGTGCGTAAAACCAAAGCAGTGTATAATCCCTGCGGACCGCTGAGTGAAGATACGGCATGACCCGAGCACTGCTGTTGTTGTGGTGAGAGAGAAAAGAAGGGAGTGTGTGCAGCGTCAGAAGGCTGCATCCACTGTGTGTGTGTGTGTGTGTGTGTGTGTGTGAAGTTACGAGGTCAAACAGAGAGTCTACCCAGCGAGACTGTGCTTCATTTCTATCAACTTATTAAACAAACAAACCACTTTTTCAGGTTGGAAAATGGTTCTTAGTTCTTAGGACGCACGGCACAAGAGTAATCGTGAGGAGGAAGGAGGAAAATAAAGCCGTGTCCGATGACAGACGCACAGCCATCAGCTGCTTGTGTAAGTACCCAACAGTACCCAAAAAACGCAGCTCTGACATCGGGAAAGTCCGCTCAGTGTTATCAGAGAGCCGACACTCAGGGGGAAAAATCAAAACGCTGCGCTTTGCTCGGCGTATAGCCAACTGGGCACAAGGGGCCGATGGGAAATCAGGGTGGGGGTTGTGCGTACTTTTTTGGAGAGGGTCGGACTTAAGGCAACCAATGAGAGAGTCGCGCGAGGTGGTTGCTCTGACTGACGGGTTGTTGGGAGGTTATATACTCCACATCACTCCACGAAGGTACATTTAAACAGAACTGTGTGGAGGAGAGAGACAAACGAACGAGCGAGGAGGAACACGCACGTACACGCACTTCAGGCACAACCACAACATCAACAACACCTGATACTCGCTCATCAGGGATCAATCACACAAATCGGGCTTCTGCTTTTGTAATTTTGGAGCTTTGTTGGAGAGATTTTGGAGATGTCTAACGTCCAGTTATCGAGCAGCGCGCTGGAGAGGCTGGTGGCCAGGAGGACCTTCCCTCTCCACAGACGCACAAGCGTCTGCCGCAATCTCTTTGGACCGGTGGATCATGACGAACTGAGCCGGGAGATGAAATCCAAGCTGCGGGAGATTTCCGAGCGGGACCAGCAGAGATGGAACTTTAATTTCGAAGCCAACACCCCGCTGGTTGGGGATTACGAATGGGAAGAGGTGCCCGTGGATACGACCCCGGTGTTTTATCAGGACTCTGTACAGAACGACAGGACCAGGATGCCGGCGACCCCCGTCAAGCAGACCCCCACCTCGGACTCTGTTCTCCCTGAGACCCCTAGTATGGATGTACTGGAGCGCTTGGCCTTACCCGAGACCAGCAGTACTCCCTCCACGGTGGAGGTCAACCAGGAGAACCGCACAGACAAGCTCAACTCAGGGAAGCAGACTCACAGACAGGCCCCGTGTGTTAGACGCAAGAGGACGGACACTACTGACAACAACACACACATCACAGGTAAATATGAGACATTTTAATTCAAATATTAAGGTGATGGTGCGCTCTTGGGGACGGGGCTGCGCCCTGTATCCAAACCACTCCCGTGTCTGTCGCTCTTTTTCTGTGCGTAATTCCATCTCAAGTGTGTGTCTTAACGGTATTTTTATTTTCGTTCCCTCAGACTTCTTCGTGAAACGAAAGAGGGCTGCTGATAGAAAAACGAATGAAATGAGCGCTTGCCATCACTCCAAGTCTCCAATCCCGGTGGAACAAACTCCACGAAAGAGGATCCGTTGAAGGTATGAGGATTTTTGTAATTTTCTAAAGTGATGAAATCGTTTTAAATCGTTAAAAAAATAGCCTAATATCACAGCTATGATTTGTCACAGTCAATCATCACTCTCTTATTAATAATAATAACTGTGTTTATACTTGAAGCTGCATTATAAATTTTTATTTCTGTTCTGTTTTCTTTATTTAATTGCAAGTGATTGCGTGAGCCAAAAAAGCGCAGGCAGTCGTATCTGGAAAGGGGGGTGGGGAGAGTTTGTGGTGGCGAAATCGCAGTAGTAGTGATAGTAGTAGCTGTAGTAACACTAGTGGTTGGGGGAGGGGAATGTGCGTCACGATGTGGCGGGAAAAGGCATGGGTAAAGGGTGACGCCTGCTGCTGAGGTTACATCTCCTGTTTCCTCAGAAAGCTGACTCGCGTCTTTTTATCCGGAATGGCTGTTCCGCAGAAAACTGATCGTGTGTGTCTTTTTATTTCTTCCTCAGGTGTTTTCTTTTGCACTATATGCCTGCGCATTTTTTTCTTGATGATGAGGATCGAGTGGAGGATGTTTCTTCTTCACGCAACTTAAAACGCCGGAGATGAGAAAACAAGTGGACGATGGGTCCAAAGAAGCCCGATCGACCGGCTGCTTCGGCTCTGGTGCGCACACGGCGGAGCGCAGCCTGAACACCGGACCAGACTCTCAGGACTGAACGGTTTGGGAAGGGAAGGGAGTGGATAAAGAGGGAAAATCTCGCCGAATGACTTCTATCCAGTACAAATGTAGCATTCATTGTTGCTTTTGCATACAGCCACTCGACAGTGTTAAATGTTTTAACATCTGTGCAATCCTAAATTACTTTAAAAGAATTGTCTACACTGGCCAAAAGTGTACAGCTTTATAGAGACAATAGCTTATAAATGTTCTGTTTTTTTCTGTAAATGTATATTTTTAAGACTATTCTAACTTATAATTTATTTATGTTTCTTTATATTTGTTAAATGCCTTGTTGATTTAGCCAAAGGGCATATTTTTATTTTATTTTATTATTTCCATTTTTTGTATTGTGATGTTTTGCAATCATGTAGCTCCCCTCTCCCTCATAGTAGTTCACACTTGAAAATAGGTTTCTTTGTGTTTCTGAGCCGTTATTTTTTTGTGTATGTGTGTTTTCATACAAGTGCCCTAATTATTGTCTTGCAAAAGATGAGAATAAAATATTTTTCACTTCAACTTTTTTTACGCAGCTTTGTTGGTGTGTGTGTTTGTGTGTTTTCGTCCAGCTCGTTTAGTTTGTTGGGCTGTTTTGAAACCATGTTGTGAGTTAAAATAATCTTGAAACTGAAACTGAGACAAGAAGTCTTTGTCTTCTGGTTTCTAGAACAACAGCTTTGTTGTACGTTTAATGAAATGTCCACAACTGGCTCTAATCTTCGAGATGACTTACTGCGCACAGGCTGCAAAGAAAGCACAATAAACACCCAGAATCCATGCAGTGTTATCGCAGACATTTATGACTCACCCCCGGGGACGCAGGTACATTACTTTTCATTGAGCTCCGCCTGTATCTGTCTGTCTCTATGGACTCATATACCTTGCGGGGGGAAAAACGCATTCAGACGTGCAGCCTTGGGCAGCATGGCAGCTGCGGGATATAGGCTGGGATTTAAAGGCCCTTTCGCCCCTCTAAAAGAAGCAGCAGCTGCCTTTGGATCCCCGCTTTGTCCGCCACGAAGACACCCCCACATCCACCCGCACTCAACAAGCCCTCTAAAGACCCACTCACACACACTGTTTACCCCGCCGTGGATACACCGGGCGTGGAGGCCACCTGCCAGAGCTGGAAAAAGAAAACTACTAGTCTTTGTAATTGTCCTCGTCTATTGAAACAAACCATTCAGCAGGTCATACTTGCAAGTTTACCCTTAATTGAAAGAAGCCAAATGCAGCCGTTGTCTGAATGCGCGCTGGGCCTCGGACTGGCTGTCAGTACGCATGAAACAAAGGAGCCATTTCATCATTTTTCCATAAGTTTCTTCATGTGTTTGAGCTTCTTCTACTGTCTGACATGAATGTTTTGATGAAAATGGAGACTTTTGATGGCCAGAGTGACTTTGTCAGCTCTATGCAGCCATAAGCTCTGACGGGCTTGTTCTGATTTCCAACACAAAGCGCTCTCCGGCTCCATTCTTTCCTTTTTGTTGCCATATGGCAAATCCATGTAGACATAGCCAAGACCCATTCAGTCAGCCACAGAATGTCCTGCATCAGAGAACAAAAGACACTTTGTCTGGCTGCTCTATTGATACGGATGGGCGAAAAAAATATTATAATTAATCTATGGCTATATCCAGCTAATTAACGCCCATATGCCCACGGGGAACTGCGAGGCCATTCAGTGTAGTTTTAAAATCTCAATAGTTTACATGTTAAAGACAACAGCTGTTCATGTGTTACTTTAATGAAGTCCCCTCTATGTTGGAGACATGGACACATTCAAGGGCTCAAGTCCCCCCTCAGAGTTAAAGGGGTCATCTTCCTTTATTTGTCTCTACAGCTGTGCAACTATATAAAATTTGTCCCAATAAATAGAACCTAAAATCGCATTCGTTTTCTCAAAGGGGTATTGGATTTGAGCCATTGCGGGAAAGGTCATAGGTTAAGGCCCAGTAAGCTTTTCTTTAAGCAGAAAACAACATTTACTTTAAACAGTAAATCATTTTAATCAGACTGTACGTGCGTAATAAGTGAATTTTGTCTCACTTTGTGGCAAAGTCTTTTATGTTTTTACATTTGAAAATGGCCCCATACTGTAAAACATGTTGTGTGACAATTATAACTTCATTCGGCCCTGCTGTATGTATGATGGGCATAAAGGAAAGAGATGACAGCTAACATACAGACCTCATTAACAAGCCCACTCAGCAGTGGAATATAATTAAACAAGCAGCTGCTGCTGATGAGAATCAGTCTCCCATCTGACCTTTAATTCACATCCACAGATGGATTTGTCTCATCAGCTAAAAATCTAATCCGATCAAATTCTGCACTGTATGACACGTTTGTATTAATAAGTTCTGCTATTTTCAGCCAGTGACAATAAAAAGTGAAATTGACCTTTCAGTCTGTCATCACCATAAAATAAAAGATGAGTGTAAATATTTCAATGAGAGGAAAAAGCCATTCGTTTCCCTGAATTTTGATTTATTAAACATTTATTTCATTCTCAAAAATATGAGCGTAAAAAATAAAACAGGGATGAATTCCGGTTTTATTTTGTGCGTGTTTGGATTCCCAAACATGAACGAATGAATGAATATTTGATTACCTAAATCAGAGTCAATTTGACCTTTTTACCAGTGCAATGAAAAGTTAAATAAATACACACTTTATGTAAAATTCCAACTTAAAATAAAGAGGAAGCCTGCGGGCTCAATGCGTCATCTGTGTGCGTCTTTACAGAGTCTCTTTATTCTATATTTAGTAATTAATAACACTGACTTCTAATGAAATCAGTCAGTTCTCGGTAAAATGCGTCACTAGTTCCTCCAAAATGTTTGCTGCTTTATTGGTGTGAGGAGGCAAATCTTTGAGCCGCAGCCACTTTGAGGCTTCATGCAAATGTAGCAGCTAAAGAAATATAATTTCATAGAAAATGAAATAAATCACATTTTCCTCTCAAAAAAATACACAATTAACGGGACAGTCTGCAAAGACTGCAATTAAATATAGAAAGGAGGAAAATCAGCCAAAGGGAATTAGCATTTTCCATGACCATCTGGCATCGGCGCAGGCGACAGGGAACAAAGGCGAGCTGGATGGAGAGGAGAAGCGAGTGTGCCATCGCATTGACCTGCAAATGAGGCTTTGTCACCGAGTTAAAGCTCCCTGACCCCCTTTACCCCCCTCCTCAAAAAAAGACTTCTTTTTTTTTTTACCTATAGCATGACGAATGGAGGCCTTAATTCAGGTCTGAGTATAAGAGCTGCAGACCAAAACTATCTACAAATGATTCATTCAAAGGTGCACACAGTCTGATTCTGCAGGTCTGTTTTGTCTAATTAAAAGTCGCAATATTAAATGAGAAAAAAATCAGATTCACATGATCAGGGTGTGAATTTGGACATATTTTACTGCAGACTGGGCTTGAACTTCCTGACGCACGGGCCTGTTGAGCTACTTTACGCACCAAGACTCACCAGATATGCGTCTTTATCTTTATTTTGTCGCTTTTTTCACCCAAATCTCGCATTTAATTCACGATTAATAATGAACAATTTCGATTGATGAAGACAGTTAATAAAAAAATATGAAGTTATTCCTGTTTCTCTCTTGTTTTCTGTCGCTTTGATGCTGGGATGTTCTGTGCGGTCAATGACATAAAAGTGTGTGTGTGTGCGCAGACCAGGGGTGTTTGGAGGGGGGTGGGGACTTGTTGGATTGTTGGACACCTGTGCGCCCTCTCTCCCTCCCTCCTCCTCCTCCTCCTCCTCCTCCACTCCACGAGTGAAGTGGGCAGACAGACACCCATGTGTTTGCATAAAGGTGATTGTATCCGGAGGAGGGATCTGTTGTTTGCGTGTGTGTTTCTTTCTTTGTGTGTGTGTGTCACAGATGAAGCGATGATGAGTGTGGAACAAGCTTTATGCAAAAAAACAAAAACAAAACTGCACATAGTGTAACAGCGATAAATCAGGAACCAAACGATCTAACGTCCAATGAAACATATAGAAAGTAAAAACTGGAGCAAATTTAATTGTTTGAGTCATAAAAATATTCAAATAGACACCAAATATTAAAGAACTTCAAGTAAAAGTTCTCCCACTCAAGTCTTATGGGGATATTATAGAATTATAATGTTGTAAAAACCTGTTGATACATTATAAACACTAAATATTAACATAACATCTGTATTGACACTTTACATGATTCATTTTTAACACGTCTGCCAGATATTTTGCACATCAGAGACAATAAAGTGCCATAAAATCCAAAATGGAAATTAAAAAACTAACTGTAATGCTTTGTAGTCCATGTTATAGAAGCGTTGTAGGTCAAGTTATTTTTGGTTTGGGTTCGTCTACGTGCCTCAATGTTTTTCTTTTTTTTTTTCTCCCCTTCTCCTCTCTTGGGCCCTTTTTTCTCCCTTTACATCCACTCAGTATTCATGCCTGTGGATAACAAAGAGCACGGCTCAATCCACGCAGGAGGCGGTGTGACAGGGAACTCGTGGCAGCTTTTCAAATATCTTCTTTCTGTCTCTCCTCCTTTTCTTTGCATCTCGACTTTGGTCTCGGTTGGAAGGGTGGAGGGGGAGGAGGAGGAGGAGAGAGAGAGAGAGAGAGAGAGAGAGAGAGAGAGAGAAGGAGGGAGGTGGTGGTGGGGGGGGGGTTAATCAGCCTCCCACCTCAATCTCTAATTCACTTTGCTCTCCCCACGCATCAAGGGGATCGGATTTAACGCTGCCCAGAAGAAAAGCAGATCCTTCACAATGTTTCACAACGTGATGGAGCGAGCGGCTTAATGTCTGGTCTGGACTGCTTCTGCACTGCAAACATACAGCTGGGCCAACTGTATAAGAAAGCTGCTGGAGGCTTAATAATAGAGAAAGCAACCCAAAACTAATTTACCCTTATTTTCAAATTAGATTTAAACCCTTTCTGTTGTTATAAATGCAGCATATTTTACATCTGATAGACAACCAAACATATGGTACTTCATTAAAAGGAGGTCTTAACATATTTTGAGCCTGTTAAAATAATATTTTTGTAACTTTTTGGCCAAATTGTTCATTTAATTCCAGCATGAGTGCTGTAGCTAAAAGGCTAAAGTCTGTGACACACTGCTGACCTGCAGTCAGATGCATGCACACTGCAAAAAATACCAAATTTAACACGTAATTTGATCTGATATTGAACAATAAGTTGAGTTAATAAGTTAAGTCTGTCATGAATTAAGATAAACATGAAGTACATGTATGTATTCATTGAATTTATGTGATTTAAGTAGGACATTTCCCCATCTCTCCCACTCTGTTAAGAAATTTGCTAACATTTAGACATTAAGATAAAAAAATAAAAATAATATTTTAAGACACAACATTCAACAAAGTGACTCAAGGTTGACATTTTTTCCAGTGTAGAGGGCATCAATTGAAAGATGTCTACTCTTTATAGGGTTGGGTTGCAGTTTTCCCGCCTGGAAAAAAGGTGAAGAGGTCATGTTATTGATTTGACACCATTCAGCACTAAATTCCATTATCCTCACTCCAACACAGAAACATCCAAAATGTCCAAAACGTTTTCAGATGTTAAGGGGAAAAAAAAAAAAAAAAACTCTTTTATGATGATTTACACTGACAAAAATATGGCCTGAAGTTAACATCTGAAATCTTGGTAAATCCAAAATCCATGGTACTGACACACCTAAATGGAATGCAGCCATAGTTAATGTTATTAGCCACACCTGCTTGTTGAAAAAAGTCTCAGGATCAGGATTGCACTTTATTATTGTGAATTATATTACAGTGTAATGTGCCCTAAATTTAGCATTTTATCTGTATTATTAGGTTATTTTTAAGTTCTATCTATGGATATTTTGCAGCACCGTATGAGAGAAATATATCTTAGAATTAATTAAACTATTAAAGTTTAAGTTGTTAATATCTTAGGCGGCTTTCTTCCACCACACTCAGCACTAAACAAACAACGTGATCAATCAAAGCTGTCAATGAGTCCTTGAGAAAGACACTTATTGACTGATCCCGAGCTGCGTCACCAATAGATCATCATCAACATATGGTGGAGTGTTGCATTCCCACAGGCGACACGCACCAGTGCAGCCAGTGATGCTATGTGATTATTCAACGCCTCCACACAGCACAGATATCAGGGGAATTTCAGTCCAGCTTTTAAGACACTTAAACTTGTTTTTCCTTTTAATATTAAGTTTCAAACAGAGGCCCTCGTATATGTATTGTCTCAAAAGAGATTCTAAAGTTATTAGATAACATTTTTCATACTTTTTTGGCATCAGAATTATATTGTATCATCATATTAAAGCATTAGCACTCAGTAGACTGTTAAAGTTCAGTTTAAAAAGAACCTGTTGGCATGGGAGAAAACTGAATAATCATTGTTGAGGCCGATGTTGAAGCTGACAGTAGATGGTTTAATCGTACGCAGCTGCTTATAGCCCGTGATAGGCTGGTGGCATGTCAGCATTCACAGGAAATCATGTCTGGACAAGTTGTCAGAGCAGCAGCTCGCGCTCAGTCAAACAACAACCTACTGTGGCCCTTTGAGTTTCACACATACTGTACCTATCAAAAACTGCATAGCTTCACTCGGGAGTGATGGCTTTACAACCAGAGAGCCATATGCAGCTCTGCAGGAAGGGGCCTGCTTCATTGTGGCAGTAATTGGACAGAGAGGAGAGAGGAGGAGACACAGATAGTGCGATGACACTTGAGAAATGAGATCTAACTCCATCCCAGCGCCAGTCCTGACAGCCAGAGTCCTCCACCTCCATTCTTCGCCTCTCTCCCTTTGTCTGGATGCTTTTCAGTGCCTCTGAAACAAACCTGTTCCCCTTCACATCCCCTCCTTGCATGGGATGTGAGTCCTCTGTTGAGCGGCTGCTGTCTCTGTTTTATCTGTCCATCCATCCATCTCTGCCGCCTCTCCTCCTCGCTCCTCTCCTCCCTATCCCTTCCCATTGGCAGAACAGTTCTCTTCTCCTTCAATCATCTTGGCTCATAAAACTTGGGGAGGAGGGCTAGCAGGCTGTGTTTTCAGGGCTGGCTACACCGCTATGGGTGCACTGACTCGGACTAATGCTATTCACGCCTCACATTTGCTCGCCAGGTCCTATGAAAAGGGATGGCCACGGCTGCCTTTATGGGACATACGACAAAGGACCATCATTCATCAGGCAGCAGAGCACCGAGGAGTGGCAGAGTTTGGGTTCATCCCGCTAGCCGTCAGCTGCTTATGTTTTGATAGCATCGTGTTCAAGCATGGTCGCATTATTTGGAAAAAACAAAAACAACCAGATATTTGGGAAAAGCTGATGAGGAGAGGCTGGAATGTCAAAAATTCTTCTTCAAATTGTTTGCAGAAAGTTTGATCTGTCCTGGATTTGATATGTGTGTGTGTGTGTGTGTGTGTGTGTGTGTGTGTGTGTGTGTGTGTACATGCATTGCAACACACATAGAGACAGACGTGAACCATGGCTGAGCGTCTGGTGGCGATATAGATATACAGCCGTGCTCCGAGGTCACCAAGCCACTATTAATCTTCACCTTTACTTGGCTGTTCCTTCACACAGAGCCAGAAGCTTTAGAGGCCCGTTGGCAGCTCACAACAATACCCAGAATGCCGTGGGGCCTTGTCAGCCTGTCCTAATTTGTGGCTGTGGTCCTGGGGTTGAATTCAGCCGCTGCTGGCTGCTTGACCTGCTGTATTCTGCTGGCGGATTAGCAACATCTTTTAGTCTCCACGCAGGGCAACACCAATGGGTTGATACGCAGCCTGCAATTACACAGCAGGAAAGGCCTGCTTAGACACACACACACACACATGCCTGTCTGCGTGCACTCACTCACACACACACACACACACACACACACACACACACACACATAAATGTTTATGGATGGATAGAAAAAGAAGCAGGTGATGTGGCGGTAGGCTGCTTTGAAGAAGACTTAAGAAAGAGAGAGGGAGGCTCAAGGGAAAGGGAAACTGTCTCAGTGTGTGTTTTGGGGTTTTGTACTTACACAGTGGGTATTCAGACTACATTGTGTACATGGAAATCAATGTATCGAGGGGCTGAGCAGCAGCTTATCTTCACAGAGATGGCACTGTACCCCATCAGAGCATCAGAGTGCCAACAGATGCCTGCCAAAGATGAAAACGGCCAAATTTTTCTTATTCAAATCCATCGCAGGGTGTTATTCAGTAGGTGTGACCGTGAAATTGTCCTATAGGGTCTTGGATTTTGGTAAAGAAGCTCCCTCAGTGCTGTTGGCAAGTGACTCATACTGTAGTAACGCAATGGAAGTAAACATTGCATGGGTTTTGATTGTCACTGATCATCTGCACAGAGATTGTTTCAGGAAATCTAGAGTTTAATTCATAATAGTGACTAAGACATGTCTGCCAGACATCGATTCTTGACCATACGTTTTCAAATCTGTCTTTTGCAGACTACTTTTTTGATAGATTCTGCAGGTTGCCACGTTGAACTGTCATTTCTGACAAACCAAACACTGGCTCTAGATAGGGTCTGTTAGCTTTTGTATGTGTTTTTGCAGCCACATTAATTTCTCCTTCTCTTTCTAGAAAGGAGAAGGTGAAGTTGCCGTCAGCAACTACTACACTGCTAGATGCCACCTAATCCCACACACTGGTCCTTTACTTAAAAGATTCCTTCAGTTAGTGTATGCCTTCTGCAAGCAGCAACCACATGACTGTGAAATGAAGCCAACATAGAAGTGCCCAAAAGCGCAGTTCCTTGAATGTCCACTTGAGGCTGGCAACAGAACAAGTCAGTCTCCTTAAGCCCCCATGTTAAAATGCCCAACTTCACAGCAGAAATAAACATGTTTACAACCTGGTACAAAATACAGTTTATTGAGGGTGAAGTTTTATATAACTCACCCAATCAAATTATATTAAGACTTAAAGTTATGCATGATTAAGAGTGTAGGTGCTTTGATTGACAGGTAGGTACCGTCACAGGTGGCTTGTTTGAGCAACCAGGTTTCATAAAGCCCGCCTCAGCTCCACTCACTATCCACATCTTTGCCCATTTTTGGCTTCGTGTGGAGACATTTCAGAACAGCTCTTCAGAAACCTACGGGTGACGTCATGGACACTACGTCCATGTAGTATGAGAGTTTTGCTACTGCTGAACATTCACTTACTAGTGTTTATAACTGTATATATATATAATACTCGGGTGAAACTTCTCAGTGGTCCAGGTTGAGAAGGGTTAAATCTGAAGAAGCCTCCTGGATGAGAGGTGATTTAACCCTTCCCAAAGTATATAATACTGTTTACCTTTCTACATGAAATGAGAGGCCTGCAAGTTTTGAATGTTTGGTAAGTAATTATAATTATGTCAGGCTGTTCAAGTTGCAGCAGTAGTAGGCATAACTGCAGTGGGAGTTGTTGTGGTAGCTAGAAGCGTTGGTGATAGCAGCTGTGTTGTTATATCATTGGAACTGCAACAGTCTAATTCATTGATAAAAGGTTTTAAGCAACAAGGCAGGTACAAAATAAAACGCAGATTTAAAAAAAAATCCTCTAGAACTGTACACACAGATACATTTGCACAATGTTAACCCACAAGTAAAACAAAAGACCTAAACACAGATAACAACAGGCAGATATGCAGCAGGTCAAGCGCAGATCAGAATTGGCAGCACAGCTCAGGATCTTTACAATGCGCACAAAGCCTTGAACGATGGGAATAGGGAAATTGGCAAACCTAACATGGTCCCCTGCCATCATCCCTCGCTCCCTCCCTCTGTTTCACAACAGATGCTATGTTCCATGAAGACACTGTCAGCTGCACAAGAATGGCCCGAAATTTGTTGACAATGACGGTGGGGACTGGAGGGCAAAAAAAAAAAAAAAAAATAGACAAAAAAGAAGAAAGAAACAAAAAAACGTTGTCAAAGTCAGCATCTGAGTTTACAATGACGACACAACACCGGGGAGGAGGGCAGCGTGCGAGCGTATGCACAGACCTCTCTCCAGGAATAGGACCTATCGCTATGGAAACACACCCCTTCCCCTCCCTGCTACTATTACTATAGTATACACATACACGCACACACTTGTCAGCTGCAGGCCAGGCGCTGTCTGAGCCCAGATGGTGGTGAACTGCATAACTCACTTATCTGTCTCTGGCCTCTAAAGGAATGCTTAAAGGCCTCTCCAATTCCCAGTGGACGTCACCAAGAGAGAGAGAGAGAGAGAGAGAGAGGGAGAGAGGGAGAGGCACGCCATCTGCTCTCAGACACTGTGGGCACCCCCCTTTCCTGTCCGTCCCCCAAATTCATCCTCCTTTTTACCTTCAACGCCCCCCCATAACCCTCCCTGTGATCCCTGAACCATTCCTAGGCAGCCACTTGGGATGGAAGAGAGGTCACCGGGAAGAATTATTTGATTTGTTAAGTGCAATATATCCACCAGAATAATGTTGTTACGTCATACTATGAGATTGGTTAAAATCACCAGGCACTTTTTACTTCCTTCAAACCAATTGTTTGACTCTTTAACTGATCGAAATCATGCTATCATTTGCAACCACTAATCAAGAATGGTTATTCTTTTTCACTGCTTTACTTTAAAGGTTTTTAGAGGCCTGAATAGGTGAAATTATCCAGTATTCACAAACAAAATTAGGCCAAAAACAAAAATAGTTTTTTCAATAGATCATTTTCTGTGTCCGTTTTATCCTCCGTGACCCCTCTTGAAACCCCCTGAGGGACCTGACCTCCATGTTTGGAATTGCTGGAGTAGATATTGCATAATCGCCACATAAAAAAAACACCCTCTGCGGAAACAAAAGAAAAATTGTGTTAAATCTCAGATCTTTGTCACTTCACAGGAATAGAGTTTAAACTGATCCAATAATTAAAATATGCCGGGAGCCACATCGTGGGTGATTTATTTTCCACATCTGTCTGACCAGGAATGTTTAATTTTAGCAGAGGTATTATGTTACTGGTGTAAGAACCTCAGTTTTTTGGTGACACAGCTGTAGAGAAAGAGAAAACCAGCATCAAATTACTGTTTTTTTTGTTCTGAGTCAGGCAGAAATGTGTAGTATTACATTAGTCAAATAGCTAGAATTGCAGTACGGTGCAGCTTTTTGGTTTAAGATGAAATAAGGCCAACTTACTGTAAGATGTTTTTTAATTTTATGTATTTTAATTCAGTCTTTATTATATACAGTTTTGCAGGTCTCATACCTTTTCCTACAAATATGAACAAACTGTTCTAAGACAACAAGACAGTCCTAAAACAATAACCCCGGGGCAAAGACACACTGCATACTTGGTGCGCACTGACAGTATAAGCTGGGGGTCACTGGGTTCAGTCTATACAACCTTCTGTGCAGGAGTCTTCTCATCGCCCTGCATGGTTGCATGGCACACTGGGGGCTTTACAGAAAGGCTTTCCATGTGAACATGTGTGAACACAAATGCTGCAAATGAGTTGTGTATGAACTCATAGCGTGTGAGACAAAATTTAAAACATCTCTAAGAATGTTTAAACCTTTCAGCTTAGCCTATTTCTGTAATATGAGCCTTATTTTAACCGATTTTACAATAGCTCATCATTTTGGTGGTTGAATTGTTACTAGTTGCTACAATTTGCAACATGTGGAAACACATGTAAGAAACAGAGACATAAGAACTGAAAATGAAAAAAGGAAAAGAGACATTTGAAAACACTTAAAAGAGGCCGGCATGTTTTGCCTTCATCACAGTGCCAACTCTTTACTCTCACTCTTTAAGCCCTCGATTAAACAGCACACCCTTCTCCACCTTGTTGCATATTGCCGCACTGTTTAAAGAGGTGAAATCTGGCGAGTTCTGCACCACCCACCGAGTCAAGTGTGGCTCAGGTGTGTGTGTGTTCACCACATGTGCCTCTGTGCATGCTGGTGTGTGGTCCGTCCAGTTTGTGTAAGCATAATCACGATGGTTTTTCTCGGTCTTGTACGTGCCTGCATAGGCGCGCACAGAAAACAATAAATGTAGCTTCTCGCAAGCTGCGAGAGGGAAGGATAACGAAAGAGAAAGGGACGGAAATGTAGTGTGTGTTTGAGAGAGAGGGAGGAAGAAAGAGAAAGAGATAAGGCAGCAGGGATGCACTTGCAGCAGTAGTGGAAACCACAAATAAGATAAGAAGATACTCATAGCAGGTGAAAACATCTTGGTGTCCATAGGAGGACCAGAAGCAAAAATAGAAGTGTCGACCTCATCTTTTTGGGTTTTGATACTCTTTTAGTTGTGATTGGTGGAAGAGATTATTAAACTGCACAGAGGCATGTATCCTGATGATGTGTTGAATGCAACTTAAAAATGTATCAGGGCAGATCTGTCCCAACTGTTGTCCAGAACTTGATCTCAGCATCACTTTCAGCACAAATATTATCGTTTCTGCAGGACACAGAGAGTTTCCTGACAGAAAGTAGCATGCATAATGAAACTGGGTTGAATTGCCAGTTTCAAGAAGTCACAAAAATTGTGTCAAGACTGTCCAAAGAGCACTTCAGAATTTACAGAAGAGTAGTCAGACAGACTCAGTCATGTGATCATTGAAGCTATGCCTGCATGCATGAGTGCATCTGAAACAACACAGATTCCGAGTTGGGATGAAATTCAAATTCAGAATGAGTGTAACAGCTGATCAGTTTGAACATTAAATAGCTTGTCTTTGTATTGTATTTAGTTAAATATAGGTTGAAAAAGATTTAGCAAATCATTGCATTGTGTTTGTTGCATCAATACCCTTTTTGGATTTGGGGTTGTAATATAGTTTAAATGTGACACATCGATTGCATTCACAATAAAATGGATCGTCATTTATGAAGCACCACAACATTTAAATAATGGTTGATTTAAGTAAAAGTTGATACAGATAAATAAATAAAACTAACAGAAAATTTAGTGAAGGGAGGATGAGTGAAGGATTGTTTTCTACAGAGGTAATTCACAGATTTTGAATTGTAGGCCATGCAGGAGAAGCTCACAAGAGGTGTTCAGACATAATCTGATAACTCTGTTGTGAATAATAAGATGCTAAGATATTAGCCTTATGTTTAGTGCTTTGTACAGGCTAGTTTTGTACTGAACTGAACCACAAACAGACTGAACAGGAGCGGCACTAGCTCAGTCCATAGTGACTTTGCTTGGGAACTAGAGGGTGGCTGGTGTAAGTCTAGCATGCATGCACCTCTTGTGCATTGCTGAGGCGCCCTCCAGCAAGGTACTGCTGCCAGAGTGCCGCTATGTGACTGCCCACCACTCACTTTGTGTGTGTGGTTGTGTTTTGGGCCTATATGTGAAAAAACTGAGTGAAAAAAACAACAGCGACTTCTTCTAACTGAAGACGGTCTGTTCAACATAGCTGCATTAACAAATGCTTTTGAACTATGATATAACCACATTTCTCAAAAAGGCCTTCAGCAACCACAGAGCGACCCTGAACTGGTTGCATTCAGTAGGTAGAGATAGCAATAGATTTAGTTTTGTAGGAGCAAGAGAGGTCGTTACTGGCTCAGTCTTTAGTTCTGAGGTCAAATAAAGCAGCTTGATAATCGACACTGATGTGATAAAATCTACTTTCATATGCTGTTGTAGTGCTGGAAATATTTTTACATCACATCATCTCCATCACTGTATATCTATGAGAGTAAAAAAGGTACACCACCAAACAGTGTGTTTAAATATGGTTGTTTGCATGTACTGATGCGCTCAGTTCAGAGTCCTTGTGTTGTGCAAATTTTAACGCCTCACTGTTGTAAGAGGAGATTCATCAGAGCTTCTTGTGTTTAAAGAGCATCACCTGTGTGACAGATAAATGCTTAGTAAAGTCTCAGGTCATGACATAAGTCTTGAACAAGTCCGGACAAGCGCTTCCATCATGCAGCCTCACAGCACCACCAGCTCTGAGCAGCTTTCCGTCAGCCACTGACAAAACGTGTGGAACAAATGGCACCAGCCAAATGGAGGGGCAATAAGGCGAGGGGCCCTCTGTGAAGTGTGTGCGTGTGTGTGTGTGTGTGTGTGTGTTTGAGCGTGTGTGTGTGTTTGAGCGTGCGTGTGCGTGAGCTTGTGTGCGTTGATGAAGCGTACCCAAGCAGACAGGACGTGGTGTGTGTGGATTTTGCAGAGTGAATGGTGATTGTGTATTTTCAAAAGAGAGGGGGTGTCTCCCTGTGTGAGAGTGAATGTCGGAGCCCTCTGTGAGTGAGAGCGTGTGTGTGTTTGTGTGTGTGTGTGCACGTGTGTGTGTCACAACAGTCCAGAGTGGGTAAGAAAGAGCAGTCTGTCGGTTCAAGTATGCCCCCATGTGACCGATGTGAGAAGTAGAAGGCCGATGCGGGAGGATGACAGAACTCTGGGTACATCAAGTGCAAGTTTATTGTAATTTCTTGTTTAATTTTCTTATAATATTCATCTTTATTTACACTGTCTTGGTCTGATCTGGTGACAAATTAAAGGTCAAACCAACATACAAGTGTCTTAGTAGCAGAGCAGCTTCAGTGCTCCATGGCACGGGTTCATCGAGTCTTTCAAACACTTTTGATTCTTTGTATATGTATATTTAATATTCCTAAATATTTCCTCATTTAGTATTTCGATGACCGTGATAGAGACACCGCAGGTCATAGCATATGATTCACATCATTTTCAGACTTGTAGTGTAGTGTAGTGACCCTTTATGCTCTGTATAGTCCTCCACATTAAAGAGCAAAGATATGTTGTTAGTTCATGCACTCTAAAACAACACATAAAAGTGTTTTATGAAGGGAAATGTTAAGATTCTAATGTCTGTAAGATTTTAGTTCAACTTGACTTACTGTGCTTCTACTACTGCATTCATTTTTGTGAGGAATGATACATTACCAACGTTTCTCGTGTGCTTGTTTTGGTTTTATCTCTAGATGACATGGTTACAGTATGGGGATTTGTTTCAACCTGCCTGATCAACCGATCATATTCTTGCCCTGCTGAACTTGTTGCAGCGATATTACTGCATCCAAATGGCGTATATCACAGACTAAAATCTATTTGAAATATTCAAACTGAAATGTCATAAATCACAAGGATATTGTTACTCACTGCAAATCACAAAACACACTACAGAAGTCAAAGCAAGGATGTAGTAAAGGACATTCCTCTAACAAAAACCTTATAAGCTTCATTTAAGCTTCGATGAACACCGATAAAGATCTATTGACTGAAATGTAATTTACTCAGTCACCAGACAAGAATGTCAATGACTTTCAACAATATCTGAAGCAGCTGTGGAAACTATGGCACCGAAATGATAAGGGGAAAGTCCAGTGTGGGGGCTGAAAGCACAGTACTTCCTGTAATGACAGTGAAAGTGCTAAAAGTTTTGTTCCTTTGTTGAAAGTTAAAGATTGAATATTAACCATGCAGAACACATCATGTACCCAACGGCATAGATCTACTCTGGTAGCCATGGAGAAAGTCTCACCATGTATATACCCCTCAGTGGATAATGTGTTCTTCTTTGGAGGGTTTGGCCCTTTTGGTAGTTGAGTGGCTTGTTGACCATCTCAGTAAAAGATCCAATCCCTGCTTCTATTGCATCCAAGAGGATTTTCACCCCTTTGATTCAAACAAAGAAGAAGAGTGTTAAGATTTTAAAGCCCCAAAATAAGACACTGTCAGCCTCAAGAGACACTTGCACCACAGACAAGAGGGGAGGCAAGCAAAGTAAGCAAACAAAGCCACTGGGACGGAGATATTGTGTGTTTATCTTTTGTTACGAAAACACAAATCAGCTTTTTTGTTTTGCTCTTTTTTTATCAGATGGCCATAATGGGCTGCCTTCTGAGTGGTTCAATAATAAGGCCTTATGATCAGAGGGCGCTCTTATCGGGTACATGAAGACTTCAAAACGAACAACAACAAACATTTTTTAAAAAGCTAGCTGAACCCCAGGAGCTCTTTTATCTTCCTTCCTCCTGTTCGCTTAAGTCGGACAGAGAGTCCAGTGTTATCACGCCATTAGTCAAACCTTTTATCTCTTCTTCTATCAAACCTCCACTCACTTCTTTTGCTTCCGCGGATGGAAAAAAGAATCATGTCTTTTAAACTCTTTCATCTGCCCACAGCGTCACATCTGGGCTGGGATCTAACATGAGTGCAGAGTCAGATGTGGCTCTCAATTAGCTAGCGGGGCTGGTTCACTGCCCCCTACCCCTCCTTTTTTCCCCCCCACATTTTGAGCAGTGACAGACAGAGGAGCCTACATGAAAAGACCAGGGGGGAGCTGCTGGGTAGCAGTGCTGGAGTGTAAAATCAGTGCTAATTGCGCTTGGCTGCTCTTTATGAAGTTGGAAGTCATGTCACTCTGTGCCGCGCCCACCTCCTCCGCTCTAAAGTTGCACAGAGGCGACAACTACACACTATAAACACAGCCCGGGCTGGATTTGTGGTCGCTGCGATCAAAGTCGCCACTGAGGATGATAGGTCTGGTGCTGCATTGTGTGTGTGTGAGAAATAGAGGTAATGTATGGGCTGTGCCGTTGTAATTCTTCAGATTGTAACCGCCACACAGCTTGATGAGCGAACATGACGCTAATCTGCTACCCTCTGACGCACTCTTTGTGTGTGTGTGTGTGTGTGTGTTTCTTACTAACATTGCATGTGCATGGATGCCCCATTTCAAGGGATGCCTGGTAACCAAAGGGTTGTGTCTGACCCAACTTGGACCAGAGTTGAGGAGGTGGGCTGTAAACCAGGGTGGGCTGACGTCTGTGCCGGTCAACAACGCTTCAATAAACGCCATGAAATGACCAGACAAGAGCTCATGAACATCAGGGACACAACACCAGCAGACTTATTTTTCAATTTTCTCTTTTCATCAGTGGAAATGTTGGACTTTCTGGTTATAGATGCCCGCATCTTTGCCAATGCAATGAAACCCTGGAGTATAGGGGGACATACCTTTCACTGGAGTCCAGCAAACTGGACAAAACTCGACTGCTGTTGGGGAAAACAGACTTTTCTTTATCTTTCATTTCATGCTCCATAGAGACGTAGCTATGTGGATCAATACTGGACTCCATGCTGCAAGGTGACATACAACTTTACAGCAGAATGAAAGGTGCTGGTAATGTTGTATACTATCAGTGGTTGGTGTAATGATGTGTCAGTGATTCATTCATTTTGGTTAGTAGTTACATTCCACTGCAGAACTACTGTGTACGGAGCAAACCAGGACTCCTTAGTCATTGTCCTCAGTGAATTTAATGAAGGAAATCTCAGTGTACTGACTGGGATGTTCTGGTAGGACTGCTACCAACAGTCTGGATGAGTGTTGTTCTATATCAACTACTTTTCTATACCAACATACACAAGAGTTATAACAATGATAAATCCTGGTTCACAGCCAAACTCAGACAGTTGCAAAGGAAAGTGTTCAGGAGTGGAGATACAGACAGGTTTAGAGAAACCAAGCTTGGGTTTAGCAAGGCAGTTGGGGGAAGGTGAACAACAGTACTCTGAGAAGCTTCAACATCAATTCTCAGCCAACAACTCTGAGTCTGTCTGTCAGGGGCTCAGACAGATCACCAGCCTTAAGCCCCCTTCTCCATTAACGACTTGTGCCTGGCCAAGAACTGAATGAGCTTTAGCATCACTTTCAAAGATAAGAGAGAGAAAGCCTTGACACCATCCCCCCGTGATTCCTTCTTCAAGCTCCAGCTCACTAGCTCCACTTCTACCAGCTCAGCAGGGGCCTCGGTATCTCTCAAACGGCCCATCTCAGTGGCCTTCTCTTTGAATCCTGGAGAGAGATGTTTAACAAGCTTCACAGAACGCCCCCAAAGCAGCCAGGCCACGCTCCATTTCTCTCCATCCACCCGGAAGCACTGTGCTGATCAGCTGATGTCGTTGGAGGCATGCCATGTGACAACTTCAATACCTCCACCAAGGATCACAGGTCTAAATGACTACAGTCCTGTTGCCCTGGCCTTTGTGGCAATGAAGTCATTTGAGTGTCTTGTGCTGTTCAACCTCAAAGCTATCGCAAAAAAAAGAGCCTGCCACCATGCCACAAAGAATACTTTCATCATCATGCTTCCTTTGCTTTATCACACTGACTCAAACAACAGCAGCAACATGCCTACAAGGTAGGTAGCTAGCAAAACAAGGTATGTCCCATCCTCTTTGCTCACCCTTTTACACAGATGTCATTACTACAGCCACTGCTGGCTCAGAGGCGGAACAGCAATGACCCCTGCATCGTCATCACCATCCATCTTTGCACCTGATTGAACAGCAAGAATGGCGATCATGCCTTGAAAAGAATGTGTACAAGGAGGACTTCAGCTGTCCTTTCAATACATCATCCTGAACCATCATCACTGGCTCCTCAGGTTAGCAGATTACACCACCCTCATTAGGGTAATCTCTGGTGGAGATGGTGCTGCCAGTGCTGCCAGAACAACTTGGAGCTCAAGGTCCTAAAGACAGTGGAGATGGTTGTTGATTACAGAACGAACCCAGAACCCCAACCCCCGATCACCATGTGTAACTCCCCAGATGACTCTGTGGAGTCCTTATGGTTCATGAGCACCATCATCACCCAGGACGTCAAGGGAGCTGAACATCAGAAAGCCCAGCAGAGGATGTGCTTCCTGTGGCAAGAAATTCAACCTGCCCAAGACAATGATGCAGACTGCAGTGTATCATTCGGCTAGATAAGGTGATCGGCTGCAATCACTCCTCCAGTACCCTGAGGTGTGCAGGTCCCACCCTGGACACAAACTTTCTGAGACACTGCCCTCCGTCAGGAGGCTATAGTCCATTAGGACCAAAGCCTCACGCCATAATAACAGTTTCTTCCCATCTGCAGCTGGCCTCATTAACTATGACCTGGACCTCCACTGACGCTTACTCTTATTTCCCTACCTTCTACAAGTTAACAGGTCTACACACCTGACTCAGTGTGTTACATACGTCTGACATCGTCTGACCAGCTGGCAAGCACTTGAGTCAAAGAAATGAACAGACTACATAGTCAGACATTACAAATCTTTGCACTATAGTGAACAAAATGATTTCAATCATCATTTCCACTGTCACTGTGTCCGTCTGAATGAAGGATCAGTACATTTCTCTGCGACTTATTACTGAGCAACTGCACTGGAGCAGGACACAGTGAAGTGGCTCACTTATTAGATCAACTGGTAGTAGAACAGCAGCAGTAGTTATTGTTGGTTGTAGTGGCTCAAATGTCTGTCTGGTCAGCTGGTAATGTACTGCAAACAAAACAGAATTTGTCATGATTTTCAGGATGTGATTGGGGCAGATGTTGAAAAAATCACGGTCAGCTCTGACTCTGTCAAAGACGACTTTTTAAAACTTTTGTCTTTTCTTTATATCGTGACATTTGCTCACAATGTTATCTTCAACATCAGCTGGAGGGCACTGACTTAAACTACCCTGCTGGCCATTTTCCTCCTTCCCCTTTCCTTCCCATTATTGTTCACTTTGTCCTTTCTTTTCCTCTTCCTGGTTCTTATTCTTCATTTTCCTGTAAGTTCCTCCTGGATATCCTCCCTTCCTCCACTTCTTCTTACTCCTTTTACTCCCTCCTCATCCTCCTGCTGATCCAACCCCCAATGTACATACACAAGGACAGTCAAACTATTTCTGTTGAGCTGCTCTTTGACTTGATTTTCTTTCCTTGTCTTTCACTGTGTTTTACGTTAATCTCGTCTCGTCCTCCCTTTTTTTTCTCCCTTTACCAACTCCATCTTTCTTTCCTCTACTTTTCTACCTCTTTCTTTGGTCAGTCTCACTCTTTTTCTCTCTCTCGCTCTCTCCTCTCCATTTATTATCGCCAGCTGAGAAAAACAGAGGAGTCTTTTGGCGCCAAGCCAGAGCAAACACTGATATCCAACCAGCCCCTCTCACTGCTCTCCTTCCACTGGCAGCTGTCCATAACTAAACACACAATGTAACAGAACAGACACACATACGCACACGCGCACACACACACACACACACACACACACACACACACACACCTACTCGTTTATCTGGACACACACACACATGCATACACATACACACTGCCTGGAGTGTCCACTGTAGCTGTTTGCTTGGCTGACATGCTCTACTATGATTGCAGTGGTCTGTACGGTACACTACAGCCTGCAGCTGTGGACCTTTCCAAAGCTCAGACTGCAGCCAACCAGAAACAGCAACAAACTCTGGACAGGCAGAAAATAAACAGACACTTTTAGTCTTTTACACGGCCTCTCCAGTCATTTTCCCCCCTGCAATTTTTTTTTTTAGAGGATTGTCTGTTTTTTCAGACCATATGAAGAGAACGACTGGAATGGTAGGGGCAAGGACTTGTCATGCAACAGAAAACATTAGTCAGATTAAAACCCGTATTTATAGGGGATGGAATGAGTTCACAGTAAATCACCAAAATATGAGGGAAGTGTTGTGTAACTGAGCAGTAGTAGCAGTGTCATTAAGTTCCTTTATAAACTCACACTCTCACTTCCCTCATTAGAGCTATTTTCATATTCTTGCATCACTTCTTTTTCGTTTTTTCATTTTTTCTTTGGTTGTCGCTTTTATTCTCATCAATCTCATATTATTGTATTTGTGTTTTTACCGTGTTGATGTTTTCATAAGGTTGTTTTCCTTTTCTCCACACCTTTTGAGTTGATTGAGTCTCTTCTATCTGCAAGCTTTCCTCCATCAAGAAGCAGTACGCCGAGTTCCTGCCAGATGTTCTGCAGCTCTTACCTCTGACCTCTAAGTAGACGTGCAAATCATCATTCCTTCTATGGGATGAATACAGAACAAAACAAGTATTGTAATTACTATATTATCCTGTAATAAGAAAAAAGAAGAGTTTAAGTTTGGATCATGAATATTTCCTTATCCCATGCTGCCTCTGTCTTGTAAACAATTATCTATAATCTTTGCCTGTGAATAAATAAACCATGCTCACGTCAAAAACATGTTTTTCCACACACAAAGCCTGTTGCAACACACTGAATTTGTAGAAAAAGGAACAAAACAGTGTTTTGCAAGGTTGTTGCGACAAATATGTTTACTGCAGGGGTGAAACTTGCATGTATACGACACAATGCACATGGCAAAATTAAACATCAAAACTGGGTGAAGATGTTTTGTTTTACGTCCGTATGAATAAGTGTGTTTCTGATTATGCAGTCATGTGAGTTGAATTGTCCCCTGCAGTTTTAGAATGAAGTAATCACATTACTTTACTCATTACTCATGCTCAACAGAAGCTGTAATTAGTCTAATTGCTTGCAACTCAATTTTACAAACCCCAACCCCCTTCACACACTTTGACTTTAAACGCTCTCCTGACTGTTTCCAGTCTTTGTGCCAAGCTAATGCAAGACTTAACATGTCCTCGACCTGTGCTGCCTGCAGAATCATGAAATTAACGTAAATATTTTCATTTATCCACCTTAACATTGAGTTAGAGAGCAGACAAAGTGTTCTCACTTTTTTCAGATCAAACCTACAAATTCAAACTACCTCTTAGTCACAACCCCTGCACATATGTCTCAGAGGTAAACCTTCAATTGTTTCCACACACACACGCTGACAGCTCGTTAATGACAGGTAATAAAGGTTGTGTAAACACATCTGTTGGCGCTGAGTTACCAGACAGTAAAAGGTTGTAAAACTGCGGGGCCATCAGGCCCAGTACAGAGCGCCCATTATCAGTTCAGTGTCCTCGCTCTGAGCGCCGACCCTCAATGACAATTCAGTCGCTCGTCACCACAGTTTGTTTTTGTCTGATTTTTTTTTGTCTCTATTGTGAAGCGTCGTTTGAGGGATATCCTTAAGTTTACATGTTCCACCCCTTTTGTGGTTAGTTGCTGTGTTTTATCACTTTACACTGAAGGTTTGTCATAAAAATCCAACGACAAATGATTTGGAGACGTCAAAATCCAACCGGAAAACATCTGTAGAAAGCTTTTATAAAATGCAATACAATAAACAGATTCTGAATCTGGTTTCATACATTGTAAAATTTTGCTTTAAAGCAGACAAACAGACTTTTAAAAACGTTATTTCCTCCCAAACAAAGTTAATTTCATACGTGGACACGATTTTGAAGGGTAAAATCAAAAGATTATCACCATCCCATCCTCTGTACACCTATACTGACACACACACACACTCACACAGTAGCATGTATCCTGAACATGGTAATGAGCTGGTGCAGGAGCATCTACATACCGGACGAGCAGGTCATCTGAGCGTTGTATGGACATGTCTTCTGGGAATAGGTGCCACATGGCTGATAACCAGATCTGCCTCACGCTCTGAACAGATGGCACTGGGCGTATCATTATTACTGCAAAAGTGTTCACCAAACGAGATGAAACCAAAAGCAGTGATCAAGAACAATCAATAGCAGTGATTAAATGAGATTTGACACAAAGGACAGAGCGTCAGGATGCTGAGACAGAAGGGTTAAACATGTCCCAAAGCACCTATTACTATGTGTGCAAAGCTCTGTTGACCTCTGATGAGAAAACAAGGCTGTTGGATAAAATCACTGGCTGGGGTTCAAAAGGGATGCTGAATAATTTGACTCATACATTGGTAATGCAAATGAAAACATTGATTTAATTCTGTGCAAGTCAATGAGCGTCGACGTTTTTCCTTTTGAAATTCAAATTAACGCTGGTGAACAAAAATCCTTTTAATACAATTCCTGTAAGTGAGTGTACTGCTTTTTCCTCTAACTGACCTTTAAAGGCCTCGAGGTCGACTCTAAAATTCATCCTTCCTTGCTCACTTACACAGGTGTTACTGGCCATCTGCATTTTTAAATACCAGCTGCAGGGGAAAAGGTTTGCTCTGCACACTGTGTTCAAATTCATTGTTTTACGTTTGCACCTGCACGGAACAACAACAACACGGAGCAACTGAGGTTTGAGTGCCATTTTGAACAACAAGTTGCAATAATTCTTTAAACTAGTGTCAAAAAGCATCTTTTTTTAATTTTAATGACAATTCCGGTTAAGTTGAGTCTTCTTTTTTGCACTATGGACCATGCTGAACATGCTGAAATTGCTAGTATGAGTCCAAACGGGCAAGACACAGATTGTCTGAACCCTTAATTTGGACGAATAGCACCTGAATGTTGTACACTGTAAACTGTGATTGTACTGACAGTCGGGTACAAATTTTGCCTTTGTTTTCATCTAAATAAATTTAGCTGCAACCTATATGATCTTTTAACTGCATGTTTGTTGCATATTCTGACCTCTTTTTAGCATTTTGGCTAAACACTGTTTGTTGCTGCAGCTCCCTCCCTCAACCCAAGAGTTTTTAGTACTCTCTTTAACCTCTTTGCTGCTCAGATACTTTGAGAGCTTCCAAATATCTCTGCCAAATCTTTATCATTTGCAATACTCGGTTGCTTGAAGTTAGTGTCTCTGAGTGAACTGAAATTTACCTTTAAATTTGACATCATGCAAATGTTTTGTTTTGGTCATTTTGAAACGGCTGTGAAGGATATAGTGCTCTTAATAAGACATACAGAACACACACACACACACACACACACACACACACACAAAACGCGTTATTGGCACTGAGAGCACAACCTGTCTATCTTAAAACTCTCAGAGTGATTCCAGGTGTTTTTGGCATCCTGCTATTTCTTTCTTTCTTTGCAGGGAATATGAATTAATAATTATATAACATAAAAATGCTGGCTATGTCTCAAGGCCAACGCAGCACATATGGTTTTAATCAAATTCACACCTTAGGGAAAGGACATGTAGGGTTATAAAGAGGCAGAGAGAAAAAGTGCGAGAGAGAAAGGGCAAAAGAAAAAAGGGCAAGTTTGTCAAACAGAGAGGGACCGACATAAAAATGGAGAATTTACTCTGGCTGATGGAAACTGTGAGAGATCTTTCAAAAGAAATGATCAAAATCATATTTTCTTTTCTTCAATCCATCCACATCCTCCCTCTGTGTGAATGATTGAGAGATCTGGGACGTGAAGCGGAGCCAAAAAGGAAAAGTGAGCGCAACGATGTGCCCTGGCTTGTTTTCATTCAGCCTCTCTGACTTTTTGTCGAGTCAGCAAAGTGGAGGTCGGGGGCTGGGCGAGGTTTTATGTTTGTGTGTGTGTGTGTGTGTGTGTGCGTGTGTGTGTGTGTGTGTGTGTGTGTGCGTTAACAACACATGATTGTTTGGCAATACACATAAAAGTTTACAGGGAAACAAGTGAGCAGTAAAAGAGTGGCGTCCTCCCACTGTCGATGATAAAGCTCTAAAATGTAAAGTCAGGCTGACGGACATGAAGCTCTTTCACACATGCAGTCCATCCTCGAAATGTGCAGGAACATTTTCTGCATGTGATCGATAGAGGGATCGATATTTAGGAACATCCATACCTTTAATTTCCCATCTCGAGGCTGACAGGGATAAGCATGTAAAGGGTTATTGTCATATTACAAGACTCTGCTGATGACATTTGAATTTGTTTATGGTTTCCCTGCCAATCTTTTCGCAGGTGATTTGATAGACAATCACATCAAGTTCTTTTGTTTGCAACAATGCTCCGTTTTTCAAGAATGTCTAGAAACTGGACTGATTCAGAAATCTGTGTGCACGTACTGTACATCCAGCCTTCCCCCATGTTCTTAGCTCTCTGAGTTTTATGGTGGTTGGCATCCATAAGTGTTGCATTATCCACCATCTGCTGGACAGTCCCTCTCCCTATTCCATCCTATTCCAGCACTGCACGTGTGAAAAGTTGCAAGACTAAAATGTTCCTGAACGAAGCTGCATGTCTGATCATTAGGGTTGCCTAAAAGGCTAGCAGTTTACTGGGGATACTTACATGAGAATGAGCATTACAGAGACTGCAATGACTTCTTTGGTTTTGGACTGTTAGTCCAAAAATTTTTTTTTTAATATGTCAGTTTCGCAGTTTATGACCAAAAAAATGCCAGAAAATAACGAGATAGTTGAGAAAATAATTGTTGGTGTTAGAAAAGGAAAAGTACGACTGCACCCCCAATGACCAGATGTAATTTCAGCATAATTTCAGTGCCTCAAAATGACATATGGTTACGCTTAAGTGACAAAGCCATGGATGTATAAAGACAATTGGATACAGCATTGGAGGCAGGGCTCCATTCATTCTAATGGAAGCTGCTCAGTGGCACATGAATAAAACAATTTGATTTCCAGCCATTACATTATTCTTCCTCACATGCTTCAGCATTGTGTGGGTGTGTCAAGTTTCCAAATGTTATTGGACCAAATGGATCAAACTCTGATAATAAAACAAGTTGTTTTGCAGGTGTGATGCTCAGAGAAATGTATTATGTGTTTTACAGCAGCTCCTTTTCACAATGAAATCTGGGGAAAAGTCCTTTTCAGAAAGTGTGTATCACGTGACGTCATCAATACACAGTTTAGCCACTATGTCAAATTGGCTTCAAGGCCTGGTGCTCCTCCTGGGGGTTTGGACAAAAGCCCTTTAGTGGCTGTTATGAGGAAGTGACTGTATTATATGGATCAACAAATCCCATGCAGGGAGAAGGTGGGAGTGGATGAATGAGCCAACCAAATTTGGGCAAAAATCAGGCTGTCAGATAAGAAAATGTGTCACTCTACTTACAAGGCATGGACAAACCAGATCAGACTTGAACTGATTACACAGAACAATACAAGTCTCTATACAGCTCTCCTCTTTGCATTGTCTTGTTTTGGTTTTCATCACAGGTGATTTGTCAATAGTACAAAACCACCAGATGCCATTTCTTATTTGAAAAATGTTTCTATCACCCTTCATTGATTGACTTTTCCACCTCCTTACACAAGTTGGAAATCCACATAAAAACAGGCAGGTGGAAACATAGGTGCTAGAAAACACTGCTGCATGTCTCTTTGAACTGTTGCAGAACTTTATCATTCCCTCTTTTAAATCAAACTAATCTATTGATCCTGTTTCACGTGTTTGTAATTTGAGGCCAGTGGGCTCAGCCATACCGAAGCTTGAGTTTGCTTGCAGATACATTTTTTTAAACTTTTCTATTAGGGTTTTTATTGATGAATCAGTGTTGGCAGATTCATTTCAGACTTTGACATAATAACTTGTGCAAACAGTACATATATCAACCTATTTGTCAGTGTGGTGAAGGACAGTTTGACTGTGTTCTGAAAGAGTAAATATTTTGGCCTCTCCTCCCTCCCTCCATGGAGAAGTTAAAGCCAGATTCTTTGGTCACTGACTCAATCAGCACTTCAATGTACCCCACAATTTTTCCTCTCTTCCTGCGTTTCCATTGCAGGAAGCCAGATGGGACTGTGGCATGCCAGGCATTTCACCTGGTTCTAGCGGTGACTCCCCCCCTCGCTCCTGCCCCGGGTGAGGGCCCGGGCATGAACCACCTCCTGCTGAGACACGCGACGCCCCTCGCATTGTTACCAGCTTTGGCTGCTCCTCAGGACTTCACCGCAGGCTATTGTTCCTGCCAGTGGGGAAGAGAAAGAGGCATGTTCGCACAAACAAGGTCAAACTCCTTCAGACACCCACACATGCACCGTTTTTATACTTCCAAGAGAACTCCAAATTGCACACACCTAGATGCTTCTTTATTCTACTAAATACAGTAAATGAACACCTTCACTGACTCTGCACACAGATCAGTTAGTGTTCTGTTGTCTCTCTGAGCCTGTTTCAGCAGGCTTCAGACTCTCTCAGTCTCTTGTAGTCTGTTCTTTCTTGCTTGCACTTCGTTCTTACGAATGCCTCTCCCACTCCTTACTCACTCCAGTCTCTCCATAGTCCACCAGTGGTTTTGATTTCTGTATACCTTTTTCTTTTAAACATATTGAATTACAAGAGCAACAAAAACTCTCTCTACAACATTAAGGCCTTTGTAGTAAGACTTGTGCATTAAGAAAGTGAGTCAGACATTGACTGCTGGTAACTAAAGAAAACTTTGGTCATATATGAGTCATAAATGTGAATTTTGGGCCAAATCTCTGGAGTTAGGGACGCCATAATACTACAACACACAACAGTATCCGATGACAACGTTCTGTGATGGCTTTAAGGCTCTACTTGAAACATAAATGTGAGAAACCAACTTTATACTGGCTCCAATATCAAAATAGATTTGTTGTCTTAGTTAGCGGCTAGTTTTAAGTTTTAAACATTTGATTGGTATAGACCAGTGTGTAAGACTTACGGGGCTCTATTTACAGAATACAGAATAAATGGAATGTAACATGCATCACATGCGGGTCGTCTGCTACAGAGTCCACCATGGTGAACCACCATGTTTCACAGTAGACCGGAACAGACAAAGTAAGCACTGGCTCCAGAAGTGTTTTTAGCATGTTACATGGCCACCACGAGAATCTCCTGCACACTAGGGAGGAGAGCGTGAGAGGAGGGGGGCGGCAATCAGCAACTAATTGCTACAACTAAGTTGTACCTCTACAGGTAGATTTCTGTTATTTATTACATTTTCCCACACTGTCACAATATCTGATGGTCCTATCTGCATTTCTCGAGACAATCCTTCTTCGGATGCTGTTGTTTGAGTAACATTTAGGAGCTTAGAACTTAAGAAACAGTAGAGTAAGTTAGTTTGGACTCTATGTGACAGATTCTCACTTCAAGCTTTTGTGGATACAGTTCTGGGACGGGGAATCATGGTCAATAATATCTGTGGAGTAATTATATTTGGGAAAGCATAATATCTGCAGTGGATTTTGTGACTACTCAGTTCTCTATTACACATTCTTCACATCAATAATGGTTCTGGCAATAGTACTGAATTATTCCCAAAGCTTGAATTTTTTGGTAAATTTGCAGCCGTGACGTGACAAGAAAATTGTTTGCAGTTTCTCTGCGTGATTAGTGTGCTACATTGGTATTTAGATAATGGTTATGATGGCACACGAAGCTGGTGTATACTTGAAAAAAAACATTTGAAGCCTGATTCGGACTAACAGTTGGCACTTTTGGCTCAATTCTTGGCTCGGTTTCCGTGTTTTGTGGAATTGGCCAAAACAATGGAAAAATCATTTGGGAGGAGAAAATTTCTCCCTGTTCCTCAAACAACCACAAATATTTTAGAATTCATGCTATGCTGCAACATTGGACATGGGCTCGGCAAAATCAGGACAATTAAAATGGGAGAGGTCAGAGATGTCGCACATACCTGACTAATAGATGCATCTTATTTTAAATTGGTTAGTGTGAGTAATAGATAACGAATGATGGAATAATGCGATAAAGAGATAATTCGATTGATTTCAAAATCTTTAATTTAGCTAGAGCGGTATTGTGTTTGGCCACTGGGACAATCTGGCAGCAAGGATGACTCGTCACATGTATGCAGTTCCCTTAAAGCAACATTATGTAACTTTTATTGCATAAAATATCAGATTTTCAATCATTTTGATGCTACAATGACTTATAATCAGGTGAATGGTGTCTCTGCCATTCCCTCTCTGCGCTCTGTTTCTCTGTCCTTGCACTACATAATTTTATTCTCCGGGTACGATCTCCTGCGAGTCATGCCACACGACACCAAAGTTCACTTATTTAACTTATTTTGGTGAAACTAGCATAGAATTTATGGAGGAAATATTTCCTGGTTTTCCTTCTGATGTCCTCCAGCTGCTTGCATCAGTTTCCTGATGGACAGTAAAGTTAACTGTAGCTGATGTTAGCTAATTTTGAACCACTGGGAAAAGAAGGTTTTCAGGCCCAGGGCACGGGGGAATGCTGACAGGGAGTAGAGCCAGTGTGATGCCAGAATCTGAGCCAGGTAAGCGGACAATGTAACTGGGCTCAGCAGCCTCTGTGGACATCATGACAGAGGTGAAAAGACAGAAGAGGACGTTGATCGACGAAGCTAAGAAGAGACGAGTGACCGAACAAGAGGCTGCCGGACAAGAGTAAATCTGAGACTGACTTTTAGTCGTTGGCGAGAGCTTGGTGGAATAAAATGCTGAAAGGCAGACGCCGAGCTGGATTTCTTGCGGTTGGACTAGTAAGTAATATTAGCTGGCTGCTATGCCTTGTGTTGTTAGACTTGACCGATGTAACATAATAAATACAGTGTACAACTGTCCATATTTATGACTTGGGATGCTAAGTTGCAAAAAACAGTTTCTACATCACATCATCACATCACATCCTACATCGAGAGTTTTCTAGAGGAAAATAAAAATTAAAGTTCTTTCCGGAGTTGTAAAAATCCTTCTTCCAAGGAATTTAAACTGCAATGTGGTGACTTTGTGTTCGATAAGACTTCAAACTAGACTTTGTAGTTTATGTTTAATGTACTCACCAGATCCTGCAGCAACCTGACCACACCAATGAAGACCCACACAGTTTTTTTTTGTACTGATCTGCCCACTAGCTGATGAAATGTACATACAAGAGGGAAGATATCACAGTGTTCTGATGTAATCTCCTCAATGTCACTGTAAACATAAAGTAAATTAGTAGCACTCCTTTTAAATGTATATATTGCTCAGAAATCTGTATTCCATATACCACAAGTATATGTTGTTTTAGGAAAATGTGACCCAACGCCTCACTTTTACAGAGAAAATTGAGGGACCCCACTGTAAGTTTCTTGAAAGACCTGCTCTATATATTTGTATTATTATCTTGACATTGTAATCATATTTTAGTTACACATTAATTTAGTTTGTACTCAGAAAAAGAAAAAGCGGTGGACAACAGCTGTATTTAACTGTGTCCTAACCACTTGGCTGCTGCCCACTTCAGATTATCACCCTCGTAAATTGCAGCCATGGCTAATTACGTGGGAAGGGAATCCGTGACTTGTGCAGTTTTGGGCGAAAACGCACACTTGCAAAAGCCGCACGGACAAAATTTATTCACAAAACGTGCAAGCAACAAGACACAAACTCCCTAACACGTACACACTCAGATACACACATATTTACACATAGTCAGGGCCGACACATGGCGAGGACCACCCAAGAAGGAGCAGCCTCTTTGAAAATAATGAAAATTCCGCTGCAGCCTGGTGCTGCACAGCAGGCCGAGGCAGCGCTGCGTCTATGGAGGCTTGCATCGCACCTGGCTGCAGTGGTTGCTGAGTATAGGCAGAGAGCCATAATGATAAACAGTTAAAGCTTTTCCATCTGTGATCTCTCTGCCTGTGGATGCTGTCAGGAGGGAAACAACGAGAGATATCAGAGCCATGAAACTGAGCAGATTCCAGAAATATCTGAAATAAATCCCAATTTGTCTCTTGAGAAAGATACTTAAATATCACATAATTGTTTTACCTAACTTCATATGTTACTACTGCAAGTGGAGTTCACTTGGAGAAATTCAGTAGATTTCATTTTGGGGGAAAAAGAACACTATCTTTTAATTTTTGTGATTTTACTTTCGTACCAGAGTGGACAGTTTTATGCTATTTTACTCACTGATGTCAATAACAAAAAGTCTTTTTAGAGCATGATTACAAGGAAAATACACTGGTATATACATTGGTATTTAAAGCTGTAATTATGACATTTTTTAGATAAATATCCTTTACTAATATCTATTAATACAACACACAATGATTGAATCTTTAAAAAGTTCCATTTCTTCTTTAATCCACTTATCTGGTTTGACATACGTCTGTCTTGTAATAGCATTAAAAACAGGTTAGCTAAATTAGAGACAAACAAAAGAGCCACACTTTTAGAAATGCAAATCAGAAAGAGCACTGCGTCAGCTGTTTCATGCTCAACGCATCATCCAGTCCACTACCAGCTGACTAGTAACATCCTCTCACATTTATATCCGAGTGGACTCACAGTCACTCTGTTGACAACGTCATACCAGCACTGCTTTGATGGCATAACTCACTCCATCACCTCGATCTTCTTGTTATGTGCTCAGCTTTATTGGTTCTCCCAGCAGAGTCCGTGATGTTTCTTGGATTCTTTGAGAACTCTCTCAGTATCCCAAACACATTGGATCCCCCAGAAAAGAAGAAAGGAAATCCTGCTGCTTACCACTTTTACATCAAAACGTCTTATTCTTATTTGTTCACTACAGTTTACATCTTGTGTTTAAAATATCCACAATAATGTTTTTAGAGTTGTGCATGAAGTAGATGACATGATTAATAACCTTTTAATAGGTTGCTGTGGATTTCTTTAGTGAATTGGCACACTTGTGTGCAAACAACGTGCTAACAATGCAACCGGCAGCCAAAGAAATGTACCAAACCCATTTTTACTGTTGAAGTTAAAAGGCAAAAGGGGGAAAGGGTATTACTTAGACCACAGGACCCTCCAGCCTCCAGACCTCAACATCCATCACTGAAGCCAAACCCTGCTCTCTCTCTCTCTCTCTCTCTCTCTCTCTCTCTCTCTCTCTCTCTCTCTCTCTCTCTCTCTCTCTCTCTCTTCTGCCTGAAACAAGAGGAACATTCACAAATTCCACAACTCAGGCCGCCAATCATAAAGTTATAAAATGATCACCCAAAACCCCACCAGTGTAAAATGGGTGATTATTAAGTATCCCTCTGCTGCTCCACAAGCCTTCCCCTGTTCCTGTCGACCCCCCATGGTGACGGTGCTGTATGGAGTCGCAAATCTTCCCGAGATGCTGGGTCTTAAAGAAATAATATAATTTTAGTTTTGTAGCACACCTAAGTCTTGTGAAATAACCAGTGCCTAATTCGTAAATCAGAGCATAGAAAGACTGTTTCACAACCCTGAATCGCTCCTTAAACTTCTGACTCAGAGCTTTTAAAGTGATAAAAGGATTACATATTTACTAGAAAGCTTCTGTTTACCATTGAAGCGCTGTTGGTAATTTATTCAACAACTACCAGTTAGTGTTAACATTGGAAAAGAACATGGTACGATGTGCTAATGCTAGACTGACACAATCCACCTTCTATCAAAATTATACAAAGTGCTGTTTAAAGCATATTAATAAGAGAATAGACACAACTTTCATCTTCTAGTTTGGCCAACATGTTGAATTCATGCTTATTAGCTACAGCTGAGTAAATTCTGTCTGCAACATTTGTCATTTTAATCAGCAAAAGTAATTTATTGTATCTGTCTTGAGTCTTGACTAAGATGTTTTCATTGGCTGCACTTTTCTACTGGTGCTACACCTGAATCTGCTCCTTCGAAACTTTAAGAATAGTACTTTTTGGGGCTCTATTTTAATTAAAGTGACTAAGTATAAATAGAATAAACTCTAAGGAGGAAGAACATATGGTTCTACCCTATAAAAAGTATACGCATGAACGCTCTGTGCAGTGACTTGTGCAGAAATGTGAAAAGTGCAAGTTGTGTAATAGTGTCCATCATTCAGATTGAGTCTCCTCTCCCTGCACAAAGGGGAGTCATTATAAAGTGTTATGGCAGCAGGCAGGAATGACTTCCTGTAGCGGTCCTTTTTACAGTGGAGCTGCAAGAGTCTCAGGAGTTCATGAAGTGGATGAGAGTCAATCTAGTATTTTTACCCTTGCCTTACAAAATGAAATACCAGTGTTTGATGTATTGACATATTTTTTTGGTGATAATTACAGGTTCAAAAGCCACAAAATGAAATTCCAATCAGGGGCGTCGTGCAAGCCAAAATCCCATGTGACAAGTGGGTTTGGAGGATTTGGAGAGGGTGGAAAATCACACCGGGCACGGCTGTGTCTCGGTCTACAGGGTGGGTTAGGGTTGTGAGTGTGTGTGACTCCACCAGACGGACCATGGCACGTTTCAGAAGCGTCTCTCATTGTAAAAACAGAGAAAAGGGAAACTATGTGGCATATTTACTCATGGTAGAAGCACATAAACCAAATCTGAGCAGGTTGGGATTAGTAAAAAGGGCAGCACCTAAAGCTTTTAGAGCCACGTTCATTTTCATGTTTGACTGGAACGATAAAGGATCTTGACTCCATTGTTTGGGTTGAAAAATTAGAGGAGGACAATAAGAGACACTTCCTCCATCGGCAGCATTTACAAGCCAACAATAATGAAGCGGTCAAAAGTCAGAGCACATTATGTCCTGAGAGACCAAACAAATGAGCATTAAAGACAAAATATACAGGAAAGAAATGGTAACAGCAGCCAAGAAAAAGGTGTGAGATACAATTGTTATAACTGTTATAAACAGTCTGTCTGCGATGCTTATCTAATGTGTATGTTGGGCCGTGTTACCAGACCAGGCTTCTTCACACAAACAGAAAATTATATATAGTTACAGTTTGTTGGTGTGCATCATCATACCATAAGGCATGGTTGAATTTGCATTACAGTGTGTGTTTGTGTAACTCTGTGGGGGTTAAGCTTGGGCTGAGTTAATGCAAGCCAGAAGAGCTACGGAGTAGTGAGACTGAGGTTACTCCAGTCCGGAGACTTGGTGTAGTGCCAGTTCTCCTGACCCAGAACATTTTGTACTGTAGTGAAGGCATGCAGTCAACAGCCATTGTCCTCATGCACTCTACACGCACACACTCACACACACACGCACGTTTTTTCCCTCTTTGTGAGAACCAAAGATTTATTTTAGAGTCAAATTCTATTTCCTTAACCCTAAACCCCTAAATGAACCCAAATCTTAACCCTAAACCTATATCCCAGTGCCAAAGCCTTAAAACTAGACCTGAACATAACCCCAGCTGTAACCGTAAAGCGCTAAAAAAAAACCAACCCAGAATTAACTTTGTGAAAGTAATAAAGATACAGAACAGGAACAAACTGACACACACCAGACGGAGTATGCACAAAGTCTTTTCTCCCCTCGTCTCTCATCAGTCTCCTGAATTTCATGGTTCTCCCTCTTTCTCTCTCTTCTCCACACTCCTGCACTCCATGCATTGTACTCCTTGTGTCTATTTGTCTTATAGATTATCCATACATACATTGTATCTTGTCAAACACCAGGTAACTCACTCATGGTTGCAGTCAAGGCTCAGTAAAATGTGTATTATTCTTATCTAGTGATTCTTTCGTTTTCTTGTGTTATTCAATCTTTTGTAATTCAGCTTTGGCAAAATTGTAATTTTTTATGCCAATAAAGGTTATTTGAATTTATTACCTACGTCAATGAGGTTATGTTTCAGTGCCATTTTTCCATTTTTACTACATTTTTGTGAAACTAGGTGGAAGAACCAATGAAAATCTGGGGTAGATACGAATCACAGGGTGGATACAGAAATTATTTTTCACGATGCAAGATAGATCAGTTGAAATACAGACATGCATAGTGGTTGTGCTTGCAGATTTGCATATTACAGAAGGTTGTATTGGCCTTGGTGGAGGTCTTTCCCTTCTAGCTCAATGTGTGCTGGATTAACTCAAATGCAAAGATGGTCATCTCCTTTACAACTTGGAAAACATTCAACTTTAGGGATTTAAATACATCACAGCTTAAACTCACTAGATTTGCATGCATATGTTGTGTTTAAATGATCTTAATCAGGCCTGCAACACCTTACATCACTACAACATATGTGGCAACATAAATAATGTTAAACAGTAGTGAAAAGTATTTCCTGAGCAGTGTGCTTCCATGCATTGTTTTTCTTATGAAGTTCCTGTTGCTTGTGGAAGTTATATTGTACAGAATTGGTGGCTGTTGATTGTAGTGATTAGCTTATTCCTGCTACTTGAGTGAAGAGAGAACTATGTTGGGTAAGGTTGTGGAAAGATATCGATACTTAGATACTTTACCATGTGTTTAAAGTGATACATTCTCTTTTAATTACACATTTGATAGTAGGGAAAGCACCAAAGTTATAAAAAATACAGATCTACAATCAGGTTTTACACCCTCGGATGCAACAACAGGGAAGAAAATCAACTGACCCTTGATTATAATTAACAATATTAAAAATGCGTTTGTGACTTTTTCTTTTTCAGCATTTCGTGTCAGTGTTTTTGCTGTCATATATGTCGTATAAAAGTTTAAATTTCTTCTATTGTGACAACCTCAATTAAGAGAGAAATGTGTTTACTGCCCTGCTGCATGTGAGTTTAGACTATTATCCTTCTAAATTACATGCATGTACGTAAATGAAGTTGGTCTTCAGGTCGTATCTTCCACGTGTCGGAGGACATTTGCCTAAATTTGAACTTCTCAGCTTGTAGCATCATGCTGTTTGGCTCCTATTGGGTCTTGGCTCCAGCATTTTTTTTAAATGTTTATCCAATGATTGAGTGCGTATGTGTGAATGAGGCATTACAGATTTTATCTTAAATGTCTTTTATCACATCACATAACAACGCTGACCAAAGGACTGGTAACCTCAAAGCAAAGTCAACGGAGGGTAGTAAATGCCTTTGATGCTGTAGCAAGACACACATCCATTTGGTGACAGAATGAGTAGCTTGTAGCAGAGTACCAGTGCGGTAGACATGTTTTATCCCTCATTCATCTTGTGCTGCTGTTTGTTTCCTTTAAAGTCTCTTTCAACGTCTCTTCATCCCATATTCACTCAGCTTTTCTCCGATGGGTTGTAAATATGGACCCAAATACAAACACACGGCATTCCAAGCCTCTCGCTCTCACATACACACACATAAACAGAGTCTGAACAACTTCAACACAGTTTTCAACTAAGCTGACAGTTTTACACACACATCTTCCACTAATACGCTCTAGGCCTGGATTTACAAACAGCCCAATTTAGCTGTGGTTAGCTTTAACCGTTAGCCACAGCCCCCACCCCAAGAGAATTAATAGGTAGGGGTGGACACAGGCATCCCCTTGTCTCTATCTGACAGACCCCACACACACACATACACACACATAGCTGCACACAGGGTACGCTACGCTAAGTATAGTCGTGCAGGCAAACCACACATTGAGCTGGAGGTTTGGCTCAGAGACAGCTCGAGCTGCCAGGCTAGCTTTCCCCCCGCTTTTAGAAGTGTCCGTCACACATAAACACACAATCACACTGGGGCCAGAGCTATTTTGAGAACCCCAGTAAAATAAGTGCACGAGCTGCCCTCGATACAGTCTGAATAGACACAGTCAAGTATGCGGCATATGCACACAGCGTAAACACACAAACCCAAAAGCAGACATCATGCGGACGCAGAGTCACACAGCACACACGGACGCATGTTTACACTTGATAAACACCTGGTGACTGAGAATAACCATCTCAACAGGCCTTTTTACCTGAGCTCAACAGCGCTTTTAGGACCTTAAAATACCCGAGCGCTGGGTACAAGAGATTCTCACCCCTTTACTTTGATAGGCTGAGAGATCTGGTGTGAGCAAAAGAGCCACCAATGAGGCTGACAACCAGTGCTACTTGAAAATGTACTCATTAATCCCTTTTTTGTACAGATACTTCTGTTATTTGTTGTAACATTTGCTGCTGCAAAACTACAAATGTCCCCGTCGTGTGATCAATTAAGGATTATCTTATCTTATTACACATTAATCTTAAAAAAAAGTCATTACATTACTCTGATTACACAACAGAAAATGTAATTAGAAGCTTTAAACAACTCCAAATCCTGCAAACCCTTGTGTCACATATTCTGTATTTAAGCCTTGGAGATATCTTAGCATTAGTGATGGTAAATGCTCACAGCACTGCAGATATCCTGGAGGTAGGGTGTGAAGTGAAGCCTACCAAAAAACTGCAGTTCCTCGAATGGCCACTTGAGTCTGGCTACAGAACAAGTCAATCTCCATAAGCACCCACATTAAAAATGCCTAAAATTGAATTTTCTCACTCATGGCTGCTTTAATTGAGGTGGGTGTCTATACAGGTGGCTTGCTTGAGAACCCGGGCATCATTCAGCCCACCTCAGCTCCACTTTCGATCCATTCCCATTATTGGATCAGCTGGGAGGTGACAGAAGCAGGACAGCCAAGATGGCGGTGACACTCTGGCTTCTCTACAGCTCTTCAGAAACATATCACACATATGACGTCCATATTCATGTTGCCTATGGTCCTCACATGGAGCTGTGGGGTTCACACACACACCTTCTGACCTGGAATAAAACCAAGTGACTCCTGAATGTAGATTTATCCATGGCTAACACTAGTGAGCCAGCTAAGAACACATGTTAATGATAATTATTGAGTTTGAAGGCGCATTTCTCCTTCTTGGTAGAAGAACCACCTCTCTGCACCTCCTAAAAACTAGATCAACCATCTATGAAAGCTGTGGCAACTTTTATTATGAACTGTAATGTCTTGATTTTGAAGTTGTACACTTACACTAATATGTAATCCCACATGTTACTAAATAATGCCTTACAGTAATGTGATTACCTGCAGTTAAAGCAGCATTACCTCTTAATTGTGTAAATTAATACACTCATTTATTCAAGGCTAGTTACAAAATTACTTGTTTTGTATTGCTAACTAATCGCACTCTTAACTGAAATTGTGGCATGATTAGGCGGTGAGTGATTTCTTTTTCATTAGTGCTGCTTCTATACACAGAGGAACCTTTTTCTTTTCAACACAGCAAATCCATAATACAAGCCCTGTCACTTTAAGGCTGGCAAGCATCATTAATAATGTCATGACCCCAGACGACAGTGAAAACAAATGAGACACTGTGCTCCAGAGCAGCTGTGGATCAAGAGGTATACAACTCCATTGAGGACTGTAACTCAGCTAAATTAGTGGACTATCAAATAATTACAATCACGGTCTCCTTTTTACCGGTGTCGGGGTCTGCAATTCAAAACCTACTCAGTAAAATGTGACCACCCCAACAAGGACCTCAATTATCTGCTAACGCGCCCCCAGCTCTGGCCCAACCCCACTTCCACGGTAATAGCCTCCCAAAGCAGACAGGAGACCCCTAAATAGCAGCACTTAGGCGACCACGGGTGGGCAGACATCTAGCCACGGGGCAGCCACTGTTCCATAGTCTGCAGATTCATATATACACACATACAGGCCCCCCCCCCCCTCAGCCGAGTGCAAACCCAGCCAAGTGATTAGGATTGGGCTAATGAGTAGCCTTCAGTAAACCAGGGGCTCCTGTAGGCTCCTGGGTGTACCAAACCGCTGCTTCCTGTCCTTTAGGATCTCCCACCTATCAAATAACATTACTGCTCAAAGGATATCAAGGTTGATGTAAATGTTTAACCACCTTGGAACCTCATGAAGTCTATAAAGGTCTTTCGGTCCTCTCCATTCTCGAACCCAAAGGCAACCTGGAGAGAAGACAAATGCACCCTGACACTCTCCAAAAATAGCTTCTTGTCCTTAGACACAATGGGATTAGTGCCACAGATGATCAGCATTGCAATTAGTCATGTTTAAGGAGTAACAAGGTATTTTGACTGAGCCATATTTATTTTATTACAAAAGCGAGTGTTGTGTACTTCCATCTTTCTCCAGACAATCTATGTGACCTGAAGTGAAAACAGACATCATCACCTGGACATGATGACAAAAAAAGCTGGTTTTGATGAACATGATGAGTTATATCAGGCTAAGAAACATCAGTACTGATGGGGGTTGTTGATCAATGTGCAACACCAAATATGATGCCTTGGATAAATGTAAAACTGATCTTAGGTCACATTTAATCACATATTTTAAAGCCGTTTCTTAGGTTGTAAACAAAACAAAGATGCCATGAACAACTTCCACCAGCCTTCTTCTAAGTAGATGGCAAAACACAGGAGAGACAGCCAGGGGTGAAGTTGTATCTGTATAAACACTTTAACTGATGTGGCAGCAAACAGTTCTTTGTGCTACGGCTGTTTAGCATAAATAACGAGCGGTACGAGGACCAAATCCTTCCATTAATTCTTTGACCTGGTCAAAGCTCTGGTTTGTACTTGGGCGATGTGGATCTAAATAAACCAGATTAAAGGTGTAAAGCTAGGGTTAGTCATTCTAGAGAAGGATTGTTGATATTGGAACTCAACAGTAAAACTTATACACCCCTCCTATCGGCGCTCCTTCAGATGCCCTGCACCTCCAAATTCATGGATGTGCTTGTCAAGGTGCTGACACTAACAACAACCACAGTTAGTTGTTTAGATTGTTTTTACAAAACAAAGACAGTAGTGTAGGTTTGCAGCCAAGCTAAAAAGAAGCTAACATTACCTAGCACTTACAGAGAGAAGAGAAGATGACCGACCTGTTGTTAAAGTTGTAAATGTTAATAAAGGTTATCCGTTGGAACATTAAATATATTTTCTTTGTATTCAGTTGAGTGTAGGTCGAAAGGGGGTTTCATTTTTGTTTACACAGCATCCTGACTTGTTTTGAATCATGACTGTGCAGTTTCTGGCAAATATATATTTCCTTCTATGAATTCGAGTTCCAGGAGCAACTTGATGTTGGTCTTTCTTGGAATTAACATCGTTCTCCCACACAGCTCCGAGAATCCGCCTGTCAGAACATGTTGTGATGCAGCCCAGGAGAATGAGCGAGTGTGAATGCAGCCTTTGACACAACACATGTTTAGATATGCAGATGGGCGAGCGTGCTTGTTTGTCTATTGGTTACATTTGAAATATATTTATCTGCAGTATTTGTTTAATAAATCTGAGGCATTCGGCCTCATCCTGACCATCGTGAACGAGTGATCTACTGAGTGTGACTCTGTGGAGGATGTTAATGTTCCATCTAGTGGCAAAAAAGAGACCAAAAATATCTAATGAAAATCTTTTTCTCACTTGGATAGCTGATTCTCAACATTTTTGATTCATCTTCTGGCGTCAAAACATAAATTAGGGGTCAGGCCTCTACAAATCTTTCAGACAACACCCATCTGATGATGAAAAATCACTGCTTACCACTAGTGTCCACAGTGATGTGGCGTTACAAGTTGAATTTGCAAAATTTTAGGGGGTCACACCCCAAAAATGTTGATCTACTGCTCTTAAACATGTCGCCACACAAAAAAGGGAAAATTAATCAAGTCTGCAGATCTGTTTTTTACACAAGCTTAAATAAAATGTTGTATTCTGTCTCAAGAAGTGCTCATTTAATGTGTTTTATTATTACAAGTCAAAAAACTTCTCTTATCTCTCTTCCTTATCCTTATCTCAAACGTATCCACAGTGCAGCCCAGATTAGATGTAGGGTACTTCAACCCAAACAGGCAATCAATCAACTCGTTCACATTGAAAATCTGGACACTGACACTGAAATTCTTTCATCTGCAGCTGTATAACACATCTCAGCCTAAACAAAGCCTGAAAGTAAACTGTGGTGAAGTCATGGGACAATCAGCTCAGTGTTTTCCCCTTGCTGGGGCTTTATGAGTGAATCATGCAGCATCCAGACGTCCAGACATGCCTCTGTCGATCCACGGCCCCCCCAGGCCCCCGAGGGTAGAGGTCAGTCTGCTGATGAAGGGGTGGGGTGGACTGGGTGAGGATGGGGCATGGGTGCGTGTATGGGTGTGTGTGTGTGTGTGTGTGTGTGTGTGTGTGTGTGTGTGCTCAGCTCTGTGGGAGTCGGTCTGCAGGTGTGTGTGGAGGAGGATTTAAGAGCTGGCTTCTGTGTCAGTCAGTAGCTGGTACGCTGTGAGAAACCATGTGTCAGCACTGAGTCAGAATACAGCGGTAGACTGGTGTGTGTGTGTGTGTGTGTGTGTGTGTGCGTGGCTTTGCACATCCATTTTTCTATACTTGACAGTGATGTTATGTTGTGACTTCACTGCTGTAACTGCTTTATCGTGCTCTCCCTGTGCTGAGGAGATTAAGTAAATATTAAGAAGTAAGCTCATGATGACACATTATACACAGATATCTTTGTGTTGGGCCTACTGCTGTGTTGGGAGGATTTTATTATCTTTATCCAGTTTTACACAATAAAGACATTTGATATTCACTGCAAACTATTTGACCATTCTTTGAATTCAGAACTGAACGGGTCAGACATGTTTTACCAACACCTGCATGTGATACCAAGATAATATTCGCATAACCTATTCTACTTTTCTTTTTTCTTTTTTTTGATAATTTAATGACTATATATAAAATCACAACCCATCTCTAATACACTAAGACTTTACTTACTTATAAGATTTTTTGCTCAGCCTCTTAAAGTCTCTCTTTAGCTTCAAATATATTCTTATTTTGGAATAAACAGAACAATTCGAACGCACATATGTATTTGATGTAAATAGTTGCAGTTAAGATTTAAGATTTATGATAGGTTGTTCTAGAAAATACTTGAAACTTTTACTTAGTCTAGGGATGCCTGTCGATGCCGATGAAGAGAATAATAGACTTATAATGGAATAAGAGGAACTACAAGTTGTGGTATTCGTCTCTTCCATCTTTTCTCTAATTATTAGATCACCTCCCTATACATTATAGCTTAGTTAATGAACATATAGTTTGGATCAATGACTCTTTTGGTTTAATCTTGACCCCCATGGCCTGGTGTGGCTCCTGTGAGACATTTACATGTATCTTTGCTGTTATCATCACAGTACAGGACTCCAGGATACTGCATGTGAATACAGTGTGTTCATAATATCTTCCTGCTCCCACATGCACTGCACTTTTTCACACTTGTCATGCTCCGTGGCGCAAACACACACACACACAAACACACATTCTCCCGCTTAGTGTCAGGGTGCTCTCCAGTAATCCTAAACTTTAAGGCACCTGGCTGATGTCCAATAGCTCCAAGCAAACATTAAGAAGACAGTTTCTCCAATCAGCCCCTATTACACACACTCTCTCTCTCTCTCTCTCTCTCTCTCTCTTTCTCTTACGCACACACTATGTCTACACTATCCCAAACACACACACACACACACACACACACACACACACACACACACACACACACGTAGCTGTTGTAATCACACTTGCAGCTCTGTTCTGGTTTTAGGGCACTGAGCCAACCAAACCTTCTGTCTACACTGTTACTTCTGCACCACTTTGGCTGCAAAAGCCCAGATAACATCAATCACTACACTGAACAGGGAGCGGGGTGAGGAGGGGGGCTGGACAGAGTGCAAGAGAGGATTATTTGTAACAGATACAGAGAGAGTGAGAGCCAAAGACAGATATGGAGGGAGAAGGAAGATAATGGTTTTTTTTTTTTTTTTTAACAAGTTATGCCTCCAAAACCGTCTCCTAAAAGTTAATGAAATGAGCGCAGACTGTAACACGCAGATTACACGCTGACGATTATATAATCCTCGACCACAAACGATGTGACAACAGCAAGAATGAGATATGCCACTGTGCTGCTGGCCAAATATGACGGCAACGAAAAAACACCTATGATTAAGGCTCAGGTTAAGAAGGGAAAGCTTAAATTTCACTCGTGTATCAACACGAGGTGAAACTTGAATCCTTGACTTAAAGGGATGATTTATCCACCAATCCACCACCTTAACCTCCGCACTCTTAAGGGGCCAGCATACCCTATCAGAAGTGCTTGTCGGATAGCGTCTGAGACCCCTCTCCCCACACCTATCTGACATCACAATTGAGGTGGTTGGGCCGGGGGGCTGCGTCTAACAATATTCTTTTAACTTTCTCAAATTTACAATCCTACGCTCACTGCGCACCACTTTTCTACATTGTGAGAAAGCAGGACGAGAACTTCTCCCTTAAGCCTTCTGTTCACACTCTTTACACGACGATTCATGTCACCGTTCACTGCTAACGCTATGAATGCCTTCCAGGAGAGGCCGTCCTCGGATATACACCATCTTCACCTCATTTAAACGATTTTCTCGTCTCCCACTTCTCTGTGACATCCGTTTTTTTTTTGTTTTTTTTCGTGCGTGGCTGTTCAGATTGGGTTTTGCCCTTCGATGTGGTTGACAAACACGTCATATGAAGCAAGTTCTTTTTTAGCATAACCCAGCCTTTGAAGAAGAAGAAGAAGAAGAAGATTTACTTAACTAATCCCCAGTGGGGAATTTCTTGGGGAAATTCTGTATTTCAGTCTGCGGAAATTTAATGTATCTGGCCATGTATTTGCAGCTCAAAATGGAATAGAGCTCCTTTATTTCAACCTAACAGACATAATGCATTATAAGTGAAGAAACTGTAGCTAAACTTGATAGAAACTGGAAACTTAAAATTGCAGGTTAAAATTCAAAGGGCTGATAAACTGCCAAGTTGCTTAATTGTTCCCCCCCCCCCAACTCCCACGTAGAGAACAGTATTTATGTATGTATCTGTGTGATGCTTGTAACTGCGGTTTGTAATTAAACCTTCCATATATTCAGTGCACCTCCTTCCACCTCCTACTCTCTGATGTAAAGCTGATTATACTGCAGCCAAACTTCCGTCTCCCTCCGCTCTGACCCGCCAAAAGGTGCTAATTATAGGCTGACCTTGACAGCGCTGCTTCATGGTCAACATGCTGCCCTCCCACTCATTGTGCAGAGTCTAGTCATTGCATAACTATCACTCTGGGTCAGTGGCACTCATGCTCTGTCTCCTGACACTCACCAACCGGCAGACTTCTGACAGCGGAAGGAAAGTGGGTGAGGGGGGAATTTAAAGGCTACTCCTTTAAATTTTGACATTTTTAGAATTACACTCATTTCCTAGTTTAGCTGGAACTATTGCAGCCTTGCAGTCGGACACAGTGACTACAAATAGTCTTTTTTACATCTCTGTTTGTGTACAGATTATACAAACATGATTCAACATGTTACTTAGTGAGCTCAGGGGTGTTGCTAGGCTTTTTTTTTTTTTTTTTTGCTGTGAACAGAGCCAGGCTCAGTTTCCACCTGCTTTCAGTCTTTATCGAAGCCAAGGGTTTTTTCTAGGGTCAGTTGAGATCTGGGGCTTAGCCCTGAAATCTTTGAATCAGTTCAGGGTGATATGTTGATTCATAAATATCACAATATAAATAAACAATAATTACTTCAACTGTGAAAACAGGGCTAGATTTAAAACAATGTATAATGAACATATCTTAGCCTGTACTCTGTACTTTCACAGTGTGTTTGAATTGTCTAATAAATGAAGAGTTATTATCAGCTGAATTAACAAACTGTATGTCATGAATTAAAACATTTACAGCTACTTGTTGTTTGGGGGGAACAGGGTGCGTCAGAAGTTCTGCAGGTTGGACTAAAACCAGGACAGAAGAACTGTGGCCACCGGCAACTTCAACACTTTAGTATCTTTACCAGGGACGGGGACTGTTATGTAATTCAGCCGTTCTTTCGAACATAGTGATTATGTTTTCTAATCAGCCTGCACATGGATCAAAGCTGGCCACTGGAAACTCTCCCGACTGGTGCCATGGATGTATATGCATGTATGTATATAGGCCTATATATATACTATTGCAGGTCTGGGCAAAAAGACTCCATTACACCCGTGTGAGAGTGGTATCCTCGGATCTGACTCTGCAAGATGCCTGAATTAATTAAATCAACCCCGGAAAACTCTCAGAAATCTTTCTTTGTTGTTCGGTGATGAGCAAAAATACGATGTTTATGATATTGACAGTGCGGGTAGAGTGAAAGAAAAACTTCCAGTGCTTTAAATCTTCATCTATAAATAAGTTGTTACCTCAGAATCAAAGAGGCATCATGAAAGAGCTTCCAGAGTCACGAATTTGTTCAAAGTCATAGAGGGGGAAATCCACCATTTCAAAGCGTAAGGTTTGGCAATCGTTGAAGTAGATGAGTCAGTGTGAAGGGAACTGGCTAAGCAATGAAAAGTCAAGAAAAAGCTCCAGCAAGAGTTTGACTTTCTAACTGTTGTCCTATCTGCATTTGAAATAAATGCTTAAACTAAATACAGGTCAGAAGTCAAACATCTAATTATTCTTTAAAGAGAAACAGAGGAGAGCAGCGACTAAGCAGGACTCCTCCGTCCGTGTTGCTCCTGCCAGACTGGCATCAGTCTGCCTTGTTCACCACCACATGATGACTAAGCTAAAATTAAAGTGGCACTGATCACATGCTAACTGTAGACCACTGGAGCCGGAGTGGAGCCCTCCCCAGACAGAGCTGCCCCGGGGCAAATGTGCTTCATGTTCCACCAGCCTCCCCCAAAACAGTAATTTTGTTTCTTTGAGGTCGCTTCAGCAGACTGACTTAAAAGACATTGGTCATGAAGTATCAAAGGACATTTTCAGTCGCTTTTTTTCTGTGACATGACGGCAATAAAGATCTCAAAATATGTCATAATATAAAAATAACAATATACATCTAGTGCTTCTTCAACAGGCTGAAAAGGGTTTGTTTCTTTCAACAGATTTGCATGAAATTACGGTCAAATTAAGGCGTGTATAATTTCACGGAGTTATCGAGTTTTACTTTGTGTGATAGATTGCTGTCTGCTGAGGGATTAGCTGAATGAAAACATTTGTTTTAAATCAAGTGGCCACTAAAACGGTAGTTTTAAACTGCTAGCATCACTCAACCTTTGTCCCTCCTCTCATTAAAATCATTTGCTGAATTTGGGCTATAAAAGCAAATGCAGCAATTGCTGGCATGAGGCTTCAATTAGAGTTACGACGAGAGGTGGGGGCTGTATGGGGGATTTTTCCACATCTGTGTGTGTGTGTGTGTGTGTGTGTGTGTGTGTGTATTCAGCATGCACTCAGAGTGGATGTGTTTCAATATGTCTGCCATGATTTAGGTGTGATTATGTCCTCAAAACACCCGTGTTTACGTGTGACAGACTGTAGGAGAAATACGATCGTCTCTTTTGATAATCGTGCAGCTGCTTGATGCTCTTCTCTTCTTTCACCTGCAGGCGACCTGTGAGTCGAAGCTCCGGGCTGTTTCTGTTTCATTATCACATAGACTTTCAGTAAATACTTAATCAGAATGTGCATGTAAATGAACTGTTGGCATAAACATGGTAATAAAATTGTCAATTTGGGGTGTGTGATGTGTTTTTTATTAGGCAAATAGAATTTCTGTTTAACGGCACTAAATCCCAAAGAGTGCTATCAGATTTAGTCTCTGGACTGAATAGTAAAGACATAAATGAGATTTTGTGTTTTGGTGATTCACTCTGCAGCTGCTGAGTACAGTTTTTTTTTCTTTTTACCTTTTTCTTTAGAACAAATATCTGTTGCTTGGACGACGTTAATCAGCTTGAATTGCCAATCTGTGTTACTCAAAATGGCAAAACAGCACCTGAATTCAGTTAATCTAATGTCATTTCAGATCAAAAGGCCTTTGTGACTTGTTGAATGGACAATTTATTTGAAAGGCCGGTTGTTTTCTCCACAGAAACATCAGGCTTAAAGAGTTATATATTTGAGTGAGTGGGGGTTTTGGGTAAACTCAAGTGAGTAATGCAAGGCAAAAATTGGCTTTGCCTTTGGTTGGAGCACTATTAGGAAATTTTTTATCACAAAAGGACCAAATAAACCGACTTTTGGTTGTTTACTTAGAAAATTACAACCCTATCACCAGACAAGAATATCAATGTAGGACTACTGAACAAATACTTAGAATGGTACAGTATGGTTAAAACTAGGAAAACATTTGGTTCCAGTAATAAAATTGCAGATCTGTGATGAGATGCTGTCGCCTGCACTTGCATTCTGCTTTGCCACCTAAAGGACAAGCTACTTCCTACATTGGCACTGAATGTTGTCATTGGATGTCAGTCATAATGTCCAGAATTGTCCAACATGGACGTAATTCCTGTGTATTCTGAGTTGACGAAACATTTGGTGGCAACATGTCTTTAAAAATATTTGAAGTGATTTGAAGACAATGAAGTGGGAAAATGTTGAACTGCATTGGACAAGCACACTAAAACTGCATAGTTCCAGTCCAAAGACCAGCTAGCGACGTTCAGGGAAATAATCATGAAATGATATACACATCACCTAGAATTTTGAATATTTAAGTCATTAGAAACACGATATCCCAAAAAATGGTTGTAAAAAACATAAGTAAAGTCGCCACGAAGTGTGGAAAAAGAGTTTCCTCTAACTTTAAAGCTACAAGTCCAAAGAATCAGATCTGTGTAATATGCTTCAGCAATATCAAATTTCTGATGTGATGCACTGTACAGTTCAAAACATCACTCGGTTAATATCAAGAGCAGCTGAATCACCTGAGGCTCTACAAGAATAAACACAGCCCTAGTCTCCTCTTGACTCCAGGATATTGAACCACATCCAAAATGCACAGAGAGCTGGAGAGCGAAGAAGAAGAAGAAGAAGAAGAAGAAGAAGAAGAAGAAGGAGGAGGAGGAGGAGCTGAGGAGGCATGTTCAGAAAAGTGACACAAGTGAAGAGTGATGAGAGAGAAAAAACACATCAAAATAAGACTCTGTGTTTATTTGAACAGAGATAGATAGCTAAACACAGACAACTCAACAAATAGTCTGAAGCCACAAAACATGAGGTTTATAACATAAGCTAAGTTGCAGTGTTTGTCCCTAATGGGCTTTTGTTAATAAATCAGATATACAGAAGATTAATAGTGCAATAAATTTGGAGGGAGAGATAGGGGAATGTTACCCATAATTAGATGACTGGTGGCTTTGAGTCAATTTATATTTTAAGTTGTCCAAATAATGATTAATCCTGTGCTGAAGGAGAAAGAACGCCCATATGTTGACCTGCTGTCCAATGTTTGGGTACTAATTTTATACAGCTATCTAGTTACCGAGCCAAAATACTTCAGAGGTTTCACCAGGTCACTGACAATCTCAAGAGCCTGGTTATTTAAATATTTATAGATGAGTTTACTGTTGGCAGATTAATGACTTTATCAAAACCTAAACAGTTTTTTTGTTTATGGGAAGTTGGCATAAAGGTTTTTATTACCCTGAAAGATTCTGGCAGGTTTGCTGAAGACTATGAGCTTACACGCTGACAAAATGTGAAAAAATTTATAAATAAGCACAAAAAAAAAATCATATTCTGATTAATCTAAATGTACTTTATGAATTTAATGATTTGCGAAATCAAGGTGTTTGACCTCTGAAACCTTCGCTGAAGCTGTTAGCTCAACAAAGCAGATTTATAATTTATTCAAACAACTTAGAATGTTCTCTGTTTACAGAGAAAGTACAGAAGCAGGAAGTTATAGCAGTTCCACTAAAATACCAGTATCAGTTTGACTAATCACTAAATGCTTGTGTAGCAATGAATGTGAAAGGAATAGTTCAACATTTTTGGAAATACACCGGCAGTGGTTGCATCTCTTTTCAAAAGAAACCAAATCTACTTCCCAGAACCACTAAAGAAAAGAGAGAATTCAGGAACTTAAGCAAACAAGATGTAAAAAAGTTAATTATTGTATTCTCCTAAGAGGCAAACTTCTCCTTTAAGGAGTGATAATATGCTAAACCACAAAACTCAAGGATATATCTCTTTTTTTGTATTAGCATTTAGCTAAAACTCCACTTCTTAACTAACCTGACTACCACAGCAGCCCACAACCTCCTTCCTTGAGCAATATTTATTACATATCGAGTTGGGTTTTGAAGGTACTGACAGTGGTTTAGATGCCTTGCTGTGTGCACTGGATTGTCTTCTGACCATGCTGTTGTATGCTGAATGAAAGGGGAAGCCACTCTGGTGGTTCTGCTCTGCTGGCGACCCCAGACTCTTGCTGCTGTGACTCAGATTTTTTTTAATGGGCCTTTTATGTATCTTAACCTTGAATGTCTTTTATTCATCTCAACCGATTTTGTATTGAAACGTGTCCGATTTGTCCTATTTGTCATACATGATGAGGAACAACTCTTACGGTGTTTACTGAGACCTCTGACATTGTCAGTTCTCTGGTTTGGGCAGAGTTTCAGGAAAAGGCGGAGGTGTCAGCAACTCAGTATAAGTGAATTGGTGCTCACAGTCCACAGTAAGTGCAACGGTGTGTAACCCTGACATTGAACTACTTTGCTTATCTTTAAAATGTTTTCACCTCTGCAGAGAGTTTGGGAATATAATCCTCTGTGCAGCCTATGTGCCTCCCAGTGTGAATGCTACAATGCTGCATAACTGACGCCAACCAGAGGACCTGTTTTTTTTTTACCACTGCAAGCTACAACTAATGCTACCTGCCTGTGAACAAATGTTTTACACAAAATAATAGAGTCCCAAGTGCAATTGAGGTCTCCTGTGGCTAATCCTGAACAATACTATGTAGGCTACTTAATACAAATGTACAAGAGCTGCAAACTGAGAAATGAAACAGTATCTGTGTGACTAAAAGGTTGTTTTGCACTGAAAATATGGCTGCCAAAAGGAAAGTTATCCATCCAAATAACACGCCTTACATTACAACACAGATAAAAGATTGTATTAACAGGGAAAATGATCTTTTAAAACTCAGGACTGTCTGAGAATCAAAGGTACAGACTGTGCAGAAGGAAATGAACTTGAGAGTAGACAAGAAACAACAGACGGATACAGTTTCAATTAAAAAGGCTATGGGAAACTATGAAGACTATCACAAAGTGGAGATGTATAAAAAGTGCTTTGCCACTTCAGATGACCTGAAAATAATTTCAATTATTTAAATATATATTTAAACATGTCTCTTGTAGCTTAGTGTGTCTTCTGTCTGCTTATGTTCTGTTATAGCTGTAGAGCTCTGTAATTTCAAGTCAAATTTCCCTATGGGCACAATAAAATATCTTTATCTATCTAAAAAGTGGCTTGAAGTGTTGGTTGGCTGATACTTCACTCATTGGAGTTTTTTTTTTTTAATGATAAATTCACCCTGGAGAAATCTGGCTCTCTTTCATTGGTCTGAGTCATGGATGAAAAGCAAAGCAAGAGTAACTAGACATAGAAATAGAGATATATAGGAGGGTAGCAGGAAACCTTAATGGCTTAGAAGGACGATTGGACGAGATAAGTCAACGTGGGAATTGAAGAGTGCAGAGATGAAGAAAGGAAATGAAGGACTATGATATGAACCTTGAGTCACTTGTAACATATTGAAGAGACGCACCAACCGAGATGTTAGATAACCGGTTTTATGGCGGAATTTTCTGTATTCCTAACTCTGACAGGGAACTCTCAACAGTGACAGTGAGTCACCTCTCAGTTGACGAGAACAGAGAACAGTTGAAACAAATTAGACATAAGTCTAACTATGCCAATGAATCGCAACACAGTGTGGCTTTACCAGAAGTCTGAGGTGAGTAATAAAGACACAATCTGACTCTTGTTCTCAAGCTTCATCAGAAGCAACACAAGAAACCCCCCCTCTCTACTTTTTCTTTCTTTATCCTGTTATGATGTGCACTGAAACAGAAAACAGGAATCTAGTATCATTGCACAAGAACAGGACACACAGGTCAAGCTTCTTTGACCTGGTTCCAATGCAGTCCAGATCACTACACATAAGTAAATAATCCCTGTATATACAAGGCTGCAAGTGCTGGTTTAAAGGAGCATTATACTCATGCATGGTATTTCATAAATCTATGTTCAAGTTTGCATTCCAGGGTTTATTTTGACACTGTGTTTCCTGTTGTGCATTTACCAGAAATCCCAGTTAGCAGAGACCTTCCAATAAGCATGGACTACAAACACCTGGCAAAAACGAACACCATAAATCAACACTTATTAACCAAGTAGCATTAATGTCCAACCACAATTGCCTAAAGCATGGTGGCAAATCAGAAAGGAGCATGTACTGTATGATGCCTGTATTAAACTGCAAAGTAACTGTTACTATGGTATTCATTTAAGCCTTGAAACACATTGTGGTTGCACAAATGATTTGTTTTGTCACACAACCGAATCACCTGTGCCATTTTAATTAAGGACTCAGTGTTTCCCCTTAAGCTTTTTCTAAGAAGTTAAACCCTGGAGAACTTGCCTGGGCATGTCTGCAGTCAGCGTGGCTGGACTGAGAAACAGAAATAACAATAGTAAAACTATAGCAACTCTGAAACAAGACGAGTCACAGTCACACCCCTTACTCAGAAACAGACAGACATCACTGGTCTGTTGAGGCTGAGAAATGTACATCCTATCACCTTTTGTGATGGACGTCTCCCTGAGGGATGTTGCTACTGAATGTTCAAACAGAAGCATTTACTCCTCAGTCCTGACACCGTTAACTGACTGATTTTGGCAGGTAAGTAAAAAATGGTTATGCTCAAGCAAACACGTCAAACTCATACTTCTCATACGTCTTGAAAATTCTATTAAACTCTTTTTTAAATGTTTGTTACGCATGCTTCACCCAAAGTTAAGTAGTCATGTCATAGTCTGACTGTCACTAGACTTCAACCTCAGGCACACTGCGGTGGATTGGGGTTGTTATTGACAGTTTTGGGTTCTTAGTGACACTTCATGACAATAGCAGGACCTGATGCCTCCTTCTACATTACAATGAGGCACTTACTTAGCTGTGATAAACAGAGCCTCATTAGTTACCCAGAACTCAGTCAGGCGTGGATCTGATTCTTTATCTATGCAGGAATGTCTATGTGTGACAGACGTGATTACTTTCACTACAAAGACAATGGTGAAGTTGATTGACTCATTTGTTTGACACAAAAGTGACAGGAGATGTCTCGGGTGGAGACGGCTACTGAGTTTAAACTCTGCCGTCATCGTCCAGACGACAACTTTCACATGCTAATCGATGCTAACGATAGCCAAAGTTTGGCTGGGTGATAGCAAAAGATGTCGGGCAGATGCCAGAGGAGGATCTCCAGCATTGCACTGAAATGTTGGTCACTTTGGATACTTCAACCTTCAAACTGTTTGAGGAACCATTCTAAGCATATTTCTAAAAACTTTCTGCGAATGCATGAAACAGTTTTAAACACAGATATCCAAAATGGAAAAAAAAAACAACAATCAGCACTAGCCTACTGAGAGGAAAATGTTGGGACACATCCGGTCACTGCATACAATGTTGTTAATGTTGGAGACAAAAGAGAATACTGGTGTTACCTTTGAACAGCACACACTGGCACACATAATGGACCGGCTCACGTTTGTTTGTTTTAAAGGAAACTCTGAAGGAAGGAGGAAGGAACGATCTTCTGGAAGTGAACTTCTCAAGCTACTTGGGCCAGGTTCAAGTGGGTATTCAAATTCAGTCAGAATACACATCAAGACGGCCTCATCACCACCCAGCTGTGAGAAATACTCAACTGCTGCTGATCACCACAACTTCAGCAAGTCATTTGCATCATTTGAAAGGTGCTCTGCCAACCGTTTGACTGTGACCAATATAATTTTGTTACTGTCACCACCATGTGCAATGATGAGCATTTTTCTGCTGCTTTTATTGGTAGACCCCAACGAAACTAGGACCAGATAACTTGTATTTCAGCATATGTTTAGCTTTGGTAGCACCCTTTGTTATCAGCTTTCTCTTCTTAAACAAACTCCCTTCCCTATGATCTAAGTGCCAAAAGCACTTATCCAACATATACAGTATTTGATGCAGCTCAGTCTATTCTCCGTGATGGATGTTACTGATCACATGAGATGAAATCTGGCTTCAGACCAGAAGAACGGACTCATAATTCATACACCTCTTTTATTAAAGTGCAGTATGAGCCTGTCAACAGCCTTTGGTAGAGTTTCTTCCTCCTCCGCAGTCCAATGATGTCACCTGCAGGTGAAAGTGACACTGTTGTTTTTACGATCTCCTCCTTTTCTTCCCGTGCCACCATTACATAATCCCCTCTGAATAAAGAGCAGTGGATACTTACCTGCCTACTTTATTCACCATACATGGTGGCCCTATATCCCTTACCTGTGGTGAATAGTACTTAGTGCAGCAGGTTCTATTGTACCTGCAGATATAGAGAAGGAGGCCCGGGCCCCCTCGGTGATCCGGTGTCGTGTAGTCTCAGGTTTCCTTCAGGGAACCCCTAGTATCTTTCCGTTTGGCCAACATAATGTGTGACTTCCTGTCTGCGGCAGGGATATGACTGAAGGAGCTCTCCAGGGACACAGTGACAATTATCTTCCTCTTTAGTTTCTCCTTTTCTTCTTGTTTGCCTGTTTTTTTTTTTTTTTAAACAAAGAGATTTGCATGCATGTGAGTGAGTATGTGCATGTAAAAAAGATGTTGACATACTTAGACCCAATGTTGAAATTTTTGGCACTTCTCTATAACTCATGAGTTCTGCTGGTGCATTACGTTACACCACAGAAGAAATAGACAGCAACGCGATTATCCTTCGGCAGTAAGTAAACAGCCGTGGACTGTATTTGCAAGTTTATAGCTGCAATAGCCCATCAGAGAAACACTTGAACCTGAGTTTATTCTTTGGCGTCCATGGCGTAGGAACACTGGAGCTAATGTGGACCTCCTCATAAGTGTAGTTGGTGGTCCGGTGGTTACAGATACCAAGTGGAGACCACAGGAACTTTAACTGGTCAAACTGGTGGGCTTATTTATATCTGACATAAAACATGTTAGAAGAGAGACAACATATTGAACTTTAAAGCACAATGCAGCTTGATAATGTACAACACGTTCAGTGAAATCTGATACTGAACTGTACACCAGAGGTGCCCACTGCTGCACACTGCAATGCAGAAGTCTACTTTTAGATAGAAGATAGCCCCGTTTGTGGCCTCAAAGCACCGCACGTCTGTCACATAGAGTTCCCTTCGCAAAACCTGCTAGAGGGATGAATCCTCACAGGTATTTTCGTGATCGCACAGATCTCTACTTCATGCCAGCAATGATAAAATCAATGTTTAATTAATTTAAAATTTCCATAGACTGTGTGGCTACAGCAGCTGTGGCAGGTTGAGGCGCATGCTGAGGAAATGTTGGTTTTAAATGCTGATTGTGCCTAGGGCAAACATTTTATTATTCAGGGCAAACAGGACACATCTGTGGATTAAAACAGACTTTGAATACCAATCTTGCCGCTGGATAATAGGTCAAATACTCACAAAGCGTACACCAATAGTGTAATTTTAAGAAATCTATTTTTGCAATAAGTATCAGTGGTGGATTATCATTGTTTTCTTGCAAGTTAAAACCACTTTTTCCAAACTAATCTCATCACTGCTACAAGATTAGTTAGTAAATATGTATAAATATCTGGACAATGCACATTGTTGAATTTTATCCCAGCATCAGTAAATTAATACTTTCTTTCAAATACATGTCAAAATCCTTTCAGTCCTGCTCATTTTGTCATGTCTCAGGTTGTCATGTTTTCCTCAACCTGAGAAAGCCGAGCGCATCCTCGTGGGACTCTGGTAAAAGGTGAAACTCAAGACGATCTCTAGTTAGTGTAGCGTAGGTTAAAGCATCCTCTTTTCAGAGCCAGGCAGAGAAAGAGGGAAGGAGACAAATAGGTTCCCACCGGCAGAGAGAGGTCAGCTCTCCTGGGAACCTCTCCACTATTCTCTCAGAGTGAGGTGTGCTAGAAAAGAGTTTTTTACTTGGGTCTAGAGTGAAGAAAAGGCTCCCACCCATAACCTCGCAATCTGCCTCTGACGTGCACGCAACAGCATGCACCATCCCTCCCTCTCACACACAAACACACACTGCATTAACCTGCTAATGGATTGACCCCCTCTGCCCTGTCCCCTTTGTTTCGAGGCACAGATCACTTTCCTCCTGCTCGATTGGAGAACAGCAGGCGAGCTGCGTTCCCTCACACACCCATCAAAATGTTCAAGAATAGGTGAGCAACCTTTCATATACATTGTGTTGTATGGAGGGAGGCCTGTGGTCTCACACACACAGGAACGGCAGCTGTGGTTTGCATGGTTTCACTTCATGCATCTCCTCATATTTGCCTGCTGCGCATTTGTGAAGGCATTCGGTCCAACAAAATGCAAAAACGCGATGATTTTCTGGCAGTTTCATGCCTTATTATAGGAACATATTCTCTGGAACTCAAACTGAAAGCAGACAGTAATTTTTAATGAGGAAGCAAGAACTTACATGTAAATGTAATGCCATTATACTCCTACATGCACAGTCTAGTTCTGCTCAAACTGACTACTACTAGTGTACACCAGTTGAAATGTATACAGTGTCAAGAAAAACTTCCATCTGGATCAAAATATACATGATCACATATGACAGATTTTATGTCATATAAAGTTTAGAAAATCAATCAACTAAAACCACGAAGAAGATGAATATATGTGTACATATAAACACAAATTAAGTAATGTTTTACAAGTGACATTGTACAGTATTTTCCACTGTAGGAACTCACATTCAAGTTCTTCTTTGTATTTCACCCAGAACAAAAGCCAAAACAAAACAAAATCTTCTTCTCCTTTTTTGAGGTTTTAGTTGACGTCCTTGACGTTACATTGCTGCCACAAACCAGACATATGTCATGAGAAAGGCAGGGCCTGTTTAGCAGGCGAGTGAAGTAAGTGCTTTTGGAGTGACAACAATGCAAAACAAAAAAAGGGGGGTCTTGGTTTGCGCAAGCATGACAGCGGCCCAAACTCACATCCAGGCGTGTTGAACCACTAGTTTTCAGTGTTGCTCCACTATTCGCTCTTGTTGTGACGTGAGACGACACATCAGGCTTGATCAATCACAATCAGCAGAACTGCTGGCGCATCCTGAAAGTACTGCACTTTCAGAAACTCTTCCCAATATGCGAGAAGTAAAAACGCTGGAAAGAGGAGCCTGCATCGATGGTTACATGTTGCATTGCTTTTCATTAACTTTCTGCTGTAAAAAAAAAAAAGGGCTGCAAATGTACTGTTGACTGGATGGATTGTGAGTCAACCCAATCTAACAGGTTAGAGCTGATTTCACTCTCACCTTTGGGCTTTAATTACATTGAGTATTACCATATTAATCTCATCATGTTGGCTCCAGTGAAACAATTCTGACATTTATGGGACTGTAAAATTGTTTAATAAAATAAAAGCGATGGTTGGATGGATGATTGAAGTGAGGTTTTTTTTTTTTTTTTAATGTCAAGGCACAAAATGGTTGTTCAGCATTGTTCTGATACAATAACATTTCTTTGTCACTCGAATCCTTTCAAAAGTAATCTGTTACTCTTGAACTCCTTTGTGTGATTCCTGTTTTTCCATTGATCTGAGCTTCTCCCTCACTCTGACCTTTCATTTCGAACAGATAATCCCTCTGTCCACAGACATGTGCGATGTTTGAGTGTGTGACGAACGCCCTTGATCTGCCTGGGTGAAGGATTTTGTGACAAACATGCTACCTCACACCAGAATCTGACTCTACAAAACTGCTTCAAAGAGATCTGGGAGACGACTAGAGTTTCGCATTTATGCGTCTTGTTTGGGCTTCAGCCCAGGAGTTGTATGTCTGTGTTTAAATGTATTTGAGTAGGACTCTTGGTGTGTGTGTGTGTGTGTGTATCTGTGTGTGTGTGTTTACATCCCAACACATCACTACTGGGACCATTTGGTGTGCTGTGTGTGACTAGCCTAAACAGCGCTCATCATGTAACTGAAAGGTCACGAGTTTGACCTCATGCATGAATGTCTTAATCAAGTTTTTTTTATCATTCTTTCCAAAACTACTCCCATCACTACATCCCTCGTATGTACAAACTAGTGCACCATGAATCCCTTCGAGTAAAGATTGTCTGAAAGCGTGCGTCATGCACATACGAGGGATGTTTGCGTGTTGTCCTTCTCTTTGATGAAGGCTGATTTTTTTGCCCCACCTTTGAGTGCGGCTTTTCGGAACAGCTGTGAACACTTTTGCTTCCAGACGTGGTGAGACGATACGTGGTGCATGCTAATTCCCTTCATGTATTTGGGCCTTAAACATGACAGTGACTGTTCAGGCCTCAGCAGTTTAGTCGTGTTGTTTGGGTAACCAGTATAAAATTAGACAAACCTAAAGAGCTGGAATGTGAATGTGAAACTATGATACTCAAACAGAATAACAAGATTAAAATGTATTTATTTTCATATTACAATGGTGGTTGGCAGTGATTCTAATGGATGATGCATGTCACATACAAGTCATTGGGTGTTTTCTGGCACATATTTTAGGATATAATCTTTGTGATAAACTTGGCAGAAGTATAAAGGACAGATTTGTTTTTGCCCCCATTACCCTCTTTTTGACAATGACAGTAAGAATGGACAGAGCCTGAGTGACGTCACCCATAGGTTTCTGAAGCGCTGTTTTGAAGCAAAAAATATGTGGCACTGACCACGGCAAAAACATGGATCATCAGCGGACCTGAGGCGGGCTGGAGGATGCCTGGGTGCTCCAATAAGCCATCTGTAAGTGCACTTATCTGTAAATCAAAGCGGCAACACTTTTAATTCTGCATAACTTTAAGCCCTAATATCTTATGAAAGGGTGAGTTGACCAAAACCGTTTCCTGAACCAGGCTGTAAACATGTTTATTTCTGCTGTGAAGCTGGTGCTTATGGAGATTGGCTCACTTCTGCAGCCTGTTTCAAGCGACCTCTCGAGGAATTACAGTTTTTAGCACTTCTGCATTGGCTTAATTTTCCAGCACTGGAGGTTCCCACTTACTTTTTGAGCTGTTTCCCAAAATATCAATTAAGTTATTTAATTTTTGTTGTTGTTGTTGTATCCTCCCCTCCTCAGGGCAAACAGTAGCTGTATACTGAAAGGTTGCGACATGTTTGAATGACATAAGATTTGGTTATTGTCAAGGAAGCACTGGTTTTACTCCAAGTTTTAAGACTGCAGTACAGTGTTGTACTTTATTGTGCTATAAATCCATGCACATTGGAATAGATATGAAAAAAAAGAGTTCATGTAACTTCTGTGGTGTCAAAAAGAAGTCATATTTACTCAAAAACCCTCAACATGCACGCTACCTCAGAGAGGAATTGTAACATAAACCATGTGTCTGTAGCTGTAGCTCTGATTATATGAGGAGGAGGAAACCGACCTCCAATTTTATGGTATGTTTGTCTTTTTGTACTTCACAATTTATGCTGATCTGTGTTAGCCCGAGCATAAATGTTTGTCACTGTCTTTGTCTGTTTATAACAGACAAAACGGGGAAGGGATGTGTGTGTGTGCGTGGTGGTGGTGATGGAGGGAGGGAGCCGGGGGGGTGCAAGTGGATGAAATGTGATCCCATTAAGCAGCAACCCTCCTCCCTTCCCCCCAAACCCCAAGGCCATTCTAACTCTTTGCTCAGAGTCTCCCTCCCTCCTCCAAACCATCCCTCTCTCAAAGTTTGGACACCTGCCAGGTCCCACAGTCATTATCCTAATGAGCATTGACAGCCTAAAGTCAGTCTGGCTACAACACACACACAAACACACACTCACAGTGTCTAGAAGTCTTATTATACACACCACACATACCTTGGATATGGATCTTTTAGTCTTATCAATTTCAAATCGTAGTGTTAGTATGAATCACTGAATGAGTCACATTAACAGACTATGAGGCTTTAGAGGTGTGTTCATTCACATGATAATGTGATAATTGAAGACAGGACCTCTAAACAGACTACAGTCGTCTTCAGTGTCCTCGCACTTTTAGTTCTGGACTAAGCTGTAATTGAAGCTTATACCCGTAAAATTGAGGTAATGTTTACATGTCTTCTTGTCAGTCGCAATTCTCAAACAGCATCAGTGCAACGTTTTATTTGAAACCAGATAGCCAGACAGCAAGACAACAAACAGGCCTGTGTTAAGACTAAAAACGGCGCTGTATTGTTGGGGGGTGTGTTGCTTCAGGGACAATGAAATGCAAACCAGGAAGTCCAATTCAAGTAAAAAAAAAACTTATTCGATGCCGAAACACTCCACAATGCAACAGTGCAACTCTGGAACTTTGTCTCTTATCACCAGGATACCCTATGTGTACCCTATGTGTATGTGTATGATGTAAAAAAATTAGAAATAGTGTTGCCAAGTAACCTATCAGGAACAAGGGTGTGCACACATATGACTAGTCACCACGGTGTTTTACAGAATGATGTCATGTTGCGTCGTGGAAAAGTTGAGCCAGCTTCAACTTTTTTTTTTTTTTTTTTGTGTTGACACCCCGGCTACATCTTCTCATTCAAATGAATGAGAGTGCTTAGGCACAGCTGTGTTCTTGGAGCTGAATGCTAACACCGGCATGCTAACAAGCTCAGAGTGACAATGCTAACACGCTGTGATGTGTAGTGGCTGTAATGTGCACTTGTTTGAAAGCTTAGAGTGTTAGCATGGTAGCTTTTTATAAAGACAAGACACAACTGAGACTGTTAGGATGCTGCTATACCAACAAACTGGTGCACACATCAACATATATCAAATATATCACCATCTCATATTGTAATCCTCACCCTAAACATGACTCTGAAAAGGGTGAGGTCTATCCTAGAGTGACCACAAACCAGGACCCCAAAGTGTGATGCACGTTCATGCACATATACGTGCACCATAAGCGTTTTCATCAGGATGGGTGACAATTATTTCAGTGCCAAAGAAAAATGTGCCAAAGAGCAGCTTGCATAAGAATTATTTGGAGCCCACCTGCAACGCTGTATCCAGTTCTCTTTAAACATCTATGCTTTCAACACCATGGATGCAAGGTACTTCATGAAGGAGCAAGCCTCCTGGAGCTCTTTAGAAAATACAGACTTTCTCTTGACTGCTAACCGTTAGCATACTGTATACCTGTATGAATATATATGTGACAATGAATTCAGGTTCTGTCATAAAGAGCTACAAGCGTCATAACTTATGAGTCATGGGCTGACAGCCTGGACGACGGCAGCTAGTGTGGTGCACTGTGTATGTTTTGATATTGGGTTACGTAATAATAAAATCAAACCAGGATGTCTGGTCATCGTAGTCTTTCCTACATCTGAAATTCACTTTGAGGAAACAGGTTTTTCTTTTATGTTGCATCTTTAAGAAGGAAAAAAAAAATCTCACAAAACAGAAGTTGGATTATAATTGAAGGAAACCAAACCCATATCCAGCCACGTCTGTTTCACATGGGAAATTTCATGAAGGAGACACCTGCCAGCCTGATGAGAAGCAACGCCACCTGATGAGACGGCGCATTTCCTGGTGCGACACCGCCCGTCTGGTAGGAACACATACAGGAAACTGGTAAGTTAAGTGGCTGGTGTGTGTGTGTGTGTGTGTGTCGTATATGAGTGTGTGTGTGTATACAGGCTACACCCTCAGGAGTGTGCCACCACGGCAACTGTCTTCATGGGAACAATACCACCTGTCGCTCGGGGCTACCAGACAATGAAGGCCAGATGGGGAGCAAAGGGTGGAGGACGGACCCAAAAGCCGACCTAAGCAGGGGCATCAAATCAAATTGTTTAGGTATTCCTGATGCCAAGAGCCTATGGTTTTATTGTTTATCAGCGTTTGTATCGGTAATACAGTACATGGCCATCTGTCTTTCTCTTTTTTAGTCGCTTTGTTTCTTTGTCTCCCTCGCTCTTTGATACACATCCATACTGTATGCACGATGAAAAGCTGTTTTTTCTTTTGTGGTCACAGGCATTCACTCCTGAGTTTTAGATTTATATATATACATGGTAATTTGCCAAAATTGGCCACAATGAAAAAGCTTAATACTCATTAAAAATCATCTATAAAGGTGTTTCCTTTTAATAGTTGTGTGCAGAGGTGAACAAACCTCAAGCTTGCCTTGATAAAGTGTAACCAGAATCAGATTCCTTGTGTGTGTGTGCGTATCTGGCCAAATAAAGTGATTCTGATAAAACAGGACAAACAGCATGTCAACGTTTTAAAATTTCTCCATTGTTATTGTTTTATTTTAATATCTGGAACTCATCACATACTTTGCACATGCATAACAGTCAAAATATACAAAGATCAAATAGAAAATTGTGATAATTAAAGACCATTTTGTTGCACATTTTTAAATGTTTGACAGTGTTTTTGAAGAATATATTTTTAGATGCCACGGAAACTCACTAACTGTTACGTTTGGAGTCAACAGTGTCCATCAGCACTCAAAAGGCAACTCATTATATTAAATAATATCTGAAATTGGTATTTTTAATCGTCATTTTCAGTGTTTAGATCTGCATATGGAAAAACATTAATGAATGAACATGTTTCCTTTCTCATTCCTCATCATATATTTGAATTGTATTTAAAAAGTCTTCATATAGAAGCTTGCTGGAGTTAGGAGAAATGGTTTTTAAAACACAGCTGTATTTATACTCCTTAACATTAGGGAAATGTAGTCATCACTAACATTAAGTGTGACTTACGATTGTTTTAATTCTCACAGAATATCGACACCAGCTGTGTTGTAGAGCCTCTCCCAGCTGCTATGGAGCGGTTCCCTCTAAGCACTTTCACAGTCAAAAGTAAATTTCAGCATCTTCTGACTCCTACAATTTCTGTATTTGCACCTCAGAGAGAGAGAGAGAGAGGTGACACAAGTTAATCATTTGCCATCACTTAAGCAGTCACACACACATTACTGCTAAGGTAATAGTTAGAAATCACTGTGTCTGTCTGAAAGGAGTATAAACAGAAGCTGCCCTTTGGGCCAGGCCTCAGTGAGGCAAAGGTTCGGTCAGGAGTCACCTCTTCTTCAGTCAGTGGTCTTTGTCTTTCGAACACATCCCTCATTTCCTCTTGTGTATCTGTTGTGACTAGTCCAGTTACAGTTTTACTGAGAAAACATTTTCACTTTAAAAGGGAAACATGAACACTTTCAACTCCTTCCTTTTGTCAGGAATGTATTTCCCGTCTGACACACAAAAAAACACATTACACAAGGGGTCAGAAACTCCATGAGGTTCAACTGGGATAACTGAACACTTGTAAGGCTGACTAACTCTGAAAGAAACACGACAAACAGATTTGGAGACTCTCACTAGACAACAACATTACGGCTATAATGCAACAGCTGGTAATATCAGGTACTTCCTCCATGTGGAGAGAATATCAGATGTTATGAACATGTAAATGTCTGAGAGAAGAAGAAGAGAGAGAAGACAGATTTTAAAATAATAAAGAGGGTATGTTAGACACTTACAGGTACACAGCATCACTGTATCATGCTGAACGAGTACATTTTTATATAAAGACAATGGCCATTTGTGCTCATCAGCCACATGGCGAAGGGGTCATTCTAGTCTTGAAGTCTTTTCCAGTTCCCATAACTTGTATGATTACCCCATGAAAAGAAATAGTATGCGCACGAGAGCAGGCGTTTTCTTTTATCCCCCCCTCACCTCCGCCTTTTTTTTTTTTTTTTTCTTATAAACGATGGCGCATTCAAGTATAAATCTAAGCTATCCCTGTCGCACATGCCATGCTGCCATTGGAAGTATAGGAGTGAAGGCTGAATAGAACAGGAGAATGTGGGAACTGGAGGTTTTCTGCCCTGTCAGGGTCGCCATCTGCTCTTTATCCATGCTGGCACCAAGCCCTGGTCCAACCCTTGGCACCTACACACACACACACACACACACACACACACACACACACACACACATTGCATGCGTAGTATAATTGTAACTTTGCGAAGAAAAGCGGATGTGCAAAGCGTCGTAGTTAAACAAATGGAGAAGCAGACAATGCATTTCAACAACAACAACAACAAAAAATGAGATTATGCTTGTTTAAACGTGTAAAACGTCCATGTGAGTGGGTTTTGTATATTTAGAGTTTCCTTCAGCGTTTCTGGCTTTTATTTGAAATGAGTCAGTGAATGGAAGAACAAGAGTAAGTGTTTATTTGTGGATGTCCTTGTGTGTGTGTGTGTGTTTGTGGGTGGGGAGTGCTTGAGTTTGTGTGTGAGTGAGCATTTGTATGCAAAACAAAGAATATGTCTTAGTGTTTGAGTGAAAAGACAAGAGGGCCATAAGTATTTTGTGTGTTTGCAGTGTGTGTGTGTGTGTGTGTGTGTACCTCTGTGTGAATACAAACCCAAAGTGATTGGCTTTTGTTTTTCGAAGGAGTGGGTGGGGAAGGTGTGTGACAAGCTTGTTTTCCTCCTTTTGGGTTACTTGGCTCGGTCAGGGTGTTAGTGCATGAGTGTGTGTGTGTGTGTGTGTGTGTGTGTGTGTGGGTGTGTGGTGATGATGTTGGTTCCCAAAACAAAACCAGCACCTGTTTTTACAGGCTCACACACACACACACACACACAAACCCATTCATCTGTTGTCATCCTAGACCTCCTCTTTTTCCTCCTTTAGCCATTTCTTTACACTTTCACATCAACAAAAGCAAAAGATTTTTTAAATATAAACATTTGATACAATCAATAACACCTGATGACACTTTTTTTGCACAGAATATCAAAGTCTTTAGAGATTTTAAACCCAAATTTGGCTACAAACTCCTATAGAGTTCTTTTTTTTTTAACTGTAAATATGAAAGAGAGGAGAAAAGAATGATGGCTCACAGGCTCCATGGTGACAGGCAGTTGGCATAGTAACCAATGAAGCACAGCTCGCTGAGGTTTACAGCTGGTGCCACATCTGTGACCAATCACATTATTTGGCCAACGCGTCCTGTTGTATAATGGCATTCGAAAACATCACTCATCACAAACTCACAAACACGTATGTGTAATCTAGAAGATGCAAAACAGTTTCGGCCGAGAACGACTTCAGTAATTTGAAGAGCTACGAGGACTACGAGGATTTTATTTCATGTCAGTAACACGTCAGTGCTGCTGCCTCAACAACAACCACAACAACAACTTCAGCAGCTGATAATATATTGTGGAAGTTATAGCCACAGGATATTACTGTTTGTGATACAGATTTGTAGAATGACAAAGAAAAAGACATTAAAATACATAAATAAATGGGTCCCTCATCGTCATCGTTCCAGTTTGCAAATGGAAAAATGATCCATTAAAGAGCAGCACAGATGTAGCCTGGATACTCAGCTGCTCTCTGTGACCACTTATGCTGGATACTGTGTTTCCCACTTTCTCTGTTTTCCATATACGCACCAGAATTTTAAGACTTATTCACTCTGGAGTGGTTTTTGTAAAAGCTAAAAGTTTTTGGCTCAGAGAAAAACTTTTAGCAGGTTTAGTTCAAGTGGACGGAGACTCAAAAAAAAGAGAGAAAATTATGCATATTTAAATGTTAGTTTTGTTAACGTAGACATACTGTCAGCTGTGATCCCTGGCGGTAATCTGTTTAAGACAGATAATCTGATAATGTTGTCAAGTGTTAAACCCCTTTACTCCTAGTTTCAGTTCCACATATATCAGATGTACCATGAAGAACAAAATTGTGATGGTCTTATTTATAAGTAAATAAGTATATAAGTTATCATTTGTTTATCCAGACTTGTGCTGTTTAATATGAGTTATGCCTTTTATGTACAGGCAATCAGATTCCTGATAAATTTTATACTTAATCTGGGTTTATGTCGTGTATTATAGCATTATGTTTTTAGTATTTATACTTATTTTATTTATTATGATCCGTATCATTTATTTTATTTAGTTTCCAGTTGTTTTCAGGTGTCTAATTTTTGCTTTTCGGTTGTTTTGATGTATGTCAACATTTAATCCGTTTAAACATCCTACGTTTTGTAAATCCTAGATTTCAATTGCATTTGATTTGTTTGAAAGGTGCTATATAAATAAAGTTTGATTGATTGATGACAAACAAACAACAAGAAAACAAGTCAGAGTCGTCTACAGACGCTGACTGACCAACCACATGACTCCACGTCACTGTTATTGTTAGTCATGGTTTGTGAGTGAGCGAGTGTGTGCACGTGCATGTGTGTGTGTGTTTTTATGTGTGTATATGGATGTGTGTTTGTGGCTTAGCAGTCAATCCCTCCAAACAGGACTGTCATTAACCCTTGTAGCTTTTGAAGGACCACCCAGATGTGTATGTATGTATGTGTATGTGTGTGTGTGTGTGTGTGGCCTGTAGACTGGCATTGTGTTGTGTGTTATCTATCCACTCCAGTCTGTCCATCTGTACTGCTAAGACAACAATCCCCCCCCACCAGGAGTGGAAGAGAGGAGACTATTATATCACCATGGTAATGCACAACACTCAAAATGGAGGGAAAACTTTGCAGAAGAAGAAAAAGATGTCATCAGGATAAACTATGAATTTATACCATATAAAACTTGGATATTGCCATGGCAACCACCCGTTGCCCTTTAGTTTAACTTAAACAGGTCATGTCCGTGCCCTAATGTGACACATCCTCGCCTAATTTTCCCCCTAATGACCCACCAGAGGGACACTTGAGGGGCCCACATGCCCTCTGGTTGGCCCAAAGACCCCTTTGCTTGGCTCAAAATGCCCTCCAATTGGCCCGAGTGCCCCTCTGGTCAACCTAAATGGCCCTCTGGTCAGCTCAAGTGTTGCTCTGTTTGTGGCAAAATTGAACCCTCACTCTGCACATGCATAAAATTCCCCCCTTTTATTTTTGTTCCTTGGCCTGTGCACGCCACTATGAGAATGGGTTGTAGCAGCTACAAGAAAGAAATGACAAAATGACACAAAAACATTAAAAATAACAGGAATAACAAACAATCTTAGGGTTACATAAAAAGTCAACATACAAAGATATCGTTCATATATCAGGATGAAAATTCCACCACACTTGTGTGAACAAATAAAAGGGAACCTTCACTGAAAAAATAAAACCTCCACATTCCTGATCCATGACCTGAAATGTTTTGAAATACTTTGAGAACTGTGAGTCTTTAAAGTCTATGTAAAGGCAATTCTGAGATTTATTTTTAAATACATTAAATATGTTGGAAAATAGTTGCTGAAAACATGTGAAAAGACGACGATACATTACTGAAATGTGGAGTTAGAGGTTAAAACAGTTTTTCACCAGTTTTCAGTCCAGGATTTTGTGGGCGGTCCTTAAAGGGTGGCTCGATGACACACTGAGGCCACCCTGAGCATACCCCTGCACCCCTAGCAGAGAGATAGACGTTAATTCATCTCGCTCAGAGTGTTTCAAAGTTAGTCATGAAATTTTCTGAACTCATCTGACACGTTTCAGTTGCTTCAAAATGGCTGCTTGACTGCTCCCACGAGTGGGCGTGGCTTCAGCGTCTTCAGCGGACACGCCCCCACAGTCCATTCCATAGACATTCAAATTTAGCTGGGTGGTTAATAACACTTTATTCTTTGGTCTGACAAACTCAGAACACATATTTATTATTACTTTACACAGACTTTAACAAAAGATTATCCTTGCTCAATTTAGTGACAGCAGAGATAAGACAGTTCACAATTGTTTTATTTCATTTATTAATATGTTGATTCTGTATCCATGGAAAATCATATGACCCAGCAGCCTGAGAAGAGAGAAGAAGAGTTTACCTTGAGTCTTGAGTTTTTGGGTTCGGTAATACATAAACAGAAATAGTATATCACACAACAAACAAAACCACTGCTTACAGATGTATTTTAAGAGTTTTCAAGTAGATCTACTGTAGCTGTGAAGGAAAAAGAGAGTGTTTCCCATTCACTTTCCTGACGCTCACCTTGATTTTGTGCTTCAACATGACAGTCTAGCAGTAACCAGAGCACTACGAGTCTCCTGCAGCTGCCGAAACACACAAAGAGTCCCTTCTTCGTAACTTTATATTCAACACAGTGGTCCTCTGCACGGGATATGTTCAAAGATGGAAGCATTACATGGGCGTTTCAAAGGGCAAGCTCGGCTGCAAGACCTCAAACGCACTCTCGCACACACAAACACACACACACACACACACACACACCCTTCACACACCTGTGCAAACTCTCCATCCGACTTCCTCTCTCCAAGTCACACACACACACACACACACACACACATACACACATTTCCTGTGGGCTCATACACTGCCCAGTCTGTTCTCTAGGGCGTTGACTGCTGGGCACTTCAATGTGTACCCAAGTGTAATGCTTCAGTGCTCTGGGACTGGCATGCAGACAGCGCACACAAACACACACACACACACACGCACACACACATGAATATTACATGGTAATACACATACAGTGGAGTTGGAGAGTGTGAGGGCAGTAGTTGGGTTGATGGTTGTAGTAGCAATGAAACAATATCTATGAGGTCAACGTGTTGACTCTCAGCTTTAATTTGAGGATGTTTACGCTCACATCAGATGAACAGAGTAGGAAATGTAACCATCATATGTTCCAATATTATCGGTCAGAACATAATTGGAGTTCACCTGTGCTTAACTGACACTTGTGTGTTGTAGCAGACTAAGGACTATGGTAAATTCATGTATTTTTTGCAAGAGACTTACAGTATTTGTCTTGTAAAACACTCTAGGACTGTCTGACTTTTCATTGTCAAGTTTGCTATTGATCAAGTGCGCAAATTCTCATGGCACCAAAGTTGAACTCAATATCAAACATTTGCATGAATTCATGTCACTCTAGTGATCAAATCTACAAATCGCAGTGGTTTTCATTCAACTGTACTGGACTTGTTTTGTGCAACATTACTCTTTTAACATATTTGGCAAAGCATGTCAATACCATAAAAACATGGTTTATATAGGAGACAGCCTCTGCTAGGCTTGTTCTGTAGTTTGAATAATTGTTTTTCTAGTTTAGGGGACTTTTTTGTGGCACCTTTAGGCCATAAAAACATCATGGTCACCTGGTCTATAAATGTTTGGGATCATTGTCCTAAAACTGGAGGATTATGTGTAAAACAGGCTAAGAGTCCTGCACCGTTCACCTGAAATGGATGCGATCATCCACAAAATATCCTCAAAGCTGAAATCTGGCACTTAGCAGTCAGTGTTTCATTTCAAATTTCACATTTCCAATGTGCTGGAGTTCTGAGCCAGAGCAATGAAAAACACACAATTATCCAACAAAGTCCTGTTGTATCCACACAGCTGGGCAAGTGGGAAGGAAAGGAAAGAGCTGGGTGATCTTTAACACACACTTGATCACACACACACACCACCACCTACACTGTTTACACACCTCTAAGCAAATGTCTGAGAAGAACGACGCAGCCGTGAAAACCTAAACTGAGTCCTTGTGTTGTGGACGACATTTCACTCAACATCGACTCAACGTCAGTTCACACCACACAGTTGACACGACACACCATTTGTAAACACGCTATACACACACACGCACTCATCACATAGATTTAAAGAAGATCAAGACATTTGAAACATTCTTGTCGTCCAATAAAAACTCTACTTTTCTTCGCTTTTTTATTTTTACCTTTTGCTTCGCCACTTGCTGACCTCTTAAGAGACTCTGGTGTTCCCGTAATCATGACAGAGCAGGCTCTCTATACGTAAAACTATATATAAATACTGCTCTAAATGTCAAATTTAATCTTTCATTGATTTCATTAAAACTTTTATTAAAATCAATTCTAAACAACATGAAATGCAAAAAAAATATGCGCTGATGATCCTCTAAAGAGCATTTAAGATGTGCCACATTCCATACAATAGATATTTAGGTAATGATTGATCTTATAGATGATGTAGGAGTATCAGAAACTAATTTATCAAATATAATACAAATGGTGTTATAGTGTGGATGAAAATGCAATTTCCCAGTTTGGGATTAATAAAGTATCTTCTAATCTAATCTCTAATCTTACTTTCGCAGTAAATCTGACTGTTTTACTGAGTTAAAAGTAACATAACCCTTTGCTAGGACACTGTGTACAGTCCATGAGATATTACCTGACATGTACAGTATGTTTGACTACACTATGTAGTGGTGAATTCCAACGCACATACCATCGGTAACTCCAAGGTCAGGTTTACACAAGAAACACCCACTATTTCTCTGTGGTTATTATTTCTCTTAGAAAGCAACCAACAAAAACTCACACACTGATAGAAAAATCAGCTACTTAATAATTAATGAAAGTCCGTTTGCTTGCCGTTTACATCGTTAAGTGGTCGTCTTCTCCCTCGCCAGGGTTGAAGAGACATGTGATGCAGACCATGACTGATAAACTGTAGTCTGTTCATGGCTGCACTTATACAACTCCTACCACTCAGCAACTCAATCTGCTCTGTGCTCACAGGTCTTTCGCAGTGCTTTCCAAATTAATAGATGTGTAACCGATACATAATACTGTACATTTATCTTTTATGTTACACGCATAAAACAATAAAACAATCCTTTGTTTTATGAGTCAATGAGATAAGGTTGAAAATCAACATCGACTGGCAAGAGGTCACTGAGTCTTTGTCAAAATATTATTTCCATGGCTAAGAGTGCTAATTTTAAAAGAGTTTTTAACCTTTGATTACAATATATTGGCTCATTTTATGTTTTAGATGAACTGCATACCATTCCAAATTACTAACACTGACCAAACTTAAGTATTAATACTATGACCAAAACTCAACCGTAGACAGGAGGTTTATTTAAGTGTATTTAAGCCTCCACATCCATCTCACAGTATTTACCCGCCCGCCGGCTCTTTACTTCCTACTGACCAAGACAATCTCTCCCTCTGACCTGGCCTCTGACCTTTCCCCTTGGTATCACCTGCCATAAATGGACAACGTTTGAACAAGGCATTCTTAGTCGGGGTGAGGCAACAATCTGCATCAGGAGGCAACAGCAGCCCTCGGGGAGGGCTGGAGCCGGCCCCCTCTCTGCTTTATGGTGCTCATTTAGGATGCAGGCAACCAGAGAAATGTGTGTCATGATTGTGTGTGTGTGTGTGTGTGTGTGTGTGCGTGTAAGAACTGATTTAGGGCTGGAGGCAATGAGTGTAGACCAGTGCTGGAATCCAGCTGGCTCCACAGCTAGCTAACCATCAACTAGTAATGAGTCAGACAGACAGACAGGCAGTCGGATAGGCAGAAAGTCGGATAGGCAGACAGATCCGTTTGACAGATACACAGTGGCAGATAATAACTGCAGACAGATAAAAAAAAAATGTGTTATGTCTGAAAAAGACACTCAAAAATGTGTACTGGTGTAGTAAAATGAGAAAAACATTTTCTCTTGTTGCCATTTGAAGCTCCCTGAGTGCAAAGAAAGAGCAGCTTTAGTAAAACAAGTAGTAATATTTAAGAATAGTTGACTGTAGCCATGTTTATTTTACTGTGACAGAATTAAGCAGTGATTAAAATAAAGTAATTTTGAGTTGGACAGCTTGACTCTTCCACTGTGCCCTCACTGTTTGGCATCTTTAATCATTTTCTTGAGTAAATCCCCACAAACTTTGTCCTGATGAAAGGAATAAAAATGATGTGTGTGGATGGAAAGTAAAGTGTTGTAAAGTAAACATCCCTTATTTTAGTACATCTCCTCTATAGATACAGGACTTCCACTGTAATGTTTCACAAAGAGCACTGTGACGTATATATAGAACTTTTTATTTATAGCGTTTTCATTGTGAGTTTTAGAAGAGAACTGAAACTGCCAAAGTCAATACAACTAGTATTATCTTTAAACAAAGAGGTGGTGTTTAATAATTAGTGCTAAAAGGTTAGATACCCCCGACACACACACACACACACACACACACATTCACACACGACACAGGCCTTTGCTCCTTGATAGGAAGGAAGAGTTGCTGTAAATTTGTTTTACACTCAGCAGGGGACATCTGTTGGAGTCACGGGAGGTGGAGGGTGGTGGATGGGGGGTCACACTACAGGAAACCGGCCAGCAGGAAAGAGGATGTCATGATTTTGTTGTCAATAAGAATACTGTTTGTTTGCCTGTGTCAAGTCAACATCACTGTGTACATGAGGTGCATCCATCTATATACTGTATATTATGTACATTTATTGAAGTAATCAATGGCCATATTACATCAATTGATGCCTACACCAACTTTGTCCTGGTGAAAGTGAACGGGTTGTCAAAGTAGCATAGATGCACCAGTCCAAGGAGTGAACTGATGTTTAGTTTCTCCTCTTGGCTGAGGTAAAAAACGTACCCAGAAACCCCATCGGGCAGGTCTCATGGTCTCGTATTACGTCCTCCACGCAACTTCAAAACCCAACGGGAGCAGAAGCGGAGCGTTTAGCCCACCAGACTTGCTCAGATTTGGTCATTTTTCTTGGTTTAGGTGCTTCTAAATATGCTTCTAAATGTGTAAATATGCTATGTGGTTAAGCTGTTTTGCTTTTGTCTGTTTCTAAGACCGACAGTTTGCACATGAACTCCTGATAATTGTATAAAAGTAGTTGAATTTCCTTAAAGTATCTATCTATCTATCTATCTATCTATCTATCTATCTATCTATCTATCTATCTATCTATCTATCTATCTATCTATCTGATGAAAAGGCAAATTAATTTCACATTTCTTTTTAGTAATATTCTTGAAATTCGGTTGAACTTTGCGCTGCATTTGGATGGAAATGTAGATAGCATGTTTAAGTTGTTAGTGTATCACGATGAGTCTGCAAAGGAATGTGGGTTACCATAAAAAAAACAATTTAATATCTTCTTCAGCTACTCCTTCAGTCACACGTATCTGTACTATATATATGTGGTATAATGGAAGTATCTGTGCAGCATTTTCTTCAGAAAATGTCTATCTATATTATAATTACATGGAGAATTCAAGCAAACATCAAACAACAGAAAGAATGAAAGAGAAGACATGACATGAGATGTAAGAAAATCTATAGTGCAGCATTATATCTTTTGTTGAGACACAGTTCAGATTTGTTTTGTTAACCATTGCTGGCTCATCTTTCCTGTAGGACAGATTCAATATGTATCAGGGTTTGGTTTCCATTTAGTAGCAGATGGTATGCACAGAGTTGGGGAGATGCCTTTAAACATGTAACCTTAGACAGAAAATCCACACAGACACACGGATACTGTTTCAAAATATCTGTTGAACTTTGAAATATCACCACTTATCTGTTTAAAATGGTCAGACATTATTGTCCTGGTATACAGTGGATTTCTCTATTTAAGCAACACTACCTGATTCCTGCCAGGTGCTTCGGGTTTTAAAAAGTCTGACAGGCAGATTGTTCCCGTTTAACAGCCATGAGATGAAAGCTTGTACTATTGTCTGTAACCAACGTTATGTTGGGATGTGTACGTGTTTACCTTCACGTCATTGCGTCTGTGTAATCCGAGGACACCACTTATTTCCTCGAATGTATCCGACCTTAATGCTGTTATTCTAAAAGATACTTTAACTAATTATCTGTTGAGAGGATTAGTCTGGATAACCTGCTACTCCTCAACTTTTGTTTGTTATTTTGTTCTGTGTGAGATGCAGGGTTTAAACGAAAATGCAAAATGGCCAATGGTGGTATTTAATTCAAGTATTTTATGATCCTTTTATAATCCAACCCAGATGAGGTGCTTAACTGCAGTGTTGTGTGGTGGACGTGGGAGTGTTTATTTGTGATGAACACTGTGAAGCAATCACAAAAGAACTTTTTATGTCTCTGATTCACTGGCTTTCTCGTTACTGATACGCCCTCTCTCTCATTCACTGACTATGTCACTCGACCACAGCTGTCAAAGAAATGGAGACAGACCAAAGGAAACTTAAAGGAAATACTGTCACTATTTTGCAGCATTGATTGCAAGCCAGACACAGACATCGAAACTGGGTATTAAGGGATAGTAGAAACATAATTGTAGCTGCAACTTTCCATTAAAACGGCCACTAAGAGGCTGATGTAGGCTCCAACTGTGACGCGTAACAATCCAATCCAGTTTTATGATGTTTATTAACTGTAAGAATAACAACAAACTTAAACTGACATAACGTGACAAACTAAACTAGACGAAACTATGATATAATATGGTACGTAATGATATGAAATGAGATAATAAGTAGTGAGACTGTACAACTGAAAATACTGGAGCCTATGTCTGCCTCTTTGTCTAACTCCAGTCACCATGTGCACAGATAAAAAATAAGGTGAAACCACAACCACACCTCCCTGTGCCGATTACCAGAAGTAAAGGTGATCTAGGCAAGGTGTGTGATCTAAACAATTAAACAACTTAAACTATATACACACGTTTTGGCTCCTACTACGATTTTATAGGATGTCGCGTATTTCTGTAGATTAAACTACACAACAGCATATAAAAGTAGTTTAACGTTACCACTTTTACTTTTAATACCTTTAGTAAATCTTGGTAAAACTTTTGAATGCAGCACTTTTACTTGTAGTACTTAATAGTAAAAGATTTGAATATTTGCCAGCACTGACTGGTAAACCGTCAAGTGTAAATCCCTCATTTATGCCTTCATCATGCACCACCTTACAGTGATTTAGTAATTTAGAAGAAAACGCTGTCACCTCTCCAACATCTTTTTTAAAAAGCTTCATCGTTATGTGTTTTAGATGTTGTAAAAATGAATTTTATTTATAACAAATATCTCTTCTTTTGGGTTTAGAGATAAATTCACTAGTAGTTCAAACATACAGTAAAAAGTTTGGCCATTTCACATCTGCACAGACAATAGTGCCTGCAGTGCTTCTTTTTTTTTTCTGCACCACAATCTTCCCATCCCCCACTAACTTCCTTCTCCCTTCGTGTGTGTGTGTGTGTGTGTGTGTGTGTGTGTGTGTGTGTGTGTCAATAAGTGTGTGTATTCTCCCTCCACAGCACAAAGCTGCCATTGGTTGGCCAGATTTGTTGGAGGGAAAAAAAGAGCCGAGTAGCAGGGAGAGTGAAGCAGGGAGATAGTGCTGACTCAGGCACTCGGCCCATTGTTCTCGTCGTCTCGTAACCCTACACCTCCCTGCCTTCGAGCCAGACAGCCCATTGGCCAGCCACAAGTGCTGGAGCCAGGGGGACTGCGGTGTTAAACAGCACCAAAAAAATCTTATCTCTTCCTCCATTAGTCCCACAATGAGAGAATTCAGCAGCCAAAATCACAATGGACACAGGGCCATTCAGGTTGCGATATCTCTGCCGCATCTTGACGAGTTAGAGAGAGGTATTTTGGTGATAATCAGGGCATTTTATGTGAGGAGTCCTACCTGTTTGTTGTGCTGCTTTGACAGAAAATGCACACTTTGTAACCAGGCTTTTCTGCAAGTGTAGGTGTGTCAGTCTGCGAGACCTTGACAATGAAGTTTTGTAGCTCAGACCAGTGTTTTTCCAACCTTTTGGGCTGCGACACCATCTGATGTGTACCGGTTGTAACTAGTTCAACCAAAAGGTGATTTTTTTTCTCTCTCTCTCTCTCGCTCTCTCTTTGTTTTTTTCTTTTTAACATTTTCAGAGACCCAAAAAAAGAGGAAAAACTCGAGTAATTCAAAAAGCTAAAGAATACTTTCTGTGCTTTCCTACCTTGTTAATCATCTTGCCACCATATATATCTTGCAGCTGTTTGTTATCAGTTTAGACGCCTATCACATTGTTTCAAAATATCTCACCACAGTGGGAGTTACTTGAAATTAATATGAGGAATTTTGAGAAACATAACTGTATATTTAGCTTGATGTAACATGCTGAGACATGTCCAATAAATCTGTGGTACTGATGACTAAAATAAGACTAAAAGCAGCGTTTGACGTCGTTTTTGCAGTGCTGTTTCCAAGAAGACCAGCTAAAGATGCAGACAAACTTTACTCAATCTTTTCACGTGATTTCTAACCGTCCCTTTATGTTCTGGTACAGAGCTCTGCTGGACTTTTTAAAACTGTAAACACACCACATATTGTCACATACCACAGGAGAAATGATACGAGGGAAATGCTCGCCTTCGGGAGACAGATTACCAGGTAACAAATCAAGGCTCGACAGGGGAGGAAAGTGAGAGTTGCAGCAGCGCCAGTAATGGGATCCTCAGTTAACTAGGCCATTTAGATCCTCAAGGTGATAAATAGTCTGTGCCTGCTACAGAGGGGCGAGTTTCGTGAACTGAAACGTGGAAGAAAGAAGCTGAAAATGTGAGTGCATAACATGTGACTTTGCCTCATCTTTCTGTCTTATTGGTTTTGTATTGCTTTCATTGCACAGAGAGTTCCCTTCCTCTTCATCCCATCTGTCCTTTAGCAAGGCACGACACAGTGTTGTGCTTCTGTCAATATACTGCACAGGAGGAAGCTGTAGGCGTGACAAGTCAGGGGTACCAGGACATCCCCAATCACACTAAAAACAATGGCAGAGGAAACATCCAGATCCTTTCTGTAAGTATAATTAGTAATACAACAATGTCACAATACTTAAATACAACTGAAGGTTCTGCATTCAACATTTTTGCCAGAGTGCTAATAAAGTTGCGGCAACATGTATTTTACATTAAATTGATTCAGTTTCTCACATGTCCTAGTAAGAGGACCAGGACATAGTTAGGTAGGTTTGTGGGCAAGAAGGTTTAAGCTGCTTTCCCCAATGCACCTTTACATTTGACTGACCAATATTAGGGTTATTTTTCAAACTTTAGGTCCTCCAGGGACACAGAGGAAATTATACAGCTGTTTTCACAGGCTGCTCCTCATGACAAGTGAACTGAAATTCATGTATAAAGAATAGCCCCCACTTTTACAGTGGTTAAAGTTGACGCATTAGCATGTAAACAGTGCTTGAATCAGAAACCGAACACTTCGACATGCACTCTGAAACTGAGGAACAAAAGTAGAAAGCTGCAGAAAACAGAAAAACTCAAATTAAGTACAACTACCTTAAAATTGTTCTTAATGGCTACACTTATAAATGCATGAATAAATAAATATATTTTTACATCTCACCTTCAAATGGTCTTTGTAACAGTATTCAATTCCATTATATGTTAACGGGCCATCATTTTGTACACCGACAAAAAGCTAAATTAAAATGTCAGCTTGTCCTGGAGGGCCACGCTTACATAAGTAACATAAGTCCTCACGGGACAACCTGAGATAAAGGAAACGGATGAGTTCCTCTGTCGTTCAGATTAGACACGATACTTCCTGCACAGAGGGCAGGAAGAGGCCTGTGATCGCCCGTAGCAACACTAGCAACATACTGTCATTTAGACTCAGGGTTAAAGTTTACAATATTTAGTACAGCAGGCGGTTAAAGCTGTTTCACCCGTTTCATACGAGTCACATCTGTAACAATCTGAGTGATTTGTAAAAGAGAATGAGAATATCACCGTGAGAACAGCAATATTTGAAAATGTAGAAATGTTGGCCTCTGCCCCTCAGGCATTGCTCAACCTACACGCATGTTCACACGGATATATCCACCCTCATCAGCGTTCTTTAGGTTCTCAACAGTGAACACATCACATACAGAATCACACCAGCACGCTTCCACGCTCTCATAGCTGAGGCATTGTTTGCCTGTGACGGCCGACAATTAGCTGCTTTTCCCGTGTGAGACAATTGATTCCCCTAAGCCCACGTTTATTAGATTCCGCCCTGGTTGTATGAATATGGAGGAGGGCTGGCACTGGAGGCACAATGCCCTGCTCCTGTCCGAGGCTGCGCATCAACTTTGGTCACGGATTGAAAATTCTGCCCACGGCCACTCCGTGAGACAACAAGGCTCTTTCAGCCGGCGGGGCAGCCCAGACTCTGCCTTGGCAGCGTACTTTAGTGTATTCGTGTGTACACCTCTCCTGGGAATGCTAGACAGTGGGTTAAGTGTCATTTATTCATGATCAGAATAACTTTCCAAATGCAATAAACTGACTGAATCAGGAAGTCAATGGGATAGTTTGGCAACTCACCAGATTCATTTTCCTCAGATTGTGAGCCCAAGATCCATGATGGCAGGGTTGCTGTTTGTTTTTTGACTCACACTTTTGTGTGAAGTTCAATCACAAAGAATTGAATTATTACACTTAGCTCACTTTGAAGATATTTACCCTTTGAAAACTCGGATGAGCTCACATATTTATGGAAATGACGCACCAACCAACGGGTGATCTAATCTGGCGCAACCAAATAAAAGTCATCAGTGCATTTACGTGCCAGGTTACGGTCGACTTGGATTGTGTAAACAAGAAACCTGATGTTCATAATCAACGATAGGAGATTAGATAAACCTGGTCTCCCCAGCTGGATTTCTGCTTGAGGAAGCTGATTTATTTGCCAATAACTGGGCTGCTTTCTGCATGTGGTACGCGGGTACATGGCTAAGATTTCAGACATTGCTGAGACAGGCATTATACGTGAATTGCATCCAAACTAAAACACAAAGTAGCCTCTCTGCGTCCAAATAAGTCAGTTTGCTTAGTTAAATGATGACATATTTGCACTGTAATGAAAGGCCACGCTTCAAATTAGAGATGCAGGTTCATGTACGGTCAGTGGCAATTAATTGTCCAATGATTTTGCTGAGTAACCCATTGTTTGAGCTCCTGAGTCTCCTGTGGTTTATTTTTCACCTTCACCATCCTCCAATCTGAGTACTACAGCCGCTCATTTGTCTTCCCCTGCTCTTTTTCCTCCCCTCTCGCCTCTTGGTTCGGGGTGTACAATCAGCTGTCTGGCCCCCTTTTTTCATCCCCATGTTCCTTCAAAGAGTCAAAGCAGGGCCTCTCTGAGGTATTAAATATCTTTATTAAACTGCTGCTTTAGGGGCTCCCCTTCAGCCCCCCTGCGTCCTCCTTTTCTCCTCTGTACACCCCAACTATCCCCACAAAGTTGGCCCCTGTCAGCTTCTCTTCAAAGGCTCCCGCCATGCGGCTTCTGCCGGCTACCTGCTGCGCTGCAAGATCATGCACAATAGCCTACGCTGGTCCCCGCTGCGTTAAACCAGGCAAGCTCCACCACACTCGGCTGGGCCACATCTGACGGGGGGGACTTTGCACAGGATCAGGGAGTTGAGTGAGACAGAGGGGGAGGAGGAGGAGGAGGAGGGTTGGGTTGAGGATAGTAGGGAGATGGGGGAGTGGATTTCGTAGGCCAGCTGTGTCATGGTTTGGTGACTGCTATCAATAGACGAGCTCTGGAGTAACCATGTTGTCCCCTACGTACAAACACATCTTTTGCTAGTTTCACTCATGCAAATAGCGTCACTGTGTGTGTGTGAAGGTGTTCAACTCACACACAGAGACACACAAATAGCCACACTCGTTAACAGATGGTGGCTACAAATTTGCACCCTCACAGGCCGGACACCCCTCCTCCTGTGGGTGACTACACTCTGGGATTTCCTGACTTGCATTATGTTAAATCTTTAAAGTCCCCATGAGATGGCGAGCAGAGTGCTGCTGGCTTTCGCATATTTACGCGCTTCCTGTTAAAACAGGCTGATAGGTAGGGACCATGTGGATATTGACCGGCATTTTTAGTAGGCCATAAAACTCATTGTGCGTTACAGCCACTATGATCTAGTGTCAGCGTCTACCTTTCAGTGAACACGGCTTGACCTAGGACTAAACACAACCTCCAAAACCAGTAATGGCCAGTCTGGCAGGGAATACAGAAGGGCTGAGTCAGTTTGGGCTGACTGAGCTAATGGCAGTTAGCAGTTCACTACATCACACCTTGAGAAAAGTCCTGATGGTATCACTTTAGTAGTTTAATGTTATTCTCTGTTGGTCTGCTGCTGAGCCCAGTCCTGTTGCCATAGTTATCGATAGGCTCAAGCTATTTGTCCATCAGGAAACTCCATAAATCACATGGAGTTGAAGCTGAACAGCTGGAGGACATCAGAGGGAAAACCAGCAAATATATTCTATGATCCAATAATTTGTGCAATCAGTGAGGCCCGGCCATAATAATAATAATGAATGATTCAACACTCTGACAGGAAGAAAGTGTTTCATTGGATGCAAAATTAGTATTCGTACAGGATGAGTCATCAACAACTGGAAAATGACGGCCTTATCTTCATCTATAAACTTGTTTGTCATTGTTGGGCAAGATACTGGTGTGTAAGGGACATATAGTGCTAAACATTTAAACCAGTCCAGTCATCACAGACGCGACATCAAAAATGCTATGAAGTAACCAAATCATAGCATAAAGCTGCACTGGAATGCAACATAGAAGCAACAACAAGCAGATCAAGTATTGGCCATGTGGGCTCCTATACTGTGGAACAACTTGTTGAGAAAGCCAACGTTAGCAAAACAGACTTCAGACAATCATCTCTTTAAAGCTGAAATGAATACTGCTTTTTTTGTCATATATTGTTGTGTGCAACACTAAACACATTCACCATTTGTTGGACATGCCACCCTGACTTAACATATTAAGAAATGTTTATCATGTTTGTCAAGTTGTCAGATCGAGATCATGTTACCTGAGCAGTTGATGAGTTTGCATCGATTGTAGCTTCTGATTTTTTGCACTATGCTACATAGACAAAACTTAACCTTAGTAAAACAACATAAATTTTTCCTTCCACAAGAACTGTACCTTTTAAGTAGGGGCCTCATATCCTACATATGACATACCAATATTCCATTCTTGTGTCCCACCTACAAATTTCTGAAGAAGTCAAAACTTGTAGTTTTAATAAGAGTTCTTGCAGGCCAACACACCCACAAGCCACATGACATAGCCCATCTATGCATGGGTGCAACCATTGGGTAATGCTGTCTTGATGCTATCATTGCTTTACTGCATACCCACCTGCTTTGCAACGTGGCCGCAAGTCAAAATGTGTTGATCTGTCAATAACATTGTTCTCTACACACACCTACAAACCAGAGTTTTAGACTTTTCCTCTCCTCAGTGCACTCCATGAACTCTGCGCTGCGTCTTCGGTTATTCTGGTTGATTCGACTTCATGTCTAGACATCATGTAGGTGCAATAAAACAGGGGAGTCGAAGATATCAATCAAATCACTACATGCCCACTCAGTCGTGAGCAGAGGTCTAATCAGCCTGAAAAGTGAAAACACCTGTGTGGGTTGAACATGTGCGAGCAGAGGCTTCATAAAGCTGCACCGACAAATTATCTGCATGGACAATTCTTGCAGACAGCAATCTTTATCCAGACTTTACTTCACAGTGAGTTCTTCTTCTTCTTCATGATAAACACAGCTGAACATTCCTTGATTTTCATTACATAACCAATATATTTTTGCCAAAGGAATAAAAAGAGTTGACATATGGGCACATATAGGTTAATATAGCCATTAAATTTCCATCAATAAAATCAAGTAATAGGTGTGTCACAAATATTGTTTCTCAAGTGCTACATAACATTAATTAATTAATTAAATAGGTTTTAGGTTTCATTAATTTATTTGACTGCTAGGTTTAGCAGCACCAGTAAAAAAAAAAGCGTTCCTCAAATCTCAGTATATAATCTAACAACCAAATCAGTGCAAGTTTTCAGTTTTTCGCCCCGTTGACCGACTGCTTCCAGTGTAAAGTGGCTGCTTGTAAAACTACACTTTCAAAGTAGCCTCCCCCAACACCGCCAGTTGCAGTGCACTCTTTGTCCACCACAATGTGATCTGAGGTAACAAAGGCGCCATTGCGGACCCTGAGGTTTTTTGGGAGCCTTCTGTCACTCAAGCCCATTGTTGACGTGTGCAGGGCTCAGAAGACAATGGCACTTTGTGTGAGGAGAGAGCCGGGACACACCCTCCTCCTCCTATATCTCTACCTCTTATCTGTCTCTCTGTCTCGCTGTCAGATTACTCTACACTCCTCTCTTACTCAGTTGATTTTTAATCCAGTTTTATTCTTGCTTTAAATAGATTTTTAATTTTTCACCCTTTGCCTATCTTGTTTTTAGTAACACCACAGTGCTGAATTAAATGAAAATAAAAGAGGCTTGGTGATGTAGTGATTACTCACAGGGCTTGTTGGTGATCTACTGTGGCTGGTGAGCTAACGGCTCACAAACTAACAAGCCAGAAACATCCTAGCATTCATCAGTGTTAGAACATATCAGCTCATCTATTAAGATGTATTTGTACCATTGATTCCTGTCTCATAAAAGTCTGCTACCGGCTGAAACGGCAAATAGCTTCTTCTATTTTGGACTCTCCTGCTCTCCGTTCCCTTTGTTTAGGGCTGTCAAGATAGCTTGGCACTCATAATTATGAATTAAATGTTGAACACGGTTTCCTACAGGCCTCACTTTCACAATATTTCCTCGGTAAATCAAGGCTTGATCTTTGTCAAGATTGTTTACGAGACTTATATATAAACTAAATTAATGAAATTCCCCTCCATGTTTTAAACGGTAACGTTACTCCACCTGACACGAACCCCTGCTATAGTTACGGTACTCCATGTATGACTATGCAATGTGCATCATTACAATAGCTTTTCAATAAACATGCTTCTTTCTCCTCGCTTATTTCCAGAGTGGTGTTGAACATTTCTTCACAGAGCTAGGCTGATTTTCTTTGTGTGACTCTGTCTTACTTGTTTTTGGTCTGTGTTTTCCTTTAGTTGTCTCTCTCTCTGCTCTTTCTTAGTTCTTTATTGCTGTTTTTGTTTGCTACCTCACTTCACACGCACAAACTAGTGGTACCATTTGTTACAACATGCCAGGCACAGTGAGGTTTCTTCATACAAAATACAATTCATGAAATTCCCCGATATTTCATCAGTATCTTTTGTAGTGCAACTTTTGCTATCTATTGAAAAAAAGGATGTTACGTATACCGTATAGAAACACATTCACCAAATAATGAAAGTTGGTTCTGGGCGTCAATTTAAGTAACTAAACTTCACAGTCGAAAATAATCCATTCTGTGTGTCTGGCTTCAGCTTCTTTGTTTCTCTACAGTCCTGAAACTGGACCACTAGGTCAGGACGAATAAAGTTGGGGTTTGTTCGAAGACCACAGGCAGTCTGGCTGTGTAGGCATTACAATCATGCCCTCTGACCCTGATGACATCATATGACTGGCTCTCGTACGTCTTTCGTGAACCGAGGAGGTCAAGATTATTCTGTGGACTTTCAAACAAGCAAAGAGTAAGTGTCGAGGAGCGAGAGGCTCGGACAATTATGTGTGTTTACTCTGTGAGGCACCGCTCTCTGTGTGTATGTGTGGTCAAAGGCATTGACATTGCATGAGAGGGTGAGCTGTGAGTGCGTGCATTTGTGTGTGTGTGTGTGTGTGTGTGTGTGTGTGTGTGTGTGTGTGTGTGTGTGTGTGTGTGTGTGTGCGTGCATGTTTTATCTGCCTTGTAACACTTTGCAACACTTCAGAAAACCATAAAAGGAGCTATTTGTCTTTTATTTCATGTCCATGCGTCATTCATTTGGTTATTGAGGTCATTTACATTGTTGATGGTGATTAACTTGCACCTTATTATAAGAACAAATATGTTATTCAGTACATTTGTAATGACAAAATAATTTGGTGGTTTACTCACTTCACAACTTTCTTGTGACTCCCCTTGTACTCAGTATTACTTACGTAAAAGTACAAATGCCACACTGAAAGTATCATGGATATGTGGAGCTCAGAGTGTGACATCTTCAGTCCTGCCTCTGTAGCCTCCTGGCTAATCCAAATATGGGCAAAGTTGTGGATCACTGGTGGACCTAAGGGGGGCTAAACGATGCCTAGGTGCTCTAATAAGCCATCTATAACGGCACTTACCTGTCAATCAGATGCCATGCTGTTAATTATGCATAACTTTTTAATATAATTTGAACAAGTGAGTTAAATAGAAATTCAGACTCAGTACAGTTGTCATGAACGGGGAAATTAGCTATAGAGACCAAAACTGTTTTTTGCACCAGGCTGTAAACATGTTTATTTCTGCTGTGAAGTTGGACATTTTAACATTGAGGGTCACTCATCCTGTACCCAGCCTCAAGTGGCGGTTTGAGGAACTGCAGTTTCACAGCCATAAAAGCTGGAAAATATTCAATAAAAAAGATGGATGCATCAGAACCAGATATATCATCTTTTTTTATTCCATACATTCTTCCTCTTTGTCAAAACCTGGTGCCTACATTACCCACAATTCGACCAACAACAGTTTGATCTGACAGTCAAGTGTCTAGTGAGGCTAATAGCAGCTAATGAAAAGTCGCTAGCCTCAAGCAGAGATGAGGAGAGGGCTACAGAGGTCTGGTGAGCTCACTTCTTTCTATTACCACACCGTCAGATTTTTCATTTCCAAACCTTCAGAAGATATTTAGCAGATTTTGCTCAACTCTCCCCGCTGCCACAAAAATCCTGTGTATAACTTTTTTACATATGTTTTACTCTGTAAGGCCTGTGAGCAGACTTTGATGTGTGAAATCACCATAGTTGCCCTTACTATGATAAATACAATGAAACAGGATAAAGTTAAATTAAAAAGACAAGACACAGCCTGTCATATAACAACACAAACATATGCGTCTCTGTTTGTCTTTGACGTGACATGTTTTGACACAAAAATCTGATAGTTGAGATGACTTCAGAAAGTGTTATGGTAAACAATCCCTCCAACCAAATCTCAGCTTTTGTCTGTACTGTGCTGTATAAATGAAAGGTGTATGCTAGATATAAGACTCCTGACCTGGAAACATAACACTGCTGTTGTTGTTGTTGAACATAAGGCTGCTTGAAGTCGAACAAGTACAAATGAGAAGGACACCAAATATGTTATTTGTGATGTCAGTGATGTAACATGTTAGTTTCCTTTCTCTGTCATTTCCTCGTCTTTACTTCACGTTATTGCTCACATTGTTGTTTTTCCGAGAAACCTTTCCACACCTGCTATTCAAGTCCATTCAAGAGGCCAAGGAGGAAGAGTCATTTGAGGTATGTCATCAGATAATTACGCAATCAATTGATTATGCAACTTGCACATCTCTGAAAATTAGGCAAGTGTCCTGTAGTCCAATTCACAAGTCACCTTCCCTTGCCATGGCCCTGCCACAACTAGAGAATGAGATTTAATCTATCTGCTTCAAGAGCTCAATGCGAGGGTCACTGGTTTTCTTTCTTTTTTTTAACCAAAAAAGCAGATCATAAGATTGATTTTTATCCAAAAGTTGCTGTTTTCCCCGCTGTAAGAGATACCGTTCACTACAGTTTACAGTAAACAAGGTTCTTATGCAACACAAGATATGCTTTCACTTGTTTTTGATCTGTGTTACATCACTTCTGCACACACACACACACACACAGTTTCTAGAGGCTCTAATTCTGGCCAGAGGCACGAGGAGCACTCAGTGACTTCTCCTGGCCTCTTGAGTCAACAGGGCCAGGAGGTTAAAGGTCAGGACTGATTGAATGAAGCCCAAGAAGAGAAGAGGAGGGGTGGGTGCAGGAGGAGGAGGGAAGTGCAGAACACCGGTGGGGGAACAAACAGCGGGTGTGGGGGGGGGGATTTTGGCGGGAAAACTGAGACAGACCTGGAAAGTCACCTCCAGCAGACAGACGGTGACTCAGAGTCTGCTTCAGTCGACCAACCTGCAGCCTCTGAATCATACTCACACATGCTCATACACAAGCACAGAGCTCACGTATAAAGGCATGCACGCACACATTATAAGATAACCCCCCACACACACACACACACACACACACCTTAGCTGCCTACACACTCACACCAAACAATAGCCGCGCCCCTTACATCCCCCCACTGCACACACACTCTGAGATGATGTCATCTTTCTTTGCCTCTGTGTCATTGCTACATATGCATGACTCAACATTTTGTGAGTATTGTGTGTGTGTGTATGTGTGTAAAGTTGACTCATGAGGTCAAGGTCCACATTCGAGCCTGATGTCACTTATCGCTAATCCTCTCTGAACAAAATAGGACAGAGCGGGAAGGAGGGGGAAATTGGAGGGAAAAAAAGTGTCACTCTGTTTGTGTGTGTGTCTGTGTGTGTGTGTTTTCAAGGCACAAAACACGACCTTTGTCGCCTGTCATTCACACTTTTCCTACACGTGCACATTACATCACTCTTTAAGTCTTTAATTAGACACACACCCTGTACTTAACATATACGAACTTAAAGAAACACAAGCACAAGCTCTCCTCGCTGTCTCTTTCACACAACTAATAACAGCTTTCACCGCAGGTATTTAAAAGTGTCCAAACTCCTCTAATCACATGCATATTAGCTCCCTCTGCAAATACGCGCACATTTAGAGTGCACACACTTCCACTAAATGAGCAGTGTATAAACACGTCGCCATCACCTCCACTTCAGTGAAATGATTAGAGCCTGAGGGCCAAATTAAACATCCCCTGGATCCTGGCCTGGGAAATGAACTCATAGCTAAACCCATGACATGGCCCACTAGACATGAAAGCCCTCATAGAGCGGGCCATTCAGCAAAAGGGGGCAATGGCATAGTGGCACTGGGCCCGTGCGGATGTGGCAGGAGGGCGTGATGTCAGCATGGTCTCTGCTTGCCCTGCCAGGCAGCGTGGCGGCCTCGGATCAGGCGTGTAGTCTAATGCCAGCACAGGTGCGCCGAGGACACGCACGAACAGTGACAGCTTGGCGGGAGCCCCCGAGGACATGGAAAGACGGGTTGCATATTTCACACTTGTGTATATATTGTATGTGCTCCCGTGTGCATGGCAGTGAGGGTATAATGTAAATAAAATAGTCTGGATTTTAACTGAGTGCTTTTGCATGTTTTGTTTTTGTACCATTCATGAGCCCTGAGGGAAAGAGAGACCGGAGGCTGGTGGCAGTAGGTAAAACTTGGGTTGCTGCTCTCCAGAAGAGAAACATCTAGTGGTGGCATGTAGAGTAGTAAGTTCTGTACTTAAGTACAAATTTAAGGTACTTGTACTTAAAGTATTTCCACTTTTTGCAACAAGGTTGCTGTTTGCAATCACCTTAATAATTCTTGCCTTAGTGAAAACATTGTTTTTCTGCACAATACTTTTATGTATTTTATGAGTACTTTTACATTTGATACTTTAAGTAAATTTTGCTGATAATACTGACATACTTTTACATGAGTAAAGTTTTGATTGCAGGACTTTTACTTGTAGTGTTTTCAGTGTGGCATTGCTACTTTTACTTCAAGCACATAAAAACTGGTATTTTTGTGATTTAGCACCTCCAGTGTCACAGTGCAATACCATTGTCATAAATATGGACATGTATTAGTTCTGATTACGTTATTTATGATCAAAAACTAGTCATTCAGCAACTTTGATAGCAGCCAAACATCAAGTAAGTGCAACAACGCAAGACACTAGTCAAACAGCAAGAAGCCCGGCTCGGTGTCTGTTTTTCATCCTTTTATTTCATGAATATCTCGAAAATTACTAAAAGCCAGTTTGTACTCTTGTCCGGTGGCCTCCTGCTGGGTCACTTTCCTATTCTCTTTAGGTTCCTCTGTTTTCCTCTTCACTCTTTAATTCTGCCATGCTCTGCCTCAGCTGAGGCCGGCTATACATTACCCAGTCTGCCATTGCTCCCTGAAAACCTCTTCTTTCCGGAGGTCCAGAACGCCTGTGGTACAAATACTAACACTCCCCCGGTGCTCTGAACTCACATTGCGGGCTAAGCTACAGTTTTCAGTCATTTACTTTACTGTCCATCAGGAAACTCTGTAAATCGCAGAGAGTTGAGGTGGAGCAGCTGGAGGACATCACATAAAATATGATCCAATTTCACCAAAATCAGTGAAATAGCTGGTGTTGTCTGACTTTGTGCTTTGAGCATTACGTGCTTCTCTTGGGAGTAACAACAGAGACACCATTCGCCTCATTAGGGTAGCATCAAAATGATTTAAAATCTGTTATTTTAAAAAAAACTTTTGACATACTTGAAATACTTCTTCCAACTGAAACATCAACATCGTAATGGAGAAGAAACATCTATGAATGTTTGTACAATGTGGAAGTGAATAAACACAATGATATAAATAATCGTAACAGAATCACCAACCGTACTGGATGGTCATTTCTCCAGACAGGAAATACTTTCTCAGCCAATTATCTCGAAGGAAAACATTGACTCTGTATCAAACAGGCTTCTGATTTGCTGCCTCTTACACAAAGAAGTCGCCTCAGAGGTTCAGTTTCTCATCTGACTGGCTGAGTTACTAGCTGATGATTTGTAGAAACTTCATGTCATTCCCATGGCAGCATGGAAAACATGAGTCTACAGAAAGAAAGAAAAAAAACACAGAGAACCAAAAAATATGTGACACAAAGCAGCAATAATTCACTGTAGCACAACTGAATGTAGTAAGTGTGGGGTTTTCTACAATAGTTAATCTGTAATTAGAGCTAAATTATGACTGAGATATATGGCATCCCATGTAGAAAATAACCAATCACTGTACTGATGTAAAGATGTCAGGAACTCACTGTTCCCCAGACGTGCTGTGGTTGAAACAAGATGGTTTGTAAATCCCACACAGACACTATATCATGTTAACGAGAGGGAGGGAGGTTCTTCTCACACACTGTAATATGTGTTTCTTACAAAGAGTCCTGAGAAGGGTGTATACATTTTCTTTTTCAGCACAACCCTGATTTACACATTCACACGCTCGACTGGTGCCTTGCCCAGTGATGATTGCGATTGTCAAGGCTGAGAAAGAAAAACTTTCCCCAACAGAGAAAACAACTCTGCACTTCATCTTATATCATCAAAACAACTGGTTATCAATTTGGTAACTTCACAGATTCTACTTTTAAAATTTAGCTGTATAATTTCTTCTGTGGATCGAGAGGAGCTTTGTCAAGTCTGAGAATATAACCCCTTCTAAGGGTCATCGGGGTCATCTGCTCTTGGAGAGTATAAATGAGAACATGGACATTTACAAATGACCAAAAAACTAATTAAAATATATTGTCCATGCCCTCTAGATCAAGACATAGAAGTGTTTTCTTTTGTGTGATCTGACCAAGCTGGTTAAGTTCAGGCACAAAAATGATGAGGTTAGGTTTAGGGAAAGATCTTGGCTGAGGTTAGGGGAGTTTCTTCATCATGGAGACAATAATAAACACATGGCCACGGTCAAATCGACAACACAAACAGTGGTTAAAGTCTGTTAACATGTTACTGACTCATCCATCCACCCTGACCTCATTTTTGGCGCTCTACAATGTCACCTGATTTACTCATTTGCTTCAGCAATGATCAATATGGCCGCCAGATGGCTTTGTCACACATGTCAAGACTTCCTGAAATGATCGAGTGTATCGTTGTTCTTGGAAGGCAATGGATGGTCTCATTGATTGTGTCTGTACCAATGACAGTATAAAGAATGGACACAGCATGAGTGACATCACCCGTAGGTTACCAAAGCTCTGTTTTGAAGCTGAAAATATGCGGCACCGGTCACTGCTATGTTGGATGTACTGCTTCTTCTGCTTCCTGGTTAATCTAAATATCGGCGAAGACGTCGATCTTTGATAGACCAGAGGCGGGTCAAATCACACATGAGTGCTCTAATAAGCCATCTGAGATTGACTCACTTCTGCAGCTAGCCTCACGCAGCCGCTCGAGGAGTTACAGTTTTTAGCACTTCAGCACTGGCTTCATTTCTCAGTACCAGAGGTTGCTGCTTGGCCTGTACTAAGGACTAAAGATCAGGATATTTCAGCCTCTGCTGCGTCGATCATTCTCTTGTGAGTCCCACAACTTCATAAAAGTGCAAAGCAAAATCACTTGATTGACTTGACTACACAGAGAAATACAAAACAGACAACAGATGGAACAATAGAAGGCTGAAATAAGCTGGAGACGGTTAAGAATTTGTCAAATAATGGGAATAATCTTTCCCACATCTGTCTATACACATTATCCTTCGTTAAGCATCAGTCCTTTCAGTACATACTTTGCTGATCCCATGTCCTACTGACAGTCAACATTGGTTTCCTTTAATGATAACCACAATTATTCCCAAACCTCAACTAAGTCCCTTTTGCTCCAACCTCGACCACAGCACCTATAGGAACTTATATGTGTTGTTCTAAAGGGCACTTACAAACCATGTTTATTATCATGTCAGGGCTTGTTGCTTATGATCCGAGAAAATGATTACCCGATGAACACTTAGATTTCTTTGCAGAGATATGGCATAAGTCTGCCCATAATGTCTTTATAACTTTTAACCTTTTTGATCCTAAATTTGACACCAGCTGTTAAGGTCGTTATTAAGGTTGTGTATTATTTTAAGCAACCAGGGACTACTCACAGTTTCCAAAAGAAGTGAAAGTAGTGGGCAGAAGGAGAGAAGGAGTACATCAAAAAGAAAATCACTGCTCAACAGATAAAAATCTTTGTATCTCTTCACTTCAGTGGGAGCAGTTCAACTAAACAAATGTCAACAAACATTCAGGTTTAAGTTATGCCAGAAGATCATTCATGCTTGAATCCTTTCTGGGATAAAATCCTTAACACTCACACACTCACACACACTCCTACTAACAGGTGTGGCTTCTGAGCTTTGGGCAAAAGAGGTCACATCATATCCGTGTGTGTCTTTGACCCCACTTTTTTTTTTAGCCAGATGTCAGTATTTCTAGTAAAGTGACATGTTTCAAATCTTTCCAGTGTTATCTCCATGGGTTATCAATACAGGCCCCCAGGTCGCATCAGTCAGTACCTGACCACACCTCCAGCGATGCTGAAACATATTTATCGTTCTCTTCAGTGATGGCTGCCTCAGGAATGCTTTCACTCTCAACTTTTACTCACTCTTTGTCTTTGCCTTCTTCCACCCTCTCATCTTGTCTTTCCAAATTCACTCATTCTTTCCTCACGCTCTTCCTCTAACACACACACACACACACACACACACACACACACACACACACACACACACACACACACACACACGATGCAGCACTGGTTTATGCTCGTGAATGCCTTTAACGCAGCTGTGGCACAATATGAGGAAGCATTTGACCTTCGACTCATTAACAGGAAAGTGCATAAATCTGTGAAGCAGCAGTCCCCCCCAGGAATCTGCATCTGGTGAACACACACACACACACACACACACACACACACACACATACACACACATGCATGAAGTGTTTTATTAGTTTTGACCATATCCGTGGCAACAACCCACATTTTGGAGGCATTGTTTGATTCAGAATTGTTTGTTTGTTTGTTTGTTTCACCTCACGTGAGAACAATAGGTGGAAGAGCGCAGAAGCGAGTGACCATAGCAACCACGACCTCAAGTGTACCCCAACCTACCCTAATTAGCAATGACCCCTCCTCCTGTGACCTCCTAGGTTGTAGTGACACACACGTGTGTGTAATTTCAGTGATTTTTTCACTGACACTTTCTCTCTGGTGGACAGTATGTACATCCTCACTGTGTCTGTGTGTGTTTGTGACAGAGAAACTCTGGGAGGAAATGGACCTCTACTGCCCCCTTTTGGTGTCTGTAACACGAAATAAAGTTCTACATGATTTCAACAATTCCTTTCCAGGATACAAATTTGAACTTGTGGTTCAAATGAAGCTGCTAATGTAAAAATTGTCTCCAGGAAATTATAAAATGTGTCTTATATGAATAATAATAAATACATTTACTTGGGAGCATATGGAGTAGTTAAATTAAGGAAATTCAAGATCAAGTCCAGCTGGAATTATCCAAAGATATTCAACGAAGCAACATATAAATAACATATCGTGACTTACTTTAAATTGTAACTGTCACAACTAATACCTGCCTAACTTTAATCTTAATACTAACTCCACCCTAAACCTTATCCTAACCTAAAATCAAGTCCAAGCCCTCAAACAGCCGTTTCAATGTCCTCGTTCTCAAGATTAAAACTCATGTAAGTTGTTACAAAGATGGAAATACCAGAGCATATAGACCTTAGCCCACACACACACACACACACACACACACACACACACACACACACTGAGCCGTCAAGCACCAGTCCAAACGAAATCAGTCTCATTACAGTAACGCTTTCTGCTCACTTCTGACCCTACAATAGTGCTCACACACAACCACAGCAGTATGCTTTGTAATCACGTCACCTGCAAAATCCTGAAGGTGAAGTGATTGCACACACATACACACACACAGACGCACACACATACAGGCACACTCCAGGAAATGAACCCCATTACCTTCACATCGAGCATGAAAAGTGCTACCAAAACAGCAGAGTCACCATTTTACACAGAGTGGCCTTTCACCGATACCATCCACACACAATCCACGCCTGCACACACACACATATAGTCCATCACACACACACACACACACACACACACACACACACACACACACACAAACAAAGAGGCAGTTCTCTCCAACACGGGTGTGGCTGACCAGAGGTGGGTTGCTAGACTGAGGTCAGCCTGTGTGTGTGTGTGTGTGTGTGTGTGTGTGTGTGTGTGTGTGTGTGTGTGTGTGTGTGTGTGTGAATGTCCTGCTCACACATGTTAAGACACACTCTAAATGGTAAAATGATGTAGTGACAAATATGATAAGTCACCTCCTCCTGTCTGTGATCACTCATTTTGTTTCAGTACACACGATACATCCACATATCTTTATGTTTGTGCCGTCAGAGGCCAAACAAATGTGAAATCCTGACCTTGTGGGCAGCAAATATTAATTGCCATTATTGTTTAATTCTCCAAAACTAGTGAGCCTATAAAGGAGGGTCACAATAAGTGCATGTTGTGTGGGAGAGAGAGGCGCAAGAGCAAAAACCTCCAGCAGGTTAACATCGCCTCCTGCTGGTGGGAGCAGTTACTACATGACTATTAAATTATTAAACTGAATTTATGTTTGTTACAATGTTTGGGAGCAACTGAAATGTTAAAGGATGAGAGTAATCTAAATACAATAAGTTTTAACTGTGAAATTTAAATCCACCATGAGAAAATATATTATCTCTTGCATTACAGAGACATATATATCTAATTCTGTGATCTTTATTTGAGTTACTATGACAGTCTGAGATTAGAGGACTAAAGGAGATTAAAATATAAAATATAAAATGTAAATGTAAAATTGTGTCTTTGTGTTGGTAAAAATAATTGTTTGTCTGATAGTAGAACAATAAGAACCTAAAATAACAGTTAAATAAATGAAGATAATTATACTCTGATTACAACTTGTTACAGTGAGAAGAATGAATTGTCCATTTAATCTTATTATATATTCTACAGATTCAGAAACTGAAGTAATTCTCAAAGTAACCAGATTACAGACTGTGGATCGTGTAATGGATTATGTTAATAATAGTTTTAAGAGGGTAATCTGTCAGTAACAGATTACAGTTGGAGTGAAAGCCTTTTCAAACTGGTAATCACCTCTTTTCTCAGAGTCAGACTTCATGAGGTGACAAACAAAGGACTGAAATCCAACTCCAAAACATTACTTCTGAGGCAATGCTTGGTTCTAAAATAAGACATCCGTCTAAAGCAAAACAAAAAAAGCACAAAATTACTGTTAAAATTAGAAAGGAAATTACCCTAATGGAACATTTTCACCAGAGAGTAATGAGGCATAATGAAATGTTTCCAAAATAGATGCAGTAATCTGTTTGCTGGTTTGAGATATAAGAGCAACGAGGACAGAATCTGGCTTTAATCAAACACAGGAAACACTGATAAGACATTAGCTCTGCTTCAGGATAGACAGTGATTAAGTTCACTGCTTTCAGATTACTGATTTTATCTCGGCATGAACCTCATGCAATCGCACAGTCTCACAGGCAGACTGTGGGACTTTCTCGCAGGCCGGGAGGGCCTGATAGGTGATAGGACTGTATTTGATAACAAACACAAAAGTGACACCGACGTCACCAAACACTGAGATTAAACAGCGGTCGACAGGAAAGGACTGACACCTGACACACACAAAGAGAGGTGATGGAGGGGAAAGACAGTGTGTGGAAGGTGGGAGTGAGGATGAGCTTGTGTGTTTGTCAGCAGGTGGGTGTGTGTGAGTGTGTGGGTCAGCATTAGCAAAACTAATGAATATAAATTAAGGGAAAAACACAAACAGATGCAAAATCTATCTATCTATCTATCTATCTATCTATCTATCTATCTATCTATCTATCTATCTATCTATCTATCTATCTATCTATCTATCTATCTATCTATCTTCTTTATTACAACTTGACTGTTATTGTCTGAGTTGTTGCCTTCATTCCTATCAGTGACAGTGGACTCACCATGTTAAATGCTGAGAACTGAGAGCACAGCCACGTTGCTAAAAAACAAGTCGGATAGGTCAGGAAACACGAGCCAGCAGTGATTTGTAACAAACCCCACAGGAAGAGAAAAGAAAATGTTAAAATTGTTACTAAAATTCTCTGGAGGCAACTGGACTTCTTGAAAACATTTCACCTCTCATCCAAAAGGCTTCTTCAGGTCTGACTCGTGGGAAATTGTTCTGTGTTATAGACTGTACAATCAGGTTTTTTTTTACAGACTTGTCAGGTGCATTCACTTTTGGTTTTACCTCCAAATAAAGTAGTGTAGATAGCATTTTAATATTAGCGAGGTGTTTAATATTAGACCAGTTTCCATGCTGAAGCAGAATATTAATTAACATTAAGCTTTGCTGTTAAAAAAAAAAGGATTTCTCGTCCTGGTAAATAGATAATTCAGATTTTGAGAACAAATGCTTGAAAACATGAGAGGTTTAGGTCCTTGCTGCACAGTGTTTTGCCATCTAAAAAACCTTCTGATGTATTGATCTATAACTCAGACTGTATTTAATCATCTTATTGGTACGGCAAACAACACGTCCACTTGTGTTGTTTTAATGCATTAATGCATGCTTCTTACCTCTGAAGAAAGTCATGTCCATGAAAGCTCTGTGAATGTTGTCAAAGCTTGTTAAATCGACCATGAAAGGAGGTGACACATCATTTGTGGGGACCATATTTACCTAACTTTTCCTATAGCAGGCTGCATTTGGACTGTCTTAGTCTGATAATTTGACCGTGTTTCTTGCCTTGTCGGACCTGTAGCGATGTGTGCTCAGACCTCAGCATTAGTTTTATGATATTATATTCCCAAGATGAAATAAACTAGAGTTTCTTCCCTACATATTCAAGCCTTTGGATGTCTCGAATAGTTTTATTCTCTCTGATATGAATATTCAACCTTACAGCTTCAGTCTTTGTTCTTTGACAAGGTTGACCTCACAAAAATAACAATAAATTGTTCAATATGTTCCAGTGGCAGTCTAGAATAAGTGATGGCAATATGGTCAGTTCATCGAGTCCACTGACACAATACGCTCATTAAAATGTACAACACAAACATCAGCACAGCTTTCCAAAGCCACTCAGTGCTCTGTCAGTCATCTGTCATCCATTGTTGTCCTTTTTAATCCCACCATTGACAGTGAGGTCCATTTCCACCATCGGGGACCCAGAATTAATCAGCGGACTTAAATTAGCCCAGGGCAATTAAAACATCCAGTAAATGGTTAATTAATTGACCTTGGTGGTCATCAAACAATTCATGGAATCAATAAGGGATCAATGGTCACCAGCGACCTTTCATGGCCGGAGCAGATGGGCTGTGGCCACTTAGATGAAACCGTAGCTGGATAACAGTGGAGATGAACTGATCATGCTTTATTTACTAGACAGATGGATATGTATAGCCCCCCATCCTCCACCTCCTCCTTTCTCATCCTCAACTCTCCCCCCCCACAGCAAAGGTTTTATTTTTAACCCTGAGGACACAGTGGAGTTAAGTGCCTAAGCCGAAGGTTTTCTCCTAATTCGTCACAAGTAAAATCGATCATCTCTTGTTTATTCAAAAAAAAAAAATCAAAGGAGCACTCCTGAAGCACGTACGTTGTTATTTTGATTATTTTAAACATTAATTAGTATGTCATTTTTTTGCTCAATTAATTGGTTTGTCTAAAAATGAACCAAACAACAGTCCAGAATCCAAACATATGCTCAGCAGGAAGGGGAAGCTGATAAGGTTAGGGCGACCTAAATCATTTATAGATTAGACAGATAGCTTCCAATTGTTTTTTTGTTGATTGCCTAATTGATTAATGAATTAATTGACTTTCAGCTCTAATTTATGCTACAGAATATTTGTTTTGTTACATAAACATCATCTGTTTGCTTAAATCATTTATCTAAATCCATCAGCAACATTTTCTGCTTGATCCCTAAAATATAAAAACACTGTTTATGTTTGATCACCATGGAAACATATGATATATTCATAAGGTATATGGCATGTAAATATGTAAAAAAATGGGGTAATTTCTTTCCTAAATGACTTAAATGTATTATCTAACATTCAGTCAATATTTTAAAGCTACCAAACTGATTTTTTTTGTTGTTTCTCTCAATAATCACAAGGAAACTGTACTGAGCGTGACATCAGCCTCTCTTCATTTCTTTGCTTCTTTCTTGAGCCGAGGTTTGTTCCTGACCCCTGAATAGCCAGACTTTATGAGGACAAAGGAACTCTGCTTTCTAATACATCCACCTCCCTCCTCCTCCTCCTCCTCCTCCTCCTCCTCCTCCTCGTTCCCCCCTCTACTTCGACTCCTGCGCATTTAAACTCCCCAGACTCCCCCATCCCCCACAACAACACACACAACAACACAACCTCCAGCCTCCACCCCTCACCCTGCCCATCCTCTACAATGCCTGCTGATTATAGTCAGCAGGTGATGATTCCTATCCTGGACTGGCACAAAAACCTCCGCTGAACTTTAGTCCATATACTGCAAAGAATTTAGTCTTTGGTTGATCATCACTTTATAATAGACTAGACCATTTATATTAGATTGACAAGATGTTTCCCAAAATACTACACATTCTTACAGAAAGTCTTAATTCGGCAAAAACTAGTTTGTCTTTGTTTCTTGATGTGCTTTCAATAGTATTTTTGACAACAATGGAGCTCTATGACATAAAGAAATAAACTATAAGAGCCTTTGGCTACACATACAATACTTGTTATGCTTCGTTCATACTCCAGTGCTTTGTTCAGCTGCTGACTTGCACATTATATACTACAAGTGGGGGTCTGTGTATACACCTTCCACACATGGAAACAACATGGCAACCTCATGACAGCAAGAATAAGTTCTTTGTTTGTTGTATTTGGCTGAACAAGAAAAAAAAAGAAAGAAAATGCAGAAAAGGGCTGTGGAAAACATATAAACAGTGTGCAACGTCCTTGTGGTTGACATTAACGTCATGTGGACCCATCTGGATCCTCTTGACCCTCCATTGATCCTATAGTCGGATCAATTCTTTGTATGTCTTGTTTTTTTTTTAAATGGGATTTGATGACACGAGGTAAATATAGAAGCCATTAAAGTATTTGATGGGAGAGTGCAGCAGGGATGACGTATGTAGGCCAACCCATGAGGTTAACATCGCTATGGTTAAATTATCTGTAATCTTCACAAATGAACACCACATTTATAGTTTTTGAAGTGCAAATACAATTCACCAGAAGACTACAGATGAACTACACCACGGCTGCATGACTTCAACATCACCACCAACACCACTTGGCACAAGTGTTCGGCGTCCCTGACAACCTTTGTAGTCTCATTTAGCCACTTCTTGGCAACTACCTTTTTTAGGACATGTAAAAATCTTAAAAAATTACAAATGTGATATATATACTGATGTATTTTATGTCATCAAGTGTACAAATATGAAAAGGGTTCCGTTAAACACAGTTTTTTTTAGGCATCTAACCAAAGATCCATTCAAAACAAACCCAGTGACTTCGCGACGAGGGAAACCAGAAGTGTAAAAATGCTAACAAATGTCCACGTTTTAGGACTCATCCCTTCAGTATAAGGGTCAGAACAGTGTATGTAAATGTGTGCATGTGTTTAAATGCATCACTTTGGTAGTGATGTCATTGCTGCTTGGTCTTACCCCCACCCAACTCAATACACACACACACATAAACACACCCTCACCCTCCTCTCTCCCTGGCAGCACCGGCCAGCTGTCTCTCCTGCTGGTCTCAGCTGACGGAGTATAGGGGAAGTGGAGTGGTGGTGGGGGGTACGAAGGAAGAGTGGTGGGGGTGGGTGGGTCGACAGCTGAGCAGATGCAGAAGCCCCTCCTGGGTTCGCCGGGGACGGGGCTCTTTCCCAGCCACCCCACAGCCGTGCAGCTGCCCAGGCACCAGCTGTCCTGATGATTGCACCAAACAGATCAGGGACTTCCTCACTGTGGTGGTTGGCTGAAGGAGGAATAGAGGTGGTGTAGTGCAGTGACACTGTATGGACCAGCTGACATTTAATGCACACCCCCGACCCCCAGTCACCACTACTCCACACCAAAACTATCCCAGACAAAACATGCCTGGACATGCACTGTCTCCCCTTTGACCTCTGACCACTGGCTCGCACACAACAGAACACAAAAGGGTTAAACTTATTAGACGCAAATTAGACACTGACTGCCCTTTAGATTTGTACATTAATATGGAAACAAATGGCTGTATAATCCAGAGTGAAGTATACCGCAAACAAGCTGTTCAATGTGTTGTTCAAGCATGTCTTAACTGTTTTGAATGGGCACAATTGAAGGCCTTTCAGTTACGTCTTTTTATAGTCTCAACGTAATCTCACGAATCATGCAAATGGGCAAATTGTTTCTCCCTGTGGTCATTCATGGTCTTGCACTCGGTTTTACACATGAAAAGTAAGTAAGAAGTAGTTACGTGAAAATTGGAAAAAAAAAAAAAAGGAGAAAGAGAGAAAGAGTTTGAGAGAGAGTTCATCCCCGGCTACCTCACCTTCACACTGCTGGCCATTCACTGCACAAAGTGGATGTGGTTGTTTGTATTGTGGTGTGATTTTTATAGATCTTTAAAGAGAAGTTCTTTTTTTGAGTTTTCCATTAGCTTTGTTGAGTATATATAAAGCTATAAACGTTTCCTATATCTCCCTTTTTAACAAGCTATGAAGCTTTGAAAGCACACAGAGACTCTTCTCAAATTTCAATCAGTGAAAATCAATAGATCCATTCAGTTTAAAATAAGATTACAAAAAACTCCTGTATTGCATTTTCAGCCCTCAGAGAAATACTTTGACTTAAATGTTTGCTATAAGAAAAAAATATGAGCATGGAGATGGAGATTATGGGCTCCACAAAACTGTTGGCATACCTTAAAATTTCAGCTTGTTGCATTTATGTTGTCATGTAAAAACAGGCTTTAGTTCAGTGGTGTGACTTTTGTCTTTGTGATTTTTAGACTTAAAGTAAGATTTGGGTGCATAAAAACAAAATCTCTTCCTATTTGAGTGTAAATGTATGCTCTATATATATCACCCTCAAAGATTTTCACAATAAATTCACATTTTTGCTAATAATCCTGATACAAAATCACAGTAAGGCAACACAACAACCTGTCAAGAATGATGCTAAATGATGATGATAAATAAGCGAATCGAGAAATCTCAATTTAGTGATCGCTAGAGAGGGAAGCATTGAGTGTTATTTAGGGAGTAGTGAATAACTGTTGAATTGTGCACCTGATTTGAACTAAATTACGACTAATAAAAACTGTAAGAGCAAATCTGAGTCGTTGGAGGAGCCTAACATTATTACATGTTAGATGTTGACAAAGACAGGAGGTACGCCTTTCACCCTGCATTTCTAAAATAAAGTTTAAATTTAGTATTTTCTTATGCAGTTTAAAAGTGTAGATTACCATCACTCCTCTACATTTTAACCCACTTTGAGACTCAGAACATACTGCCTCTTTCTTGCATAACACTGGCTTCCCTCAACCCAGTAAATTAATATTGGTTTAAGTTAAGTATATTTGTTAATGCTGTCAGTTATGTTAGGTACACATTAGCTCCATATGAATGTATATATATGCTGAAGTGCCTCTCTGTCCCCTCAAGCCTTTTTAAGACCGAAAACTCGGTTACATTAGGCACCAGAGACATTGCAAGATTATATCTAAAGCAACTCATTAACAAACCATTTACCATTATAGTTCTACCCCACGGTGCTCTCTTGGGTTTGCTTTTTTAGGAAATGAACATTTTTAACACAGTAGAGAAAGTAGATTATGTCTGTAAAAGGAGTTAAACGTTCCCCAAACCTGACCTTGGCTATGGTCTTATCCACTTAAAGTTACACTTAATGAGTCCATTAGCACAGCTGGATAAGCTGACCTGAAGTATCAAGACAAATCAGAAACACGCTGCTGGTCTGACTGCCTGATTTATTTGAACTTTTATTCACCTCAGATAGGTTCGTCCAACATTTACATCTTACCACGTGCACTTCTATCTGGCAGCTGCTTGTTTGAGTAATCAGCAAATTTATTTTATGCTCTTATAATTTGATTTATTCTTAATATGTTTCTTATTCATTTGAATAGGCTGATGTTGATACATTTTGTCCTGTTACAAGGTCGCAGGGCCCAACAAATGCAGGTTCTGAGGTACAAAATTATGCTCATATTTGGAAGAAACTCAACTGTTGTTATCCAGGATCAGCTGATACAAAGAGGTAGGACACAAAACCACAATGTAATGTAATCTAGTAAAAGGTTCTGCAATAAATTCAGCATTTTAATTCACTTTACAAAAAATTGTCAGGTGTAGTTTGTGTCCTTTACTTCGATTAAAATATACTGTAAGGTGTCATTGAAGTTCAAAGACAGTTACTGTGCAAGACTGCATGCAAAATACAAAAACATAAAACATAACTTAAGTAGGATACACATTTGAACAGATGGATAATACACAGGGCATTCGCAGTAAGAAAGAAATACACTGTACTGAGATTTTAAAGTACAAAAAACTTGTCAACGGGTGTCAGAATTAGAATAGCTTCTTAGATGATCCTGTGTTTCTGTCTCTTCATGTGTGTGTTTATGTGTGTGGGGAGGGGTGGAGGGATTGATCGGATGAGCAAGCAGAGAAGAGTTTGTGTGTGTGTGTGTGTGTGTGTGTGTGTGTGTGTGTGTGTGTGTGTGTGTGTGTGTGTGTGTGTGTGTGTGTGTGTGTGTGTGTGTGTGAGTGTGTGAGGGAGAGATGGAGGGAGGTGGAGGCCCCAGATGGATAATGTATGGGAAGTCATGCCACCGATGGGAGACCGGAGAAGGTCAGAGCTGTTAACACGGCCGTCCATCCAGCTGACACTAAACGTAATTTCATGTAATGAAACTGTAAATGAAATTACAGTCTAATTTAATGTAATGAAATTGTACATCAGGATTACACTGTGATTTCATTGTCTCTCTAACATCGTTGCCTCTAAATCCATTTGGCGCCTGGAAAGTTAACCATTATGAAATAATGAATGAAAACATGAAAACAAAGTAAATATGTGAGTAAACATATGAAGTTACTCACCATCTGTGCTCATCATAGGCATCTAATTTTGATCTAATTCATAATTTAACGTATTCCTTGAGCAGGACAGATGGATTATTTCTAAAATCACGTTTTACACTTATAATGTTCACTTAAATGCTCTTGAAATAGCAGTTACACCTTTATGAAATGAAAAAAAAACCCTAATTAAACTCTAGAGACTTTTATCACACTTTCATTTTTACTCCATATGTATTTTTTTTATTCTGTTTTAATCACTGAAAAAGATGTGAATGTAAAAGGAGGTCTGGAGTCAGAGTAGAGAAAGTCTGTGATGTATAAGCTGCATGAATTTACATGACAATCTGTAAACCGATGTAAAGAAAAACCCATAAACTGTCCAGAAAGCTGATACATTACTGTAATCCTTCTTTTCAGTGAGTAAATACAACATATAAAGAATTGAGAAAAAAAGGCTGTTGGGGGTCGGGGTGTCCTCAGGGTCAGGTTGGGCCCCCACTCGGCCCTCATTAGATCAGTTTCCCCCCAACCAGAATCATCTCAGCTGTACCCATCCATCACAGAGGCCCCGGGCACTGGCCCGGGAGCCCCTAAACCAACACTGAGTGACTGACCACAGAGAAAGGTGAGCTGCTGTCCCCATCCCTCCCTCCATCACCTGTCACCTGTTATTGTCGTCACACATCAGCAGTCCTCTGTCTCCTGGCTACAAACAGTAAACCGGGCAGCTGGCCTGATGGAGCAGATTCACTGTGTGTGTTGGGGGTGGGGGGAAAGCTCCTGAAAGTGTGTTTAGGGTTGGTTTCTTGCCTGGATCCGGATTCTAATCCTCTCTACTGTAGATGAAGGCTTTGTTTGCCCAGAGGGGAGAAATAAACCAAATCACAATGGCGAATGCAGCACCTTTATCTATGGGGAGAAGAGGTTTGAAGACCTCAAAGAAAAAAAGGAAAATGGCTGTCATTGAGCAGGAAGGGGTGGCAATATGACTCTTTGTTTGGTCCAGTGTCAATGATCAAAAGCTTTTCATGCTTTGAAGTTGTCCCATTGATCCACTTTCATATAGAATTAGATGTGATGTGATAGATGTGAACAGCATTATACTTTTCTCTTTTTATTTTTCTTTGTTTCTTTACTTTATTAATCAAAAATTATAAATATAATTAAGAGAATTTTGCTATGTGTACTTAATAAAAACCCTGATTTAATGATTCTAATGATGATAATTTTATTTGTATTGCGCTTTTGAAAATAAAAATGTTGTTCAATTTGAATTCATTTAACTACTCTGTGTGGAAATTATTGATTAATCAAGTTCAGTAAGTCCACTTAAAGTTACGGCCATGATACCAATGAAATCCAACACTTATTTAAGTCAGTTAAGCTGGTTCTACAAAAGGTACTTTAGTAATGGTAACACTTAAGTAACATTAACATAAGTGAGTTATGTCTGTGTAATGAAATATCTTGTGTTGTCATTAATAATCACATTTATGTAAAGCAAAAGAAACAGCGTTTTGTTGAACTGATGTTGGTCAGTTTAACTGGACAATAACTCATCAATTAAATCCAAGTTGACCGGATAATGTTGGAGTTTTGATTGTACAAAACATAATATATAAAGTTATTGAATTAAGAAAAGGACAAATAAAATATAAGAGTTTTAAAAGAGTCATGTTCTTCAGAGGAATTACAAGAGACAGACTAAAGTAAGATACAAACTGAAGCAGCCCTGGCAGAGATATCCTAAACTTTCTGTTTCTAGTCTGGGTCAAGCTTCAAACACACTGGATCCTACATTTCCCATAATGCAACTTTATAGTGTCTATCTCTCCTGTCTTCTAAATGCCCACTTCATTGAAACACCACATCTCCAGGTTATAACAGGCTTTTTGTTGAAGTCTCACTCAGATTTTGAGAGCTGCCACTTGAGGGCGCAAAAGTTGAGGATTGTCAAATTCTGCAGAGTTCACAGCAAAAACAAAACAAAGAACCTTATTCACCAAAAATCTTCCTACATTTTTTCTTAAATGTGTTCTTCGAAAATTGTTCTTATGATGATAAATCTCTTTGTCCTTGTGAGATGAATGGACGTGCCAGTTGTTCATAATTCACAAAGGTTAGCACTCCGCCAATCCCCATAAAAGGCCGTGAGACTGCAGGGCCATGTGTAAACACACACACAGTAATCACACACAGAAAGGCAATACTGCAACAGTACCTCCATTTGTGCACACAGGTCCTCTTAACAACACCAGATACAGATGCAGTCCTGGACAACCAAGAGAGTACAGCCCAAATCCTAACACAGGCTACGATCTCTGCGACACTGAGCAATCCTATAATATTATACAACTGTAGAACTGAACAAAAGGCAATAACCGATTATTTTGCACAAACATGTTAGCACTCAAATGTGCAGAAGCGTGCTCTTGAGTGTGTACTGACTCTATTCTTATTGAAGAACAAACCCTAAATAAGAAAACATTGGTGAATGTCAGAATCTTTAAGGAAACTGTATTGGTGAGTTTTGAGAAGAAATTTCTTCTTAACAGTTGGTAAACGAGGCCTAAAGCCTTTAATAAAACACTAGCACGTAATCTTCTGCTGCTCAGAAATCAATTGAGATCTGCATTGTTCTTTCATTTGATTTTCAGGATGCATTGATTTTGGATAAAGACTTAGCTAAAAGATAAAAACTAACCATTGATTTAATATAGAGGCAGAGCTAGAACAATTGATCAGCAGCTTCTCTTCTCTTCTCTTCTCTTCTCTTCTCTTCTCTTCTCTTCTCTTCTCTTCTCTTCTCTTCTCTTCTCTTCTCTTCTCTTCTCTTCTCTTCTCTTCTCCCACCATCAGCATCAGCCTTGACTGAGCTGTGCAGATGGTGAGCAAAAGAGCTGAGTAATACAGTTTTTAACAATTGCTAAACGCCATTCTCTGAATCTGACCTATCTATCCATTTGCAGAATGGTGAACAATGGCAGCAGAAGCTGACCACACACCTACAACACAGTTGTCATTGTTTGCACACAACATCTGAAAACACTTCATCGCCATTTTGCCAGAAGATTCAGAGGTTTTGTGAATCAGGTTTTGTGATTACAGTTTTGAGAAAAAGAGTGGAACATTTCAAGAAACATGTCTCAGCAGAAGCCAGAAGAAGTCAGATTATGACTCTTTGTTTCCTCGTGTCATACCTGTCACCTGGTAACAGGACACGGCAGGATCCTGTCAGCTGCCTTTAGGGAGGGAGGTGCGCAGCGAGAAGTCATGCTGCTCTGTAACGCTTCTGTTTCAGGACTCAAATGTCACTTCCCATGCCTGTGGGACGGAGCCGGAGCTGGCTTTAGCACCAGCAAGTGACAAAATCTTCACGAGTCATGGGAGCTGACTGTTCACAGGAAGTGTCAGTTGAACTCTGCCGGTATATTGCAGCAGCTTGTGAGGATATCTGTGACAGACGTGAGAGAATTTACACAGAAACTGAGCAAACGCAAGTGCAAAGCAGGCCACCTGTTTTTAGCAAAGTAGTACATGACAGCGCTCATACACTGTGTGGTAAATCACTCACTTATAGATCCAGTTACTGGCTGATGCTTGTCAAACAACTTGTTTTTTGCATGCACCACATTTTTATGCAGACTTTAATAACTTTTATGGAGATCAGCTTCTTTGTGCAGCAGGTGTTCATCCAGCAGAATGGCTGACACTGCACGTGAATGAAATGTGTGGGGCTTCCTAGGCTGATGTAGAACATTTAATAAGACCTGACAGATGTGATTTGTCCCCAGATATAATGGTTAATGATTCACAAATCTGATCTTGATAAACACCCATATTTGTGAAGTAAATTTGAATTTGAGCACTCTTAAACTGTATTATTTTGACTGAGCATACACTCTGAAATAAACTCTGATTGTCAAAGTTGGAGCTGCCATCAAATCTAAAGATTTTAAATCAACATTTGTTGTGTGAGTTTCAAAAATTGGGAGTTGGGAGACTTTCGCATGAATCCTGATGCTTCCAATTGTTGTTGCTTTCTCTGATTCTTTCTTTTGACTGTTGCTGTTCAAGAACGGTTCAAAGCTCAGTATAAAATGCATTTATTATCATTATTATAATCATTATTGTTGTTCTTGTTATCATTATTTAAATGAAATGATGGTGCAGGTTCTATTGCCGACAGTTCATTTAGTGAAATTAAGCTAATGCCTTTAGACTAGTGTGCTAATGATGTATTGATGTTAAAATGCTTCATGTACACAACAAAAGGAGAGATAAAAGTACAATAAACTGTTTTTAATCAACTAAGGAAGAGACAATGACATAAATTGTTCCTTTAAAAATCTAATCTAACTGCTACGAGAAGAGAAAAGGTCAATAAATGAAGGTGATGACAGGAAATAAAGAGAAAGTGTGTTAAATGGAACCTGGATTATCCCAAGAGGAAAACACACAGTGACAACTGTTAAAGTGTCATTAGGACCTCACACACAGACAAAGGCTATCCAACACCTGAGCTGTCTGTTGACATGTTGGTGTAAGAAGCCAGAAGCTGCCGGTCATGACATCCAGAGGTGAGCAAACCACACAGAGGAAATTAAAAATCCCATTCGGCACCGCAGAGTGATCCCAACGAGAAAAGAAGAAGGGAGGAAATAAAAAGTGTTGGATGCCGTCCTGCTGCCTGATTTTTATTTGTTCTTCTCTCGCTTCAGTTTGACCAAAGACAAAAGCAGCACACGAACCAACTGGTTTACAAGAGGACAGAGAAAAGCCTGTTTCACACATAGAGTCCAGACTCAGTATGACAGTTTCACATAGGTGAGAAGAAGAAGCTCACAAGCCAGATGTTGCAGACACAGTAGACACCAGATGATGGAAAACAAGAAAGTTCTTCCATAATGCAGTTATCCATAAAAGGTTGGCCAAAGTAGGAGTTTAGTCCTTCATCTCAGGACCTCCTGTGATTGGTTCGCTCGAGGTCTTGTACATGCTTTTCTCCCTCTTCGTGGTCTTTAAGGCCAAAGTGGCAAGCACTGAATATTTACTCTATGGTGTCATGTGAATTAACCATAATCTGTTTTCCATAAACTGACATCATCTGAGACTCTAGTCTTTCCCAGATTGACTGTTGAGTCAAATTCTGTGCCTTATTGAGGAAGATTTCATCTCAGATGTTATGCAGGCTTGCATTCATGCAATATTCTAATATTTCAATATTCTTCTTTTGGTTTAATCCCCAAAATCTTCACGACATTTTGATTTTTGGCCAGCATAACCAACGCCGATCCCAAACCCCAGTAAGTAAGGGAGGCAGCAGATGGACGTTTGCATTCCCGAGCAGTTGGACAGAACGAGACACCAGATGCTTTGCTTTTATTTTTACGTGTTCGCTCAGTCATTTGGAGGTATGGTAGCCTGAGCAGGACAAAGAGCCAAGGCCAAATATCTTGGCTTTGTGGGGACAACAGCTGGGAGGAACAATCCAGGAAGTCGCTCCACTTCATTAAAGGCCCAGCAGGAGAGCAGCAGAGCCTTTCTAGCTCTCCTCCTATTCTCTCCATCACTCTACTCCACCCTTCTGTCTGTCATTACATACATAATACACGCCCTGCCTAAACAATGTTGACTAGTAGCATTAACTCAAATGAAGACTCTATTCCCAAAAACTGAGAGTATTTTTATGACATCCGTGCTTGATCTCATTATATTTGTTGCGTAATGTTCCACGTCTTCGTGTTAAAGTGTGCTGGTGCCTGATATTTATTCAAATGTTCACTAAGGTGCATTATAAAGTTATATTGTACTGTACTGATCTCCAAAAATACCTTTCCCATCAGGTGTACAACACGGCGGGTCTTTGTATTATTTCATCAACCACTGGTTCTATTTTCTACCCTTCATATCCTCATTTCACCAGCAGTGTAGCACCTAGTATGATGTTCTCTCTGTGTTGTGTTAGTGTATGTTTCTTATTCTTAGCTAAAGAGGTTTTTGATAAGCTCTGCGTCTTCTAAGCTCTCCTGATCTGATCCTCCTACAGTGTGAAAGTGTTTTCTTGTGCTCTCCAAAAGCAGCTACACTAATCTGCTCCACAGTAGATCCCTGCAGCTTCACAGTCGTAACGACTGATCAGCTGCATCAGGATGCCGCCCGTCTGAAAAAGAAGTGTTTGTCTTGTCTTGTGAGTAATCTCACAGTTTCCTTCTCCCCTCAGATGACTAGTAACCTGCAGATATCATCTTCCTGTGTCCTGCCTCATGGGAAACACACCACCACACACTCATCACTGAGCAGCTAGTGGTGTTTACATGTCCAAAAACAAACACTGACCCACACACACACACGCCATGCCCTTTTAGCTTCACTCGCCTCATTGGTAATAGTCGCTCACTTCATGATTTGCTCGTTCAGTGAGTGATGGACAGATCCCCCCTCAGCACCACAAAAGAAAACACCTGTTTGAATCTGCCTAATCCTAGCCAGCGGCCCTGCTCTTGGGACTCTTGGGGGCCCCGTCTAATCCACACAAGGGCACCAGGCCAAAGCCAGGACAGATTAGACCCCCAAAATCCATCCATCCATCCATGCACACACACCTCCGAGTCTGCCCCCTATAACGAGCGTTTGAATCGGCCCCTTAATCCTTGGACTCGGCGGAGCCCTCCACCCAGCACATAGCCTCCTTCCCCCTCAGCACTAACCTAATCTCCATGCATCTCCTTCATACCCGCTAGCAGACCAGGCCCAGCTCAGCACAGCACTCACTTACCCCCCCGCTCCACCACCTTTCCCCTCCCCCGGTGGGGCTGAAAGCCCATTGATTTGTTGATTTCTCTTCTTTTGTCTGCGGCCGGCCGAGTGTTAACGGGACATCCAGGGTCCGGGGCCCAGTGCCAGGACTTTTGGCATGGGAGATTAAGGTCCTGATCTGGGCATCTGTCGCTGCCCAGTCCCCCTTCTCCCTTGTGGCTCTGAGAGAGGCCTTCCCTTCAGTCATTTTCAGTGCTGCATGTAGCACTTTAGCTGTGAACTGATTTCTACCACAAAGAGAAAAGCTTTGCAAGAAAAAGTATGTAGACAGCTCACAAATAAAGCAACATTTTGTAAATAATTTGACAATAATTGAAGGTGTACTTGACTGACTTGCTTAGAATGCATCATCAGCCCAAACTACAGACATACATACAGAAACAGACATACACTGTTCATTTCATACACCTTAATACAGATTTTAAAAATTAGAACAGGTATCAGAATCCAGTCTGTGCACATAAAGTAATCAAGTAAAGTAATCTGCAGTAATCTAAGAAAGACATGATGATGATGTCCAAAGTTTATGGTAGCTCAAGGTGATGAGCATCATTACTTTGTCTTAGCTTTGATGATAGAAGAAATAGTAATACTATTATTACAACACTAAGAACATAAAAAATTCGACCAATCTCACTAAATTTTGTACAATAATAACGACTTCCATCAATTAATAGTTACTAATAGTAAATGTTGCTTATTTGTGTATTAATTTACGTATTTACTTAATATGTGTAAGGGTTGCTTCTGTTTTGTTTTTTATGAATAACTATGTCTGTACAGGGTCATTGTGGGATTTTAAAAAATGATCTTTTATGGTGTTTTGGTGCATTAACTTCTGCTCACATATCAGCTTTACATCCTGTACTTTACTCACCATTTCCATGGCAACGGTAACACTTTGTATCTTAATAATTAAAAACATATGAGGTTATTTGAAAAATAGCATGTAAACTACCCAGATAAAGCTTCCTAACGAACGATGCCATCATCACAGAACACGAAATATCTAAACGCATTCAGTGCGTTTAGTCCTATAGGAGTTTTCTCAGACTGCGTCTCCATCTGGTGGTGAAAGATCTCACATGCAAGCAGTGATATGTTTCCTCAAGTTAGGGAGCTCGGGTTATTTTACTACACCTACTACAACTCCATCGTTATATTCGTGTAAAGTGAAAACAAATTAACTCCAACATAAAGTAACAATTGTGTCGCAACAAAAATAAAAACAAATAAAATAAAAAATGAAAATTAAATTTTAAAACACGTTTAAAGGATATAATGCGCTTTGATTGAGATATGCAATTATTAGTCATGTTTGGCAATGTTTAAACTATTATATTAATATATATTATGAAAACATTTAACCCTGTTTAAAGACTGGATGAACAATATGAGTACATTGTACTTTATTTAATGCATACTTATATATCTCATCTCTTGTTTTTTGCTTGTAACATTTATGAATTTATTTCAGGTGGGAAGTATTTGTCGAATTGACCTTGTTACAAGAGGAGTTGCATGCAAACTGTTGATGCTCCAACGCCATCTGGTGGTTGAAATATAACACATGAATGTGTAATATCTGCCTATAAAATACCAGATCACATGTGACATCTGAATATTAAAAAGTTAAAAGAAAAACAATGTTTGGTTGATATGGCTTTTATTGAATAAGGCACAATAGTGTTTTTATGATAACTTTAAAGTAAAAACTCTTTGTCTGCAATTGAAAACTACTCTGCTTTATAACTGGACAAATAAATTGCCAAGTGCATGACTCAAAGCACAATAACTTTAGCTTTGGTCTTTCAGCAATACCACTCAAATATTTTTAACTCATTCACCTCCAGCAAACAGCCATAACAATGCAACTTACAACAGCTTTAGACAACGAGTGTGCGTATTTTGCGGTCTCACATTCAGCATCTTAAAAATGTTTACCTTTACATGTGGAAGCAACATCTTCAGACACAAAAAATATGAAAGGAAATATTCTCCTTTTTCTCATGCATGTTATAAGTGCTTTTTTTAATTAAAACTTTCATAGTAGTAGTGCCAAAAACATCATGTGCGTGTTTCAAATTAGTAAAATATGACAGCCAGAAGCTGAAATATGTTTCTGGGAGCCACCCTAAAAGTTAATATTTTCTCTATTTCTATGTCAGAAATGTCATGCATATTATAGGTGCTTTTTTTAATTAAAACTTTCATTTAGTTTAAAGTGACAAAAATGGGATTGTGCGCAGTTAAAATGCGTAAAATATGATTGTCATGTAACATGTGCATAAACAGGATTGCATTCCCAAAGTGACTCGAGTTGAAGAATCTTCCAATACTGACAATCTTGACTTGGATTGATTAATTGGAGATGAGATTGTCACAGGGCAGCAGTGGGCTGACACCAATGTTCTTAGCACACTCGTTCTGCGGGAAATAAAATGCAAAAATGAGGTGAAGTTCAAGAACAGTCACATGTCTGTCAGCAGCCATTTAGCTTAGCTTAGCATAAGAACTGGAAGCATGGGGAACAGCTACAAACAGGCTAACAAAAACAGGCTACCAACACCTCTAAATGTCAGGTATACATTGCTTGTTTAACCTAGAACCAGAACCTTAACCTGAAGAAGGATCTTGATAACTTTGAACAGTGCCAGGCTAGTTGATTCCCCAACTTTAGGCTAAGTTAAGCTAATCAGCTGCTGGTTGCAGCTTCATATTTAGATAGAGACATAAAAAAGGTATCAATCTTGTCATCTTACTCTCTACAAGAAAGTAAATATATTTTTATTGATTGATTGATTGATTTATTTGCAGCTCTTACCATGTAGTTAACAACATTGATGTGGTAAGGGATGCCGCCCATCTCATCACACTTCTTCATGTTCATCCTCTCTGGATCTCCAGCAGTCAAAACAGGGACGCTGGGTTCAGCCTGTGTCAAACGGCAGCAGTAACCAAATTAAGTCTTAGCGGGTGCAATTATTGGACATCATCTACACATTTGTCCCCTTTATTAGTCTGTATATAAACATTGCAGCGGTTGGACTCACTGGTTCCATTCCTCTGTGGATGGACAGCAGGTCAGACATCCTGTCACTGAACCCGGGAGCAAAGTTTTCTGGGTTAATCGCCACAAAACACTGACCCTGAAAACATGAAACGGATAATGACAACACTGTGAACTGATCCAATACAAACAGTAAAGGGAACTATGACGCGACATAACATGGTCTTCGTCAGACTCATTGATCGTGCTTATCGTTTAGATAAGTGCAGCTGTCAAAGACTGTGTCAACACACAGAACTTGACTTTCGAAGGGGGAAAAAAAATCACTAGTTTGTTTGAGAGCTGATAATTTTACTATCATTAAAACTTTTACTGTTTGGTAACTTTGACTACAGGAACATATGTACATTATCAAACATTATTTGAACTAATACAGCCAATTTTCAAGTGAATCTTTCATGATGAAGTAATGTCACTGCAAAACAACAAAAAGGCTCTATGCAATATATATTTGAGAATACATGCAAGTACGTTTAGGATTTAAATACATTTTCTAAGATAAATATAAAAAATGGGTAATTCAAAGTCATTTTCATATCATATCACCAAAGCTACCTTAGGCACACATCTGTTTTTACATGAGATCAGTGCGTCCACTTGAAAACACAACACAAGCCAAGAAAAAAAAAAAAAAAAACGTACCAGGTTGGCAATACGGTCAGTTACTTTCCATGTGCGAACATGATTGCTGTATTGGGCACCGGCCAAAATACCACAGAACACTTCCACCATCATTCCCAGACCGTAGCCTTTGTACCCTCCTGAGGGGAACAACACAAAACACACAACAAACATTACAACACAAACAAAGTCAAGACCATGACGAACTTTTTCTACCTTCTCCATGAATCACATCTTTCCCTCTATTATATATTCCCGTAGACTTTGGAGGATCTTTCTCTCCTCGAACAGATTTCTAAATCAGCTGGTTTCTCACCTGTCGCTTCACTTCCACCAATCGGCACCAGTCCTCCTCCAGCCAGAACTTTCTTAGGGTCGGTGCTCAGCTTGCCGTTGGCGTCACAGCCCCAGCCTTCAGGGATGGGGTCTCCACGCCGTTCATAGAGCTCCACCTGTGCACGTAAAACAAGAAAGACTTAGGGTAAGAAGACTTTAAGTAGTTACAAAGTATTCGATGAGTGCACATTCATAAAACTAAATGTTTAAATAAACAGACTGCAACTCTAAGAGACCTCTCAATTCCTTATTCATTCAGTAAGATTTGGTCTTTTAGATATTAATATTGCACGGATGGAGCATATAATGTGTTTTGACAATGAGGAAGTTATGTTCTGTATGTAATGAATGCATCCCTGAAGGCTCATCAGTATAAACCTGTTCTTACCTTACCAAGTGCTACTGCTGATGTGGCCATGTCTAGAACAAAGCTGTCTCCGTCATTAGCAGGAGCTGCCATACTAATGGGGTTGGTGCCCAAAGTGCACTACAAAGAGCAGGTTCACAGTGTTAGAATGAGACAAAGGAGTCGTTTATGGCATGAAGTACAGTTCATACTGTGGAATACATTATACATTCACCTCTTTACCACGTGTGGGAACCACCAGTGGGGATGTGTTGGTAAATGACATGCCCTGTGGTGGTCAGATAATTAGACATACATTTAAAACCATGCGGGCACATTCACCTCCAAAATGTTACTAAATTAATGACATTTATAGTATTCAAATCTTTCACTCACAATCATGTTCTCCTTCAGAGCTTGCAATGCGTAGTGTCCTGCAATACCATAATGGTTGGAGCCTAAGAAAGAAAAGTGTTTGACAGTAAACATTTGAATAGCAACGGTGATGTATTTTCATTGGTGCGTGTACCACACAGTAAATTAATTGAAATCCAACACACTGCAGACACTACAGTGGTTTTGGTTTCTGTCCTCACACGCTTTGCCAATTGCCTGTTATACGAGTCAAACAGTCTACTAATGTTTTAACAGTGAAGATAATCCTTTTACGAATGTGGAACATCCAGTCTAATCAAATACAAACCTGCATCTGAAACCTGAGCATGTCAGCGGGAAAGACCAGTTCGTGAGTTAACACGAGTTTATCCTTCAGGCAACTCGTCTGATTTTCCCAGACTACAGCAAAGTGCGAACATGCATCATTCCGCCGATGTGCTGCACTAAGATGATATCATAGATATATGCACATCTCATGTCACAGGTGTCCTGAAGTTTCCTGTGTAGCTACACGGCGACTTTCACTTTTTGATTTAAAGAAAACAGGACTCACCACGTGCCACCACCCAGCCAATCCCAACCTCTTTGGCTTTCTTAATGGCGAGATTCATGCAGAAGTTTCCCACGACAGGACCCAAAAGGTTCTTGCCCTCCACCAGTGCTGTGGCTGCAGTCTCTTTTTCCACCACCGGTTCGCCGTCCTTGGCACAGATTCCTGATTGGATGTCCTTCACGTACATGTCTGTTAAAAAGTACACAGACAGCAAGCACAAACCCATATTTATATACAAACACAAAAACATCCCAATCAAGGAGGTGACATATCTTTTCAGATAGATTCCTGGTATACATCAGGTTTGGGTCATTAAAGGACAAAGTACACAAATGATTGCATCTGTAAAAACCTTATTATATTTTATATATTAGCAATCTGATAAATGACAAGTCACAGTTCACCCACTTTTTTCCTCTTTACACCTTTAAATTTAGACATGCAGATAAAGTAAACTTCCAGGGGCCCACTGACCCATTCTGTTGAGTCCATGGCTGTAGTGGCCCCTGTGGTCTCCTTCCACCAGCACCTCAGCCAGACTGCGGGCGTGATGTGGCTGGGTGCCCACGGCCACCATACACCTCTCGATGAAACCTTGCACCTCCGGTTTGCTGATCAGACATCTGCAGAGGGGAAAAAAGTTTATAATCTGATGCTTGTATCCTCAAATTAAAAATAATAATAAATGACCCTCAGGGATGAGATGTTTTTGTTTTATAGATAAATGTCATGTATGACTGTAGACACATTCACAGGTTTGTGTTGTCGTTGGTTGATGGGTATGATCATGTGTTGTCTGTTCGCTTTTTTCCTGCTTAATATTTGCTTTGATATTCGCCCAGTTACTCTGATCTAATGGAGTTGCAAATCAGTGTTGACTTGACCAGAGAAAAAAAGAAAAATAAATCAAGTACACATAAGCATTTTTTGGCTGATGTTCAGTGTTCTGTTTCTCAAACAGGAACAGATGGTCTGACTTTTGCCCTAAAGAGCAAAGGTAATACAAACCTGTTGTCCTGCACCAAAGTCCTGCACAGGTGAACCCTTTTTTGCCCAACGTTCTATAGGCTTAGACAGAATGGGCAGCCCTATGCTAAGTCTGAAGTTCACCTTTGCAATAGTAATTGCACAACCTATGACCTTATAGACGTAGGCTATGACAGTAAAGCTCCGCCAGTGTTACTTTAACTTGTTACTACAAGTCAACTTCAGAGGAAAATTGCAACCTGTCTGTTTACTTTTCCTAAGAAATTATGAGCTGCGTAAACGAGAACTAGCAGGACTTTTTGTACCAGAAAAACTGTTTGTCACCCTCCCCACACTGTCGTGCAATAATCTGTGTGGTGTCACTGTGTTTGTTTTCTGTAACAGACAGTGCACGAAAACTCTCAGAAAGCTGCAATAAAAAACTATTTGAAACATCTGTTGAATTCATGAGCGTGAGCAATAACTAAAGTGGTCAGTCAAATTAAGAACAGTCATAATTATGTCTTTAATTCTAAGATAAAACTTGTGGAGAGAAACAATTATGAAATTATAATGATGAACACATTTGGTTCATGGTTGACTGAATACATCACTGCGTTGGCAGAGTAAAGATTGCCGTATGAAGAAAAACTCCAATTCAGAAGTTACTCCAACAACTTCTGAATAAAGTTTCTATATTAAAATATAATATATAATGTCAATGTCAAAACCAAGAAGTAACATGACAATCAAGTCATACGTCTCATCCAAAACGAGTACAAAATGTTCTCTAAAAATACTTTGTTCATTAAATGTTACCCCTGACTGTGACAAAATGCCTTCAGACAACTAATACAACCAGATTAATCATAAAATCTTGCTTTGTTTATCACTGCCAGAACAGAACACATGATGCATCATGCTGTTTTCTAGTCTCTAGTGCTTAATACATTACATTCTACTTCCTCTCTTCCCTCTCCACTATCCTTCTCATTTTATCTTCTCATCTTTATCTTTCCCTTGTTTCCTTCTGTACTCATTCCGTAGTGGTAAAAGTCGTAAGTTTTGGAATGCACCATAATTGGGTACAGATATGACTGTAGGTGTGTTGGCAAGGCTTGGTTATTGGGTGATGCTTGTTTCCTCGCCAAAATAACATTGTGTTCTGTACAAAAAGTTCAAAAAACAAGAAATGATGAAAGTAATTGAATCGTTTGTTAAATGATTAATCTCAAACTAAAGGATCAACTATCCAAAATTGCTGTTATAGTATCGGACTGTAAGATAAGCAACTCACATTCGTACACTCTGACCAAAATCTGTACCATCTTCGCAGCAACATGTTTGAATTACTGAACTGAAACGCACATTTGAGCGATTCGGTTTTTTTTTGTTTTTTTTTTGAGACATTTACAAGTCTCTCGTGAGAACACTTTGTGAAATTTGCTCCTCAGCTGTTACTAATTAGGAAACCAGCGTAAACAAAAGTGTGGCACAAACAAGAGCTCACAATGTACCCTGTACACCCCTTTTCTGCTTTAGTTATAAACCAGCAAAACTGGCACATCGAGGGTTCAAGTTACAGGACGTACTGTGCGCAAGCATATGCCTACGTGCAAAAATATACTACCAATACGTACAAACATACAGAAAAATGCGTTTTAGGCAGAAAAAAAATCTGAAATTGTTATATGCAAATGAGCACGCATATTAACAAGTTTAAAGAAATTACTGAAAAATATCACATCATACAGAAAGGATTTAAAAAGCAAGCTATGACATGTTTATCGGTCTGCAGAGATCCTGGCAGGAGTTTGTTACCCTTGTATAGAACCAGACGAGCCAAATCCCTGCATCTCCCGTCTTTATGCTAAGCTAAGCTAACTGGCTGTTGGCTCCAGGGACATATGTACCACACAGATGTGAAAGTGGTATGAAGCTCCTCATCTAACTCTTGCCAATAACATGAGTATGAGTATAATTTCCTAATTTAATTTTGAACTATTCCTTTAAAGGATTACATGCAGCTGCGTCTGCAGTTTTTAGGTGTGATCAAATCAGATGAGATTTTCATGCATTCAGAGCTCATTCATACTGTTTTATTTTTGTGATTTTGTGGATGATAAATAAACAGCCTTGACATCGGACACAGAATACACTTTTCCCTCTGCAAACCTTTAGTGGAGCTGGACTTTGGACTGGAAAAGATTTTGACCTTCACCCTAATACTGCAGACCCTCCGTAACAGGGTCGTCTCTGGCATCCTTAGAGGAAGGAGAACTGACATCTGCAGGGAAGCTGTTCTTGGCTTGAGGATAGGAAGCTCTAACACATAGCAGTCCTAATTAAATCCACAGTTAAGCCCATACAGGTTAGAGATCCCAGTGAAAAGATAGGTAATGTGTCCTGTAGGCTGCACAAAAACAAGTCATGCATAGGGGAAACCTTTGACTAGGACTTCATGATTGAGGTGTGACACCTTCAAACAAACCCTTGTCACAAGATCACACTGACTCCGGTAGGAGTATTTGTTATGCTATTATGTATGGCATTTCAAAAATAGCTTTGTTTGACTAATGTCATTCCTCCTTTACAGGAAGTAAAACACATTCCTCCTTAAAAGAAATAATCTGGTTTGACTGAATTCTCTTTGTACAACGTATGTAGTGCAGGGTCAAAACAGAAGCTGGTTCATGCTACAACTATAATGGGACGTGTTCAATGTGTCCAAGAAAGGACTGATACTCCTGCAAGATCAAAACTTGAAAAATACAATGGAAAGAGATCCACTTAACAGCTGTAAGTCTTGAAGTATTCATGAACTATCACTAAAGTAGAGAAGTTACATCATAAATCCTGTAAACTCTCTTGGACGTGTGCAGGAGGGTGTGTAACTGTGTTTACCTGTCGGGTGTTTTATGAGCAATATGAAATCAGTTAGTCAAGTACACACATGGGGAAGACACAAGTCTACAGGCTTTAAAGTTTAAACTTAAATCCGGACACATCAGAGAGGAGTTCTGACGCTGAGCAGATTATCCTGCTGAAGTGTGAATTTAATTCAACTGACATGCGATGGGATGAAATATGATTTGGTGGAAGGATCCTGTTACTTAGGATTGAAGCAATTTATTTGAAAAGTTAATCTAAATGTTAAAAAAGCACATAAATAAAGTACAAAAGGGGTTTAAATGTGTTTCATTTATCCTTTAAAGTTAAAACCAGCACATGAAACAGCCATGTGAACATGAAAACAAAATGTTCTTTTTATAAAATAGCAAAAAAAAAAAAAAAATCAGAGTTAATGAGCTCACAGTAGGGGTCCAAAAACATTATTTTTTTATAAACTTCAACTAATTTCTTCTTCCTTTATTTCCTCTTTGGAGAATAATTGACTGTATTGACCTTAATCCCTGTAATTGGAGTCGTCCAGCCGTCCTTACCTGCTCATGTTGACTGTCCTGCGCTCGACTCCTTCAAGGTTGATGCTGTGCTGCTCTCTTGGCACTGTCCGGTGCTGGTGATCTGCTGATGTATATGATTCAAGAAGACTCAGCCAACTTGCTCTTCAAGCCGCGTAGTGTTTGGATACGCCCAGTGCTATTACATCTTTCAGGTATCCTGTCTGATGACTGTTTGTAGGCGTTTTTTGGAGGAGAGGCTTTGTGTGTGTGTGCGGTGGGGGGGGGGGGGGGGAGTCTCTGTGCGCGCTGAAAACTTGATGTAGACTTGATCTGGTGTGGCAAAGTCGTGAGGGGACTCCAGGTGTTAGGTAAACTACTTTTTTTTTCTGTGTTTAACAAGATAGACAGCCTACATTTATGTTGGCTTATAATGAACCCTTACAGAAATTTAAGACCTCCGGTCTTAGATCATCTATAGGCTCCTCAGCTCATTAAAAATCCACATGATGCCCTGTAAAACACAGGAATGTGCGACTGTTTTCCTTATGTTTGGGATGTAGTGCAAATCATCAGATCTTCTTAAATGGTTACAGGCTCTACTTCATATAAATCATTAAAAAATATGGATGATTTACCGCCACAATGATGTTTCATTTTCTTTGTAATGCTGAAACACCCAGCTCCCTCTCAAACATTACAAAACTGTGGTAGGAAAATTTATCACCCTGCGCAATACCTCCATAATACCCACAGGATATACTCCTGAGGGACTACTTTGTGAACAAATACATCCATAGAAACCCCTAACAAAGTGATGCTGGCTGCAGAATCAATAAGAAAAGTCATGACTGAAGCTCTGCGGATAAAACTCCATTATCAGTCTTTTCAGTCAGTCTGAGAAGCAGCCAAAGTCGTCGGGGTTTATCAGGAATGAGGACGTATGGCTTTAGGCTAAGGTGTTGTCAGTTGCATAGCTGAGATAATAATACACAACAGTGGGGCGGAAATAAATGACTCGTTGCTCCCTCTTGTGGTCGGGATGTGTCTTTGATTATCCTCTATAGGGATGAATGTGGAGGCTGTTTTGTTTTTTAACAAGCAACATGCAACATGGAAACAGGAGGAGCAGAGAAACACAAAACAGAAGTTCAAGCCAAGCAACGTAGAAACCTTTTTTCTTAAATCATTACATTTTCAGTTGATTATGCTTTTATTTATTTATTTATTTATTGTTTTGTTTGTTTGTTTTCTTGTTGTTTACAACTTGTATGCATTAAGTATGTTATTATAATCTATAATAGTCTTTTACTTCCTTTATTTTGTTTCCTAACTTAGTTTATCACCTTTGCTGCCTATATGATGCTGAAGTAGCAAGAGATGGACAAATGGTGGTGTGCAGGCCAGGTGGATCATTTTAATTAGTGGTTATGCTGCTGGGTAGCTTGGGAATTTCACCTCTGGGATAAATAATACAATAATATAGTTGTTTTTTTAATATTTTGTATTGTTTATCTGACTGAATCTGACTATAGTACCTATAGGTTTTGATAAAATAGAATAAAAAGTTCAATAATTTCCCGTTGAGATGTAACACAGAAGTAAAGTATAAGCACTTTAAACTTGTATTTAAAGACAGTACTTGTGTAAACGTTGACTACTTTTTTTTTTCTACCTCTGGTGCTTACTGCATTTGATTTCTTTACAATTCACGACCAGTCTTTAACCAGTTTGCTCATGCACAGTCCTATAAAATAGTGGGAGGGCTCTGTAACATAACATATGTAACTCCTCAACAGAGAAGCCACAGTGGCACTTCAAAATCTAGATGCAGCTCGTGTGATACATAATATCCTTGATAATTTTTCAGATTTTAAAATGTACGTATGTATTTTTTATATTATACATGGCCCATACATGACAATATAAATGATAAATTAATCTTTATGTCACTGTCTTGTCTCATAGCAGTGTCAGTTATTATCGTTATTATGATTATGTCTTCTCATTTAACATGTGGTGTTTGTGTTCCAGTCGAAAAGTCTGATGGACAAAGGGAGTCCATCGTGTCCCTGAGATCTCTGAAGTCTAAGTAGGCCACAAGGGGTCAGGCACTGACTGGACTTGGAAGTGTGGCAACTGAATATATGTGAGTGGTATAGATGCAGACAGTGTGTAACCACTGCTACACAGACACTTTGTCCACAAACTTCAAACATAATGAATCGAGCTGCGCAAGCTCACATTTGGCACCAAGGCTGCTGTAATTTAGCTGTGAATGAACTGACCTTTTGCTCTGCGTTTGTATGTTTGCCGCCCTGCAAATTAAGAGAGAAAAGAACAACACAATATACTCGAGCCTCATTTTCTCTACAAAAGACTCAGACTTTGTACAATACTAAAAGAACAATAGTTTGAGAACCGAGGGGCGTGGAAACCAGTTTAGCTACCGCATATCTATCATCAGAATAAATCAAATTCCACAGAAATACATGCTTTCCTATTTCACACGGCATTTTGAGACATTTCCAATCTTTTCACTGACGATGGAAAAATATAGTGCCTGGTTAAAAATGCTTCACTAACAGAGTGGATGATTGTGGAGCTTGTGTCGTCACCCCCTGTGTGTCTTTACTGAAAAAAAAAAAAACGTGCATATAATAAAAAAAAAGATGGAAATAAAGGACATGTGTTCTAGGGTAAAATAAAAAAGTAATCCAACCTGCTTCCAATTTAACCCGGGAAAACATCAGTAGTGACAGAAGATCCCAGAGGCGAATTATGTTGACAACATACAGCCCCTAAGAGTCATCACAGACTAGTTTAGACACGAAAATGCGGCTTGACATTTAATATTTTTGCTCCGTGACATCTTATGTGCCCAGGTTGTTGTTTAATGCAAATACACTGGGTTTCATAAACGGTTCATTGTCAGCATGTCTAAACAGTCTTTGGCTTAGAGGCTCAACGTTTGGTCCAATTAATGTGCCAAGAAGGATTAAAATATCTGATTCTGGGCATAGGTACTGAATGCATATTTGTGTATGTATATCCCCACTGTCTACACACACACTGTGTACATTTAAGTGTACAAATGCCTGTAGGTACATGCATGTGTTTGCCTGTGTATGTCTTTATGTGTGCGGTTTTTGCATAGTATATCTAAGCAGATTTTTATGACATTTTCTTTTAATATAAATCCTATATTTTTATATAGGATATTTTTACATGTAGATTGCCACCAAATGTACTGAGCACATTAATAATCCCCCTAAGGGAAACCCATGAGCTTTTTCTCTTGCACCACTACACCCTCTTGTGTGCAATGCCAGCTTTGCACATAAGATACATAATCATGATCTGACAGGCATTGCCAGTGAGGCTCAGAGACGATCAGTAGTATGTTCTGTCCAACACCGTACTGTGGGGGTAGAGTTTTTCTTGTGATGTGGGCTTAAAATGTGGATAACAGGTATAAATACAAGGACAAGAACATGTAATGTACAAGTAATTGTATGTAATTTGTACAAGAGCAGCTACATTGACAGTGGAGGCATGAAGCTGGTCATAGCTGGTTTAGCTAAAAGTAAACAAACTTCTAAAAAAAAACTTCTGATGGGCATTTTGTCCTTTTATACTAATAAAAACCAAGTTTGGTATTGTGTGAATCAAAAAAAGGGCTTTGAAGGTTAAAATAATGAGGTTTTAGACACAAGTTTGAGTCAGTGTTTGAAGAAGAACATGTTGCATTATGCTTGGTTTGAGTTTGACCACACAATTTTTATAAAACTCCCTTTCGTGATTAAGTTTAGGTTTGTTGAACCTGACTCACAATATGTGACCTTTCTGCACGTCTTCTCCAGTTCTTAGCTGTATAGCGAAACAGCTCCCAGAAAGAGCAACAAGAAGTTAGTGCCCTCCCTCCCACTGCAGCGCCGGCTGCTAGCCTGTAATTCTCCACGGCTCAGACATCTGTAAGCATTTCTCCCTGACCACAGGAGCAAAATAGAAAGTTGGAAGCTAGAGGCTGTGATTTGGGTGCGTATAAATAAAGTTGCGAGCAAAGGAGAGGCTGCTAATATGCTGGGAGTCCAGAGGGTGGGAGGTCCGGTGGAGCGGGACACCCAAGTTATCAAAGACAAGGGACAAGGAGCAGGAGGATAAATGGAGTCTCTGAGGGTTTTCTGTAGGACAGTCAGATTTAGTCTCTGTATTGCTCAAGGGAATCTCAGTGAGTGTGCTTCACAAACCATGTACATGCATGTTGCATTATTATGCATGTATAAACTTGATTCATTCTCTTTCTTGATTTGCATGTGTGCTCACCACCACGCCACAGGTGTCTTTGTCACTGCATGTATTGTGTGAGTAACTAATGGCAACTGCGTCTTGTGGTGCAGATTCCAAAATCTTATTTCTTTAGGGTCTGTAAATGGTAACTGAAATGACAAAGTCCTTAAAGGCACGGCAATGTTGGCACACCACTCGAAAACACTATTGGCAGGCCACTTCGGGAGGGACAATTTGGGAGCCTTATTTCAAATCTAGATTTATCATTATATGTTGTATGTGTATTTACTTGTTGCACTCGTTGATTTAATAAAAATACAAGAAATTCTGTGCATTGTTATATATATATTTCTGTGGTGGTGCAGATAGGCATATATAATAATAATGATCCTAAAGGTAGGCTCAAGCAAACATTTTTTAGATCTTGAAAAAATCCATACATCGGCTTCGACTACTGAGAGTTTTCCACCAACCAGCCAGCAAAGGGCTAATCAAGTCTTCAACCTGTCAAGTCTTTTGCAAAAACATGTTGCATTTAATCTATAATGATGCTCTCAGACTGAGGGCAGATTGAGTGGAAATGAGCCATCTCGTCCCACTGCAGGCCTCCACATTGCTGCTGACTCCTCTGTAGTGGTCTGCCTGGTCGGCCCTGCCTTACATCTGAGGGCACGCTTATACACTTTCCTAAAACGGGATGTTCTGTATATAGTTGGTGCTAGCAGAAGGCTCACAGCTGGGATGAAAACAACCCGTGCCATGCCCGTTCCCTCAGACCCGCCCCAGAATCAAACCTATGATGCTGAAAATTATTACTTTAACATTGGGTCCAGGTGCAGCGGGGGAACTGTCAGAATAAACATCTCTTCATCACCGTGTCCGTTAGCTAAGAGAGGATCTGAAAAAGCTGGAGATGGTTAGTAGATTTATGATAAATTAAGTAAAACGTGAAAGAGAAAATGAAGGCTGATTTGTTTTTCAATGCAATACTGAGTTAACAGTATCCGGTTTATTAAGCTCACTCACAAGAGGTCAGCAGTAAGATGATGTAAAATTAAAATACTTACACAACAAAATACTAATTAAAATACATGAATAATGACAAAAAATAGATGTATGTTGTAATAGTAATAACATGTAAAACAAAAACTACCGAAAGAAGAAAAATAATAATAGACTATGAATGGGAGGTGAATGTTGATTGTCCTTTGTCAAGTGGCTTTTCATCATCATGACATTCAGACTTTGGCTCCACAGTCCTCTGTTCTCTCCGCTCTTCGTCTCTTTCTACCCTGACTAAAGATGAATTCAGCTGTCATCAAAATTTCCGTTCCACATAAATACAATAAATAACAACACAAAAATGACCCAGAGTGGCTGCTTGCTTGCTCAATCTCACAACCTGGATTCAGTTCCTTTAACTCTGTTTGTTCATTTCTTTTCCATTTTAGGCTGTTCAGTCTTTTTTCAACTTCACGTCACATTTACTGACCGTGCCTGGGAGACCGGCAGGTGTAAGCTGTACTAACCTCTAATACTGACAACAGAAGTGGGGATGCACTGATGCTGATATACATTACAGTAATCATGATACAAATTCTGATAAGTGTTGGCCCACAAGTATCACACTGTTGTGTTGCTTTAACTGAACAGCATAAACCTTTATCACTGGTATGTTTTATCCATTGTTGTTTGGGTGTAACTCTCAGATATTGCTTGAATTCCCCGTTTTAGTCTTTTACTGGCCAAATTTCTGATACCAGCATTGGTATTGGTGCACCCCAAAGAGGACAATACACAGACAAAAACCAGGGCTTAATTTTTTTATATTTTAGTGCTGAGCTCATTTTAGGAAAGCCCAGTACAGGACATGATTTCAAGTACTTTATCGCTTAACTTTGACAGGGTAAAACTCTTAGGAGCCAATATCGGCCCCCATCTGCTGAATCCAATCAAATACCCTCTCCCGGTTAGTGTGAATGGGTTGACTTTGAGACTGATCTGTTTTGGGGTTTGTTTGTTTTGTTTGTTTTTTCTCATTTCTTCTTCATCTACCAGCTGAAAAGTTTTATGAAGTTTTGGAAGCCGTCCTCTCCGAAGAAGTCAAATGAGCCCTGGGACGAACCGAGGTGGACGAGCAAGAGGACAAGCAGGACGACGGCCAGAAGTGGAATCAGCATGTTCCAGCCGGCCGCCAGGATGTTGTACCACTTGGCCTTGTCCGAACACTCCTGGGCCAACTGCAGGTTACCCTGAGTCTTCTGGTCCCGGGCCTACACAGACACACAAACACACATTTTATTTACATGTAGACACTGAAGTCATTTATATTACATATTTATATTTATATATATATATATATATATATTAATACAGAAATTAAGTTGTCATCAAGACAGCTGAAGACGTAAACGCTTTGTCTCTACTGGATGGTCTCTAACCTTAATTTATGAACAGAAATGCTTGGTTATTGTCTACACCCATGTATACTGTAACTAGTGAGAGGAGAAGAACAAACAAAGGCATTATTATAATGTTCAGTCGTGTTTTTGTTTACAACAGTTCATGGCCGCTTGTCCCATAATTCCCAGTTTTTCCACAAAGAGCACAGATTCAAGGTTGCGCAAGGGTGGGGTGATATGAAATCCTTGAGCTGCTTCTAAGTGTGTCCGTATATTTTGGAACAGACCAGCCTGAGTCTTTCCCTAGCACTCTCTAATTTCCCATGAGTACTTGCCCATTAGGAAGATGCCAATTACGCCATTTTTAACTCCTCAGACAAGCAGCCAGTCACTGTCTTTAATTTCAGTGCTGAACTAGTGCTGGGCCTGTGATTCAGAGCTGCGCCCTATGCAGAGAGAGATGAAAGATTTCTTAAGCAGACTTAAAATGTAAAGGGCATACACACCCTTTTGTGGTGAGTTTTTCCAGGAACCCTTTGTTCAGGTAGTAACACAGTTGGTCCAACCTTGCTTTGCATGTTTCATTTTCAAGAATATTCGAGTCATCTTAGTAAGAAAAGATTTGGTTCTGGCTTACGTTCTTAGTTCTGCACAGCCCCATTCCTGTGGTAAAGGCAAATTTTTACTCTGTGTGCCATCTGACTTGGGAATAGCTTTTTACATTATTTTAAATACATTGCGCTCTCCATTTTACAACAAAAATCTTCCTAACAGACCTTTGAAATGCTGAAACACGTCGTGCATTTACGATTGTTTTCATGGCATCACTTTACCTGTTGCACAAGCCTGGATTTGAATCTCGTCGTGCCAGATTCTTTGTCCATGTTGTTTTTTATTATAGTCTTGTATTTGTCTGGGCTTCATTTCCCAGTCTAGCAGTTATTACAACATACCCGTTGTTTCCATGCCAGCTCGGCCTACCTTTTGTCTGTTATTCCAACTTGCATAACAGAGTGCTTTGAATCATCAGTGAGGTGTAGATTAGGTTGCACCAATTCCGATATCGTTTTTCTTTTCTCACTAGTTATATTCCTGTTTCCACCAATGGTGTGTTCAAAACTAAGAATCACCTAAGACACACTGAACAATTGCTTGGCCCTTGTGTTGTTGTATTCTGATGTCAAATACAGAGAACCCTTCAGTCATTGTTTGGACATCTTATCTTAACCTTTTGACACGTCTGTTCATTTCTTACATGCTTCATGCAAAACTTACAAGAGTTACAAAAAAAAGAAGATCTCACCTTGATAGAGTAGATGAGAGCCATGAATCCCAGGCAACAGAAGTTAACGTACAAGGTGTTGCACAGCGACCAGATTAGATAGTCCTTGGGAGGATTCTTGCCAGCGTTGCCCATGTTCACCACAGTGGATCCAGCTGGTTTACGGGCAGACTTACAGTTGGTGAGTGGGGTGCAGTCAGAGGGGAAGTTGTATGAATGGTTGTCCATGGTTAGAGTTTTAGACAGGAGATCCCCGAACCAGCTAGCCTTCCTGATGCTTCTCTTTGGAAAGTAGTGCCCCCCCTGTGTGAGACGCTTATAAAGGCCAATGAAGAGGGAGGTGACAGGGAGAGGACGCATGGGCAGGGTCCTTTAATATACAGTAGGTCTGTCATTATGTGGTCAGGTCTGAAAGAGACTGAAATAGAGATACAGAGAAGCAGAAAGCTGTATGAGACAGAAGACAGAGAAAGAGACAGCAAATATATACATGGGAACAGCGCAAAGTCTCTTCCACCAATGTACCCATCACCTCAGCTTTCAGAGGTCTTAGTGGTGTGGGTCAGGTGGTTGAGATGAGTGGTGGTAGCAGAGGAGGGTGGAGGCAGGGTTGTGCTGTTCAAAAGCCTTGAAGGTGTTGAAGAGGAGTTCATCTGAACTGCTCTTTGCCAGGGGCCCTGAGCGATGAGTTTGTGATGTGGCCTGTTAGGGAACTGAGTGGGCGCAAAAATATCGTGATTTATAATATGTTTGTAAAATATATGACAATAACATTAGGTTTGGACGTCCGCAGTTACAAGACATACAATAAAAGTTCTCACCAGAAGTCATCCAGCCTGAGCATTTTATTTAAAGGTTGAGTGTGTCAGATTTATGGGGCTCTGCTTATAGAATGGCAAAAATTGAATATAATATTCATAACTGTTTTCATTCGTATATAATCACCTGAAAATAAGAATCATTATGCTTTTGTTACCTTAAAATGAGCCTTTTGTATCGACAGACACTGCAAGTCCTCTTCTACTATGTTAAACCACAATGTTTCTACACCATAGTATCTCCTCCCAGGCTAAGAAGGAGAGGGTGAAATGACATGGTTGCAATCAGTAACTAGACAGCTAGATGCCACTAAAACCTACATGATGGTCCTTTAAGCTAAAGATGGAACAATTAGTCAATTGTCAGAAATATAATAATAATCCACAACTTTTTTGAGTTTCCAAAGGCTGACAAAAATGGCAGTCTCTTGCTTCCAGTCGGTCATTATTGCAAATTATCACATTTTATTACACGGCTTTGTTGAATACTCTACTCTGATTGGTCAGTTAAGGCATTCTTCAATCTGTTCTTTCTGAAGAGCAGACCACTGCTATGAATAACAGACTGTTTCGATGGACATACTTCTGATCATAGACTCTGAAGCTGATTCAAGACCAGCATCACATTTTGACTGGGCAACAAGTTTAGTTGCTACACCACAGAAAAAAAACAACTAAAACTTGAATAAATGGATAGTTCTTGTACTTAACCTACAAAATGTAACGAAATGTAAAAAACTCAAACATCCACAGAAACTGACATAACAGCTAAGAACAAGGTCAACAAGGTGCATAGTGGACCTGAAGCTTAGTGGGTTGTCTTTACACCTTAGAAAGAAACTCTACTGTGTTGTTGTAGCTGACAATATTTTTAGGTTATTTACATCAAGTCTCTGCAGTCCTGAACTGTCTACACATGTCCACAAGTGTTGGGCACCACCTTCGACTTGTTAATCTCTTTAAAGGCACGCCAACCACTGGCAGGTGGAGAGGGAGTTGCTGATGTGGCAACAGGATTTATTTTACAATAACGACTGGCTTGTTCATTAGATGTATGATTTAATGCTTGCCATTGTTATGAATGACAGTAATTGGAAAATGTGAGTTTTGGACTGCTGCCAGACAAACAGGTACTTTTAAAAGTGTCAATGTGCTCTGGGAAATAGTGGGTATTTAATACTGTTTCATGACATTTTAAAAGTGTGGCAACCAAAGTTTTAGCATTTTTTAAAATAAAATGTTGACTGCAGAGTTGACAAATCTTTAAAATAAAGTTGAACTGTTTTATTCAGCTTATGTTTTTCTTTCTACAGGGCAGAATTGGCTCAGTATTGTATTTGTAAGCACCTCAAACTCATTCAGTTTTACTCACACTGGAGTTTCCAAGTACAACCACAGTCTGCTGCTGATGACCACTGAGCATCCCCAGTCCAGACAAGGTGTTTAGTGCTTTGTGAAAGGGGAGAACAGGCATTACTCATATTTTTAAACAGATTTCCACGTCAGTGCTATGGAGACTGACTGACAAGATATGGAAACAAACTGATCTCTTTAGCCTCACACTCTTCATACTGCATTGTTTGAAGTTTAGAGAGTGAACATTATTGCTGACATGAGCATCTTAGATGTGAAGGATTTGAGATTTCATGTTAGTGACAAGTTAAGAGTTATATTTGGAGTTGTGTTACAGCTAGAATTGAACATAACTGGATGGATCTCATTCGTGTGGCTGAATAAAATAAACTCAAACTTTCATAAACAATGGATAAGTAACTGAATTATTGACCAAAGTTTAGAGAGCACTGGAGAAGTTCAAATGTGGAACAACATTGCCCTCAGCTGGCCGCTTAGACATTTAAATATATATGGCTGACGGAGCAACAGGAGTATGATTTGAGGTGGGTCTTTGTGGCTAATATGTTTGATGCATAGCTCTGCTTCCATATTGGTCCTCCTGTGGGAGAACCTACTGTAGGTACTACACCGACTATGGATAACCATATACCACATTTCAAACCAACCAAGTGTCCCTTAAAGTCAAAGTGGGTTTAGTCAGGGCATTTTCCACCTCATGGTGTCTGTCCAGAACAAAAGACTAGTTTGTTGCCCTGTTGAGTAGTTCCTTGTGATCAGGGCTTTACGGGCCCTGCCACCTACATTTCCACAAGTCTTTGATTTAATAGAACTGTCCATTTTAGCTTTACTAAAAACACAAGCCATTTGATACAATTCTGAATGTCATTTATTGTTAGTGCAGCAATGATACATCTGGAGCATTGAGACCTGCAAGTTAAAGACATGAGTAAGTCAACCATAAGCAGACAGTTGACAGAATACAGCAGAATTACTTGTTCCTTACCAGAAAGATCTTTAGAAGCCACCCTTGGTTGGAGTTTTAGCAGGAGCATTTGGTTGTAAAGTTGCTTTGCTGCTGCGTCTGGATAACGGGAATGGGGGAACAGGTTCTTCTGGGGTGTAGCGGGTTTGAGCAAATACTGCTTGTCCTCGTTGGTAGCTTGAACGAGAGCTGTAGGAGTACACTGGCTCCAGATCAGACACGTCACTGAAGACTGGCTCAGGATTTTCATAGCCGGCACCATCGCTGATAGCAGAACCAGAGTTTGAGCTCTCATCTTGAGGGGCCACATACCCATAGCCATCCCCTACATAACCACTAGCTGAGCTACCATAGCCACCACCATAGCTGCCACCTGGAGCACTGGCACCATAACCACTAGCTGAGCTACCATACCTTCCACCTGGAGCACTGGCACCATAACCACTAGCTGAGCTACCATAGCCACCACCATAGCTGCCACCTGAAGCATAACCACTAGTGTGAGAAGCTGCATAAGGAGCCCCATATCCACTGAATGCAGGGCCGGCACTGGAGGGGACATCATGAGGAGCAGAAGGTTGACTTGCTTTGCCAGAGCTTGGCCTGGGTAGAGAAGAGCTGCTGCCTGGGCTAGAACTACCCACTCTTCCAAAATCCCAAAAAAAGCCAGGGGGTTGCGGCATGAGGTTTGGGACTGCTGGAGCAGCAGCAGGACCTTCTGACCCATAGGCTGGAGGGGGGGAAAAAAAGTTAGCAATCAAGTCATTTATTTGCAATAATAGTTGAGCAGGACATCTTACCTTTTTCTAAAGTCCTACAGGTGATGCTTCCAATCAGCAAACAGGAAAGCCACAACATCCTGCAAACAAGTTCCTTTTTAGATTCAGTTTTTAAAAACAAAACCCAATTTCAAGCTGAGTCAGTCATCTACTTACATCATTTTGGTGGATAACTGCACTAATTCAGTAACTGCAGAGGTAAAGCACAGACAACAGTGGTCCTATTAACAGTTCAGTAACAAACCCATAAGTTGGAACGAAAACCAGGCAAACAAAAAACATTTCATACCTGCTACTGGGACAATGTGTGACTTCCACAAGAGATTCTCTGCAATGTCTTCATGAGGCTCGAAGGCTCATTTTTAAAGGACTCTCAAGGCTGTGTTAATTGATGGCTAAGTAGGAACAGCTGATAGCAATCAAGCCCGTGGCCTGTTCAATTGAGACACTTGAGTTTTATCTGTTTGTAAAATTAACTGCAATCAGTTTCGAGGTTTTCATCCAAATGGAGCACAAACATTAAGTGTTGAGAAAATCTGCAAAAGAAAATGTATTTTAAATCTTATATCGTGATTATATGTGATTGTTAGGTGTTTGGTTCATAGAGATAAAACAGCAGAGGTGTGCACCGCTTTGTTACGGTTTGCAGGTCGAACATGTTTCCTTGAATAAAAATTGTTGGTGTCTTTTAATTCTTCAAAGCCTTCAATTAGTTGAAGTTAAATAAATAATCTGTCAAGTTCACAGGAGCCAAACACTGAGACTAAAACAAAGTTAATCTTCAGATTACAGAGAAATACAAATCTTAAATACAAAATGTTTAAATTCATGAACTGAGACAACTCAACAAAGTTTCTTTCCATATTAAACTCCACCCAGAGGTATGGGATATTCCTGACTGAATATGAATTAGTCACCTGGCTACCCACTTGATGGCGCCGTTACACAGGGAAACTTTCTGATTGCCTGACATTACATGCGTCATTTCAACTCTTTACAAGAGAGAACAGCTGTTAAGATAAACTCCCTTCTTTTTCCTTCACAATAATGCCTGTCCTTGTTACAGTAGATCAGTACTGCGGCACCTATCTCTGGGACAGTCGTCTGAGGGACTGCACCTCTGTAGACATGTTTTTTTTAAAACTTAAGACATATCTGTTTAACCTGGCTTTATTCAAGGTGCCTCTGCATTCACTGCTGAGCTTTCAAGTTTTTATGCCCTGTGTTTATTCATTTTATAGGTTTTATTGTTTCAGTTTTTATGTTTTTTTTTTAATTGGTTTTCAATTTGTATTGTAAACATACTAAATACATAGCAATACTCATTTGTTGATGGTTGACATACAAGGGGAGCATGCCTCCAATGCTTTCCTCCCCTCCAGGAACACCATAAAGGATCTCCATATACTGTAAAAAAATGGGATATTTACCCTTTAACGTAAAAGTAAGTTTTTCCAGTGCAAGAGAGTTTGACAGTCCTGCAAGCCAGACACTAATGCTTGATTTGATAGTGGATTTCCAAGATTCGGCTATGGTATGTTTAGCTTGTAACATGCAAAAAGTAATCATAGACATTGTTTGGGTTATGATAAGGTTATGATTTACAGGAAAAATACCAAATTTAATAGTAATATTAATAGTTTTAAACATGTGACATGTAAAATCATATCCAACACTTCAATCCCATAGGCAGTGCTATAATGTGCCCTTTCTACCACATTTGTAGCACGTATCAGGAATATTGCGGTTGAATTTATTTAGCTGTTACATCATTATCCACTTATACTGAAGTAATTTAAAATGTTTATTGTTTGTGTTTGAGATTTTAAGCAAATCTTCTGCCAGTCTTCAATTGAGATTACAATTCTGCTGGTATTTTACTTATGGTGGCGCAGGAGTTGAGCTAGGAAGCTAGGGAAAAAACTAGTTTGAACAGCAGGGGAAGCATGACACAGCTCCCAATCAGGAAACGTGACACAGCTCCTCCTCACCAGGGCGCGCCGCCGTTCGCTAATCAACCAATCACAGCTCTCCTGTTTTGTAATTCACGTTGACGCGTTCCCCTTCTGTCCAATCAGGGAGCAGATCGAGGGATAATAACATCTAACCACACAGTGCAGCCTGTTGTCCACGCCTCCCTCCCTCTGTCAGTGTTGGTTTACATCTGACAGCAAGTGAAGTTTCCCCTCTGGAGTCTGCCTGTGTTTTTTTAGCCTTTAAAATCGGCTTCATTTCGACGGATCCCTCCGAGTTATCCTATAATGTGGAATAAGGAGTAACCATGGTGGTGAATTCGGTGCACTGGTTTCGCAAAGGTCTGCGGCTGCACGATAATCCGGCGCTGCAGGAGGCCCTGAACGGAGCCGACACAGTGCGCTGTGTTTATATCCTGGACCCGTGGTTTGCCGGAGCTGCTAACGTGGGAATAAACCGATGGAGGTTTGTGACTTAACTTCACCCGTGACACGTTTGAGTTAAAGTTAACGTAAACACAAGTCATGAGGGCGCCATGTGTGTGATTCATTGTCTATTTTTGTAATAATAAATTGTCGAGTTCAGGCTCGGGGCCTCCGTTACGCGTCACTTAGCTCATGCTAGCTGAGATATAACGCTAAAACACACACAAATATAATGTTAACACGTGTTTGTCAGTCAGGTGAACACACCTGGAAGAAGACTGTGTTTGATTGTGTCTCTTTTTTAAATCACAGCTGTTCACTTTGTATGTTGGGGGAAAAAAAACAAACCCACAAATTTGGTGTTTTGACTCTCCCTCCAAACTTATCCCACTCAAGTAGTTTTGATGGAAGAAACACGCAAACCACTGCTTAATATCGCCATTTTATTTACCCCACATTATGTTTATATGTGCACAGGTAATGACGCAGTTTGTTATTATCATAAACTTATCATTAACCTTTTTAGCAGAGGGACACAGGTCAGATTTGGTGTATGCATATTACTGTAAACATGAAAAAAGGCATGTAAATATAAAAGCTTATTAACATTTCAGGTGTTTACATCCCACAGTAGTGATATTAGCCTTAATGCAAGTGTTAATGGTGTGCATTCCTTCATTTAATGTAACCGTGCTTGTTTATGTGCATGCAGTTAATGCTATTGCATGATATTTACTGACTTAGCTATCTGTCTTGGTTTAAATTCTCTTTTAACGTCACGTTAAACTCAAATGACAGTGATTCAATATGTGTCTGACTGGCTGTCATCAGGGTCATGGTGGGACTGGAGCCTATCCCAGCTGACTTAGGGCGAGAGAAGCGACCCTGGACAAGTCGCCAGTGCGTCACAGGGCAACCATAGAGACAAACAACCATCCACACTCACACGGGGGAAAGTCACAAATTAACCCGTTAGGTGCGTGTTTTTAGACCGAGTACCAGGAGAGAGAACCCACGCAGACACGGGGAGAATATGCAAGGGCGAGAGGCGACACTGCACCACGGTGCCGCCCTATTTATACATATATTTCTCCCAAATCACTAAACATATTTTCTCATTGAATCCATCCGTGTCAAGTCATGTAGATTGACATTTTGGCTGCGTTAACACAGACCTCTTTTACCAGCACTTTTAATTGAACCTACGTTGAGTGACAGTCACAATCCAAATAGGAGAAGTGGAATATAATATACTACTACATACTGTTTTTTAAAATTTTATTAGTGTATAATTAAGCAGTATTACATGAGAAGGTGTTCTTCACCATTGTAGCAGCCACTTTCTATTGAAACGGCCACCAAGAGGTCAAAGAGTCCAAAGCAAAAATCCACACCTTGAGTTTCATGATGCTTATTAACCGAAAGAACAATGACAAACTAAACTAGACAGAACTATATGATATGATATGATATGGCAGGAAACAAGACGATACAGTCGTGAAATGGTCAACAGAAAATATTGGGGCCTGTCACCCTCTATTTCTAACTCCTGCCACCAAGTGCCCAGGTAAAAATAAGGTGAAACCACAACCACACACACCCCTGTGCCGATAACCGGAAGTGACAAATAAACAACTCAAACTACGTACACACGTTTGGCACGACAGGCACCGCAGAAGTCACAATAATAAGGTATATAAGTACTTGCTGGTTTCTAAGATATCATGACATCCTAATTTTACCTTTTGAAACAAAGAACACGATTTATTACTTTACTGTAGCAGACAGAACTACTTGTACAATCACCCCAAAATAAGAATAATTATGTTTTTGTTTTTAGAATAAGCCTTTTATATCTGCAGATGCTGCGGGTCCTCTGTCACAAAATCTACTTTAGACAGGACGTTTTGTAGCGACCGTAGTTTCTCCTGAACACTAAGAATTAGACGGTGAAACAAGCTTTAAATTAGTGGTACAAATTTCAGAGATGGAGATCTGAAAACATGGCCGTAAGTCTGTGTGCACAGCTTGTAGTTTGTGAGGGGAAAAAATATTTTGTGTGATTTGGTTAAACTAATCCTTTAAGAGCAGCCCGCAGGAGAGACTGATGAAGTTCAATTTAATTTTGTGCTTCACAGCCTTCTCTTACCACGCTGTAAATCATGGTGCAGAACTGTAAGACACAGTGAGGCTATTTTCAGACCAAATCAGACGTGGAGATTAAATGTAGGTTTGTAACTCGGTATTTTATTTCTCTGATTCACTGGCCTTCTAAAAATACTGCCTAAAATATTATTCATAAGCCATATTGTACAACCTTAGATATTCATTGTCAAACGCAGGATTATTGAGGCAGGTACTGATATTTTTGGAGTTCACAAAATCAGATAATTTTATTGTTTTTGGATTGTTAAACTGCAGAGCAGTCTGAATTTAGTCTGCAAAATCACAAACACACCCTCACTATTTCCACAACTCTTTCAACAACTCCTGGTTGGTCATCTGTTCTGCGTTGAGCTGCAGTCGTAGCACTTTATCCATGATACAGTTTTCCACTGTCCATTGTAAGGCTTTTATTGCAGAAACAGCTGTATAGCTGCAAGTAACTATTAATTTCATAATTGACTATTTTTGCAAATAATCAAGTCACTCTCATGTCAGAAAATGGTTACAGTTGACCATGGTCTTCAGGGTGTTCTTTGTTTCCAACTAAAACTCAAACATCCATCACAATTATTATAAACCAGAAATAAAACATTCAATTATTAAACGTTGCAGAAGCTTGAAGCAGTAAAACATTTTCGCTTTTAACATCTAATCGTCCAAAAGCTCCTGAGCAGATCTTGGTCAACAGTGTTTGATCTGCAGAGCCGTTGATCATAAAAAATCTACATAAAGATATGGACATTTAAGTGCTTTTGTAGTTTTTAATATTTCAAGGAGCAATGAAAAAGAACTTAACAGCCGCAGGGAGCTGATTAGAAGCTGCGACAGGTTTGGGTGATTCATCAGACTCCCTACACTTCACCAAAGTCCAACGTTTTACTGTGCTGTTGTTGTAGTTTGGTGCCAGAGTCACAGCAGTTGCTCTGTCATCAGTTTTATTAAATAATCATCCTGTCTGTGTGTGTGTGGTTCTTTTAAAAAGAATAAATAACAGGAGACAGGAAATGGCATTCGATCCTATCACTGTGCTGAGAAACAATCAACACTGCCACAGCTTCATAACCTGCTGCCTGGGGTAGGTGGGTAGTATTTCTTACTAATTCAATTTCCTTGTGTGTGTGTGTGTGTGCAGGTTTCTGCTGGAGGCTCTGGAGGACCTGGACAGCAGTCTGAAGAAGCTAAACTCCAGATTGTTTGTAGTCAGAGGGCAGCCAACTGATGTTTTTCCGAGGCTTTTAAAGGTCTGTATTCCTGCCCACTACCTGTTTTCTCTGTCTGTCCGTAAGACCGATACTTCACCGTTCAGACACCAAAGGAAACAAAAGAAACACGCAATAAACCCTGAGAATATTTTGGAATGAGGCCTTAAATTTTGATCTTCGGTTTCTGTTGATAATTGTATTCACTCAGAACAACAACCCTGTGTGAAAACGGTGCAAGCATCAACAGTTTGAATGATTAATGGAACGTTGCCTTGCTTTTATTACGGACGTTAGGCCACTCTGGAATGTTAACCCTATTCAGACAATCAGGCAAAATCTCCCAGTATTGGCTGGATTTCATATTCTATCTTTCCAACCCTTCTTTTGTGCCCACTATTTAATGCAGCCCTTGATTGGCAACAATGCAGAACATAGACACGAGTGTCAGTGGTTCTCATGCTCAGATTTGCATTTTAAGCCTGAGTGTACTCCCTGACAGAATCCGAGGTTGACACGCTACACATTGTTCAAAAGAACTTGTCGCTTACAGTATTTGTTGTAGGCTGACAGGAGACGTTATTCATCTACACACTGTCAAGTCTGATTAGTTTGACAGTGGATTTTGTGTATGATGTCAGGATGTGTTGCTGAGTTGGAGTGGAGAAACATGATTACTGTAGTTCTTGTGACTGAGCACACAGTTATCTGATTGGCCTGCATGGCTGCTGACCGTAGATTCTTGTGTATTTTGAGTTTGTGCACTGCTAGAGGAGGAGTTATTAACCAGTTATTACAGTTCAGTGGTTTTGAGCAGTTTGTATTCATGAAGAGACTTAGATTATGGTGAAAATGATAACGGAAGTCTTCCATTATGCACTTCACTTCTGCAGCTTGTGAAGAGAAACATCTGGGCCTGAGTCTCCAAACTACACACATCTTTGTTTAGGGAAATTAAGGATGCCATAGATCACAATCTTCATATAAAATCGGGTTGCCTATCCCTACATGATGGTTTGTGTCAGACTTTATATATTTTAATTGACTGTGCTACGTAAACCAGGAGAATGATGGAGCCGACTAGATGTCTATGCTGATTGGATGAATAACTTCTTGTAGGTCTTCCTTTTAGATATTTTAAACAATGCAACATTTGAGTTGTTAGTATTTATTTTGAAACCTGTGTTGTACTTTTTATGTAATGTTGTGTTTTAATGGTGCAAATGGAGATTTTCATAGACTATTTGAATTCTGGCTGTGGTCTACAGGGAATCTCAACATTGAGGAAAAAAAATGGATTGTGGTTGCGATAAAATAGATCATGATATCTGCCCATGCCTACCATCAAACAGTACACTGAAGCAAGACAGTGATTGAAATGATGTAGATCTGGATTTACTCTTTACAAAAGTGCACATTGATGAGCTGGATTACAGAAAGCTTGGTGTATTACCATGATCAATGGTTGTACCACTCTGCTGCACCGTCTACTGCTGCCTTGCTGCCGTGCTAACAAATTCTTTTTTCTCGCTCTCGTTGCAGGAGTGGAAAGTGACCAGGTTGACATTTGAATATGACCCAGAGCCTTATGGGAAGGAGAGGGATGGAGCCATCATCAAGATGGCACAAGAGTTTGGAGTGGAGACCATTGTCAGAAACTCACACACCCTCTACAACCTGGATAGGTTTGTAACAGGCACACACACACACACACACACACACACACACACACACACACAAGTTCAACCTGGGTTGGTCAACACTGACATCAGTGTTTGCGTAACAACCAGCACTTTTAGTGTTTTCCTTATCTTGAAATGTTCCCATCTGTCGTATTTTGGTGCAGAGCACACGGTACACAGACGGGAAGAGAGGCGCATACATATGAGAGCTCCATTCAAAAGAAGCAGGGAAAATTGAGTTGTGGGTATTTCTGTGAAAATTGGTTCTCAGATGTTGCACTGAGAAAAGGCTGCTACAAAGTAACTAGCAGGAAAAACTCCTATTGTGCAGTTTATAGAGGAGATGTTGGATTTCCACAGCTCCTTAATCCTGTGGGTTAAATGCTCCTTTCCAACTTTGTTGTCTCTTATAGTTATTTTTTTATATGATGTGACAATATGAGCTAACATTGATGTGATTTATATAAACAGCTTCATCGATTTAATGTATTTCTATCATCGTTGTCCTAATTAACTGCTATGAAATAACACAGTGCTGTGTGTTCACACTGTGCTGCTCTGCACCCTCCAGAAGCTCTTGTTGTCATGCTTCTCTCTGTGATTTGTTCAGCTGTTTCAGAGTGACGTTACTCACTGAGAATGTATTTATTAATCACCATGCCCTCTTCACCCAACCCTTGGCACGTTATGCGCTGCTACATATTCATGAGCCAAAACGGTGTCATCATGCACGCAGTCTTAACGGTTTCGCTCGAGAGCTACCATTCTGGTTGTTGTGCTTGAACGTGCAATGAAACGACTAGCCTGGCACAGCTGGTTGCCTGGCAACCCTACAGTCATGGACAGTTTAGGACTCATGCACACAAGCCCCTCACAACCTCAGCGTGTTGTTTTTATGCATTTCTTTTCTTGTGCAGGTATAACATGTTGATTAGTGAGCTTCAAATGTGCTGGTGGGTGTTGAACCACCTCTTTAAAGGAGGACCAATGTGTAGTTAGTGATTGCAAACCCCTCGCATCACCCTCTCCTTCCTAGTGTGAAATGCACAGAAAATGTGAAAGGCCTTATCTAGATATGTATATATGTCTATATATGCCATTTCTGTCATATTCTGTATATAGAGCCCTCTAAATCTGACATACTGGATTTTTTTAAAATGAGCATACCAGTGTGTTTCTTTTAGCTCCCAACTAGAAATCATGTATACTATATTTATACTCTGAGTTTTGACTCCCCACATGCCTTAAGGTAAGAATCTTAGTAGTGTTATGATAACCTTAATTCGATGATGATATATCAAACCTGGGGCTCTTAATTAGCCTGATATGGTTGAGCTATTTGGAATGCTAAAGTTAGCCATCACAAGTATGTGTATGTAATGATGAAGCCTCGTACGCCCGGGACTAACAACGCCACAGACTAAATATGTGGATTTCTTAAGTTGTTCATTTCTATTTTTATTTCTTAATTTCAAATTAGTTGAGTAGTCATCAATCTTTCCAGTAGCAATACCACTTATTGGGAATGTAATCAACCGGAGATGAAAAATCTGTCCCCCTCTACAGCTGTCACAGTACTCATAGCTGCACTAACATGTCCTAGTCGCACTGTACCTTGATTGTTTCCCTTTTTTGTAAGTCGCTTTGGATAGAAACGTCAGCTAAGCGACTAGATGTAAATGTAAAGATGATCTGGGCTCAATGTGCTGAAGCATACAGCAATGGCCACATCACTTAAGATTGAAGTGTTGAGATTAGGATTTATGTGGAATTTGCGTGACACGGAGGCAGAAGAAATGTTTTCAAATGCTAGAGTTATACAAGACTTTCCCATAATCAGCCGTCCGCTCCTGTGTAACAGCCCCATGACATGTGAGAGGATGGGGGGGGGGGGGTGTCACCTTTCAAGTTCAGTTGAAATACACACTGAGAACATGTCACCAGTTTGAGGCTTTTCACTCATCATGAGAAAATCGCCCATTTTCCACAACATCCTCCAAGATGCTGAACAAAATCTGAACGGTCTCCTCTCACAGCAGTAAACACAGCAGAGCCCTCCAGTGATCATCTCGTGTTACTGCAGGTCACACCCCTGTCCATGTGCTGCGACCAGGTGGTAGGATGAGTAAGAGCAGAGTGACTTTACCCCATAAACAGGCCTCGCTGTGTCTGGCATTCACCACAGGGAGCATTCAGCTCAGCATAGTGTTACAGCACTGTATTACATAATGAATTGGAATATCACTGGCCCGTGTGTGAGAATGAGTGGATGAGGCAGGCAGGGTTGAAGCTTAGCGTTATGTGTGCACTCAGCCGCAGGGTTTATATCGGTAGTTGTGGACATGTGCCCAGCTTACCGTGCTCTTTCATAGTAGGCACAGTGAATCGACCAATAGGAGGATATCCCTGCTGCAAATCCAGCAGCCAAGGATCCTGAACGGCCTCACTGACATAGACAAGTTGTATAAGATAGAAACTATAAATACGGAGCTTCACTGTCCGCTGCACAGGCAGAACAGACAAGGTTATGCTGTTCGAGCATGCTGATGTCATGTTGGACAGTACGGTTTATTGTTAAACTGTAAAATATCCCGCCTCTGTCACAAGTGTTTGACAGATCATTGAAAAGAATCTGCCAAAATTCTTTCTTTATCTTCTTTTAAATAATTTATAACATACTTTAGTATATTCTTATAATTTCTTTACTCTCCAATATCTGTATCGGCCCCAAAAATCCTGCATCTGTCTGGATATCATTTTTAGTAGAAGGGCAATTCCCCTATACAGATAAAAAGAATTATGTAGAAGAGATATAACATTTGAGTTAGAAACCATGCCATGCCAACAGCTCTTCCTGATGGGGGACATAAATGTCTGCATCAAATGTCATGACAATCTATCCGATGGTTGCTGCAACATTTCACTTTAAGCCATGAATGTCAACCTCATGCGGCACTCGTTGTTGAGCTATTAATGTCTGGAGTAAAGCGGCGGAAAGACAGACTGTTCAGCAGACTCTAGCCGTATTTCCATACCTGTATTTTGATGCATTTTGAAGTTTTGCATTAATTTGGTAATTTAGTAATTTGATGTAAACGACAAATAAAAAATAAAAAAATCCTCAATTTCACAAACGTTGTCACGTCTGGTGACCGAGATGGTTTTTGTCTTTTTAATGCACTAAATATGACATTCAAACACATAAGATTTGACGGAGCGAACAGAGGTCACATGACTGATCTGCTGTTTCCTCTTGGCTCTATAATACATCCATGATGTAACCTTCCTCACATTAACGCATCAAACAAACACAAACGTCACATTTACCTCCTGTTTTCTGCTTCTTTTTTTTTTGGAAGTTCGACTGGAGCTTTTTGAAATTCAACTTGTTCCACTCCACTCTTGTTCCAAACATTGTTTTTTTCTTTTGCTGAATTATTTGCTGCTTTTAATCAGTTCAATTGTATATTGATTATGGTCTTTAATAAATTTGCACCACAACCAACATATCAAAGGCTTTTACCTTTTTATATGCTAGATAATGTAGACTTTTGTGTTTGTGTGTGCTTCTGTTTGATGTATCTGACATCACCTGTTACGTAAATTCTACTTCTGTCTTCTCTGTATTGGTACAGGGTAATAGAGATGAACAACAATAGTCCTCCTCTGACCTTTAAGCGGTTTCAGACCATTGTGAGCAGGCTGGAGTTGCCCAGGAGACCCCTGCCTCCCATCACCCAGCAGCAGATGGACAAATGTCGTACTAAACTAGCTGACAACCATGACCAGCTATACAGTATACCTTCGCTGGAAGAACTAGGTACGCATGATTGGTGTCATTACATTTTCAGAATTGGATATGACAGGAGTCCTAATGCTGATGAACACGACAACATGCTCTTTATCTGTTAAAGAACACAGTTTCTATCCTCAATCATACCTTATTAGGCATAAAGCTGTTAGTAGTCATAATGTCCATTCAGTAAAGAACAGTTGAGTGCGTGAGTAAGACGTGGTTCATTAATCATAGCTGCTTTGTATTTGACTTTCTCTCCATGTGAACGTGTGTCCAGGTTTCAGGACGGAGGGTTTACCTCCAGCTATTTGGCGGGGAGGAGAGTCAGAGGCCTTGGACAGACTCAATAAACACCTCGACAAAAAGGTAAACTATTCAGACAGACAAATGAGCTTGGTATTAAGCACTGATAGAAAGACTTTCTTAAAATGTGGGCGATGATCTTTGGGATGATGCACTGTAAATCTGTAAAAAAAACTCTAAATAAATGTAAAAGGTAAAAGTCCGTCAATTTGGTTGTACAACAGCAGTCATATCATACTGTTATAAAAATTAGGATTATACTGGGGTTCAGATGTTTTAATTCATATAGTATGTGTGTATCCTGTTTTTTGCATGTCTCGTGCACTTCTCTTATCTGTTCTGTGTTTTACTGAGGCTGGCAGGGAGAGATAGAGTTCAACTATAAATTAATAGTACAAGGACAGGGAAGACAGGTGGATAAGAAACATCCTGTTCATTACTGAGCAGAGAACCATACAAGGACGTTATGATGTTATCTGTATCAGTGGGGAGGTGTCCGAGACAGCCCATTAAAAAATGTATAAGAACTAACTGTTAGAGCTCCACGAGGAGCCTTTTTCTCTGTAACCCCTTATGTGGGTTTGCACTGTTAAACGCTCCTTCTTGTACAAGAATAATAAATTCACCTTAAACTTTGATGCTTCGAATCCAGTCTTCCTTATTGAAGGGTCACTCTTGAAAAATTCCCGTAACACATACTCTGCACTGCTGCTCTGAACTTCTCATTAACATGAATACTATTTTTATTCACTACCTCTTTGTGTCACTGTTTTTTATTTACCATTAAGTGTTTTACATGACAAGATCTCCTTATGTCTGTCTGTATAGGTGTGGGTGGCCAACTTTGAGCACCCTCGGGTCAACACATGCTCTCTGTATGCCAGTCCCACTGGCCTCAGCCCCTATCTGCGCTTCGGCTGTCTGTCCTGTAGGGTTTTGTACTACAACCTCAGAGAGCTCTATATGAAGGTACTGTACCTGCAGCTTATCCTCAGATATCAGTTTAGACTACACAAACACACACTGCTGCTTTTTTGCTCTCTTCTCTGATCATCAAGTTTGGAATTGCAACATTTTAATATCAATTGCCATCTCTCTCCTCTGTTGTTCTTTCTCTCTTGTGCCCTCCATCAGCTTCGTAAGCGGTGCAGTCCTCCCCTGTCCCTGTTTGGCCAGTTGTTATGGAGGGAGTTCTTCTACACAGCTGCCACCAACAACCCAAACTTTGACCGCATGGAGGGAAATCCCATCTGTGTCCAGGTCAGTTCACACCTAACAACCCAGATACCAAAAAAGTCAGAACAAAAACCAGCGTAGTGTACTAGACCGCTTTAGCCCCTAAACATGTACATGTATGTACTGTTTTCAGAGCGACGTTAGACTTTTTCTCTTGTGTCATACATGTCACATTTCTCCAGATTCCATGGGACCAGAACCCAGAGGCTTTGGCCAAGTGGGCTGAGGGTCGAACCGGTTTTCCCTGGATTGACGCCATCATGACCCAGCTGAGACAAGAGGGTTGGATCCACCACCTGGCCCGGCATGCCGTGGCCTGTTTCCTCACCAGAGGAGACCTGTGGATCAGCTGGGAGAGCGGCATGAAGGTAGGACAACGCACTTTTTAACTTGATCTCAAACACGAACCTGGTAACTGAGTGGAGAACACGTAAACGTAGGACAGATTGATAATATAGCTCATGTAGCATTTTGTGTCTGTCTGTTCCTGCAGGTGTTTGAGGAGCTGCTGCTGGATGCAGATTGGAGTGTAAATGCCGGCAGCTGGATGTGGTTGTCCTGTAGTGCCTTCTTCCAGCAGTTCTTCCACTGCTACTGTCCTGTTGGCTTTGGAAGGAGAACTGACCCCTCAGGAGACTACATCAGGTACAGTATCTCCAACTATACCACATAATCTTTCATGTTAAATCTCTGCAAACTTAAGGATGTTTCCTCTGTATAATCCGACTGGATTCAAATGATTTGAATTTTCTTCTGAAATTTCCTGCAGGCGCTACATCCCCATCTTGAAGGACTACCCTAACCGCTACATCTATGAGCCGTGGAACGCCCCAGAGTCGGTCCAGAAAGCAGCCAACTGTGTGGTGGGAGTGGATTACCCCAAACCTATGATAAACCATGCAGAGGGCAGCAGGCTCAACATCGAGAGAATGAAACAAGTTTACCAGCAACTCTCACATTACAGAGGACTCAGTAAGTCAACCAAGAAGACTAACCTGTACCTGACTAACTTTACAGTCTCGATAGTCCTTTTTTTTAAAAAAAGAATAAAATCCAGAATATACTACAGCTGTGCCAGATGTATTGATTTAAATATATACTCAAGTGAAACATCGCCGCCAACAGTTTCTGTTGCCCTCATTACCAAAACTATTGTTGTTTTCTGGGGGCAGAGTGAATACAGTACAACATCCCCACCTTCATGAGCAGATTGACCAATAGAAAGGCCACGTTTGTGTCTCTTCAGACTCGACACACAACCGCAACTGTAGCTACTGTAGTCATAATGTAAACAACATTAGCTAGTGGTCCTAGTGATTCATGGCTAGTTAATGGGTGCTGAGTCCAGAGCAGGTGTGTATTTTACATGACTGAACAGGAGAAAACTACACTGCTTGTTTCTAGCTTATGCTGCGTGTTTTGATTGTTGTCGTCCGTTGCACTGTGCATTTTCTTTACAAATGTGACTTGTGGGAGACAGAATGAGTCATTGTGTTGTCAATACTGGGTCAAGCTGCAAGTTTGTACAACAGCAATGGTTTTTTTTTTCTTGTATTGAATGTTTTCTCAGTGTCTATTTTTTTTATTTTTAAAACATAGATTATTTTTATATAATGCTTCAGTCTGATGTCCACACAGGCCGTGAAGTGAGCTCTTTCCATCATGACTGCACTCTAAATGCTGAAAGAAAATCTTTGGTACTCACACTGAGTAAAATGCAAAGCTGATAAGAGGCTTCAACAGTCTGGGTTTAACAAATAAACTTGGGGAAAGTTGCAGTCTTGTTTGCACTAAAATTGCCTCTTTGTGTTTGACATTTTTCCTGGCTTGGCTACAGTGGGGAATTTTTGTAATAAAAAAACAAAAACAAAGACAAGTTGAGAAGATTTCCAGTTGATTTGACTATTCACTCCAGCTGAACTTTCGAATGCATTTTTTTGCAAACAAAGACTGGATTTGTCTCCCATTTCAAGTATAATCACGCTATGAAGGGAACACTTTATAGTCAGTATAAAGAGGAGTGATTACAGCAATCAGTCTCAGTTATTTTCTTTTCTTTAGACTTTTGGAGCCAGACTAATTTAATTAAAAGATCTGCTTTTGTCATTTCTGGAGAGATACATTTGCAGTAAAAAGGAGTTATTGTTTGGTTATTACAGTGCTCTGTCTGTATGTCTGTCAGGTCTGCTAGCATCAGTACCAACGATCCAAGAGGAGGCAGAGCCACCCATGACTGATGAGTCCCAGACTAGCAGTGGCCCTGGTAGGAGGAAGTGCAGGAGCTTATTTTCCTTATTTACTTCAAGAAAAATGAGCAAATGTTGAGTCTGATGTCTCTAACGTTTTTCTAGACTCTCCTCCCAGAGGTCCTGCCGACAGTGAAGAAGCTGGCTGCTCTACAGCTCCTGATTCGTCCACAGTCTGTGCAACCTCCACCTATTTCCCACATCCAGACCCTGAGGACGCAGTAGACAGTTATGAATCCCAAACACCTTGCAATCCCTCTGGCTTACACACACAGCCCTCTGCAGCCATAACATCTACGTCTGCCAGCCATCCTTCATCCACAGCAGTTCCTCCCACCCAGAGCCCCCTCTCAAGGTCCAAACCTTCTTCGCCTTCCTCTTCATGTCACACCTTATCCCCGTCTCCCAGTCCAGCCACACCTTCATCTCAGACCTCTTCATTGGGTCCGAGGAGGAAAGGCATCACGCGTAAGGTCCGGCGCAGCCAGAGGCAACGTGGGCGACAGAGCTGCACTCCAACAGCCAAGGAGGGAGATAGGAGGTCAGAGGAGGAGGAGAGGGAGGAAGTAGGGGAGGAGAGGATGGAGGAGGACGTTGAGCAGGATGAGGAGAGAATGGAGGAGGAGACTTCTGGGGAGGCCGCAGGACATCAGCAATGATACAAGGTACAACACACAGTGTCTTTATTACCAATGAGAATACATAAAAAACATAAACATGAAAAATAACGTCATGTATAAAACATTTTCTACAGAGCATGTTTGAGATATTTGGCAGCAATGCCCTGGTGTTTGGACATAACTGCTAATATAAACAGCTTCACCTCAGGTGCAGTGCTATCGAAAAATATGCTTATTTAAAATCCAAAATGAGGGCAAAGGTGATAAACAATCTAGTGTCTAGTATAATGAATCCACCAGAATTCTAACATTCATTTACTGCCCTACATTTAGATAAAAGAAACCTAAAAACAAACAGAGAAACTAATATCCGTATCCCCAAATTCCCCCCCAAAAACCCAATGAATGAATATCCGAACAGTCACATATTTGGGTCCAACAGAGGTACTGTATGCTAATCAAGAGCACATAGCTTGTTAGCCTATAACTTACTGCCTTCACATTAAGACTAACTTGTTGGGGTTGTGGTTAAAACTTTGTTATACGTGCTGACTTAGGAAAACTGGAGAGTCCACAATGGAGGAAGCTGTTGTAAAACTTTTTCTTAATTAAAAGGGTTTAAAAAGTTTGCTTGTTAGCTTTTTTTTTATTACTTTGAAGTAAATTACTTGTTAATGTTTTTGTTAACTAAATTTAGGTTGCATTGAAGGAAATCTGAATAATCATGTAGTATAAAAAACTAAAACAGTATTTTCTGTTTCTTTTTTCGTGTTTTCTTCTTTTTCAGGTGGGAAAAAACAGTCCTCAAACATCTGTCTCAGACAACTGGACTCATGAAGACATTCGAGAGACGGGGTTCTGGATATGTGGACAAAATAAAAAATGCATAAGCATGCATACAACACAAATGGAAGCAGTACAAAAGCATTTTACTCACATTTACTCCAATCATTAAAAACATGGAAATACGACAGGGTAGCACCTTTTTAAAAGCTAAATTAATTCATTAGAGCAGGACCAGTCCAGAATTACTGTAAATGATCCAAAAATAATTCTTATTTTAAGAAATGGAGGAGGTCATAACCCCTTCAAATATTAAAGATGAGTAATGAGTAATTTTCTCTTGTACATTTCCATCTCTGCAGCGCACACACAGCTAATAAGGAGCAACATGATGTACACATGATGTACACACAATGTCCACACTGAACCCATACAACATAGTGTGACCGTCAGCAGTAGCACCTCTTTGCTTGTCCTCTTGCTTTTATGAATGTCCTCAACAACAAGGCGGTGCAGGAGGCTGAAGGTCACCTGTCATGTCTCTACACCAGACTCTCTGTGCTCCGTTCTATGTTCTGGAAAAGAAAAGTAACTCCGAGTCATTTGATAAAGCAGTGTATTTTGACATTTTGCAGTAATGATTTTGCATAACTGTGGTTTATGAGATTTAATAAGTTGTGGGTGACAGCAGAGTCCCAGAATAACGATCTAAACCAGATTATTCTGGGTCCTAACCAGGCCAAAAACTATCCTTACTTAGAGGCTGACAGGAACACTATTAGAGCTTCAGACAGATTTATTGACCTTTACTGAAATGTATTAAACTTCACTTTATGTTGTAGCTACCTTCAATGTACAGCTGTGGGCGTTTTGGGCCTGCTTTTTTTGTTGTTTTTTTAAAGCCACTTTTGACTCAAGGGGAATAGAGAGGGTATTTCTGTTCAAACATCCCTCATGATTTTGTTCAGGACTTTCTCCTGATCTTACACACATTAAAACAAAACAAAATACAAAGCAACATCATGGAAACTCATTACATTTTCATATGTAATTGCCAGATGTGAATTTGCTAGCATGTTAATTAGTGAGAGGGAACATTACATTTTTATAGTCCACCTCAACAAATCATGAATTCCTGTCTGTTTAGGAGGGTCACACATCTATGAAGGCTTAGCACATTTCTAACTCAAACAATGTAAATTAAGAGGCAAAGGCAAGACCTTAACACAAGTTTTTGGATTTGCCATATTTTTCTCTGACAATTGAAAATACTGCTTGTGTGGAATGAATGTAGAGAAACAGCCATGTTGTTCTCCCCATACACAGTATTTATCAGTTTGTATATAAAATATGAAAGACCATAACCTGTCTGTTTTACTAATGGTCTGTTTAAGGGGGTTTCACAATGGTTTGTATCTTGTTTCTGCCTCAATGTTTCTTACCAAAAGCATCCACTTGAGGGTAGTAGATACAACAAATTCTGCACATGGTCAGTGAACTATTGAGCTTTATCAGTTCTAAGTTGTAAATTTATTGGGGTTACAACTAAAGAAAGTTTAGTCTGATGACTATTTCCTGGATTAATCAACTAATAATTGTTCTATAAAATCGGCACTATCATTTCTCAGTCTCTCAGAGTTGTCTTGAAATGCCGAAAAGCTAGAACCACCCTACATGTTTGCCATTTTGACTTGATAAATTACCAAAACGGTTATTTAATTATGAAAATGGCTACAGATTTTCTGCCAATCAACTAGGTGATCAATTGACTAATTGTTTCAGCAGTTGATGGCATCAAACGGACCAATTGTTTCAGAAATGTGTCCATTTAATTTTCCTTAAAGCCCCTTGAGACAAATTGTGTTTTGTGACACCCAATCTTTCTAGTTCAGTAAACTTGACACAAAATTGTCTAAATCCTACAATCTTTTTGTCTGGTTACATTAGTAAATAACTATTGTGACAGAAAATTGACTGAGTAAATAATCAGGTTCAATCAATTTGTACTTTTTACAAAAAAGAAATTGCCAATTCTTAATCAGCCAAGTAAGGTTATTTCTGGAGGAACCACATATTTTCTGGGGTTGGGTTTTGGTTCCAAATGGACCAGGAGATTTTTGAAAGTGACACTATGGTCATTTAATCGTCACCACATTGCATTAAACAATGGCCATTTTTTCAACTTCAACCCTGTGCAGAAAAATCGGGCCAGACTAGCAGTTTGACTTTGTGAAACCCCCTCAGTGTTTCCTGGGTGGGTCAAAGTTTCCCCAGAGAGGTATAAAGATTGTTAACAGACAAAACTCACAGCCTGTGCAGGTGTAATACTGTTGGTGTTTAAGATGAGTGGGAACTGTAAAGTCTGAATACCAGAAAGTAAAAGGACAAATCAACCAGTGGAAGCATCAGTCCAGCCTCTGACTACAGGTCAGAATGGCTCACAGTTCCCATTTATCCTGAACACAACACAAGCCCTGATCAGATGCTTGTGTTTTGCTGTACATTCCAACTAACAACAGTATGATGCTCTGCAGGGCCAGAGATCTGTCTGATAACTATGGGCTACATGGATATTTATTTGTTTTGTATTGTACAAAAAGAGTTTATTTTCATTAAAATTGCTGAAGGAATTGTGATTGAACTGTGACTTTATGGTGTGTTTCTGTTTGTGTTATATTATAACTTACCCACAATCAAATGAATTCATTTATATGGGAAAGACCTGCAGTCTATTCATTTTCAGTGCTCCCTGCCACCTGTGTAATTCTTGGTAATGTCAGCCAATCAAAGTTCCCCTTTGTTAATACAAATGTATGATGGGCCCAGTCAACATTCGTGTCGCTACCAAGAATTCCCCCAGCAACTACCAAGAATTGACCAGTCAGTGGCGATTGGCCGGAGTCTTTACCGATGCTTGCCGGAGAAACCTCTATCTAATGCAGGAATGCATTACAGGTAAAGGGCCTTTCACTGTGTCCTACAAACTATCTAAACCCCACAAGTTCAAGTTCTGTGTAAGGCCCCATTTTTAAGTGGCCGTGATGGTTTTGGCTCTTATCTGCCAATTATCCTTCTTTGAAAAACCAAATTTCTCCCCTGAAGAACATACACAGCAGTGCTAGGTAAACCTTCTCTGGAACTGGGCTGCGTTTTTCTAAGACGCTGTTTAGGGAAACCACACGGAGCAAACAGTAGCACCTTTGACATTCAAAGCTCAAACTATGCCATCACAACAACGAGGCACTGAGTGCAGCAAGGAGACACCGAGCCTGCCATGTGGCCGTGATCGTATAGTGGTTAGTACTCTGCGTTGTGGCCGCAGCAACCCCGGTTCGAATCCGGGTCACGGCACAAGTGGGAACCTGTACTTCTTTCACATCGTTTCCTTAAGGTGCTCCATCCTCTGCTTCACTTTACATATTTTGAAACTTGACGGCCTAAGTTAACTTTTCTGTGTAAGGCCCCATATTTTGCCACTCGACCAGTCATTTGGCCGCCGTTCTGCACACTCGCCTACAAAGTACAACACAGCGGCTGTTTGCGTTCCATGCCGCGGAACCGAGCCGTTCCCAAAAGAACCCCGTGCGGCGGGCTAGTGGCGCAATGGATAACGCGTCTGACTACGGATCAGAAGATTCTAGGTTCGACTCCTGGCTAGCTCGGTTCATACTTTAGCTTGAAAAGCCCTTGAATGACAGCACATTTACAACTGTAAAAAGCCCAATTACAGGTAAAGGGCCTTTCACCGTGTGCTACAAACTAGCGAAACCCCACAAGTTGAGCAGATAAAACAGCACTAGTGTTGATATTCAAAGCTTGAAATATGCCAACGCAGCGAGGAGGAACTGAGTACGCAAAGTGGCTGTGATGGTTTTGGCTCTTATCTGCCAATTATCCTTCTTTGAAAAACCAAATTTCTCCCTGAAGAACATACACAGCAGTGCTAGGTAAACCTTCTCTGGAACTGGGCTGCGTTTTTCTAAGACGCTGTTTAGGGAAACCACACGGAGCAAACAGTAGCACCTTTGACATTCAAAGCTCAAACTATGCCATCACAACAACGAGGCACTGAGTGCAGCAAGGAGACACCGAGCCTGCCGTGTGGCCGTGATCGTATAGTGGTTAGTACTCTGCGTTGTGGCCGCAGCAACCCCGGTTCGAATCCGGGTCACGGCACAAGTGGGAACCTGTACTTCTTTCACGTCGTTTCCTTAAGGTGCTCCATCCTCTGCTTCACTTTACATATTTTGAAACTTGACGGCCTAAGTAAACTTTTCTGTGTAAGGCCCCATATTTTGCCACTCGACCAGTCATTTGGCCGCCGTTCTGCACACTCGCCTACAAAGTACAACACAGCGGCTGTTTGCGTTCCATGCCGCGGAACCGAGCCGTTCCCAAAAGAACCCCGTGCGGCGGGCTAGTGGCGCAATGGATAACGCGTCTGACTACGGATCAGAAGATTCTAGGTTCGACTCCTGGCTAGCTCGGTTCATACTTTAGCTTGAAAAGCCCTTGAATGACAGCACATTTACAACTGTAAAAAGCCCAATTACAGGTAAAGGGCCTTTCACCGTGTGCTACAAACTAGCGAAACCCCACAAGTTGAGCAGATAAAACAGTACTAGTGTTGATATTCAAAGCTTGAAATATGCCAACGCAGCGAGGAGGAACTGAGTACGCAAAGTGGCCGTGATGGTTTTGGCTCTTATCTGCCAATTATCCTTCTTTGAAAAACCAAATTTCTCCCTGAAGAACATACACAGCAGTGCTAGGTAAACCTTCTCTGGAACTGGGCTGCGTTTTTCTAAGACGCTGTTTAGGGAAACCACACGGAGCAAACAGTAGCACCTTTGACATTCAAAGCTCAAACTATGCCATCACAACAACGAGGCACTGAGTGCAGCAAGGAGACACCGAGCCTGCCGTGTGGCCGTGATCGTATAGTGGTTAGTACTCTGCGTTGTGGCCGCAGCAACCCCGGTTCGAATCCGGGTCACGGCACAAGTGGGAACCTGTACTTCTTTCACGTCGTTTCCTTAAGGTGCTCCATCCTCTGCTTCACTTTACATATTTTGAAACTTGACGGCCTAAGTAAACTTTTCTGTGTAAGGCCCCATATTTTGCCACTCGACCAGTCATTTGGCCGCCGTTCTGCACACTCGCCTACAAAGTACAACACAGCGGCTGTTTGCGTTCCATGCCGCGGAACCGAGCCGTTCCCAAAAGAACCCCGTGCGGCGGGCTAGTGGCGCAATGGATAACGCGTCTGACTACGGATCAGAAGATTCTAGGTTCGACTCCTGGCTAGCTCGGTTCATACTTTAGCTTGAAAAGCCCTTGAATGACAGCACATTTACAACTGTAAAAAGCCCAATTACAGGTAAAGGGCCTTTCACCGTGTGCTACAAACTAGCGAAACCCCACAAGTTGAGCAGATAAAACAGTACTAGTGTTGATATTCAAAGCTTGAAATATGCCAACGCAGCGAGGAGGAACTGAGTACGCAAAGTGGCCGTGATGGTTTTGGCTCTTATCTGCCAATTATCCTTCTTTGAAAAACCAAATTTCTCCCTGAAGAACATACACAGCAGTGCTAGGTAAACCTTCTCTGGAACTGGGCTGCGTTTTTCTAAGACGCTGTTTAGGGAAACCACACGGAGCAAACAGTAGCACCTTTGACATTCAAAGCTCAAACTATGCCATCACAACAACGAGGCACTGAGTGCAGCAAGGAGACACCGAGCCTGCCGTGCGGCCGTGATCGTATAGTGGTTAGTACTCTGCGTTGTGGCCGCAGCAACCCCGGTTCGAATCCGGGTCACGGCACAAGTGGGAACCTGTACTTCTTTCACGTCGTTTCCTTAAGCTGCTCCATCCTCTGCTTCACTTTACATATTTTGAAACTTGACGGCCTAAGTAAACTTTTCTGTGTAAGGCCCCATATTTTGCCACTCGACCAGTCATTTGGCCGCCGTTCTGCACACTCGCCTACAAAGTACAACACAGCGGCTGTTTGCGTTCCATGCCGCGGAACCGAGCCGTTCCCAAAAGAACCCCGTGCGGCGGGCTAGTGGCGCAATGGATAACGCGTCTGACTACGGATCAGAAGATTCTAGGTTCGACTCCTGGCTAGCTCGGTTCATACTTTAGCTTGAAAAGCCCTTGAATGACAGCACATTTACAACTGTAAAAAGCCCAATTACAGGTAAAGGGCCTTTCACCGTGTGCTACAAACTAGCGAAACCCCACAAGTTGAGCAGATAAAACAGTACTAGTGTTGATATTCAAAGCTTGAAATATGCCAACGCAGCGAGGAGGAACTGAGTACGCAAAGTGGCCGTGATGGTTTTGGCTCTTATCTGCCAATTATCCTTCTTTGAAAAACCAAATTTCTCCCTGAAGAACATACACAGCAGTGCTAGGTAAACCTTCTCTGGAACTGGGCTGCGTTTTTCTAAGACGCTGTTTAGGGAAACCACACGGAGCAAACAGTAGCACCTTTGACATTCAAAGCTCAAACTATGCCATCACAACAACGAGGCACTGAGTGCAGCAAGGAGACACCGAGCCTGCCGTGTGGCCGTGATCGTATAGTGGTTAGTACTCTGCGTTGTGGCCGCAGCAACCCCGGTTCGAATCCGGGTCACGGCACAAGTGGGAACCTGTACTTCTTTCACGTCGTTTCCTTAAGGTGCTCCATCCTCTGCTTCACTTTACATATTTTGAAACTTGACGGCCTAAGTAAACTTTTCTGTGTAAGGCCCCATATTTTGCCACTCGACCAGTCATTTGGCCGCCGTTCTGCACACTCGCCTACAAAGTACAACACAGCGGCTGTTTGCGTTCCATGCCGCGGAACCGAGCCGTTCCCAAAAGAACCCTGTGCGGCGGGCTAGTGGCGCAATGGATAACGCGTCTGACTACGGATCAGAAGATTCTAGGTTCGACTCCTGGCTAGCTCGGTTCATACTTTAGCTTGAAAAGCCCTTGAATGACAGCACATTTACAACTGTAAAAAGCCCAATTACAGGTAAAGGGCCTTTCACCGTGTGCTACAAACTAGCGAAACCCCACAAGTTGAGCAGATAAAACAGTACTAGTGTTGATATTCAAAGCTTGAAATATGCCAACGCAGCGAGGAGGAACTGAGTACGCAAAGTGGCCGTGATGGTTTTGGCTCTTATCTGCCAATTATCCTTCTTTGAAAAACCAAATTTCTCCCTGAAGAACATACACAGCAGTGCTAGGTAAACCTTCTCTGGAACTGGGCTGCGTTTTTCTAAGACGCTGTTTAGGGAAACCACACGGAGCAAACAGTAGCACCTTTGACATTCAAAGCTCAAACTATGCCATCACAACAACGAGGCACTGAGTGCAGCAAGGAGACACCGAGCCTGCCGTGTGGCCGTGATCGTATAGTGGTTAGTACTCTGCGTTGTGGCCGCAGCAACCCCGGTTCGAATCCGGGTCACGGCACAAGTGGGAACCTGTACTTCTTTCACGTCGTTTCCTTAAGGTGCTCCATCCTCTGCTTCACTTTACATATTTTGAAACTTGACGGCCTAAGTAAACTTTTCTGTGTAAGGCCCCATATTTTGCCACTCGACCAGTCATTTGGCCGCCGTTCTGCACACTCGCCTACAAAGTACAACACAGCGGCTGTTTGCGTTCCATGCCGCGGAACCGAGCCGTTCCCAAAAGAACCCCGTGCGGCGGGCTAGTGGCGCAATGGATAACGCGTCTGACTACGGATCAGAAGATTCTAGGTTCGACTCCTGGCTAGCTCGGTTCATACTTTAGCTTGAAAAGCCCTTGAATGACAGCACATTTACAACTGTAAAAAGCCCAATTACAGGTAAAGGGCCTTTCTCCGTGTGCTACAAACTAGCGAAACCCCACAAGTTGAGCAGATAAAACAGTACTAGTGTTGATATTCAAAGCTTGAAATATGCCAACGCAGCGAGGAGGAACTGAGTACGCAAAGTGGCCGTGATGGTTTTGGCTCTTATCTGCCAATTATCCTTCTTTGAAAAACCAAATTTCTCCCTGAAGAACATACACAGCAGTGCTAGGTAAACCTTCTCTGGAACTGGGCTGCGTTTTTTCTAAGACGCTGTTTAGGGAAACCACACGGAGCAAACAGTAGCACCTTTGACATTCAAAGCTCAAACTATGCCATCACAACAACGAGGCACTGAGTGCAGCAAGGAGACACCGAGCCTGCCGTGTGGCCGTGATCGTATAGTGGTTAGTACTCTGCGTTGTGGCCGCAGCAACCCCGGTTCGAATCCGGGTCACGGCACAAGTGGGAACCTGTACTTCTTTCACGTCGTTTCCTTAAGGTGCTCCATCCTCTGCTTCACTTTACATATTTTGAAACTTGACGGCCTAAGTAAACTTTTCTGTGTAAGGCCCCATATTTTGCCACTCGACCAGTCATTTGGCCGCCGTTCTGCACACTCGCCTACAAAGTACAACACAGCGGCTGTTTGCGTTCCATGCCGCGGAACCGAGCCGTTCCCAAAAGAACCCCGTGCGGCGGGCTAGTGGCGCAATGGATAACGCGTCTGACTACGGATCAGAAGATTCTAGGTTCGACTCCTGGCTAGCTCGGTTCATACTTTAGCTTGAAAAGCCCTTGAATGACAGCACATTTACAACTGTAAAAAGCCCAATTACAGGTAAAGGGCCTTTCACCGTGTGCTACAAACTAGCGAAACCCCACAAGTTGAGCAGATAAAACAGTACTAGTGTTGATATTCAAAGCTTGAAATATGCCAACGCAGCGAGGAGGAACTGAGTACGCAAAGTGGCCGTGATGGTTTTGGCTCTTATCTGCCAATTATCCTTCTTTGAAAAACCAAATTTCTCCCTGAAGAACATACACAGCAGTGCTAGGTAAACCTTCTCTGGAACTGGGCTGCGTTTTTCTAAGACGCTGTTTAGGGAAACCACACGGAGCAAACAGTAGCACCTTTGACATTCAAAGCTCAAACTATGCCATCACAACAACGAGGCACTGAGTGCAGCAAGGAGACACCGAGCCTGCCGTGTGGCCGTGATCGTATAGTGGTTAGTACTCTGCGTTGTGGCCGCAGCAACCCCGGTTCGAATCCGGGTCACGGCACAAGTGGGAACCTGTACTTCTTTCACGTCGTTTCCTTAAGGTGCTCCATCCTCTGCTTCACTTTACATATTTTGAAACTTGACGGCCTAAGTAAACTTTTCTGTGTAAGGCCCCATATTTTGCCACTCGACCAGTCATTTGGCCGCCGTTCTGCACACTCGCCTACAAAGTACAACACAGCGGCTGTTTGCGTTCCATGCCGCGGAACCGAGCCGTTCCCAAAAGAACCCCGTGCGGCGGGCTAGTGGCGCAATGGATAACGCGTCTGACTACGGATCAGAAGATTCTAGGTTCGACTCCTGGCTAGCTCGGTTCATACTTTAGCTTGAAAAGCCCTTGAATGACAGCACATTTACAACTGTAAAAAGCCCAATTACAGGTAAAGGGCCTTTCTCCGTGTGCTACAAACTAGCGAAACCCCACAAGTTGAGCAGATAAAACAGTACTAGTGTTGATATTCAAAGCTTGAAATATGCCAACGCAGCGAGGAGGAACTGAGTACGCAAAGTGGCCGTGATGGTTTTGGCTCTTATCTGCCAATTATCCTTCTTTGAAAAACCAAATTTCTCCCTGAAGAACATACACAGCAGTGCTAGGTAAACCTTCTCTGGAACTGGGCTGCGTTTTTCTAAGACGCTGTTTAGGGAAACCACACGGAGCAAACAGTAGCACCTTTGACATTCAAAGCTCAAACTATGCCATCACAACAACGAGGCACTGAGTGCAGCAAGGAGACACCGAGCCTGCCGTGTGGCCGTGATCGTATAGTGGTTAGTACTCTGCGTTGTGGCCGCAGCAACCCCGGTTCGAATCCGGGTCACGGCACAAGTGGGAACCTGTACTTCTTTCACGTCGTTTCCTTAAGGTGCTCCATCCTCTGCTTCACTTTACATATTTTGAAACTTGACGGCCTAAGTAAACTTTTCTGTGTAAGGCCCCATATTTTGCCACTCGACCAGTCATTTGGCCGCCGTTCTGCACACTCGCCTACAAAGTACAACACAGCGGCTGTTTGCGTTCCATGCCGCGGAACCGAGCCGTTCCCAAAAGAACCCCGTGCGGCGGGCTAGTGGCGCAATGGATAACGCGTCTGACTACGGATCAGAAGATTCTAGGTTCGACTCCTGGCTAGCTCGGTTCATACTTTAGCTTGAAAAGCCCTTGAATGACAGCACATTTACAACTGTAAAAAGCCCAATTACAGGTAAAGGGCCTTTCACCGTGTGCTACAAACTAGCGAAACCCCACAAGTTGAGCAGATAAAACAGTACTAGTGTTGATATTCAAAGCTTGAAATATGCCAACGCAGCGAGGAGGAACTGAGTACGCAAAGTGGCCGTGATGGTTTTGGCTCTTATCTGCCAATTATCCTTCTTTGAAAAACCAAATTTCTCCCTGAAGAACATACACAGCAGTGCTAGGTAAACCTTCTCTGGAACTGGGCTGCGTTTTTCTAAGACGCTGTTTAGGGAAACCACACGGAGCAAACAGTAGCACCTTTGACATTCAAAGCTCAAACTATGCCATCACAACAACGAGGCACTGAGTGCAGCAAGGAGACACCGAGCCTGCCGTGTGGCCGTGATCGTATAGTGGTTAGTACTCTGCGTTGTGGCCGCAGCAACCCCGGTTCGAATCCGGGTCACGGCACAAGTGGGAACCTGTACTTCTTTCACGTCGTTTCCTTAAGGTGCTCCATCCTCTGCTTCACTTTACATATTTTGAAACTTGACGGCCTAAGTAAACTTTTCTGTGTAAGGCCCCATATTTTGCCACTCGACCAGTCATTTGGCCGCCGTTCTGCACACTCGCCTACAAAGTACAACACAGCGGCTGTTTGCGTTCCATGCCGCGGAACCGAGCCGTTCCCAAAAGAACCCCGTGCGGCGGGCTAGTGGCGCAATGGATAACGCGTCTGACTACGGATCAGAAGATTCTAGGTTCGACTCCTGGCTAGCTCGGTTCATACTTTAGCTTGAAAAGCCCTTGAATGACAGCACATTTACAACTGTAAAAAGCCCAATTACAGGTAAAGGGCCTTTCACCGTGTGCTACAAACTAGCGAAACCCCACAAGTTGAGCAGATAAAACAGTACTAGTGTTGATATTCAAAGCTTGAAATATGCCAACGCAGCGAGGAGGAACTGAGTACGCAAAGTGGCCGTGATGGTTTTGGCTCTTATCTGCCAATTATCCTTCTTTGAAAAACCAAATTTCTCCCTGAAGAACATACACAGCAGTGCTAGGTAAACCTTCTCTGGAACTGGGCTGCGTTTTTCTAAGACGCTGTTTAGGGAAACCACACGGAGCAAACAGTAGCACCTTTGACATTCAAAGCTCAAACTATGCCATCACAACAACGAGGCACTGAGTGCAGCAAGGAGACACCGAGCCTGCCGTGTGGCCGTGATCGTATAGTGGTTAGTACTCTGCGTTGTGGCCGCAGCAACCCCGGTTCGAATCCGGGTCACGGCACAAGTGGGAACCTGTACTTCTTTCACGTCGTTTCCTTAAGGTGCTCCATCCTCTGCTTCACTTTACATATTTTGAAACTTGACGGCCTAAGTAAACTTTTCTGTGTAAGGCCCCATATTTTGCCACTCGACCAGTCATTTGGCCGCCGTTCTGCACACTCGCCTACAAAGTACAACACAGCGGCTGTTTGCGTTCCATGCCGCGGAACCGAGCCGTTCCCAAAAGAACCCCGTGCGGCGGGCTAGTGGCGCAATGGATAACGCGTCTGACTACGGATCAGAAGATTCTAGGTTCGACTCCTGGCTAGCTCGGTTCATACTTTAGCTTGAAAAGCCCTTGAATGACAGCACATTTACAACTGTAAAAAGCCCAATTACAGGTAAAGGGCCTTTCACCGTGTGCTACAAACTAGCGAAACCCCACAAGTTGAGCAGATAAAACAGTACTAGTGTTGATATTCAAACCTTGAAATATGCCAACGCAGCGGAGGGGACGGAGTACGCCGTGATGGTTTTGGCTTTTATCTGCCATTATCTCTTTGAAAACCAAATTCTCCCTGAAGAACATACACAGCAGTGCTGGTAAACTTCTCTGGAACTGGGCTGTTTTTTAAGACGCTGTTTAGGGAACCACACGGGCAAACAGTAGCACCTTTGACATTCAAGCTCAAACTTGCCATCACAACAACGGCACTAGTGCAGCAAGACACCGGCCGTGATCGTATAGTGGTTAGTACTCTGCGTTGTGGCCGCAGCAACCCCGGTTCTTGAATCCGGGTCACGGCACAAGTGGGAACCTGTACTTCTTTCACGTCGTTTCCTTAAGCTGCTCCATCCTCTGCTTCACTTTACATATTTTGAAACTTGACGGCCTAAGTAAACTTTTCTGTGTAAGGCCCCATATTTTGCCACTCGACCAGTCATTTGGCCGCCGTTCTGCACACTCGCCTACAAAGTACAACACAGCGGCTGTTTGCGTTCCATGCCGCGGAACCGAGCCGTTCCCAAAAGAACCCCGTGCGGCGGGCTAGTGGCGCAATGGATAACGCGTCTGACTACGGATCAGAAGATTCTAGGTTCGACTCCTGGCTAGCTCGGTTCATACTTTAGCTTGAAAAGCCCTTGAATGACAGCACATTTACAACTGTAAAAAGCCCAATTACAGGTAAAGGGCCTTTCACCGTGTGCTACAAACTAGCGAAACCCCACAAGTTGAGCAGATAAAACAGTACTAGTGTTGATATTCAAAGCTTGAAATATGCCAACGCAGCGAGGAGGAACTGAGTACGCAAAGTGGCCGTGATGGTTTTGGCTCTTATCTGCCAATTATCCTTCTTTGAAAAACCAAATTTCTCCCTGAAGAACATACACAGCAGTGCTAGGTAAACCTTCTCTGGAACTGGGCTGCGTTTTTCTAAGACGCTGTTTAGGGAAACCACACGGAGCAAACAGTAGCACCTTTGACATTCAAAGCTCAAACTATGCCATCACAACAACGAGGCACTGAGTGCAGCAAGGAGACACCGAGCCTGCCGTGTGGCCGTGATCGTATAGTGGTTAGTACTCTGCGTTGTGGCCGCAGCAACCCCGGTTCGAATCCGGGTCACGGCACAAGTGGGAACCTGTACTTCTTTCACGTCGTTTCCTTAAGCTGCTCCATCCTCTGCTTCACTTTACATATTTTGAAACTTGACGGCCTAAGTAAACTTTTCTGTGTAAGGCCCCATATTTTGCCACTCGACCAGTCATTTGGCCGCCGTTCTGCACACTCGCCTACAAAGTACAACACAGCGGCTGTTTGCGTTCCATGCCGCGGAACCGAGCCGTTCCCAAAAGAACCCCGTGCGGCGGGCTAGTGGCGCAATGGATAACGCGTCTGACTACGGATCAGAAGATTCTAGGTTCGACTCCTGGCTAGCTCGGTTCATACTTTAGCTTGAAAAGCCCTTGAATGACAGCACATTTACAACTGTAAAAAGCCCAATTACAGGTAAAGGGCCTTTCACCGTGTGCTACAAACTAGCGAAACCCCACAAGTTGAGCAGATAAAACAGTACTAGTGTTGATATTCAAAGCTTGAAATATGCCAACGCAGCGAGGAGGAACTGAGTACGCAAAGTGGCCGTGATGGTTTTGGCTCTTATCTGCCAATTATCCTTCTTTGAAAAACCAAATTTCTCCCTGAAGAACATACACAGCAGTGCTAGGTAAACCTTCTCTGGAACTGGGCTGCATTTTTCTAAGACGCTGTTTAGGGAAACCACACGGAGCAAACAGTAGCACCTTTGACATTCAAAGCTCAAACTATGCCATCACAACAACGAGGCACTGAGTGCAGCAAGGAGACACCGAGCCTGCCGTGTGGCCGTGATCGTATAGTGGTTAGTACTCTGCGTTGTGGCCGCAGCAACCCCGGTTCGAATCCGGGTCACGGCACAAGTGGGAACCTGTACTTCTTTCACGTCGTTTCCTTAAGGTGCTCCATCCTCTGCTTCACTTTACATATTTTGAAACTTGACGGCCTAAGTAAACTTTTCTGTGTAAGGCCCCATATTTTGCCACTCGACCAGTCATTTGGCCGCCGTTCTGCACACTCGCCTACAAAGTACAACACAGCGGCTGTTTGCGTTCCATGCCGCGGAACCGAGCCGTTCCCAAAAGAACCCCGTGCGGCGGGCTAGTGGCGCAATGGATAACGCGTCTGACTACGGATCAGAAGATTCTAGGTTCGACTCCTGGCTAGCTCGGTTCATACTTTAGCTTGAAAAGCCCTTGAATGACAGCACATTTACAACTGTAAAAAGCCCAATTACAGGTAGAGGGCCTTTCACCGTGTGCTACAAACTAGCGAAACCCCACAAGTTGAGCAGATAAAACAGTACTAGTGTTGATATTCAAAGCTTGAAATATGCCAACGCAGCGAGGAGGAACTGAGTACGCAAAGTGGCCGTGATGGTTTTGGCTCTTATCTGCCAATTATCCTTCTTTGAAAAACCAAATTTCTCCCTGAAGAACATACACAGCAGTGCTAGGTAAACCTTCTCTGGAACTGGGCTGCGTTTTTCTAAGACGCTGTTTAGGGAAACCACACGGAGCAAACAGTAGCACCTTTGACATTCAAAGCTCAAACTATGCCATCACAACAACGAGGCACTGAGTGCAGCAAGGAGACACCGAGCCTGCCGTGTGGCCGTGATCGTATAGTGGTTAGTACTCTGCGTTGTGGCCGCAGCAACCCCGGTTCGAATCCGGGTCACGGCACAAGTGGGAACCTGTACTTCTTTCACGTCGTTTCCTTAAGGTGCTCCATCCTCTGCTTCACTTTACATATTTTGAAACTTGACGGCCTAAGTAAACTTTTCTGTGTAAGGCCCCATATTTTGCCACTCGACCAGTCATTTGGCCGCCGTTCTGCACACTCGCCTACAAAGTACAACACAGCGGCTGTTTGCGTTCCATGCCGCGGAACCGAGCCGTTCCCAAAAGAACCCCGTGCGGCGGGCTAGTGGCGCAATGGATAACGCGTCTGACTACGGATCAGAAGATTCTAGGTTCGACTCCTGGCTAGCTCGGTTCATACTTTAGCTTGAAAAGCCCTTGAATGACAGCACATTTACAACTGTAAAAAGCCCAATTACAGGTAAAGGGCCTTTCACCGTGTGCTACAAACTAGCGAAACCCCACAAGTTGAGCAGATAAAACAGTACTAGTGTTGATATTCAAAGCTTGAAATATGCCAACGCAGCGAGGAGGAACTGAGTACGCAAAGTGGCCGTGATGGTTTTGGCTCTTATCTGCCAATTATCCTTCTTTGAAAAACCAAATTTCTCCCTGAAGAACATACACAGCAGTGCTAGGTAAACCTTCTCTGGAACTGGGCTGCGTTTTTCTAAGACGCTGTTTAGGGAAACCACACGGAGCAAACAGTAGCACCTTTGACATTCAAAGCTCAAACTATGCCATCACAACAACGAGGCACTGAGTGCAGCAAGGAGACACCGAGCCTGCCGTGTGGCCGTGATCGTATAGTGGTTAGTACTCTGCGTTGTGGCCGCAGCAACCCCGGTTCGAATCCGGGTCACGGCACAAGTGGGAACCTGTACTTCTTTCACGTCGTTTCCTTAAGGTGCTCCATCCTCTGCTTCACTTTACATATTTTGAAACTTGACGGCCTAAGTAAACTTTTCTGTGTAAGGCCCCATATTTTGCCACTCGACCAGTCATTTGGCCGCCGTTCTGCACACTCGCCTACAAAGTACAACACAGCGGCTGTTTGCGTTCCATGCCGCGGAACCGAGCCGTTCCCAAAAGAACCCCGTGCGGCGGGCTAGTGGCGCAATGGATAACGCGTCTGACTACGGATCAGAAGATTCTAGGTTCGACTCCTGGCTAGCTCGGTTCATACTTTAGCTTGAAAAGCCCTTGAATGACAGCACATTTACAACTGTAAAAAGCCCAATTACAGGTAGAGGGCCTTTCACCGTGTGCTACAAACTAGCGAAACCCCACAAGTTGAGCAGATAAAACAGTACTAGTGTTGATATTCAAAGCTTGAAATATGCCAACGCAGCGAGGAGGAACTGAGTACGCAAAGTGGCCGTGATGGTTTTGGCTCTTATCTGCCAATTATCCTTCTTTGAAAAACCAAATTTCTCCCTGAAGAACATACACAGCAGTGCTAGGTAAACCTTCTCTGGAACTGGGCTGCGTTTTTCTAAGACGCTGTTTAGGGAAACCACACGGAGCAAACAGTAGCACCTTTGACATTCAAAGCTCAAACTATGCCATCACAACAACGAGGCACTGAGTGCAGCAAGGAGACACCGAGCCTGCCGTGTGGCCGTGATCGTATAGTGGTTAGTACTCTGCGTTGTGGCCGCAGCAACCCCGGTTCGAATCCGGGTCACGGCACAAGTGGGAACCTGTACTTCTTTCACGTCGTTTCCTTAAGGTGCTCCATCCTCTGCTTCACTTTACATATTTTGAAACTTGACGGCCTAAGTAAACTTTTCTGTGTAAGGCCCCATATTTTGCCACTCGACCAGTCATTTGGCCGCCGTTCTGCACACTCGCCTACAAAGTACAACACAGCGGCTGTTTGCGTTCCATGCCGCGGAACCGAGCCGTTCCCAAAAGAACCCCGTGCGGCGGGCTAGTGGCGCAATGGATAACGCGTCTGACTACGGATCAGAAGATTCTAGGTTCGACTCCTGGCTAGCTCGGTTCATACTTTAGCTTGAAAAGCCCTTGAATGACAGCACATTTACAACTGTAAAAAGCCCAATTACAGGTAAAGGGCCTTTCACCGTGTGCTACAAACTAGCGAAACCCCACAAGTTGAGCAGATAAAACAGTACTAGTGTTGATATTCAAAGCTTGAAATATGCCAACGCAGCGAGGAGGAACTGAGTACGCAAAGTGGCCGTGATGGTTTTGGCTCTTATCTGCCAATTATCCTTCTTTGAAAAACCAAATTTCTCCCTGAAGAACATACACAGCAGTGCTAGGTAAACCTTCTCTGGAACTGGGCTGCGTTTTTCTAAGACGCTGTTTAGGGAAACCACACGGAGCAAACAGTAGCACCTTTGACATTCAAAGCTCAAACTATGCCATCACAACAACGAGGCACTGAGTGCAGCAAGGAGACACCGAGCCTGCCGTGTGGCCGTGATCGTATAGTGGTTAGTACTCTGCGTTGTGGCCGCAGCAACCCCGGTTCGAATCCGGGTCACGGCACAAGTGGGAACCTGTACTTCTTTCACGTCGTTTCCTTAAGCTGCTCCATCCTCTGCTTCACTTTACATATTTTGAAACTTGACGGCCTAAGTAAACTTTTCTGTGTAAGGCCCCATATTTTGCCACTCGACCAGTCATTTGGCCGCCGTTCTGCACACTCGCCTACAAAGTACAACACAGCGGCTGTTTGCGTTCCATGCCGCGGAACCGAGCCGTTCCCAAAAGAACCCCGTGCGGCGGGCTAGTGGCGCAATGGATAACGCGTCTGACTACGGATCAGAAGATTCTAGGTTCGACTCCTGGCTAGCTCGGTTCATACTTTAGCTTGAAAAGCCCTTGAATGACAGCACATTTACAACTGTAAAAAGCCCAATTACAGGTAAAGGGCCTTTCACCGTGTGCTACAAACTAGCGAAACCCCACAAGTTGAGCAGATAAAACAGTACTAGTGTTGATATTCAAAGCTTGAAATATGCCAACGCAGCGAGGAGGAACTGAGTACGCAAAGTGGCCGTGATGGTTTTGGCTCTTATCTGCCAATTATCCTTCTTTGAAAAACCAAATTTCTCCCTGAAGAACATACACAGCAGTGCTAGGTAAACCTTCTCTGGAACTGGGCTGCGTTTTTCTAAGACGCTGTTTAGGGAAACCACACGGAGCAAACAGTAGCACCTTTGACATTCAAAGCTCAAACTATGCCATCACAACAACGAGGCACTGAGTGCAGCAAGGAGACACCGAGCCTGCCGTGTGGCCGTGATCGTATAGTGGTTAGTACTCTGCGTTGTGGCCGCAGCAACCCCGGTTCGAATCCGGGTCACGGCACAAGTGGGAACCTGTACTTCTTTCACGTCGTTTCCTTAAGGTGCTCCATCCTCTGCTTCACTTTACATATTTTGAAACTTGACGGCCTAAGTAAACTTTTCTGTGTAAGGCCCCATATTTTGCCACTCGACCAGTCATTTGGCCGCCGTTCTGCACACTCGCCTACAAAGTACAACACAGCGGCTGTTTGCGTTCCATGCCGCGGAACCGAGCCGTTCCCAAAAGAACCCCGTGCGGCGGGCTAGTGGCGCAATGGATAACGCGTCTGACTACGGATCAGAAGATTCTAGGTTCGACTCCTGGCTAGCTCGGTTCATACTTTAGCTTGAAAAGCCCTTGAATGACAGCACATTTACAACTGTAAAAAGCCCAATTACAGGTAAAGGGCCTTTCACCGTGTGCTACAAACTAGCGAAACCCCACAAGTTGAGCAGATAAAACAGTACTAGTGTTGATATTCAAAGCTTGAAATATGCCAACGCAGCGAGGAGGAACTGAGTACGCAAAGTGGCCGTGATGGTTTTGGCTCTTATCTGCCAATTATCCTTCTTTGAAAAACCAAATTTCTCCCTGAAGAACATACACAGCAGTGCTAGGTAAACCTTCTCTGGAACTGGGCTGCGTTTTTCTAAGACGCTGTTTAGGGAAACCACACGGAGCAAACAGTAGCACCTTTGACATTCAAAGCTCAAACTATGCCATCACAACAACGAGGCACTGAGTGCAGCAAGGAGACACCGAGCCTGCCGTGTGGCCGTGATCGTATAGTGGTTAGTACTCTGCGTTGTGGCCGCAGCAACCCCGGTTCGAATCCGGGTCACGGCACAAGTGGGAACCTGTACTTCTTTCACGTCGTTTCCTTAAGCTGCTCCATCCTCTGCTTCACTTTACATATTTTGAAACTTGACGGCCTAAGTAAACTTTTCTGTGTAAGGCCCCATATTTTGCCACTCGACCAGTCATTTGGCCGCCGTTCTGCACACTCGCCTACAAAGTACAACACAGCGGCTGTTTGCGTTCCATGCCGCGGAACCGAGCCGTTCCCAAAAGAACCCCGTGCGGCGGGCTAGTGGCGCAATGGATAACGCGTCTGACTACGGATCAGAAGATTCTAGGTTCGACTCCTGGCTAGCTCGGTTCATACTTTAGCTTGAAAAGCCCTTGAATGACAGCACATTTACAACTGTAAAAAGCCCAATTACAGGTAAAGGGCCTTTCACCGTGTGCTACAAACTAGCGAAACCCCACAAGTTGAGCAGATAAAACAGTACTAGTGTTGATATTCAAAGCTTGAAATATGCCAACGCAGCGAGGAGGAACTGAGTACGCAAAGTGGCCGTGATGGTTTTGGCTCTTATCTGCCAATTATCCTTCTTTGAAAAACCAAATTTCTCCCTGAAGAACATACACAGCAGTGCTAGGTAAACCTTCTCTGGAACTGGGCTGCGTTTTTCTAAGACGCTGTTTAGGGAAACCACACGGAGCAAACAGTAGCACCTTTGACATTCAAAGCTCAAACTATGCCATCACAACAACGAGGCACTGAGTGCAGCAAGGAGACACCGAGCCTGCCGTGTGGCCGTGATCGTATAGTGGTTAGTACTCTGCGTTGTGGCCGCAGCAACCCCGGTTCGAATCCGGGTCACGGCACAAGTGGGAACCTGTACTTCTTTCACGTCGTTTCCTTAAGGTGCTCCATCCTCTGCTTCACTTTACATATTTTGAAACTTGACGGCCTAAGTAAACTTTTCTGTGTAAGGCCCCATATTTTGCCACTCGACCAGTCATTTGGCCGCCGTTCTGCACACTCGCCTACAAAGTACAACACAGCGGCTGTTTGCGTTCCATGCCGCGGAACCGAGCCGTTCCCAAAAGAACCCCGTGCGGCGGGCTAGTGGCGCAATGGATAACGCGTCTGACTACGGATCAGAAGATTCTAGGTTCGACTCCTGGCTAGCTCGGTTCATACTTTAGCTTGAAAAGCCCTTGAATGACAGCACATTTACAACTGTAAAAAGCCCAATTACAGGTAAAGGGCCTTTCACCGTGTGCTACAAACTAGCGAAACCCCACAAGTTGAGCAGATAAAACAGTACTAGTGTTGATATTCAAAGCTTGAAATATGCCAACGCAGCGAGGAGGAACTGAGTACGCAAAGTGGCCGTGATGGTTTTGGCTCTTATCTGCCAATTATCCTTCTTTGAAAAACCAAATTTCTCCCTGAAGAACATACACAGCAGTGCTAGGTAAACCTTCTCTGGAACTGGGCTGCGTTTTTCTAAGACGCTGTTTAGGGAAACCACACGGAGCAAACAGTAGCACCTTTGACATTCAAAGCTCAAACTATGCCATCACAACAACGAGGCACTGAGTGCAGCAAGGAGACACCGAGCCTGCCGTGTGGCCGTGATCGTATAGTGGTTAGTACTCTGCGTTGTGGCCGCAGCAACCCCGGTTCGAATCCGGGTCACGGCACAAGTGGGAACCTGTACTTCTTTCACGTCGTTTCCTTAAGGTGCTCCATCCTCTGCTTCACTTTACATATTTTGAAACTTGACGGCCTAAGTAAACTTTTCTGTGTAAGGCCCCATATTTTGCCACTCGACCAGTCATTTGGCCGCCGTTCTGCACACTCGCCTACAAAGTACAACACAGCGGCTGTTTGCGTTCCATGCCGCGGAACCGAGCCGTTCCCAAAAGAACCCCGTGCGGCGGGCTAGTGGCGCAATGGATAACGCGTCTGACTACGGATCAGAAGATTCTAGGTTCGACTCCTGGCTAGCTCGGTTCATACTTTAGCTTGAAAAGCCCTTGAATGACAGCACATTTACAACTGTAAAAAGCCCAATTACAGGTAAAGGGCCTTTCACCGTGTGCTACAAACTAGCGAAACCCCACAAGTTGAGCAGATAAAACAGTACTAGTGTTGATATTCAAAGCTTGAAATATGCCAACGCAGCGAGGAGGAACTGAGTACGCAAAGTGGCCGTGATGGTTTTGGCTCTTATCTGCCAATTATCCTTCTTTGAAAAACCAAATTTCTCCCTGAAGAACATACACAGCAGTGCTAGGTAAACCTTCTCTGGAACTGGGCTGCGTTTTTCTAAGACGCTGTTTAGGGAAACCACACGGAGCAAACAGTAGCACCTTTGACATTCAAAGCTCAAACTATGCCATCACAACAACGAGGCACTGAGTGCAGCAAGGAGACACCGAGCCTGCCGTGTGGCCGTGATCGTATAGTGGTTAGTACTCTGCGTTGTGGCCGCAGCAACCCCGGTTCGAATCCGGGTCACGGCACAAGTGGGAACCTGTACTTCTTTCACGTCGTTTCCTTAAGCTGCTCCATCCTCTGCTTCACTTTACATATTTTGAAACTTGACGGCCTAAGTAAACTTTTCTGTGTAAGGCCCCATATTTTGCCACTCGACCAGTCATTTGGCCGCCGTTCTGCACACTCGCCTACAAAGTACAACACAGCGGCTGTTTGCGTTCCATGCCGCGGAACCGAGCCGTTCCCAAAAGAACCCCGTGCGGCGGGCTAGTGGCGCAATGGATAACGCGTCTGACTACGGATCAGAAGATTCTAGGTTCGACTCCTGGCTAGCTCGGTTCATACTTTAGCTTGAAAAGCCCTTGAATGACAGCACATTTACAACTGTAAAAAGCCCAATTACAGGTAAAGGGCCTTTCACCGTGTGCTACAAACTAGCGAAACCCCACAAGTTGAGCAGATAAAACAGTACTAGTGTTGATATTCAAAGCTTGAAATATGCCAACGCAGCGAGGAGGAACTGAGTACGCAAAGTGGCCGTGATGGTTTTGGCTCTTATCTGCCAATTATCCTTCTTTGAAAAACCAAATTTCTCCCTGAAGAACATACACAGCAGTGCTAGGTAAACCTTCTCTGGAACTGGGCTGCGTTTTTCTAAGACGCTGTTTAGGGAAACCACACGGAGCAAACAGTAGCACCTTTGACATTCAAAGCTCAAACTATGCCATCACAACAACGAGGCACTGAGTGCAGCAAGGAGACACCGAGCCTGCCGTGTGGCCGTGATCGTATAGTGGTTAGTACTCTGCGTTGTGGCCGCAGCAACCCCGGTTCGAATCCGGGTCACGGCACAAGTGGGAACCTGTACTTCTTTCACGTCGTTTCCTTAAGGTGCTCCATCCTCTGCTTCACTTTACATATTTTGAAACTTGACGGCCTAAGTAAACTTTTCTGTGTAAGGCCCCATATTTTGCCACTCGACCAGTCATTTGGCCGCCGTTCTGCACACTCGCCTACAAAGTACAACACAGCGGCTGTTTGCGTTCCATGCCGCGGAACCGAGCCGTTCCCAAAAGAACCCCGTGCGGCGGGCTAGTGGCGCAATGGATAACGCGTCTGACTACGGATCAGAAGATTCTAGGTTCGACTCCTGGCTAGCTCGGTTCATACTTTAGCTTGAAAAGCCCTTGAATGACAGCACATTTACAACTGTAAAAAGCCCAATTACAGGTAAAGGGCCTTTCACCGTGTGCTACAAACTAGCGAAACCCCACAAGTTGAGCAGATAAAACAGTACTAGTGTTGATATTCAAAGCTTGAAATATGCCAACGCAGCGAGGAGGAACTGAGTACGCAAAGTGGCCGTGATGGTTTTGGCTCTTATCTGCCAATTATCCTTCTTTGAAAAACCAAATTTCTCCCTGAAGAACATACACAGCAGTGCTAGGTAAACCTTCTCTGGAACTGGGCTGCGTTTTTCTAAGACGCTGTTTAGGGAAACCACACGGAGCAAACAGTAGCACCTTTGACATTCAAAGCTCAAACTATGCCATCACAACAACGAGGCACTGAGTGCAGCAAGGAGACACCGAGCCTGCCGTGTGGCCGTGATCGTATAGTGGTTAGTACTCTGCGTTGTGGCCGCAGCAACCCCGGTTCGAATCCGGGTCACGGCACAAGTGGGAACCTGTACTTCTTTCACGTCGTTTCCTTAAGCTGCTCCATCCTCTGCTTCACTTTACATATTTTGAAACTTGACGGCCTAAGTAAACTTTTCTGTGTAAGGCCCCATATTTTGCCACTCGACCAGTCATTTGGCCGCCGTTCTGCACACTCGCCTACAAAGTACAACACAGCGGCTGTTTGCGTTCCATGCCGCGGAACCGAGCCGTTCCCAAAAGAACCCCGTGCGGCGGGCTAGTGGCGCAATGGATAACGCGTCTGACTACGGATCAGAAGATTCTAGGTTCGACTCCTGGCTAGCTCGGTTCATACTTTAGCTTGAAAAGCCCTTGAATGACAGCACATTTACAACTGTAAAAAGCCCAATTACAGGTAAAGGGCCTTTCACCGTGTGCTACAAACTAGCGAAACCCCACAAGTTGAGCAGATAAAACAGTACTAGTGTTGATATTCAAAGCTTGAAATATGCCAACGCAGCGAGGAGGAACTGAGTACGCAAAGTGGCCGTGATGGTTTTGGCTCTTATCTGCCAATTATCCTTCTTTGAAAAACCAAATTTCTCCCTGAAGAACATACACAGCAGTGCTAGGTAAACCTTCTCTGGAACTGGGCTGCGTTTTTCTAAGACGCTGTTTAGGGAAACCACACGGAGCAAACAGTAGCACCTTTGACATTCAAAGCTCAAACTATGCCATCACAACAACGAGGCACTGAGTGCAGCAAGGAGACACCGAGCCTGCCGTGTGGCCGTGATCGTATAGTGGTTAGTACTCTGCGTTGTGGCCGCAGCAACCCCGGTTCGAATCCGGGTCACGGCACAAGTGGGAACCTGTACTTCTTTCACGTCGTTTCCTTAAGGTGCTCCATCCTCTGCTTCACTTTACATATTTTGAAACTTGACGGCCTAAGTAAACTTTTCTGTGTAAGGCCCCATATTTTGCCACTCGACCAGTCATTTGGCCGCCGTTCTGCACACTCGCCTACAAAGTACAACACAGCGGCTGTTTGCGTTCCATGCCGCGGAACCGAGCCGTTCCCAAAAGAACCCCGTGCGGCGGGCTAGTGGCGCAATGGATAACGCGTCTGACTACGGATCAGAAGATTCTAGGTTCGACTCCTGGCTAGCTCGGTTCATACTTTAGCTTGAAAAGCCCTTGAATGACAGCACATTTACAACTGTAAAAAGCCCAATTACAGGTAAAGGGCCTTTCACCGTGTGCTACAAACTAGCGAAACCCCACAAGTTGAGCAGATAAAACAGTACTAGTGTTGATATTCAAAGCTTGAAATATGCCAACGCAGCGAGGAGGAACTGAGTACGCAAAGTGGCCGTGATGGTTTTGGCTCTTATCTGCCAATTATCCTTCTTTGAAAAACCAAATTTCTCCCTGAAGAACATACACAGCAGTGCTAGGTAAACCTTCTCTGGAACTGGGCTGCGTTTTTCTAAGACGCTGTTTAGGGAAACCACACGGAGCAAACAGTAGCACCTTTGACATTCAAAGCTCAAACTATGCCATCACAACAACGAGGCACTGAGTGCAGCAAGGAGACACCGAGCCTGCCGTGTGGCCGTGATCGTATAGTGGTTAGTACTCTGCGTTGTGGCCGCAGCAACCCCGGTTCGAATCCGGGTCACGGCACAAGTGGGAACCTGTACTTCTTTCACGTCGTTTCCTTAAGGTGCTCCATCCTCTGCTTCACTTTACATATTTTGAAACTTGACGGCCTAAGTAAACTTTTCTGTGTAAGGCCCCATATTTTGCCACTCGACCAGTCATTTGGCCGCCGTTCTGCACACTCGCCTACAAAGTACAACACAGCGGCTGTTTGCGTTCCATGCCGCGGAACCGAGCCGTTCCCAAAAGAACCCCGTGCGGCGGGCTAGTGGCGCAATGGATAACGCGTCTGACTACGGATCAGAAGATTCTAGGTTCGACTCCTGGCTAGCTCGGTTCATACTTTAGCTTGAAAAGCCCTTGAATGACAGCACATTTACAACTGTAAAAAGCCCAATTACAGGTAAAGGGCCTTTCACCGTGTGCTACAAACTAGCGAAACCCCACAAGTTGAGCAGATAAAACAGTACTAGTGTTGATATTCAAAGCTTGAAATATGCCAACGCAGCGAGGAGGAACTGAGTACGCAAAGTGGCCGTGATGGTTTTGGCTCTTATCTGCCAATTATCCTTCTTTGAAAAACCAAATTTCTCCCTGAAGAACATACACAGCAGTGCTAGGTAAACCTTCTCTGGAACTGGGCTGCGTTTTTCTAAGACGCTGTTTAGGGAAACCACACGGAGCAAACAGTAGCACCTTTGACATTCAAAGCTCAAACTATGCCATCACAACAACGAGGCACTGAGTGCAGCAAGGAGACACCGAGCCTGCCGTGCGGCCGTGATCGTATAGTGGTTAGTACTCTGCGTTGTGGCCGCAGCAACCCCGGTTCGAATCCGGGTCACGGCACAAGTGGGAACCTGTACTTCTTTCACGTCGTTTCCTTAAGCTGCTCCATCCTCTGCTTCACTTTACATATTTTGAAACTTGACGGCCTAAGTAAACTTTTCTGTGTAAGGCCCCATATTTTGCCACTCGACCAGTCATTTGGCCGCCGTTCTGCACACTCGCCTACAAAGTACAACACAGCGGCTGTTTGCGTTCCATGCCGCGGAACCGAGCCGTTCCCAAAAGAACCCCGTGCGGCGGGCTAGTGGCGCAATGGATAACGCGTCTGACTACGGATCAGAAGATTCTAGGTTCGACTCCTGGCTAGCTCGGTTCATACTTTAGCTTGAAAAGCCCTTGAATGACAGCACATTTACAACTGTAAAAAGCCCAATTACAGGTAAAGGGCCTTTCACCGTGTGCTACAAACTAGCGAAACCCCACAAGTTGAGCAGATAAAACAGTACTAGTGTTGATATTCAAAGCTTGAAATATGCCAACGCAGCGAGGAGGAACTGAGTACGCAAAGTGGCCGTGATGGTTTTGGCTCTTATCTGCCAATTATCCTTCTTTGAAAAACCAAATTTCTCCCTGAAGAACATACACAGCAGTGCTAGGTAAACCTTCTCTGGAACTGGGCTGCGTTTTTCTAAGACGCTGTTTAGGGAAACCACACGGAGCAAACAGTAGCACCTTTGACATTCAAAGCTCAAACTATGCCATCACAACAACGAGGCACTGAGTGCAGCAAGGAGACACCGAGCCTGCCGTGTGGCCGTGATCGTATAGTGGTTAGTACTCTGCGTTGTGGCCGCAGCAACCCCGGTTCGAATCCGGGTCACGGCACAAGTGGGAACCTGTACTTCTTTCACGTCGTTTCCTTAAGGTGCTCCATCCTCTGCTTCACTTTACATATTTTGAAACTTGACGGCCTAAGTAAACTTTTCTGTGTAAGGCCCCATATTTTGCCACTCGACCAGTCATTTGGCCGCCGTTCTGCACACTCGCCTACAAAGTACAACACAGCGGCTGTTTGCGTTCCATGCCGCGGAACCGAGCCGTTCCCAAAAGAACCCCGTGCGGCGGGCTAGTGGCGCAATGGATAACGCGTCTGACTACGGATCAGAAGATTCTAGGTTCGACTCCTGGCTAGCTCGGTTCATACTTTAGCTTGAAAAGCCCTTGAATGACAGCACATTTACAACTGTAAAAAGCCCAATTACAGGTAAAGGGCCTTTCACCGTGTGCTACAAACTAGCGAAACCCCACAAGTTGAGCAGATAAAACAGTACTAGTGTTGATATTCAAAGCTTGAAATATGCCAACGCAGCGAGGAGGAACTGAGTACGCAAAGTGGCCGTGATGGTTTTGGCTCTTATCTGCCAATTATCCTTCTTTGAAAAACCAAATTTCTCCCTGAAGAACATACACAGCAGTGCTAGGTAAACCTTCTCTGGAACTGGGCTGCGTTTTTCTAAGACGCTGTTTAGGGAAACCACACGGAGCAAACAGTAGCACCTTTGACATTCAAAGCTCAAACTATGCCATCACAACAACGAGGCACTGAGTGCAGCAAGGAGACACCGAGCCTGCCGTGCGGCCGTGATCGTATAGTGGTTAGTACTCTGCGTTGTGGCCGCAGCAACCCCGGTTCGAATCCGGGTCACGGCACAAGTGGGAACCTGTACTTCTTTCACGTCGTTTCCTTAAGGTGCTCCATCCTCTGCTTCACTTTACATATTTTGAAACTTGACGGCCTAAGTAAACTTTTCTGTGTAAGGCCCCATATTTTGCCACTCGACCAGTCATTTGGCCGCCGTTCTGCACACTCGCCTACAAAGTACAACACAGCGGCTGTTTGCGTTCCATGCCGCGGAACCGAGCCGTTCCCAAAAGAACCCCGTGCGGCGGGCTAGTGGCGCAATGGATAACGCGTCTGACTACGGATCAGAAGATTCTAGGTTCGACTCCTGGCTAGCTCGGTTCATACTTTAGCTTGAAAAGCCCTTGAATGACAGCACATTTACAACTGTAAAAAGCCCAATTACAGGTAAAGGGCCTTTCACCGTGTGCTACAAACTAGCGAAACCCCACAAGTTGAGCAGATAAAACAGTACTAGTGTTGATATTCAAAGCTTGAAATATGCCAACGCAGCGAGGAGGAACTGAGTACGCAAAGTGGCCGTGATGGTTTTGGCTCTTATCTGCCAATTATCCTTCTTTGAAAAACCAAATTTCTCCCTGAAGAACATACACAGCAGTGCTAGGTAAACCTTCTCTGGAACTGGGCTGCGTTTTTCTAAGACGCTGTTTAGGGAAACCACACGGAGCAAACAGTAGCACCTTTGACATTCAAAGCTCAAACTATGCCATCACAACAACGAGGCACTGAGTGCAGCAAGGAGACACCGAGCCTGCCGTGTGGCCGTGATCGTATAGTGGTTAGTACTCTGCGTTGTGGCCGCAGCAACCCCGGTTCGAATCCGGGTCACGGCACAAGTGGGAACCTGTACTTCTTTCACGTCGTTTCCTTAAGGTGCTCCATCCTCTGCTTCACTTTACATATTTTGAAACTTGACGGCCTAAGTAAACTTTTCTGTGTAAGGCCCCATATTTTGCCACTCGACCAGTCATTTGGCCGCCGTTCTGCACACTCGCCTACAAAGTACAACACAGCGGCTGTTTGCGTTCCATGCCGCGGAACCGAGCCGTTCCCAAAAGAACCCCGTGCGGCGGGCTAGTGGCGCAATGGATAACGCGTCTGACTACGGATCAGAAGATTCTAGGTTCGACTCCTGGCTAGCTCGGTTCATACTTTAGCTTGAAAAGCCCTTGAATGACAGCACATTTACAAGTGTAAAAAGCCCAATTACAGGTAAAGGGCCTTTCACCGTGTGCTACAAACTAGCGAAACCCCACAAGTTGAGCAGATAAAACAGTACTAGTGTTGATATTCAAAGCTTGAAATATGCCAACGCAGCGAGGAGGAACTGAGTACGCAAAGTGGCCGTGATGGTTTTGGCTCTTATCTGCCAATTATCCTTCTTTGAAAAACCAAATTTCTCCCTGAAGAACATACACAGCAGTGCTAGGTAAACCTTCTCTGGAACTGGGCTGCGTTTTTCTAAGACGCTGTTTAGGGAAACCACACGGAGCAAACAGTAGCACCTTTGACATTCAAAGCTCAAACTATGCCATCACAACAACGAGGCACTGAGTGCAGCAAGGAGACACCGAGCCTGCCGTGCGGCCGTGATCGTATAGTGGTTAGTACTCTGCGTTGTGGCCGCAGCAACCCCGGTTCGAATCCGGGTCACGGCACAAGTGGGAACCTGTACTTCTTTCACGTCGTTTCCTTAAGGTGCTCCATCCTCTGCTTCACTTTACATATTTTGAAACTTGACGGCCTAAGTAAACTTTTCTGTGTAAGGCCCCATATTTTGCCACTCGACCAGTCATTTGGCCGCCGTTCTGCACACTCGCCTACAAAGTACAACACAGCGGCTGTTTGCGTTCCATGCCGCGGAACCGAGCCGTTCCCAAAAGAACCCCGTGCGGCGGGCTAGTGGCGCAATGGATAACGCGTCTGACTACGGATCAGAAGATTCTAGGTTCGACTCCTGGCTAGCTCGGTTCATACTTTAGCTTGAAAAGCCCTTGAATGACAGCACATTTACAACTGTAAAAAGCCCAATTACAGGTAAAGGGCCTTTCACCGTGTGCTACAAACTAGCGAAACCCCACAAGTTGAGCAGATAAAACAGTACTAGTGTTGATATTCAAAGCTTGAAATATGCCAACGCAGCGAGGAGGAACTGAGTACGCAAAGTGGCCGTGATGGTTTTGGCTCTTATCTGCCAATTATCCTTCTTTGAAAAACCAAATTTCTCCCTGAAGAACATACACAGCAGTGCTAGGTAAACCTTCTCTGGAACTGGGCTGCGTTTTTCTAAGACGCTGTTTAGGGAAACCACACGGAGCAAACAGTAGCACCTTTGACATTCAAAGCTCAAACTATGCCATCACAACAACGAGGCACTGAGTGCAGCAAGGAGACACCGAGCCTGCCGTGCGGCCGTGATCGTATAGTGGTTAGTACTCTGCGTTGTGGCCGCAGCAACCCCGGTTCGAATCCGGGTCACGGCACAAGTGGGAACCTGTACTTCTTTCACGTCGTTTCCTTAAGGTGCTCCATCCTCTGCTTCACTTTACATATTTTGAAACTTGACGGCCTAAGTAAACTTTTCTGTGTAAGGCCCCATATTTTGCCACTCGACCAGTCATTTGGCCGCCGTTCTGCACACTCGCCTACAAAGTACAACACAGCGGCTGTTTGCGTTCCATGCCGCGGAACCGAGCCGTTCCCAAAAGAACCCCGTGCGGCGGGCTAGTGGCGCAATGGATAACGCGTCTGACTACGGATCAGAAGATTCTAGGTTCGACTCCTGGCTAGCTCGGTTCATACTTTAGCTTGAAAAGCCCTTGAATGACAGCACATTTACAACTGTAAAAAGCCCAATTACAGGTAAAGGGCCTTTCACCGTGTGCTACAAACTAGCGAAACCCCACAAGTTGAGCAGATAAAACAGTACTAGTGTTGATATTCAAAGCTTGAAATATGCCAACGCAGCGAGGAGGAACTGAGTACGCAAAGTGGCCGTGATGGTTTTGGCTCTTATCTGCCAATTATCCTTCTTTGAAAAACCAAATTTCTCCCTGAAGAACATACACAGCAGTGCTAGGTAAACCTTCTCTGGAACTGGGCTGCGTTTTTCTAAGACGCTGTTTAGGGAAACCACACGGAGCAAACAGTAGCACCTTTGACATTCAAAGCTCAAACTATGCCATCACAACAACGAGGCACTGAGTGCAGCAAGGAGACACCGAGCCTGCCGTGCGGCCGTGATCGTATAGTGGTTAGTACTCTGCGTTGTGGCCGCAGCAACCCCGGTTCGAATCCGGGTCACGGCACAAGTGGGAACCTGTACTTCTTTCACGTCGTTTCCTTAAGGTGCTCCATCCTCTGCTTCACTTTACATATTTTGAAACTTGACGGCCTAAGTAAACTTTTCTGTGTAAGGCCCCATATTTTGCCACTCGACCAGTCATTTGGCCGCCGTTCTGCACACTCGCCTACAAAGTACAACACAGCGGCTGTTTGCGTTCCATGCCGCGGAACCGAGCCGTTCCCAAAAGAACCCCGTGCGGCGGGCTAGTGGCGCAATGGATAACGCGTCTGACTACGGATCAGAAGATTCTAGGTTCGACTCCTGGCTAGCTCGGTTCATACTTTAGCTTGAAAAGCCCTTGAATGACAGCACATTTACAACTGTAAAAAGCCCAATTACAGGTAAAGGGCCTTTCACCGTGTGCTACAAACTAGCGAAACCCCACAAGTTGAGCAGATAAAACAGTACTAGTGTTGATATTCAAAGCTTGAAATATGCCAACGCAGCGAGGAGGAACTGAGTACGCAAAGTGGCCGTGATGGTTTTGGCTCTTATCTGCCAATTATCCTTCTTTGAAAAACCAAATTTCTCCCTGAAGAACATACACAGCAGTGCTAGGTAAACCTTCTCTGGAACTGGGCTGCGTTTTTCTAAGACGCTGTTTAGGGAAACCACACGGAGCAAACAGTAGCACCTTTGACATTCAAAGCTCAAACTATGCCATCACAACAACGAGGCACTGAGTGCAGCAAGGAGACACCGAGCCTGCCGTGTGGCCGTGATCGTATAGTGGTTAGTACTCTGCGTTGTGGCCGCAGCAACCCCGGTTCGAATCCGGGTCACGGCACAAGTGGGAACCTGTACTTCTTTCACGTCGTTTCCTTAAGGTGCTCCATCCTCTGCTTCACTTTACATATTTTGAAACTTGACGGCCTAAGTAAACTTTTCTGTGTAAGGCCCCATATTTTGCCACTCGACCAGTCATTTGGCCGCCGTTCTGCACACTCGCCTACAAAGTACAACACAGCGGCTGTTTGCGTTCCATGCCGCGGAACCGAGCCGTTCCCAAAAGAACCCCGTGCGGCGGGCTAGTGGCGCAATGGATAACGCGTCTGACTACGGATCAGAAGATTCTAGGTTCGACTCCTGGCTAGCTCGGTTCATACTTTAGCTTGAAAAGCCCTTGAATGACAGCACATTTACAACTGTAAAAAGCCCAATTACAGGTAAAGGGCCTTTCACCGTGTGCTACAAACTAGCGAAACCCCACAAGTTGAGCAGATAAAACAGTACTAGTGTTGATATTCAAAGCTTGAAATATGCCAACGCAGCGAGGAGGAACTGAGTACGCAAAGTGGCCGTGATGGTTTTGGCTCTTATCTGCCAATTATCCTTCTTTGAAAAACCAAATTTCTCCCTGAAGAACATACACAGCAGTGCTAGGTAAACCTTCTCTGGAACTGGGCTGCGTTTTTCTAAGACGCTGTTTAGGGAAACCACACGGAGCAAACAGTAGCACCTTTGACATTCAAAGCTCAAACTATGCCATCACAACAACGAGGCACTGAGTGCAGCAAGGAGACACCGAGCCTGCCGTGCGGCCGTGATCGTATAGTGGTTAGTACTCTGCGTTGTGGCCGCAGCAACCCCGGTTCGAATCCGGGTCACGGCACAAGTGGGAACCTGTACTTCTTTCACGTCGTTTCCTTAAGGTGCTCCATCCTCTGCTTCACTTTACATATTTTGAAACTTGACGGCCTAAGTAAACTTTTCTGTGTAAGGCCCCATATTTTGCCACTCGACCAGTCATTTGGCCGCCGTTCTGCACACTCGCCTACAAAGTACAACACAGCGGCTGTTTGCGTTCCATGCCGCGGAACCGAGCCGTTCCCAAAAGAACCCCGTGCGGCGGGCTAGTGGCGCAATGGATAACGCGTCTGACTACGGATCAGAAGATTCTAGGTTCGACTCCTGGCTAGCTCGGTTCATACTTTAGCTTGAAAAGCCCTTGAATGACAGCACATTTACAACTGTAAAAAGCCCAATTACAGGTAAAGGGCCTTTCACCGTGTGCTACAAACTAGCGAAACCCCACAAGTTGAGCAGATAAAACAGTACTAGTGTTGATATTCAAAGCTTGAAATATGCCAACGCAGCGAGGAGGAACTGAGTACGCAAAGTGGCCGTGATGGTTTTGGCTCTTATCTGCCAATTATCCTTCTTTGAAAAACCAAATTTCTCCCTGAAGAACATACACAGCAGTGCTAGGTAAACCTTCTCTGGAACTGGGCTGCGTTTTTCTAAGACGCTGTTTAGGGAAACCACACGGAGCAAACAGTAGCACCTTTGACATTCAAAGCTCAAACTATGCCATCACAACAACGAGGCACTGAGTGCAGCAAGGAGACACCGAGCCTGCCGTGTGGCCGTGATCGTATAGTGGTTAGTACTCTGCGTTGTGGCCGCAGCAACCCCGGTTCGAATCCGGGTCACGGCACAAGTGGGAACCTGTACTTCTTTCACGTCGTTTCCTTAAGCTGCTCCATCCTCTGCTTCACTTTACATATTTTGAAACTTGACGGCCTAAGTAAACTTTTCTGTGTAAGGCCCCATATTTTGCCACTCGACCAGTCATTTGGCCGCCGTTCTGCACACTCGCCTACAAAGTACAACACAGCGGCTGTTTGCGTTCCATGCCGCGGAACCGAGCCGTTCCCAAAAGAACCCCGTGCGGCGGGCTAGTGGCGCAATGGATAACGCGTCTGACTACGGATCAGAAGATTCTAGGTTCGACTCCTGGCTAGCTCGGTTCATACTTTAGCTTGAAAAGCCCTTGAATGACAGCACATTTACAACTGTAAAAAGCCCAATTACAGGTAAAGGGCCTTTCACCGTGTGCTACAAACTAGCGAAACCCCACAAGTTGAGCAGATAAAACAGTACTAGTGTTGATATTCAAAGCTTGAAATATGCCAACGCAGCGAGGAGGAACTGAGTACGCAAAGTGGCCGTGATGGTTTTGGCTCTTATCTGCCAATTATCCTTCTTTGAAAAACCAAATTTCTCCCTGAAGAACATACACAGCAGTGCTAGGTAAACCTTCTCTGGAACTGGGCTGCGTTTTTCTAAGACGCTGTTTAGGGAAACCACACGGAGCAAACAGTAGCACCTTTGACATTCAAAGCTCAAACTATGCCATCACAACAACGAGGCACTGAGTGCAGCAAGGAGACACCGAGCCTGCCGTGTGGCCGTGATCGTATAGTGGTTAGTACTCTGCGTTGTGGCCGCAGCAACCCCGGTTCGAATCCGGGTCACGGCACAAGTGGGAACCTGTACTTCTTTCACGTCGTTTCCTTAAGGTGCTCCATCCTCTGCTTCACTTTACATATTTTGAAACTTGACGGCCTAAGTAAACTTTTCTGTGTAAGGCCCCATATTTTGCCACTCGACCAGTCATTTGGCCGCCGTTCTGCACACTCGCCTACAAAGTACAACACAGCGGCTGTTTGCGTTCCATGCCGCGGAACCGAGCCGTTCCCAAAAGAACCCCGTGCGGCGGGCTAGTGGCGCAATGGATAACGCGTCTGACTACGGATCAGAAGATTCTAGGTTCGACTCCTGGCTAGCTCGGTTCATACTTTAGCTTGAAAAGCCCTTGAATGACAGCACATTTACAACTGTAAAAAGCCCAATTACAGGTAAAGGGCCTTTCACCGTGTGCTACAAACTAGCGAAACCCCACAAGTTGAGCAGATAAAACAGTACTAGTGTTGATATTCAAAGCTTGAAATATGCCAACGCAGCGAGGAGGAACTGAGTACGCAAAGTGGCCGTGATGGTTTTGGCTCTTATCTGCCAATTATCCTTCTTTGAAAAACCAAATTTCTCCCTGAAGAACATACACAGCAGTGCTAGGTAAACCTTCTCTGGAACTGGGCTGCGTTTTTCTAAGACGCTGTTTAGGGAAACCACACGGAGCAAACAGTAGCACCTTTGACATTCAAAGCTCAAACTATGCCATCACAACAACGAGGCACTGAGTGCAGCAAGGAGACACCGAGCCTGCCGTGTGGCCGTGATCGTATAGTGGTTAGTACTCTGCGTTGTGGCCGCAGCAACCCCGGTTCGAATCCGGGTCACGGCACAAGTGGGAACCTGTACTTCTTTCACGTCGTTTCCTTAAGGTGCTCCATCCTCTGCTTCACTTTACATATTTTGAAACTTGACGGCCTAAGTAAACTTTTCTGTGTAAGGCCCCATATTTTGCCACTCGACCAGTCATTTGGCCGCCGTTCTGCACACTCGCCTACAAAGTACAACACAGCGGCTGTTTGCGTTCCATGCCGCGGAACCGAGCCGTTCCCAAAAGAACCCCGTGCGGCGGGCTAGTGGCGCAATGGATAACGCGTCTGACTACGGATCAGAAGATTCTAGGTTCGACTCCTGGCTAGCTCGGTTCATACTTTAGCTTGAAAAGCCCTTGAATGACAGCACATTTACAACTGTAAAAAGCCCAATTACAGGTAAAGGGCCTTTCACCGTGTGCTACAAACTAGCGAAACCCCACAAGTTGAGCAGATAAAACAGTACTAGTGTTGATATTCAAAGCTTGAAATATGCCAACGCAGCGAGGAGGAACTGAGTACGCAAAGTGGCCGTGATGGTTTTGGCTCTTATCTGCCAATTATCCTTCTTTGAAAAACCAAATTTCTCCCTGAAGAACATACACAGCAGTGCTAGGTAAACCTTCTCTGGAACTGGGCTGCGTTTTTCTAAGACGCTGTTTAGGGAAACCACACGGAGCAAACAGTAGCACCTTTGACATTCAAAGCTCAAACTATGCCATCACAACAACGAGGCACTGAGTGCAGCAAGGAGACACCGAGCCTGCCGTGTGGCCGTGATCGTATAGTGGTTAGTACTCTGCGTTGTGGCCGCAGCAACCCCGGTTCGAATCCGGGTCACGGCACAAGTGGGAACCTGTACTTCTTTCACGTCGTTTCCTTAAGGTGCTCCATCCTCTGCTTCACTTTACATATTTTGAAACTTGACGGCCTAAGTAAACTTTTCTGTGTAAGGCCCCATATTTTGCCACTCGACCAGTCATTTGGCCGCCGTTCTGCACACTCGCCTACAAAGTACAACACAGCGGCTGTTTGCGTTCCATGCCGCGGAACCGAGCCGTTCCCAAAAGAACCCCGTGCGGCGGGCTAGTGGCGCAATGGATAACGCGTCTGACTACGGATCAGAAGATTCTAGGTTCGACTCCTGGCTAGCTCGGTTCATACTTTAGCTTGAAAAGCCCTTGAATGACAGCACATTTACAACTGTAAAAAGCCCAATTACAGGTAGAGGGCCTTTCACCGTGTGCTACAAACTAGCGAAACCCCACAAGTTGAGCAGATAAAACAGTACTAGTGTTGATATTCAAAGCTTGAAATATGCCAACGCAGCGAGGAGGAACTGAGTACGCAAAGTGGCCGTGATGGTTTTGGCTCTTATCTGCCAATTATCCTTCTTTGAAAAACCAAATTTCTCCCTGAAGAACATACACAGCAGTGCTAGGTAAACCTTCTCTGGAACTGGGCGGCGTTTTTCTAAGACGCTGTTTAGGGAAACCACACGGAGCAAACAGTAGCACCTTTGACATTCAAAGCTCAAACTATGCCATCACAACAACGAGGCACTGAGTGCAGCAAGGAGACAAAGAGCCTGCCGTGTGGCCGTGATCGTATAGTGGTTAGTACTCTGCGTTGTGGCCGCAGCAACCCCGGTTCGAATCCGGGTCATGGCACAAGTGGGAACCTGTACTTCTTTCACGTCGTTTCCTTAAGGTGCTCCATCCTCTGCTTCACTTTACATATTTTGAAACTTGACGGCCTAAGTAAACTTTTCTGTGTAAGGCCCCATATTTTGCCACTCGACCAGTCATTTGGCCGCCGTTCTGCACACTCGCCTACAAAGTACAACACAGCGGCTGTTTGCGTTCCATGCCGCGGAACCGAGCCGTTCCCAAAAGAACCCCGTGCGGCGGGCTAGTGGCGCAATGGATAACGCGTCTGACTACGGATCAGAAGATTCTAGGTTCGACTCCTGGCTAGCTCGGTTCATACTTTAGCTTGAAAAGCCCTTGAATGACAGCACATTTACAACTGTAAAAAGCCCAATTACAGGTAAAGGGCCTTTCACCGTGTGCTACAAACTAGCGAAACCCCACAAGTTGAGCAGATAAAACAGTACTAGTGTTGATATTCAAAGCTTGAAATATGCCAACGCAGCGAGGAGGAACTGAGTACGCAAAGTGGCCGTGATGGTTTTGGCTCTTGTCTGCCAATTATCCTTCTTTGAAAACCAAATTTCTCCCTGAAGAACATACACAGCAGTGCTAGGTAAACCTTCTCTGGTTCTCTGGTTATTCAGAGGGGAAAATAAAACTCGATTAACTGAGTTCTCCTTAGAGATGCATACAAATTTATAGTAAATTGCCTTGTGCACACAAAATAATAAATTGTGCGTAAATGATTTAAAAAGAAATAGCACCCTTTGGGACTTTGTATAATTCAATAACTTAAAACAAATGTGCAGAAACAAAACGAATTTCATACAAATGGTAAAAACCCTCAAAGTTCTCAAATCTTAACATTAGCAACACCAAGAAAACTAGCACTGTGTCTTGCTATGATAGCGATAGCCAGCATGAACTTTAAGCTTACTACTGTGAAAAATAATCCTCATGCATTCTAACAAACCTAATACATGGCGTTTGGTATGTCACCATTGGACAATCAATATGTTTGTGCATGTAAATACATACCTAAAACAGGATCATTGAGACAAGGAGAACTTGCTGCTGTTCAGTAAGATTGCTCTCATCCGAATGAGACAACGAGGAGGCAACTCCCGCCTCCATAGAAATCCACAGTAGACAGCATGTAGAGTCTTACACTGCCCTCTACTGGCAGCCGACCAATTACTGCGCCTAATTCTGCAGGGTAAAATAGACATTTTTCACAGCAGCCATTTTGACATGGAATAGTAGCATCAACGCATGTTTTTACAATAATAATAATTGAGGTTCTGCTCCATTTATTGCAGCAGAGCCTTTCCAGTGAGCCAACATGCACGACGTGTGTATTATATCATTGGTAACACCTGTGTTTACCTACTGTTTCATGTCAACATGGCTGCTGTGGAAAAAGGTCTACCGGTATTTCTGCACAAATACTACCCCTTGTTGTATTTACTTCTGACTTTTTAAGTCCTGTTTGTATCCTTCCACAGCTACTATTATTGTGACATATTTACTTTTTTTTTAAGAGTAAATTTCATTCTATGTTACAATGACAGTGAAGGCCTTCTTCTCAGTTTACTCAAGTACTGCACATAGGTACACGGCTCCACTACATTTCCGAAGGAAATATTTTACTTTTTAGTTTAACTTCATTTGTTTTACAGCTTTTGTTACTAATTACTCTGCAGATTTAGATTATTCCTACAAAGTAGAATACAAAAAAAGTGCATTTATTTTGTGGGTTTTTCTGTGGGATTGAGTCAAAATACACTATGTGTTCGTAGTAATAAAAAAAACATATCACCCAGTGCAACAGTGTGGTTCACTTATGTGTTTTTAATAGTTGCTGGTTTAGTCTTATCATGAGATTTGTTGCCTTATACTTTAACAACAAGCATGTGACATTGAGTTGTATAAAGAACAGAGAGGAAGGCAGGAGAGCCGATATAAAAAAGTGTGTAAACGGACATCTTTTCAGATAAAATGTGCCTTTCTGCCTTGAGCATCAACGCATCAATTCATGAATGTTAATTTTCATCCACTAGCAGACAACTTTAGTACCTTGTTTGCTCTTTAACACATTTAATTAACCAGTCTACAGGTGTGTTTTACCACCAGCTGTTACCACTGAGCAATCAATTCCCACTGCACTGAGAATCATTTAAAAGCAGCTCCAGTAGAAGCTTAAAGCCACCAGAGAGAGTCTCCTGTTGGAAAGAGCTACAGGTTTGTGTTTGGATTTAAAGGTTTTATTGCTCATTTGTTTGTGTTATATTTTTTCTAACCTTTATTCTCATCCTTTGATTGTGCAGTCATTTGGGGACAAGTTACAAATCTTCAACCTTATCCTTATATCAAAGTTATCCACTTACCTAGACTACAATGAGGTAAGTAAACTACTCTATATTCTGAAAGGGTTACTGAAGAACTTATGACTTAAATCATTTATTGTTTATTTCAGGGTGTTATGGCTTTCCTGTCTGCTGATTGGGAGTATCACCTGTGTCCCAGTGAGGAAAGGTAAGACAATACTGAACAATGGACTAAGTTCTGTAAATTAAGTGAATGCAGGTTCTTACAAAAACAATGTCTCCCCCTCAGACTATAGATCAAACAATGCTGGCACATCCTTCATGCAGCCGCCACTTTCTTATGGGCATATGTTCAGTGGGGAAGGGATGAGTTCTAGCCCAGGCAGCAGCTCCTCTCTACCAAGTCTATCCAGCCCAAGCTTTGGCAAAGCAGCTCAACTTCCTGCTCCTCAGTCTAGTGGTTATGTTGCCAGTGCTCCAGGTGGAAGCTATGGTGGTGGGTATGGTAGCTCAGCTAGTGGTTATGGTGCCAGTGCTCCAGGTGGCAGCTATGGTGGTGGGTATGGTAGCTCAGCTAGTGGTTATGGTGCCAGTGCTCCAGGTGGAAGCTATGGTGGTGGGTATGGTAGCTCAGCTAGTGGTTATGGTGCCAGTGCTCCAGGTGGAAGCTATGGTGGTGGGTATGGTAGCTCAGCTAGTGGTTATGGTGCCAGTGCTCCAGGTGGCAGCTATGGTGGTGGCTATGGTAGCTCAGCTAGTGGTTATGTAGGGGATGGCTATGGGTATGTGGCCCCTCAAGATGAGAGCTCAAACTCTGGTTCTGCTATCAGCGATGGTGCCGGCTATGAAAATCCTGAGCCAGTCTTCAGTGACGTGTCTGATCTGGAGCCAGTGTACTCCTACAGCTCTCGTTCAAGCTACCAACGAGGACAAGCAGTATTTGCTCAAACCCGCTACACCCCAGAAGAACCTGTTCCCCCATTCCCGTTATCCAGACGCAGCAGCAAAGCAACTTTACAACCAAATGCTCCTGCTAAAACTCCAACCAAGGGTGGCTTCTAAAGCTCTTTCTGGTAAGCCACAATTCACTCCCCTCAATATTTGATCCACTTATTGTGTGCCACTATTCACTAATGTCTTTACTTTTACAGGTCTCTGTGCCAGATGGCTCTTCTGTTAATGACCAGATGTTAATAAATTCTACTAAATTCAACTCTTCAGTTGCTTTGTTTGGGTTATTTTTGGAATGTTTGACACTGAAATTGCAAAAGGCTGTCTTCACACTCTGCATTTAAGTGCTACATGGTGTAAAATGACTTTATATTTGGCTATTGTCAACACTACTTGCAGAAACGACACTAATGTTGCATGTAGGAAAACAGGCTCAATATACTCAAGGATGAGTAAAACCAAGACTACGTCCTCTACACTTATCCCAATCAGTCCAACATGGTGGCTAATTCTATTAAAACCTGACATGACAGTGTAACCATTAACTTGCAACAGTTAAAGCTATTGTCTCAATGCAACCACTTGTTAGTGGGGCAGTTTACAAGGTGTAGTTTGTTGCAAACTTACTCTCAGACAGGTAATGTCCAGCAGGTGGCGCTCCACCACAACCAGAATGATCCTGAAGTAAACTGCACCACAGGAGGTGCGCATGGGACACAATAGGTCAGTTTGACCATGATACACGACTTGTACTCTATATCTTGACATGATTTGAATTAAACTACCACTGGCGTCTTGGTGAGCAATAGACACTTCACATTACCACAAACGTTCAGGATTATAATGACTGTGCAAAGGGGAAAATTAAAATGTAAATGGAGAATTAATATTTTAACAATCATATAGGCTACAAACAACATGGCTTACATTTTGTTTTACACTGGAAAGGAACAGGTGCGTAGGTGCACAGGAGTACATTATTTTTTTCATAAAAGCTAGTGAGCTAGGGCTTTTGTTCATATTTACCAAGTAAACTGAAAAATGTCATTGCACTTTTACCTTTCATTACGTTAAGGGCTTTGGTGAAGGAAACAAAATCGTTATGGAACACATTAAATCTTGGTTTCACTTTCATATATTTACATTTTGTATGTAAAATTTTCCAAGGATCAGTATATTGTTTACCAGAAAGTCCCATTCGTTATTGACCATAACTATACCATAAATGTCCTTTTGAGAAAAGGGTTCAAGTCTGATCTTAGTGTACAACCAGTCATGTATATCAGTCCAGAGATATAGAAGCAAATTAAAACTTGTCGGATATTACAAATGACTGCCTACATTTAAACATTATTTTGGCAGCAGTTTCTCCAGACGTTATGGGCTTTAATAGTTGCTCTGTTCGTAATGTTTTTAGTCTTAAATGCGTGCATAGATTTTAAACTTGTGACTCCAAACAAAACTCAGCTGTTACGTCATCGCAGCGTCGGCCAATCTCATCATTCAAGGACGGTGCGTGCTGACGTATATTTTCAGCGCCATTTTGAGATGTTTACAACAGCATGTTTGGTGCGATAAAAGAAAACAAGTGTAGTCCGTGTGATGGGAGATGACTTCAGCGATCCTCTCGGCGATAAATATCCTCACCAGACCTCTCGGCGGTAAGTTTGACCACACATAACGTTAGGTGACCAAATATAACAACGAGTTTTAAACTAAATATAGCGTGACAGTGATGTACTAGCTGTTCTGTGCACCATGCTGTGTCCTAACTATTTAGTTTCATTCAATTCAGTTTCATACAGAGCAGGTCCAGTCCATTAACTGACTATAAACTGTAATGGTAGCAGTAATGACAGTAATAATATATCCATGAGAACCTACTGGACGAGAGAGCACAGAAACTTAGTTAGTAACATGCATTAATGAGACATGTATGTTTACAGATGGTGATGGTGAGAACTTTACCATGCTATATCTTAAGTTAACCTTGATGCACCAACTTTGACTGTAAACAAACATGACAGGTGTGGTCACCTTGTTACTGTTGAGTTGTTAGCAGCACTGCAAATCAGGATACATGCAGTCAACAATCCTGTACAGATTTAGTCATTCACAACCTGCAATGCTCTGTTTGTTATTGTTTGCAGAGTCTTCCGTGCATGATGCTCAGTCCTCGCACCAGCTGGCCCTCTCGGCAGCGCTGCGAGCCAACAGAGCCGTTCTCCTGGAGCAGCTTCAGAGCGAGGCCAGCTTTGAGGAGGTGAGGAGGCTGAGGGAGGAGGTGAAGGCGACTGCAAGTTGGTTCTCCAGCAGTACAGAAGATGTGACATGGGGTTTTGTCCAGGAGTGTCTCCTACTGCTCCTCACCTTAGCGCGACACCTCACCGCTGAACTTGAACTTTTCAAGCAGACCCCTGCTCCCTCTGCAGCTAAACAACGCACCCCTGAGATGGCTCCACCTTTGCCGCCTGATGTCCTCAGTGTCACCCAGCAGAAGATGCTTGGAACTGCTCTTCAGTTTGTGGTTTCTCTGGGGCTCTGTCCCTATTTGGCCCCTGGAGTGGGTGTGCCACTCGGTCGCAGGTCAGCGTTTGGAGCCATGGTGGAAAACCTTGTTTGCGGTGGGGTGGTGCCGGCAGCGGGACGCCGGCTTCTTACCACTACAAATGTTCTATTGAAGTTGGCAGAGCTGTCATCCCTTGCCACAATAGTGTTCACACGGCATCTGGGGGATGTGATGGCAGCACTTTGCCAGCTCGGCTACCAGCCACACAAGATGGAGAGAAGCAGCATAGAGGAAGAGAAGGTATCACATCTGGATATGAATGTATGTATTACTTTTGTCAAATGCTTTTGATGCATGTAGTCCATATAAATAAAAAGCATCTGTTTTTCTTCTTGCAAAACTTTTTAGTTGCACGAGCTCAGTGCTGAGGAATGTCGAACTTGCAGGGAGGCCCTCAAAAGCCTTCTAGGAAAAGTGTACCAGCCAATCGTCATCAAGGAGCTGCTGATTCTCCAAGGTGGACCCAAACAGGTGTGCATGTTTGTATTTAACTGGGGAATTATGGGAGGAAAGGCTGGAATAAGGAGTGATAATAGTGTGCTGTTGATGCCCCTTGGTTCCAAATCCAAACCCAAAAATACTACTGGTATTCTGAAGGGGGGGGTTGTATGAGGTTTTTTACCTTCTGTAGACAATGGTCAGCACGCCCCCACAGTGGAGAAGCAGCCAGATGTCCCACCACAGAAGCAGAGCTATGGACTGATGTGGACTGGGTCAGCAGAAAAACACATTTTAGCCACATAAAAAAGCTCCAAAAACAATTTAATTAAATGCTGTATTAAGAATATTTTCACTGTTTTACCTTGCAGTCATACAGCCTTTTTTGACACCATAGAAGCTTAAGCCCAGCTGCACTGGATTACACTGCAGATCAGCTGTTCAGATCAGAGTTACAGCGGCACAGGCAGAAAAACACAAGCATGCAAACATTTTGTAACTTGCTAGCAGCCCTCTACTTCTTTGCCTTTGTTGCTGCATTGCTGTTTCTTTTAGTACGTTACCGGCCCTTTTAGGTCAGTGGCATAATGAGAAACCATTGTCTAATGTCTACTGCAAAATGTGTATATGTGAGTCATTATGCGTTTGTGCAAGAACAAATAGAACAGTGGCCCACTCATAAATAAGAAAACAATAAGGAGCTGCATAGCTGCAAAGGGGAGATTCTGTCAAATGTTTGTTTTTCATTCAGATTTCCCAAGTTTAATTATGCTTCCTCTCATTCCAGTCTGGTGCAGTGCGAAGCTCCAGTGGCTCCAGCAGCAAGGCCGCTCTGGGATTAGCTCCGGCCTGGTTGAGACGACTGTGTGGCCAGCTGCTGTCGGAGCGCCTGATCCAGCCTAATGGTGTACAATCTGTAGTCAGAGCCATCCTGGGGGGAGGAACAGGTGAGCAGGAGGTGAACTTGATGGGCCTCTATCCAAAGGAAATGTCTGGTTGTTAGGATTTGGGAACCAAGCTTGTCACCTCCATCTTCAGGGTCACCAAATGGGTGACCCCAAACAAAAAATGACATCCTGTGTTGGAGAGAACCACAAACATTAGAATAAACATCTGCCAGAATTCTAAGTCATCCATCCATTCACCTGTTCCGCCCATCCGTGAATCCCCTGCAAAGCTCAACCTGGCTGGTGAGGTAGTGATGGAAGAAGAGTAGGGACTTAAATATCCTCTCAAATGTAACACGTTACCCATTCAACCGGAACTATGACAGAGCAGAATTTGTATTCGATGTCTTCAAACCTAACTAAACATCATTTCTGTCCTCTAGGGGATGAGTCAGACTGGAGGAAATGTGACGGTGTTGCCAGGCTCCTGATGACCTGCCCTCAACAGTCTGCCTCAGCAGACAGCTACTACAGAGAAGTCTGTCCACAGGTGCTGAACACACACACACACACACACACACACACACACACACACACACACACTGTAGCGATAAATGTCTTTTAAAGCCACAAATGTATCACAAATTTGTTTCTATCCAGATTCGAATTATTGTCATTGGAAGTTTTTTGTAAACTTTCCTGATATTGGGTTTGAATTGCACGTGGTTATGATCGGACATTTATTATGGAAGTAATTCTGCCAACCAAAACTGCATCAAAGCCAGCCAGAGCGAAAGAAACCAACGTCACCACGTTTAGTGAAATAAATAAATTTTTTAAATTAAAGACTTACTCTGTATGTATAGACTGTATTATAATTCCTAGCTCAGACAGAAAGTAAAACTTAAGTTCCACTTTTATGAAAATGTGGTGGGACAAATTAGAGTATAGCAGGACGCCACAATCTAGGTAATTAATGGGAAACGTTGCGGATTTATTTTTTTACTTTTTGGTAGCTAAAAACATTTTTGGTTCTCCTCCATCCACAGCAGTACATTGTTTATCTTTTCTGCTGGTGCTGCTGAGGGAAAATGCGATCTGCCATGCCCATACAGTCTTGAGAAATAGTCAAAATGGCAAAATAAGCTGTTTTTGAACCAGGTTTTAGTTAGTTAGTTAATAGTTACCAACGTTTAGCTTCCCTCATATTTTTGTGGATGCTTAATGAGATGCTCCACTTTGATATCGTATATGTATTTTTACTATTTCACAGTACACACACACCAGAGAGCTCAAGACAAAGCTCTGTCAGTGTTCAAACTAAAATGGTGGAATAGGCACAGTCTGTCTAAGCGTAATAGCCTGTTAGCTTGCCAACCCCAGACCTGCAGCTCATCCTGCCCTCTCCGACATTGATAATGAGCGGTTATGCGAGGCAGTGGACAGAGCGCAGCTGGAAGGAAAGGGGAAAACGCAGTTCTGCAACCTGCTACATGTGAATGCTGATGTATGCACCACAACACAGGCTCGCTGTCACATGGGACTCTCTAATTAAACGCCAGTCATACTGTGTCTCTTCAGCAAAACTCAAGGTGATTAAGAAGCTAGTGGAGGAAATGCTGGCAGCTGATGTAATTGAGCCGAGATGTCATTTTATCTACCTGGATGACATCATCATCTGCTTGCCATCTTTTGAACAGCATTTTCGTGACCTCCAGGCTGTTTTTACAAAAGTTCAGAGAAGCCGACCTGACTGTAAACCTTCCTGGGTCACAGCGTCCAAAGAAAAGAAAATCCAGGCTATAGAGGAGTATCTACTATTAACTTACCCTAAAGCAGTGCAGAGGTTTCTTAGTATGTCAGGTTGGTACCATTGATTGGTCCCAAATTTCTCAAGTTTCAGTGGCCATGAATGCATTCAAGCCAAAGTTAGCCAAATTTCGGTGAACCCCAGGTGGGTTCGGTTTGAATCCCTGAGGAGGTGTCTTGTCTTCCCCACCCACCCTGGGACATCCACACTCCAACCTCTCTTTTTTTTTTGTCTAAACCAACACCTGCAATGATGACGGAACCTGAAATGTTTAGGGCAACGATGGAGCATGGAGGTGCTTGGAGTGAACTTCTCTATCCAAAGAGCTCCAAAGGAAATGTCTGGTTAGGATTTGTGAACTACTACAATTGCTAGGTGGAGCTATACTCCCAGATGAAAGCTAAAGTGGACACAATATCAAACATCCTCAACCAGAAAATCCTCACCAGATGGAGAGTCCCTGACTACCTAATGTTGGAGCAGGGAACCAAGCTTGTCACCTCCATTTTCAGGGTCACCAAATGGGTGACCGCAAGCAATAAATTAAAGCAGACCCAAGGGAGATAATGAACAGAACAGTACAAACAATGATTGCCTTTTATGTTGGCGATAACCACAAACATCAGAATAAACATCTGCCAGAATTCTGATTCACCTGTTCCACCCATCCGTGAATCCCCTGCAGACCTTCATTCACCAAGCTACAAAACAATAAAGAAACTTCAGGATCTCAAAGACTTGGAGCACCCCACAGCATAGCTCAGATATGGATGAGAGGAATCTCCTTGGTTTCCCAGCCCACTCACCATCTGCCTCTGGAGCCAGATTTTCATTAACTGGGGCAATGGACGGCGACTGCCTGCAGGAAAACAAATGCTCCTTTTTAAGGGAAGAGACGTGCACATCTCTGGGTTGCACACACACACTCAACAGACAATTCAAGGAATATCCATGCTGGCTTTCAAACAGATCTACACACCAGTGGAACAGTCGCAGTTCATTCTAAGATCCTACCAAGATCGCCAAAGTCTGGCAACGAGCCAAAAAGTCAGTTGTTTGTAGTTCACTTCAGTTTGCCATAACTAAGGACTCAAATTGGCATGACCTTTGACTTGTCCAAGGAAAAAAAGTACTTGGGACTTACTTGAGACCTGGGCCTAATGACTTGAGTCTAATGTCTGGAAAGGGGACGGTAACCTGGCATTACTGCCATGTTTCCAAATCTCAGCGATTACTTTGGTGACTATGACATTATAGTAAGTGCTAGGAATGATGTATAACAAGATCCAAGTTCTGTAATTGTCCATAACATCTGGAAGTCCTTGAATGAACGTGAGTTGGATTGCATATTAATCTGTGTATTTGTTGTTTTTTTTGTTGTATTTGTTGTTGTCGTGTAGATACTCGACCTCCTGCACTTTAAAGACAAGCTGACAGCCCAGCAGTTTCAGCGTGTGGCCACCAGGGCGGTGCTCTCTATGGTGCAGGAGAAGCCCAGCTTTGCACGGCAGTACCTGCTCCCTCCTCTGCTAGCACCTCTCCACCGCTGCACCACTGCTTCCAGTCAGTAACACGGTCATCTTCTTCTATCTATCATCTATACGATGTTTCAAAGTAGAGTTAGTGTTGGTACAGTTACACATAGAGAGTTGTAACAACACCCTCCAGCTTTGGGAAGGCTGTTGAGCTTACATGCCAACATGTTATGCAAACTGAAGCTGAGTAGGTTGCATTTATATAAATGTTCTATCAGGAAAACAGACTTGTTGTATGACAGCGGTGCATATGTGTATTTTCCAGACAAGGATCATTCCCAAGGTGTTGTGGAAGAATGGGAGCTGACACGTTGTATGGAGGATGTGTACAAGGTGAGGACTCACTGCATACACTTCTACATTATTATACAAAAATAATTTACAGTGTTATTGCGATATCCATCAAACAATGATTGTGTCTCTTTTTGCGGTCAGATTTGGGTGGTTGGAAACAGTCCATCAGCTTCTCTCATCAAAGCTCTGGAACAAGTTCTTCCTGTTATCTTCACACTCTTCTGTTTTACCAAGCAGAACGTCTCTCACCTACGGTAACGTTTTCTCTGTTATTACAATCATGCATAGTTAAAAGGCTTCTTTGATAAATTGAGTGTTCATCGTTCTATGAGCTCTTTGGATTTTCTAATGCTGGATGAGGCTGTTTAGCAGAGAGTGAAGGCTCTGTGAATACAGCTTGTGTTCAGGTCTTCATCGTGTCATTATCTTGTCATATTGTTTTTTTTTCTTACATCCTTTAAAATCAAGAAGCATCACTACCCTCGGTGAAACTTGAGTGCCCCGCAGGTTAGGATCCACTGGACTAACGTAATGTTGGTTTGTGTGTGTTCACAATAATAAAAATATAGATTAACAGTCAGCCTTATCACTAAGTGTTAGAGGGATTTCAAAACAGAAACTGCATTAGGCCGACAAAATGTCACTGAAAACTGAAAGTGAAGGCACAGCTGCCTTTCAGGAGCTCGTTTTGAAAATGTGTAATCAGTAAACAGTCAGCAGAAATGTATGCATAAATCATAGTTCACAAATCGAAGGTGTGATGCTGAAAATGAGCTGTGTGTGTTTTATATGTGCTCTGTGCTGCACAGCGCCCCCTGTCAGGAGACTCTGTTGTGGTACCTGAGCCACTGTGAGACGTCTGCAGCCATGTCAGCCCTGAGGCAGCTTTCAGGCCTGCAGGGACAGAAGAACGAGGTGGCAGCAGACTTCCACTTCACCCCCGGCAGTGATGGAGGAGCCAGACTCTGCTCCAGAGAGAGCTGCAGGTGACTGACATGATGACTCATTAGTGATCTGTGTGAAAGAGTACCGTCTTAACTGTGTGTTGTGTTGTTAAGACAGGATGCTCACAGCAAAAACATGATGCATAATGAAGAAGATCCTTTGAGATGACTGGACTGTTAATATAACTTGACTCTCTTCATTTCTCTGTGTCTTCTGTTCACTTCTCTGTTCTTGTCTCGCAGTGATGAGGACGAGGCTCTATATGAGAAGGTGTCCGGGGAGCAGTGGAGGCTGGAGTGTCTAATGCAGCTGTTGGCTGAACTCAAAGACTCTGACCTGCCCGGAGACTTCTTCTTAGACCTGCTGAAGGTAAACAGTTCACACATACTCACACCTGTAAAACATGTTTCAATCCAGAGCAATAAATCCTCCTGTTGTGCTCAGTTTTTCTGAGACGGTGGGAGAGAAGTTTGTTCAGCTCTGTTGTGCTTTTGAGGCTGTAATGAGTGTGTTTGTTGTTGCTGGAAAGCCTCAGTCGACAGTTCATCACCTCTTCATCACCTGCTTCTCCCACAGGAGCTGACCAGCTGGGCAGCTTCAGAAGATGAAGAGAAGGAAGATGAACGGGAGTTGAACGTGTCGACCATGACACTCCTTGAGGTGGAGCAGAAGTTAATGAGTCGTGCTGCGAGGCAAGGCCAGAGGCTGGCTTTGCTTCAGGTGTTGGCTGCAATGGTTGAGTCACTGCATCATACTGCGCTGCTGAGAAAAAGCACACAGGTGAGTGGAGAGACGCGCACCCAGCTGAAGAAGCAGAGACGCTAAGTTGCAAACCCCAGGCTCCCCTCAGCAAAGCAAAGATGAGGTTGTCTGTTTGGTTTGTGAGCTGTATTCAGTCTCCATTCAGTCTGGAGTCTTTAAGAGTTTTTCCGATGATCCCAATTGGATTAAGGAGCTACATATATAAAGATCTTTACATTTATTACTTTAATACAAACTGCTCTGACTGCCACAGCTAAAAACAATGAACCCAGAAAACAGAACCTAAATACTTGCCCCACTTTACCTTATTTACCTGAGAGTAGCTATTATTCAAGCCCCACTCTACCCTTCCACCGGCATGTGTCAGAATGTTTATCATAAAATGCTCGGGGGCATTTACACACTTCTATGTATCTCTATCTTGAATCCCCTTGCTGTGACTTGCTGCTCTTATCCATTTGTTTTACCTTTTACCTGCCAAGACATTAAGAAGAACTTCTTATTTACAGAGACGGCCTGGTTTAACAGAACAGATACTCAAACATCGAACAAGCTTCATTGCCAGCCCAAAGAAAAATGTACAGATTTAGTAGATCTAACTGCAAATTACATTACCAATCTTGCACAAATGTCTCTGTCCACACACTCTTGACTGTAGCAGTAAACATTGGCAATGGCACAAAACCTAAAATGTGCTGTATACCACGGGTTCTCCAACTTATTACTCAAAGGTCCACATCTGACTTTTATTCAAGATTAGAGATCCAGAAGGACAAACAAATAAATTCATATTTAATCACGTATATATTAAAAACACATACACAACTACCAGATTTTCTAGTACATTAATGCATGAACTTGACAGCAACACACATTCTCTCTCCAGCAGTAAACATCGCCATGTCAAAGAAAGGGAAATAAGCCGCATTAGAACTATTTTTATGGGTGACCTTAGAGCTCACCTTGTAGAGCATGTACCACATATCAAAGCTGAGTCCTTACTGCAGAGGCCCAAGTTCAAATCTATCCTGGGCCCTTTGCTGTATGTCAGCTCCTCTCTCTCTCCCTCTGCCTTTCTTGTCTCTCTCGTCTGTCACCGTCCAAGAAGAGAAATGGCCCAAAAAGACAAAAGAAACACATTCATCTTGCGACAGGATTGCTGTGACCCAAATATTTGACTATTTAGATATTCATTTGTGGGATAGATAGTACAACTTTGGACACATACACCTCTGTATCATCCTGTACACCACTGCACACAAGTTGCCCTGTTCCACCTTTTTGTTTCTGTATCGCAGTGTCCTACAGGGAATGAGAGATGCGTCTGTACTGCTGACTTTCTCGGTCAAAGTCACCCAAAAAAACACAACTCATGTTTCACTTTATTGTGAATTCTTCACCTGCGATTCAGTTTTCAACAACAGCAGGTAAACCGCTGGTGGTTGAGTCTTATTTCTTTCTCTGTCTGTGTTTCTCTGCTGACCATGATCATTAGACCACATGGGAGGGGGGAGAGCAGGGGAAGTATTTTAATCAGGCTGTTAGAAAATGTTACACTTGATGAAGTGTTGTACACAAAGTGGACACAGACCGGATGAGAAGCCCTGCTGTAGAGGACTTTGCTTGCTGTACTATGTATAGTGCACCTGGCCTGGTTGTGACAGCCTCTGTGTCCTAAATTCATGCTGTGTGGTTGTTTTGTTTTAAGGATCACATTTAAGGAGAGAGAGATGCTGCTGGGCAAACTCTTAGCACGAGTTCCCTGAAGGTTCACGTCCCACCCTATTTTAGGTGTTAGATCATCCTCCTGGGATTGCGTCTCTCTCTCTCTTCCTCCAGCATATTTTAAAAATCAGTCCGCGTTCCCATTGGAGTTCTTGTAATGGAAGCAGGCCACGTTGAGTCATGCTGTCACACAAAAATAGCTTATTTGGGTTCGGTTGGGGGGTGGGGAGGTCCGGGGAGAGTGGGCTGGCTGGCTGCTATTGTAGGGTCAACAAACATTCCCTCACAGATTAAGAAACGGCTCTGATAAACTGACCTAACTTCACTGGATAATGTCTTATTTTTAGATGTCTTACCTTTGGATGTCTTTATAAGGACTGAATGTTTTCTGAGAAGTTCCTGAAAAGCTTTGAAAACATGCAGTCCTTCTACAATCTCCACCTTGAGGTTCAACTTTTATATGTAGCGTACTCTAACCCTTGCTCTTCTGTTCTTTGTCCTTTCTCCAGGTGGTGGACTTCATGGTGTCCCTGCTTCAGAGGGCCTGTGTGGGTCTGGATCAGGCCACTGGTCCAAGTCTTGAGAACCCAGTGGAGAGCCAGACGCTGAGCATGGGAATGGGCCTAGTGGCCACTCTGCTGTCTGGACCTCAGGTACTCACAACTTGTAAACTCAGCACATCAACATGTTGCCTGTTAAGCTACATCGACCTCATACTGCCTGTACTGTATTTTCTCTGGCTGCTGTTAAAGGTATGCTGCGGTGCTAACAAAGTAACATTGTATGAATATGTCGATTAGACTTCCTTCTTCATGAAACACTTGCAGAGCTGACTTTTGAAATTTGAAAAATGCATCGCTGGCAGTCTTTTAGCTTTCTGCCTTTGTTGGCTCATTGCTGCATTTCTTGGCACCAAATGTCGATCAGGGTGAAATCCAACGGCTGGACTGTGCACAAAACACAAACAGAACGGGAACCCACTCTTAAAAACATTGCTCCATAGCACTACTAGTAATCAAAAACACCACAGAGTACCTTTTTAAAATGTAGTTTTAATATTAGAAGCTCCTACTTTTCATATATGTTGAGCGCTCTCCCTATATCTAACACACAATAATATCCAGTCACTCTTTTCTCTGGCATTTAGAGAAGAGACAGACTGAAGATAAAAATAGTATAAAACAAATCAAAAAGGAAGATCACACTGCATTACGATACTGCAGAAGCTCAAGGGAGGAAGAGATGGGTAGGTAGTAGACCATATTAAAGTGCCATGATATTATAAGAAATTAAAAACTGAGCCTGAAGGTGCCGTCAGAGTGTTGCTGCCACTGACGCCTGCAGTGTTTCCAGTGTAACGATGTTCCACAGAGAAAAGATGGAGGAATTATTTTACTGCTATGTGAGCAGTAATTAAAAAAAGTAGGTGTTAGTAAGATCCAGTGTAGTCAGTCATGTCCCAGTAATGTCCCATGGGTAGGCACAGTGCTGTCTGAAAGCATCTTGAATTTCAAACATACAGTATGTTCACATTCAAAGCACGTGGTGAGCTCTCTCACAATCATGTTCTCCCCTCTTGCAGCTTACTGCAGAGGACTACTCTTCTATGTCACGGCTGCTCGCCCCACTGGAGACTCTGTCCCAGATGCACTCTGAGGTGGTCATCAAGGAGCTAGCATCCAACCTCAGAGCTGTCATCGCCACTCACGGTGCCTACCGGCCTGAAGACCTCGCCGCTGCTGCTGCTGCTGCTCAACCCTCAGGAAACGCTGCTTTTAGGAAAAAGATGCAACCTGAAGCAAACATCTCTCAGACTCATCCTCGTTCATCTCGTCCGGACAATAACTCACCGCAGAATACTCAAATCAGACACCCAACGTCCTCTGGAGGGTCTGGAGCAGGACTAGGTTCCAAAGCTGGAGGAAGGACTTCTGCCATTAAAGACCCTCTCCCCCCTACCAAGTCCTTTTCTGATTGTCTGTTAGAGGCTTGTGACCCGGAAGTACCAACCAGAGCGGTCGCCCTGAGGGTCCTCACCCAGATGGTGCAAAAGAGAGACCCAGAAGCTGTCCAGGCCCAGGAGAAAGTCCTCATGGTGGGTTGCCAGGTTATGTACTTTAGCTTGTTTGTTATGTTATGATGGTCTGAAAGTATTAATCAACTAGTTTTATCATTATTTTCCTGAGAACCTTTGACCTTCTTAAATGTTTGGCTAAATGAGTGTGTGTGTGTGTTTTTTACTCATTTAACATATAAGTTAAATGAGTTGCCCAAGTCCTCAAAGATGCAATGGATAGCCCTTTTTTGTACCTCCTCATTACCAGTGTGATGTATTATTCATCTTCAGTGAGTATTCCCAGCCTGCACCAGCACCCTGAAGGACTGTGCCAGTGGAGCTCTGGGTCGAGAGTGTGTGTGTGGGTGTTTTTCTCTCAAGTTTATATGCCAGAGCTACTTGTCTTACAACATGTAATGAATGAAAAATGTGCAGCAGGGGTTGCAAAGCTCCAGAGTGCCACTAAATGTTTTCACTGGTTGCACTGGTGCACCTGAAATTTAACAGACCTGATCAAATAACAGGTCCTAGGTCCTGCATGTGTACTACTTTGAAAACATAGCGGCCAACATCTCTCCACACTGCTCCCTGAGCTGCAGGTCCAAGGACGGAGGGTGGGGCTGAAGGACACAAGCACAGCAGACAGGAAGCAGCGTGGCTTCAGCTGCATTTTATTCACACAGAATCTGGCGACGTGGCTCCTCGCAGGGCTCCTTTGTGGAAGTGTGGCCGTAACCGCGGTGAAAGCAATCAGAAAATAACTTTATTTTTCTAATTTACTGTTTGTTCTCACTAATGGCGTGCCATTCTCTCAGGAGAAGCTTCGAATGTAAGATGCCCTTCTAAAATTCTGTAAGGGAGCAGAACACACTTTTGTTCAAGTTATTTGAGTTGGATTTATTACACATCAGTACTTTTAAGTTCAGTTTTGAACAGTTGAGACTATAGCAGTTTCTCGAGTGTGCTGTGATTTAAATAATCGGCAACCTTGTCTGAGAAACTTTCTAATCCGCCTTCAACTGCTGGAATTTGCTTTCCATAACACATTTAAGCAGTTATTCGAGGTGCTTGGTCATGACTTCAACACATTGTCTTCATCTTTGAGCCATGGTGGATGATTGGTTGAAGCTTAACCATTGTTTAACATTCTGTTGTTGGCCGTATGTGTCCATCAGAAACGGGGGTTTTATCTGTGTCTCCTGGGACATTCTGAGCAAACATTCATAATAAATGAGGCGGTTGAACCTCATCCACAGAGCAGCCAGAGATGACAACGGTGCACTCTAGGGACTTGTTAAGGTGGTATGGGCAAGAGAGGCTAACATCTCATTTAGTATTCTCTGTAATTAGAAGCCCCCCACTGTGTGCACCTTAGATACCCTTCAACGCCCCCCTGTTGCAGCAGAAACCCCCTTTATTGATTTTTCTTCTCCACTTTTGTGTCAAGGTTGAGTTCTCCAGCACTCTACTGGCCACCTTTTCTATGTTCTGTTCTCCCACCTCCCTCCTTACTTTCCTGAAACTCATTCCAGCTCGTATAAAACGAAACTCCCCCATTTCCCCTCACCCCAATCAAACCTATATCCTCAAGGGTCTCTTATGGTATCTGGGGATAATGTTTGGATTATTCCTTTTGATGGTTGGCTGCATTGTTTTTTATGAATCCAGTGCTGTGCCTGCATTGATCCTGTTTGGTTCTACTGGCAGGATTCACACTGGTGGTGTTTTTTGATGTTTTTCACGCAGAAATGGCAAAAATATTCCCAGTAAGGGACTTAACTCCAACTATACACAAGTCTATGTGGCCATTAATCATGCTGATGCTGTGTCCTCTCCAGCTCTTCTTAGAAAACTTGGAGCACGAGGACTCATTCATCTACCTGTCAGCCATTCAAGGTAATATTAATGGTACAGCTCGGCCAAATGTGATGTTGTCATTGATTTTTATGATCATCAATCTACAGAAATAGTCCACGGATAATATAAACTGCCTACCTGAAGCACCTGAAGCAGTCGGTTGTCTTCTCGTAAGCAGATGGGCTGAGTATAAACTGTCTTTAGGTCTGGCTGCACTGGCTGATTCCTACCCTGAGAGGATTCTGGAAAGGCTCCTAAAAGACTTCCAACATGGTCCCTCCCTACCTACATCCAACAAGGAGCACTCCCTGGAAACCCGCCTGAAAGTGGGAGAAGTCCTGATGAGGGCCAGCAGAGCTATGGGTGAGCATCATCTGCATGTCATGAAACCAAATCCCAACATGAGCATACATACATCACTTAAAGGGATAGTTTAGTATTGTCGGAAATACGCTCTATTTTCAACAGTGAGAACATCTGTACCACTCATATCTGTCTGAGTATGGAGCTGGAGTCAGGACATAACATTGCTTACAGTAGCATAAAGACTGGAAGTAATGGGCTAGCCTGCTAATCAGCATCTCTAAAGCTTGCTAATTAACATGCAGTCTTATTTGTTTAATTAGAAAAAATAATGCCCAATGTACTCAGGATCTGGCTGCATTTCATAACGGCTCCTGGAGTCTATGCACTGCCATCTTAGCTGGTGTGCGTGTCATTTGCAGCACTTTTCCCCACTCCACTCTCCACTCCAATCTTTAATTGCCGGGGTCTGTTTTTGCTGGGGCAGCTTGTGTCTCTGAAGCATGAAATTCACTTGTGAAGTATGAAAATGCTACATGTGGTGCATGTCCTTTGTCTCTGTCTGCAAAACTAGTAATTTGTTTTTGTATTTAGTGAGCGAGAAAGAAGGAGGAGAGAAGCGAACCAGGGAGGTAGACGGTCTGAACCTTCTTTCAGTCTCCTCCTGCTCTCTGTGATCGCATAAACTGTGTTTTAATAAGACCACATTCACAAATGAGTTGTTCTGGATTTACATATTTTTCCGCTGGAGTAGGAAATTTAATTACAGCTCATAAACACTATTGGTTGTTGTGCAGTAGTCATTAAGCCAGAGGGCCACTTCCTGTTTACCATAACAGCTCTTTCTCACATTGCATGGTTGTTTGCTCCAGCAACAGTCACAATTTGAATATTGACAGAAGTTGTGGCATTCAGCTGTGAGTCTGAGCTTTGACGTGACGGTTTGCAAAAGTCAATATCTGTCCATAAGAACGTCGTAATTTGACATTGTGTGAGTGGTAAACATTGCATGAATGTTAATATATGCTTGTGTATTTAATATGCGTTCATATTTGTCTGTGGTCGACAGTTATCAGCATGCAACGACCAGAACACAAAAACCACAGTGCAGGCTTGTTTTCCATGCAGATCTCTATTCAGAAGGGACCCTGTGTATCAGAACCTTTCCCTGATAGAAAACCCTGTTTTGTGTTTTTTCCATGCTCTGGTTTTATCTGCCAGATTGCCATCGTACCACTTCCCCGGGACAATGGCGGGGTTTATATCCTTGTAGAGAGATTGGATAGACCTTCAGTTTGCTGCACAGACATCCAGAGAGCCTCTGTGTTTGTCTTGAACCCCACCGAGTGGCCAAGATTTGCCTTTTGCCAGGCTGTCATTTGTAAATAAGAAGGTTTTCTTAATTGACTGGCCTGGTTGAGTAAATGTTGAATAAATGAATGTTTGGCTTCGCTTAGGTTTGCTCCCAGTTGCTGGCTTATTGCACTTGCAGAGTACTGTGAGCTCCCATAGTGTGCAATGATGGGCAGAAAATGTACTAAAAGAGAAGAGCTGTGGACCAAGTGATGTTTATTTACTCATACAGTAAGGGGATGTAAAGCCTGGCACAGTCTTGAACGTCTCAGTCCATTTCCGATTTCCAAGGTGTGTTATCATTGGGCGCGGAACAAAATACCTCTGGACACAATTGGATATTCCTACAACCAATCAGAGCAATGAAAGTAGTTGATTGGAAGTACAGCAAACATCTTTCTTATCAACAAAAGCTTTAATGCAGTTTATTTAATTCTGACATGATAGCAGGTTCAACAGAATCTTGTTTGTGAAAATGCCTCAACAGCCAACGAGGTTGCGCTGCTCTCTGGTCATCGTATCAAACCCACTCCACATTAGATAGATTGTGATTGGCCCGACAAATCCTGGAAGGGCGGGCTCTCTGATTTGAATGGGAGGTTGGCCAGACACATCTGCCAGAGCAAATAAAACATGAGTTTGTAGATTTGTCTAGTTCCCAGGGTACAGGGTGTATGGACTAAATGCAGTTCAGCAAAATCAGGAGCATCTGTGGGAGTGTTGCATCACTATTCCCAGGTGTGTTTTGTTTGTTTGCGGGTGTTAAGTTGTGCAGTTGTGACGCAGGCCGATAGTCCTGCTGACTCACACTCACTCGAACACAGCGATTCTCCTTCATTAGACCTGTTAGAGCCGTGACAGTCTATTTAGACATGGGAGTGAAGGGAGAATAGCTAAGCTGGTGCATGTGTGTCTGTCTTTAGTGTCTGGGTGTGTGTGTGTGTGTGTGTGTGTGTGTGTGTGTGTGTGTGTGTGTGTGTGTGTTTGAGTCTTGTGATTCTGAGGAAATGCTTGGCACTCCAAAAGTGTAATCTAGGACAAGATAAATGGATCATTACATTTATTTAGCTACTGCTTATCCAAATCGATTTACAATAGATGCATCCAGCCATGTGGATAAAACCCAAAAATTGCATACTTCTACTTCATCAAATATGCAACAACTGCTTTAAGTGCTACAACTGGAAATAGATATAGAGAGATCTTTAGTTTGTTTAAATTTGTTTGATTTATACTGTGACGGAACCTGTGAGGAGTTGTCAATGGAGAGCTGGGTTCACTAATGTAGAGCCAGGACAGCAAACAGTCGTGATCGAACAGCCGCCCATTGTAGTGAGGGAGTAGAAAACCGATTGGCGGTTGCAGAGTGAGGTGGATGGGCTGGGGCTTGAAACATTCGCAGAACGGCAGCAAGTCTAAGTGTCTTGAAATCTGACTTGTGCAAACACCGGTTCCCAGTGTAGAGGAGCAGTGCAGTGTGGGAGAACTTGGGTAGGCTGCTTCATTCTGGATACCAGCCAGGAGTGAGTTACAATAGTCGTAGTAGGTGTGAGACAACAAGAGCCTGGACCAGGGCCTGGGTGAGGGACAAACACATCCTGATGTTGTGGAGGATGAATCTGCAGGAGTGAATTGTCGCAAGAATGTTGGCAGGAAATGACAATTGGTCATCCAGTGGCACATGCAGATTCCTTGCTGACTGACCCAGGGACACCACAGAGTTCTCAGAGGTCATGAACAGGAGAGCAGGAGGTGTGCAGACATCCACATCCAGAGATGTCAGCCAGACGTAAGGTTCATGCTGGTTCAAGTGCAAGTGACTTGGTGTAAAGAGGAAAGAGGAGAGGACCCAGAACAGAACCCTGAGGGAACCCAGTATTAAGGCTACAATGCTCAGACACAAATTTGTGTGGTCTTTGAGGTGGGATGTCAACAGGGAGAGAGCAGAGCTTGAGACTCCCATGGTGATGTGTGTGTTTGTGTGTGGTATGTCTTCCTGGATCAGACTCTAATGTTACAGACACACACACACACACACACACACACACACACATGGGTCAAGCAGGTCCTACTACTACTAGCCAGTCAGCTGGTTGTCTCCTCTCCATGTAGGCCTCTGGCTTTCCTCCCTGCTGCTTGGCAGGAGCAGCTGTAGTCAGCAGTTGGCTCTGTTCTTTGTATGTCTGTAACAGTGTCACCCACACACAGCTTGTTAAACTGAGTGTGACTGCACTGTAAACAACAGTATTAGTCTTGTGTCAAGATGTGGATTTAAATGACTGGATTCAACATAAAGCTCCTTGTCCTATACTCACACTGCTGTCAGAAATCTCTTCTCTTGCCAAAGTTTCATTTGCTTTATTTTTTAATGCTCTTGTCTTCTCACAAACTGGCATGCATTGTTTCCTGCAGCATATTAAAGACGAGGCTGGGCACCGGCTCGAAATAAAGTTACTAACGCCTAATTAAATGTACAATATGGACACTAACATGTCTGTCTGATGGTCCTCCCTTCTCTTCCTCCTCTTCCAGGGGAACTCGCGCCCCATCTCGGCCGTCCTCTGGTGGGTGTCTTCCTGCAAGGAACCAGGGACCCAGACCAAAGCGTTCGGGCCAGTAGTCTGTCCAACCTGGGGGAGCTCTGCCAGAGACTGGACTACGCCCTAGGACCGCTGGCTCAAGAGGTGAGAAGGAGCACACTGACATCAAACCTCTGTGATCCGCCTCGAGGACCTGGGTCTCTGTCTCTGTCTTGTACTTTTAAAATCATACATCAGGACTCCTCAAATATAGGTTCAGTCAGTACCTTAATAGCTGTTATAAATCAGAGCTCATGGAAGCCTGGCCTATTTTAGACTGCAGATAACCACAATGCAGATGCTTTATGCTGCATAAATGGTGAAAAGTTGTGTAACTGACCTCCACTTCACTTTTTATTGTTTTAGATTGGGACACTTCATCATGCATTAGCACTTTCTGTCAAATATATCAAAGAATATAGGAAACAAAATGCAACTACTGATGCAGTCAGTAATAAAAAAGAATGAGTTACACTGTCGGACAAATCTACAGACCTGGAACAGTGACAGTTTTTGTCTGAATTACTTTTGCATTCCCACACAATGTTCTGTTATATAGTGGAAGCTTATGAAACATCTAACATCGTTAAAACTGAACATTTTTACTTGCCAGTACATTTCAAAAGTTAACAAACCCTGACATCTCATAGTCACATCTTCTGGCTGGATTACTTCCTTGATACTGCAAAATAAAAGCATTTCCTGCAAAAACTACCCATAGCAATACTTAAATCATATTTACTATAAGTTATTTAAATGATGTGTTAGCCTTTCTTTTATAAACCATTTTAAACTTTTAGCTTTTAAACATTTATATTATTTAGTTATTTCAAAGGAACAGTGTGCAGGATTTATCTAGTGGCGTAGTTCCTGATTGCAACCCTGTCGCCTCACCTTCTCCTTCCTTGCAAGAAGGAAAAACTTGAAGGGGCTGTGAAACACGCACAAACCCTAAAGGCTCCATCTAGAGCCAGTGTTTGGTTTGTCCATTCTGGGCTACTGTAGAAACATGTAACAAAAACATTCTTATTTTCAGGTGATTATACACTAATGAAAATATAGTTATGAATACTGTGTCTAATTTTTGGCATATATTCTTCAAGCCCTCTATATCTGACACACTGGACCTTCTTTTTAGAAGCACATGTCCACCTACACAACATGATACATTCTTACTTAGACAGGAAGGTTCAAGACAAAATAAGAGCACTTCCTTTTGATTGAAATACACGAGGCTGCAACACAAGCTGTTCTCTACCAGTGTTGGAGGTTTTGGCAACCACTGGTTGACGACTACTGGTGCAGAAATAACTCTACAATCCTGCAAGTCAGTGAGTTCATTCTGAGGTCAGGAGCAGGTTTTAGGTAAGAATCAGGCCAAAGAGACTTTTTTGTTGTTGTTGCTAGGAAACTTTATCCAAGTTTAGGCCATACAGTAATTACATAGAAGTGATACATACAGTTTGTATGTGTGTGTGTGTGGGCTGCACAAGCGTGAATCACTTTGATCAGTGCCTGAGGTAACAGAAACTCAGCCCACATTTACACATGTACACATGAGGCTGCTGCAGTGGTCAGAGGTTCAAATAGAGATGCTTCTGTGTGTGTGTGTGTGTGTGTGTTAACGGTAGCCTGCTGGCATGAATAAGCAACACTGTCAGCTGGAGGAACAGGGATGCTTATTCATGAACATGCCTACTTTTGCTTTTTCATCCTGTCCGTGTGTGTGTGTGCGTGTGCATGCATATAAGTGTGTGTACGTGTGATACGTCAGGCAATCCAGTTTAGTGCTGGCACTGACCTCAGCAGTGTAGGCGGCTGATCTGACTCTTTGTGATGAACATGTGAAATCCAACACAGCTCCAGTTCCTGCTGTATTTCTCACCTAGAGATGATCACTGACTGAGTTTAAGCTTTTGTTCTTATGATTATATCACTGTGAATTACTTACACTCATCTGTGTGTGTCTGTGTGTGCAGCTGAGCTCGTGTCTGACTGCTCTGATAAAGACAGAGAGGGAGGCAGAGGTGAGGAGAGCTGCCGTCCACGTTATCACCCTGCTGCTCCGAGGCCTCAGCGACAGAACTACCCAGGTACACACACACACACAAATCAAACCATTCAATGCATTTCCACAACTGGACGTGCACAAAGTATTAACTGTAAACACGTCAATCTGTGCCTGTTTTAAATGTTTTTTAAAGACCTGAACCTGAGCTTCAGGTCAAGAGTGAAGGTGTGAATCAGTTACTAAGTGTAAGTGTAGTCAAGTGTTTGTTCCCACCTCCCCCTCTGTCCAACAACAGGAAACAACTGGTGTTTTTCTGAAAGTTTCATAGCTGGTAATATTCCATCAGGACACATCAAGCTCTCAGGTGGTCTCCAAGAGTCCAGGGATGGAAGGCTGCCTGCTGAAAAGTTAATCTTAACGTTTATCGGGGATTAAAACTGATTTGAAAAAAGAAAAAACACACACAAACAATATTTATATTCAAATGACAATAGACGTTTTTTCTTTGCAATCTGTCTTTTATTATATCATATTAATAATCATATTAAAATGATTAAACACAAGGGAAACTGCAAATGTTAACAAAATGCTATTTTGTAATACCTTTTGGGGAATAAGTACATTTTGTTATTTTTATTCTGACAAAAAAAAAAAAAAACACTTTAATCTAGACTGAAATATCTCCACAATTACTGGATGGATTGCTATGAATTTTCTTTGCCTCCACAGGATATATATATATATATATATACTGCCCACTCAAAGGTAAAGAAAGGAAATATTCTTATAACTATTTTCCATATTAAACAGAAAGATTCAACCATACATTGTGAATTGTCTCGTTAACCTCATCAGACTTCACTGACAGACAGAAGCAAAATAAAACTCACCAAAAAAGTCTTTAATCTATCCGCTGTCCCAACAATCACCAACCCATAATCCACAGAGAAAGATGTAATAATAATAATTGTCTGACTCTGCGCTTGTCCCAAAAAAAACAACCCGCGGTGGATCAATCGCAGACTGCTATTCTATCAACAAAGACGCAGGGCTAAAAAAATGGTCGGTGAGGTCAACGTGGGGCCAACACCTCTATCACCATGGTTTAAGAATGTCACCTTTGTCAGAGGAAACACGTGAAAACAATCAAGTATAACCAGCAGGAATTTTCTGGTACAAATTGTGGGATGTTAAATGTTTCTCTTCAGACTTTTGGGCATGCTGAATAATGTGTCTCAGGGTGTGTTTTGTGAGAGTAAGTGGCTGCTGTTATAGAGGTTGACGGGTCCTGTAATCTAGTCCCAGTTTCCCCGTGGTCATTATCGGGGTTGTAGACTAAATGTTAGCTTGTCACCAACAAGAAAAATCACTGCAAATAGCATGTTTTAGAGTCACACCAGTCTCGTTCTTCTGTCTGTGGACAGTCTGTGGGTATTGTTGGGGTCTCTATTTAATATATATCATATTTTGCTCCAGTCAGTGGTAACATTATCTATTAATCAAAGCCAGAGTGAAGGAGAAACTATGGTGGCCGTGGAAAATGCAAAATGTCTTCTCTGGAGAGTGTTTAGTTTCTGTTCTGCATAGAAGAGGAGTCTGTAGATATAAAAGGACATATAAGGCGATTTTACAACAATTAAAACATCTGAATATATAATAATATTTCATTTCTGCCGTATTCTGTAAATGGATCCCCCTAAATATGACACTGGATGTCACAGTTAAGCTGCTTCCACAGCAGGCTTGGTGTTCCAGCTGTGTTAAAAGCGTGGTGGAGGACATGAGGAAGCATAATTATCAAAATGGAAAGCACCTTATCATCACTGGCTGTGTTGATTAAATACAAGAGTGTGACTCTTTTGTCTTTTTAATAGTTTTTTTCTGGAGGATAATGGAGGTCTTTGTCAGCAGCATGCTCGATAATGCTGTGGATACACAGACAGTACCGCTAACGATGAGCATTGTTGGTTTGGGTCCTTTCATTGGGTTTACTGGTGATATAAGATAAATTAACATAAGCTTTATCCTCTCATTCACATTGCATCCTGGCTGCAGGTTAATCACTGTATTGTTATATCAGTCAGCAGGAGTTCAGTGTGGAACAAAACTGAATGAATTCAGTGTCTCCTCTTTAGACCCAGTCTCATGCAAAAACCTACCAGCAGCATTGAAAACAGCACATAAATCCATTCCTCCTCCTGTGGTCGCCCAGTGGAAACACACCTACATGTGAGCCGCTGGCTGCTGGCTCTTGAGCCACTGCCACGACTGCAGTCGCCTGTCCAGCTGCTGGTCCCAGGCCAAGGTCCTGTCATTACAGGAACAGCTGGAGAAGGGCAGCACCAGCTGTACGTGGATAATGATAAACAGTGCCATGAGAACAGATGAGAGGGACAGACCCTGGCAGACCGGAGCACAAAGGTCAGGCCAAAGTTGAGAAGAGGCCAGGTGTGTTGGGGGAGGAGGTTTTGGTGGTGAGTGAGAAGCAAATAGAGACGGAAGAACATTGAGGCAAGAATCGGGGAATCCACTGATCAGTTAAAGCAATAAAACATCAACAACATGCTGTTGGTGGCTATTGATGACACCCGTGGTTACCATGGTAACCCCATGTGCAGTTTAATACTTGATCTAAGTTCAGGCACCAATAGCATTCAATTGTCAATGAACAAATTGATGAACTGACATATCTCAACCCTATCTGTCTCTATACTGTCAATTCAAGTGGCCGTGTTGTTAATTATGCATAACTATAATGTATTAAACTCTCTTCAGTGACAATATATTGCAGAAAAAGAGATTGTTCTTCGCACTGTGGTTATCTCTTTTGCAAACGCCAAGTTTCTTTTTGCTAAATGTTCAATTTTTTGATGAAAACAGTTAACTTCCAGGTTTTCTTTTTCTTGCTCTGCTGATCTGTACCGTTTTTAAAATGGAAATTAGAAACATGGGCATCATTTCAGAAATTTTGTGCCTCAGTATCTGTAATTACCAAGTTAGCTGCCAAACTTACTTGGACGAGGAAAACAAAGGTGTTTCAACAGTGTAACCTCCACCTGTCTCTTACGACTTCTACAGGTTCTCAGTGACGTTTTGTTGGACCTGTACCGAGCCCTAAAGTGGGTGGTTCGCTCAGACCCGGATGACGTTGCAGTGCTCCATGCCCAGCTGGCTCTGGAGGAGCTTTCTGATGTAATGAAGAGGTTCGTCTTCCCCGAGCAGAAGCTGGAGAAGAAGATTGTTGTCCTGCCGTAGAGCTCATCATAACCCTCTTATGGTTTGGACTTACAGAGGACTTACAGACTGGACTTGTTCTATCTCCATGTGACGTGTCCTACAAACAGGCATGCCAGTTATTCCCTTGAAGAAAGGAACAGGAATGTTACACCACCATGTGCTACTGTACCACCAACGATCAGAAATAAAGTTTTATACACAAATTCTGAAAATACAAAATACTGTATGTAGGTAATATACTGATTTTACATCACAAGTACTACTCAGCCTGTAGAAACAGTTGTACAATATCTTTTTTTAATAAAAAAAACAACAACTGATGGTGCATTATGGGAACATTCTTGGAGCTTGATGTGGGGCTAAAAATCAGAATATATCTGCGTCTGCTGCTTTGATTTGGATTGACCCTTTTTACTCCAAACATTTTTTGGTGCAATGGAGGATGTTAACTTTATTTTTTATAGTATATAACATACAGAAATGCAGCTCAAACGGCTGTTAAAATGAATTAATAAAAGTCCATTAAATGAATAAACACGAGGGATAAGAAAAAAAAAAGGCAATCAAATGATGAAGAATCTTAAATAGAAGATATGTCTTAAAGTTTCTTTGAAAAATATCCAGAGATGGAGTCCACGGGCAGTGTTCCAGAGAATAGTGGCTGGCAGGCAGCATTAAGACTCAATCACCTGTAAAAACTAAACTGAACTGCACAAGTTTTAAATACTTAAAAGGCTGATCGTCACAGTTAATTGGCAAACCATGATGTTTCAGATCATGATACATTTTACTCATAGGAAAGAGTAAATTAAAAAAAAAAAAAAACTGTTAATTCACTTGAATGTGCCACACAAGAACAAATTCAAGAGTTCATGTCGAATTTTCTTATATCCTTCAGTAAAGTTGTGGTTGCATGGATCTCTACATCTGCATATGAATAACAAAATCTGTAGGCAGGGGACCGAGAGTTTGGCACCAGAAGTGTTGTGGTTTTCATTCGTAGTCTGAGTCATATTGACTAATCTTGTTTAAGCAGGCTTTGGTTGTATGCAGGTAAACAATTATCCGCATTCATATGCAAATATCTGTTTATAGAGATTAGCCGAAATGTGTTTCTGCAGAGGAGGTCTTGGCCCGGATATCGTTGTCTGTTTTTTGGATATCTACTGGCTGCACCGAAAGTCCCCCAAATATTGCTCGTTCCCTCCAGAGTCTAAATCGTTGGGGTTTGCATCTTTACATCTTTGAAATACTGGCAAGCACTAGATGAGATTTTCTTTTCTTCTTTGGCACATATTCACAAACCTCGAGTGTAGATAGGACAACTCTATGTAAACCAGGTCAAACGGAGTCCAGTAAAGTTTGAAAAGAGTCGGGCTCAAGGCTGACAGAGAGAAATGAGACATTCCTTCTTTTGTCTCATCCATTGAGCAACAGGCCAACATTGTATGAGGCATGACCTTCTCCGTCTTTCCCTCCCTGTGTGAACATACAGCCGGCAAACATACGGCGCTTCAGTTTGTTTGCAATCCATGGATATTTCCCTTTAACTAGGAGTCAAGGTATCACTGTGGAAATGTGGGCTCTTTCATCACAGTGGAAGATTTAGGCGTCCTCACATCACTGCCACCAAACTATGACTCTTAAATCACACTTGTGTTTGCTCTGGAGGTTATGTACTTCTTATCAGTGCCACCTCAAATAACCTAATGGCAGAGTTTCAACATTGACAATAAGATATGTCTAATGCATCATTTACGTGTCACGTGATGAGTTTCCATCAACTTGAAGAAGCCTTTGAAGAAACCAGTTAAAATGCATAATGTGTCTGACTCTCTATGATCAAGAACCTGTCTACATTGAACAGTGGAAAAAATGAAAGGACACGTTCGCTATTTTTCAAGCCAAAAAACTCCCCCCAACAGCATTTTCTTATTGAGCCTCAGTGGAGGGATAGTAATAGTATGGAGAGCAGGAATAATTACATCAAAACTATCCTTTTAAAGATTAGTAAGAAAGTAGTTGTTGTAGCAGAATGTGTGTTTTCTTTTTTTAAAACTCAGATTTTATTTTCATCTTAACGTTCCACTCCAAACATGCATACAATACTTTTTAAATTTTTACATTTCACTTCACAAATTTCAAGCCGCTGTTATATCTAAATCAATTTATACCTGCACATATAAAAAGAAACAATGAATAAATAAGTATTTTTTTAAAAACTCCCATGTTTCATTAACAGACTCATTACAGGACTCCACCTCTTTACAAATGTAGGTCCTTGTAGCCTTATCACATATGTAATTTGTTCTATCTCATACAGTTTTCATAGTTTTTTAAGCCAGAATGTGTCTTCTCTTATAGCTGACCTCCTGAGTCAACCCTGTTTTAGGCACTGAAGTGAGTAAAATCAAATTTATAATATGAAGTAAAGTTAAAAAAATAAATAGTTGGGGGATTTTCATGTGCTGACATCATTTGACTGTGACATTGTAAGCACACACTTTCAATGGTTGCTCTGTGGATATTGTCCAAAGATTTCAAGTTTACCGGACTTCATTTTTTCAGAATGAGGCAATTTACTGCTGTTTTGGTCCCACTAGATACTATAAATGGAAAACTAAATCCAGACTTTTATACAAACAGTTTGGCTGGAGAGAAACACCCAAACTAGAAGGTTTAATCCTGCACTAACTGATTTTTGGTTTAGCGTTACTAATGGTCCCAAATGTCTGGATTTGCCTCAGCTCATTGTTTTTGTTGTAAGTATCTTGACTGTTGAGTGAATCACTGATTGTATGTTTAAAGCTACACTAAACATAGTCATTATGGACCAAATGACTATCTGAAATGTAAAAGTGGTCACTCTGAATCCACAGAGAATTATCACCAGCAACGATCCCTCCAGAGCTATGAAGCTTTCAGACATCATGTAACTTAATGTTTTGGTTTTGCTGTCTCACTGTTCTCATCATTGTTGTTTCTGATAGGCTCTAATAAAACCACTCTAAACTACCTGCCCAGCACCAAACGGCACACAGGAAAAGTTAGTGACGAGCATTGACAATAGAACGAATCAGCGTTGTATCTGAGTGTGGTGGCTCTGGACATCTTGGCAGTCCTCCCGGCTAAATCTACATATGGGCAAAGACATGGTAGACCTATGGTGTGCTGAGTGACGCCTGGGTGCTCAAAGAAGCAGGCCACGACGTTAATTCATAAAACAGGTGAGATCTGTTTTTTGTACCAGGTTTATTTCTGCTGTGAAGTTGAAAATTTTAACATGGGGACTTATGGAGACTGGTTTGTTCTGTAGCCAGCCTCAAGTGGACGTTTGAGGAACTGCAGTTTTTGGCACTTTCTACATTGGCTTCACTTCACAGCCATGGAGGTTGCCACTTGGTGAGAGCTGATGAAGACAGTGGAGCGTTGAGCAGCACGATATTTTTCTCATGATGACTTAATATTCATCAGCTCCAAATGATTGCCAATCCGTCTGCTTAATGTGTGCCTCCTTTCATTCTGTCTCATGGTACATAGTACGGTTTATTCAAAATAAACCAAAACATCAAACACTACTAACTGCTTACTTTGGATGCACAGTGCACATGTGTGATGCCCTCTGAGGTTTTATTTCTGTACAGGCAGCTAAAAGAAGGCAGTAAATGACAGCCGTGTTCAAATCCCAAGAAACACTGGAACAAGTTCCTTGCGAAGCATTTCTGCCTTCTGGCAAACTCATTACAGGCAAGGTCAGGAGGATGTCTGTGCCTCGGGGAAAGACAAAGGTTTGTTTGAATATTAGCTGACATTGTCTTTTGATAGGATGTAATACGAACTCATATGGGTTTTTACCACCGATCTTGTTTTCTGTAATTAATAATAAATGATAAATTGAATCAGAGATTTGAATCTACTCGGACTCTGATGTAACTGATTACAGTTTAGATTTAAGCCATTTTATCTAAAGATGTTTTGATGGTTTCAGGTTCAAATGTGAGGAGCTTCTTTATTAGAACAGCATCTTTTAAGTCATTTGTTGTAGGTTTGGAAAGACGGACTTCAATTAAGTTAAAGGTTTCCGGTTAGTGTACTTAACGTAGGCCAAAAAGCGGCCACATAATAAAGAATGCTGGGTTAAAATGAACCTAGTAAGGGGTTATTAAAGCACTAATGTAATACTGCACTAATGGGTAGAAAACTACCCAACAGAAGAGTTATTTTGGGCACCAACACATTGGTACTGGGTCAACCTAACCCAGTATTACATCAGTGCCGGGGAAAACATTTTTCCTGATAAACAGGAACAGGATACGAAGATAAATTGTGGTTGGTGGGTAACAATTCTAGTTTAAAGTGCATGTTGTCAATGGTAATGTGATATGGACAGTGCATTATTGGGTATAGACCATGGTTTGGTTGAACTGACAATTAAATTTAGGCTAATAACATCTAACTAATTTCTTCAATCAGTCTCAAACCACACAGCCTTTGGGAGTCCAATCATGAGGAATACTACTTACCTGTGAGAACATGTTTCCTGTGGCTCCTAAAGTCTGAGAAAACCCAGACCCTGATGATGTTGGATGCCAAATTTTTAACAGAAAGCAATGTCTGTTTCTCAAGAACAAAATTTAGAGATAAAAAAGGGCACACGGCAATCACTTCATATGTTTAATTAACATATGTTTGATTTGTGGGGGTGGGATCGGGCTCAGTGCTGAAGCTACAGTGCCACTGACTGCTGGAGAGGTCTATTATAGTAATTACTGTATCTCACCACGTGCAAGTGAGCCAGTGAGCCAGTGAGCCAGTGAGTGTGAAAAGGGGCTATGAATGTAGGCTGGTGGAGAGCCAGCTTTAGGAAATATGCGTTCTATTACCTGACTTAAATGAAATGCGTTTGAGTGGCTTTGGCGGTCGTGTATTGATTCTCAGATGCATGCTGCAGTTTGTCTCAGGCTGCCAGCCCAGCTGTGGTCGCGGAACCTGCAGGACGTCAGCAGCTCAGGCTCAGAGCAGGAGAGGAGAGGGAGGGAGGGTAGATAAATAAGCCCATAAAGGATGCTTTGAGTCAGGCAGAGAGGTGGAGAAGAGAGGGGGCTCCACTCAAACAGTCCCCAGGCTTGTTGGAGGCTGCTGGCTGCATTGCAGTGAGATAGGGAGCTAGCTGGGGTGCCCGGGAAGGGGAGGGGGAAGAGGCAAGGAGAGGGGGTTTAAAGGAGACAGAGAGAGGAGCTGTGGAGGAGAAGCTCAGCAGTGTCGGACTGCCAGCCAGCCAGCCAGCCGGGCGGGACGGTGTGACAGAGGAGGAGAGGGAGAGGAGGATTTAGGCTCTGCTGCAGATGCAGAGACGAGTTTATGCAGCACAGGCAGAGGAAGAGGGGGTGAGGAAACCTTGGGAAGATTTATTGCAGAGGGAAAAGAGGGAATCAGACTTGAGGACGACGGCAAGATCAAACTCCCCACTGTGGCCCTCAATCTTCACCTTCACCATCACTTTGGCCCCATGCTTACGGTGGGATTCAGGAGTCGGGATGGAGTGCAACAGAGGCAGAGACCAGACTAGCTGCTGCCCCCAACCTGTAATCTGCAGATGTAAGACTGCACCAGCATCAGCTGCTGGCTGAGCACCTCTGATCATATCTCAGCTGGGGGGCTTCATGCCCTGGGACAGTCCTGGGAGATAGAGGGAGGAGGTGGAGGAGGAGGAGCAGGCAGCAGGGAGGCTGGCTCAGAGAAGTGGTGGAGGGTGGTGGGTTAGGCTTCCTGCTGTATTTTTGGATGTGGGATCTCCTGAATTAAGCAAGCAAGCTGGAATAAAGATGTAGTGTGAGCTGGTGGAAGGAGGGGGACTGAACAAGGAGAGCGCTGTGCTGAAGGAGAGGAGAGGGCTGGACGTCCCGGCTAGACGGACGGACCAGGCGGACGGAGATCTGGGGGGAGTCCTGAGGGGGAGACGAAGACGGAGGCTCCACTGGATCAGGATGGTAAGGGTTTTAATAATATGTTGTGCACTGAGAGACTTATGATGTAAATTTGCTCCCACTAGGACAGATAAGACGAATCCTTAATTTTCTGGTCACACTTTTACAACCGGCTAGTTTAACATTTAAACTCGGGTTTAGGATTAAAATCGAATAAAAAATGAACTAGGACAAAGTCTAAATTTGAGTGATGCTTCAGGTTTGGCTGGAAGATGTAACGGTTTGGGGAAGGAAGAATGAATGAAAGTATTCACAAGTGAGAACAAACCAGGGACAAACTGAATGGAACATTTTTTAAAAACTGGAATAAGCAACATTAAATCTTCAGGACAAAGAGTTGAGTGTGTTCAGGTTTCTGTGGTGAATGTGTTTGCAATACGAGGTAGAGAAAATATTTTTGCTGCCTGACACTGTGAGTGAGTGTGTGTGTGTGAGTGAGTGAGTCAACTAATCCGTTGAACAGGACTGAAGAAGTTTAGAGCTGTTGCTAATATCTGCTGTTGTATAGGTGCATAGGTGTGAGTGTGTGCTTTCTTGCCCGTTTGTGGCACGCACTACTGCTTTTTTCCCCCCTCTGTGGAGGCAGTGACAGTTAGGAAACAGTTGACAGGAACGCCTGCGAGCGCCTGCGAAGGCTTCTGGCGTCCCCAAAGAAAATGCTGGTGTGTTTGATTTTCCTTGGCATCGCTCACTGCCAGCCAGACCGGTCTGGTGCACTTTTATACAAAGCCTGCTGGTATTTGACAGGCTACGCGTATAAAGTGAGACCTCAGGTGAAATAGATTTGCTATTCACAACACATTGTGATCCATTCAGAAAGGTGAATAAGTAACATTCAGATGATAAAAATAAACCTTTAAAGCAAGACTATTGGACTCCATTTGTACAAAATCTGCTATATGCTGTGACTATCATTCATTTGTCTACAGTCTAATTTAATTGCACATAGTTTTTTATCCCTATTTGTAGTTCTATTTCATATTTCTATGAAACAATTATATATATATATATATATATTATATAGCTTTCTATTTGTATAAGATGCTAGCACAGGGTTTTTCCTTGCAAATGTTTAATTTCTCTGCACATATTTAATTTCCCTGTACATAATCTATCTATCTATCTATCTATCTATCTATCTATCTATCTATCTATCTATCTATCTATCTATCTATCTATCTATCTATCTATCTATCTATCTATCTATCTATCTATCTATCTATCTATCTCACTTTTGAAGGAGGAAGTAACACGTTCTTCCTCATAGAGATGAAAAGTTTAAATCAGGAGCAATAAAACACACACTTGCTCATTTCCATAAACTCAGTGAGTTTGGGTGCTACAATCTTACTTGGTCCGTTATGACCAGTAGCTTATGGTGGCTAATGTTAGCAAGCTTTAGATGGCTAACTTTATGATTTTGGTTACATTATTTGTTTTAGCATGCCACAGACGAACATTTCAGTGCCTTTAGAGATACACACGTCTGTCAGAGTCAGGTCATCTAATGATGATGTCTCTAAAGCTGCAGTGGGTCGAATGACTACTTGTGATGTTGGTCGTAGTAGATAATTGTCACAGGGCTCCACTGAGCTTCATAGCCACAAAGGTGAGCAGTCAATAGATCATTAAAATATCCAATGTTATGATCTATGGAATAGAAAAGGAGGGACAATTCCGGCTTCATGTCTTTTGACCAACTGTTGTACTGTAACTGTAAATAGTCAAAATTCAGTGGTTCAGTACAGTGTGTTTAATTATCTATACATGTAAGGCAGAGAAGACAGAGGAGCAACACTAACAGACACACTGTGACAGACAGATAAAACAGAAAAACTACAGACAAGACAAAACTGACCGATCTTGTAGAACACAAGCAAAACAGAGACAGTATGTACATATGATATATGAGTAACATAAGAAGATAATAAAGAAAAAAGATGATGATGATGAGATTGGTAATATACCAACCTAATTTGTATATTTGTATAATTTTTTTATTTACTCTACCTGGCTTGAAAAAAACGTTTCCAGTGATTTTTTTGGAGACTTGCTAACCTCTGGCTGAGTTTTCCACAGCAAGTTTTAACACTTTAATGCGAGCAAGTAATTGGTAGAGGACAAATAGTGATATGAAGCTGATACAGCAAGTAGTGACTCAGGCAGCCGACAGGCTCTGCTTCTGTTTCACTTTGTGGTCCTCATTTCATGTATCAATAACTACATACATAAATGAATAAAAATGGTAATAAAATGAATGAAAGAGACAGAAGGACATATTTTATTTACTACATTTATTGATTTATTTCAGGGAACATTTACTTCCGAATGCCATTTTTATTTCTGTATGTTATATTGAGAGACTGAACACAACCTCTGCATTCTCCAGTGCTGGCACAGGTCTTCACGACTCAAAAAGTTTGTGCCCGAACTCCAGAAATGTACTAAGTACTATGCAGACACTATCCAGCTAGTCTCCACAAAATATGAATGGAGGACCAGAGGCTGCATTGGGTGTGAAATTACTTGGCATCAAACAGAGACGTGAAATACAATTCAGGCATTCGTTTTTCTGTGTGTTTGTTTGGCCTCTTCAGCTGTGAGTACTTCGTTAGATTTTTCCATCTACATCACTTCCTTCATTATGTAATGAGGTTTGTAAAAGAGGATTTTGTGCTACTATACTACTTACAGTAATCTAAGTGGAGGGACTGAGAGAGAGCCCTCTAGTGGCAAATTACTCCAAGACATACTGTGTTTTTACAGGTTGTTTGGGGGTTTTTGTGATCCAGCACAAGGTTCATCCACATTCCACACCACAACACAAATGATTATCATTTCTCGTCATATCAAACAGTAATATGAAAACCTTTTTTTAAATTTAGCTCTCTTGAGATCTCCTTCCTTTTCCTCCTCTTCTCTTCTACCCTTCCAAAGTATACTTTTGTAGAGAGACAATACATTTTATTGAATTAAATGTTTTTATATTCAACTTTTCTGCCCTTTCATACCAAGAATACCTCTTTGAAAACACCTCATTATTAGAGAACAGTACACTTCTGTTACAATTGTAATGTGGATTCCAAAGATCTCATGTCATGTCTTGGGGTAAATGTATACAAAATGGCACAGTGTATAAAATACTTTGATGTAAGTCATTAACTTGTGTCATATTTGTGTAAGGTGAAAGCCAATGCTTGAAGTAACTCCACCACTTGTAGTAGCACCAAATAGTGGACAGACACAGTTAGCAACTTGTGAACACTGTGGAGAATTTATCAGCTAAAGAACCAGATATTTTTGTCATCTTTGAGGAGACCAAAGCAAAGGTAAAAGCACAGTGAATATTGGAGTTGCAGTGATCAGGTTGCTAGAAACACTACTCCTAATAATGTGTTCCATGCCTAACCTGAATGCTCCAAATGGTTTGTTACACAAAACTATCTGGGAAGTCTTTTCTGGGAAATGTTTAGCACATGAACCACATAATGTAGCGCAAACATCTTTTCAATCCAGAAAAGCCTTCATTGCCATTTCTGATGAAAGAGACTCTGATTAAACTGATGCTAGCAGTATCTATGCTCATCTCCTTTAAGAGCTGGCATAGTCGCCAGTTCCTTAGAGCATGCCGATTGGTCCAAACCACTGTGGTTCGGACACAAGTACGTAGGTTTGAAGCCTGGCAAAATGGATTCTCACATGATCCAAACCAACCAAATCTGGATCTGGATGCAGACTTGGACCACATGTACACAGGCTAGGTGAATGTGGCCAGCATCACTCCAAAATCACTCTGATACAGGGGTGAAATATTAAGCCCCAGCTTCAGAGTTTACTTATTAATATATGTCTTCTGCAAGGACTACAAGACTGTTAGATATGTCAATTTTACACTACCGTTCTTCATAAATGTTGAAGACTGTGGGGGTGATGGGTGATTTTGATTGTCATTTTATGGGGTTCAGTTTCTGTGGATTTCTGTTTGAGTATAAATTTGCCCCTGACGTTGATATCACTGCCATTACTCTCCCTATGACAGAGAAAAGAGACAGTATGACTCATACCTCTAGACTTCATTATCTACCATTATTAAATTCTGCTTCATCATGCTATTCAGGGGAAAGGAATTCAGAAACCTTATGAATCAATTTAATTAAACCTTTAATTTTAGGTCAGTACATGGTGTTTTTCATTTTTAATTTCAATGTGGTGCATGCCGATCACCGTCCAACATTCATCCCATAGAACACCAACTTGTCATTATGCTTCAGTCAGGATAGCCTGGCAGATATATAACCTTGGGGCTAATTGCACCTGCCCCTCCTCAGTCCCCTGACTAATCCCAGCTTCCATCCTGCCAGCAACCCCCTCTGGTGACTGTGGCCCTTCAATCAAGCAGTCCATGTTACTGGGCTTGTTATCTGGCCTGTGGCCCCCAGGGCGTTGAGATCACACCGTCTTGGCCTGCCTGGTATAATCCACCATGGATCACATATCAAGCAGAGGCTCTTTCTCTGTGGCCCTCAGTGGCAACAATTTTTATCCATATACATATCCTAAAAGGATGTAAAGTGCATGAAATGACCATGTGGCACTCTGACAAACACAGATATAGTTCCTACTGCTAACAGTGTGTTGTCCAGATGATCATTGTCTTTGAACAAGATTGCTTTGTTTTTACTGTTTTGGACAGCACAAATGAAATTTGATACTTCATGTGTCCAATTATTCATCATCATTTCACCCAGAATGAGGCAGATTTAATCACAACACCATTAAAACCAGAGTCAGTACCAGGATAAGAAAATCAAAACATACAAAAATCATAAAAGGGGACAAAAATTAGACAAGTCAACGCAAAGTTTTTCTAAAGAACCTCCAAGACTGTGATGACGTTTTGTTCCAAAATCTCTATTTACAAAATCCCCCTCTCTGTCAGTACTCTACTGTCACTATTATCGCATAGATGTTTCCCTGTAGAGTGTAGATCCGTGGACAAAGTGTGAATCAGTGCCAGGTAGTAAATCTGTACATCCACTCAGATAGGCGGATAAATCTGTCTATGCCAGTGTGTCCCACAGAGCTGATTGTAACAACATAAATATCAGTCTGTCTCTCCCGCGTGGGTCTAGCCAGGTGGGGTGAGTGGGGGCAGGAGGTAATTTCATGAATGAAAGGGCAGAATTGTTCCTCCATTTTCAACTGGTCCTGAAGACTGGCCAAACCCCGGCTGGCCTTTAATTAGAGCTATTAACTTAGAGAGAGAGAGAGAGAAGAAGAAGAAGGGAGAGCCAGAGGGGCTGAGGGAAGAGGAAGGCATGAAGAAGATGAAAGAGGGTAGATCGGGAGGGCAGGTGGTGTTCAACTGTAGGTTCTTTCACTTGACTGGAATGTCCATCAAATCTGAGCAAGGTATTACTCTGTGTAGTATGTGCATGTGTAGCTATAGTAAGGCAGATTGTATGAACATTAACAGTACTAGTAGTAGTAGTAATGATACAAGTACTGGCATTAGTTGCAGTGACACCCCCTTCCTTCTTCTTAGTAGTAGCAGCTGTAGTAGTAGTAGTTGGTTTGGCAGCAGGAGTAGTAGTACTCATGGCAGCAACAATATTCGTGGAAGTGGAAGTATTAATAGCAATAATAGCCAGGGCTGAACCAGTGCTACACAGGGCGGTTAGTATTTCCTCTTGCTTCTGGCGCCGTGTCTCCATGATGTCAGTAACTGATGATGGTGTCTCTTCAGCTGATGACGGCTGATTTAAGGCTTTATGGGGGGAAAAAAAACAGGAAATGGCACTTGGGTCAGCTAATGAGGCGTTACAAGCTCTCTCTGTCAGAGCCTTCAGTGGACCTCCAGAGTCCAGAGGCCCCACTCTCTGTCTCACCTGACACATGTAAAAACAGACCTGTATTGATACAGCCACTTTCATGTACTGAATAAGTTTCTCACGTGTACGTGTGTTTGGGTCCATACGTGCATTTAAAGGTCCAGTGTGTCAGATTTAGGGGGTTCTATTTACAGGATACGGCAGACATATATATTTTAATTGGTGTATAATCACCTGAAAATAACAATCATTATGTTTTGTTACCTTAGAATGAACCTTTTATATCTACATACACCGCTGTGGTCTACATAAGGTCTTTCCTGTTTTTCATGTGTTTCATGGCCACCATAGTTTCTCCAGACTAGGAAGGAGAAAGTGAGGGGAGATGCGCGGTCCCCAGTGTCATTGCTATGAATCACTTGCAGTGAAAGCTAATTCAAACACAGTTCACCCACTTGCAGTTTTATTTTTCTCCACCTCCAGATGCCCTCTCGCTGCAGGAATGCGCTGAACATCGTGGTCACCACCCTTTTTGCTGCGGTGGTCCTCTTCACCATCCTGCTGGCCTATGTCACAGGTTAACTTTGAATTTGATTGACGCACACATAGAGAAACATGTACACGAGGCAGAACAAGTGATGGTCATATTCTGTTTTTTCCCCCCTTTGTGATAAAGGTTACCAGTTCATCCACACTGAGCAGCACCACCTCTCCTTTGGCCTCTATGGTGCCTTCCTCTCCCTCCACCTCTTCCTCCAGAGCCTTTTCGCCTTCCTGGAACATCGGCGGATGAGAAGCCCCGCCCGGCCTCAACACCTCCGTCGTTCTGTGGCCCTCTGCATCGCTGCCTACCAGGAGGACCCAGACTACCTGAGGAAGTGCCTGCGCAGCATCCGCCGAATCTCCTTCCCCGGACTGAAGGTGGTGCTGGTGGTGGACGGAAACCGTCCCGAGGACCGTTACATGATGGACATTTTCCATGAGGTGATGGGCGGGGCTGACCAGGCTGGCAGCATGGTGTGGAAAGGAAACTATCACAGTGATGGGAGTGGTGGAGGAGGTGTTGGAGGTGGAGGGAGGAGCACAGTGCACATGGAGGAGGCAGCACGTGTCGCTCGGCTCGTCAGAGGCTGCCTCTACTCCTGTATCATGCAGGAGTGGGGAGGTAAAAGAGAGGTGATGTACACCGCCTTTAAAGCACTGGGGGACAGTGTGGATTATGTGCAGGTAAGGGCACCGACACTGAACACTAAAACATTTCCAACAAAGCCGTCAGTAGAGGCCCATTTATATCTCTAGTGACTTGGCTTGGGAACTGGAGGGTGGCCAGTTCAAGTCCAGCATTAACCAAAAGTATGGAGGGTGGACTGGTAGCTGGAGAGGTGCCAGTTCACCTCCTGGGCACTGCCAAGTAACTGGAACCCCTAACTGCTCCCAGTGCTACGTGGCTGTCCATCACTCCACCATCTCTCCACATTTGTATGTCTATGGGCCCTTTGTGTGTGTGTGTGTGTGTGTGTGTGTGTGTGTGTGCTTCAGGCCTATATATGTAAAAAAGAATTTCCTCTAAAGTATCTTAAACCAACAGGCAATCAAAATCTTCGCCTAAATTTTGTCTTAAACTAAGACCCACTGAACATAAAACAGCCACCTAAGTCAACAGAAAATTAGCGTTGGACTTGAATAGCTGCATTCCAAACTGATGGACCTATGTTGGACAACCAGCTCGCTCTTCATAGCCAGCTGTTGCATGACCTCTACGCCCTTGCTATGAGTCGAAGGTCAGGTCCACATCTGACCCAGTTCTGTGCAGGGACAATGAACCAGCTGGGATCCCTGTCTGCAGCCTCTCATTTCTCTCAAGGATTTTAGAATTGATACTACTCAGTGCAACACCTGCAGTTTTAGTTTGTGTGACCTTCAGCATTACCATATCCTGTGTGTTTCTTGTATCCTTGTTCAGGTGTGTGACTCAGACACAGTTCTAGACCCAGCATGTAGCATAGAAATGCTGAAGATTCTTGAGGAAGATCCGATGGTGGGAGGGGTCGGTGGAGACGTGCAGGTAAAATATAAAAGAATTGAAAGTATGAAGGCCCAAGGCTAAAATGTTTGGATTGAATGTCACCTTACCTTCTATAGCTTGTTAATTTTCCTTTGAATATTTTTTTGGATTAATTTCCCTACGCTTTCCTGTCCTCCAGATCCTTAACAAGTACGACTCGTGGATCTCCTTCCTCAGCAGTGTGCGGTACTGGATGGCTTTCAACATTGAGCGGGCCTGCCAGTCCTACTTTGGATGCGTTCAGTGTATCAGCGGGCCTCTGGGAATGTACAGGAACTCTTTGCTCCAGCGCTTCCTGGAGCCCTGGTACCACCAGACCTTCCTAGGCTCCAAGTGCAGCTTCGGTGATGACCGCCACCTCACCAATCGGGTGCTCAGCTTCGGCTACAAGACAAAATTCACATCGAGATCACAGTGCCAGACTGAGACGCCGACCCAGTATTTGCGGTGGCTCAACCAGCAGACTCGGTGGAGCAAGTCTTACTTCCGTGAGTGGCTCTACAACGCCCTGTGGTTCCACAAGCACAGCCTCTGGATGACCTATGAGTCTGTGGTCACTGGCTTTTTCCCCTTCTTCTTGGTCGCCACGGTCATCCATCTCTTCTACCGTGGAAGGCTGTGGAACATCCTGCTCTTTTTATTGACAGTCCAGCTGGTTGGGATGGTGAAGGCCACCTACGCCTGTTTCCTGCGTGGCAGCCTGGTCATGATCTTTATGTCACTCTACTCTCTGCTTTACATGTCAAGCTTGCTCCCTGCCAAAATATTCGCCTTGCTCACCATCAACAAGGCCGGATGGGGCACTTCAGGCCGCAGGAAGATCGTGGTCAACTTCATCGGTGCTGTGCCTGTCACAGTGTGGACTCTAGTGCTGCTCGGAGGTGTAGTGTATACAATCTACTGTGAAACACAGGAGCCCTTCAGTGAGACAGAAAAAGCCTTGTTGATAGCAGGGACGATACTCTACGCCTGCTACTGGCTCATTCTACTGGTGCTGTACCTGGCGATCGTAGCCAAACGGTGTAACAAGAGGGAAGAGCAGTATCACCTGCCCTATGCAGAGGCATAAAACTGTTACCAGAGAGACTGGTAGGACATTTTCGCCGAGTTTCACTGCAGTATGATTCTAGCAGGGTCTTTGTTGACACTGTGAACTGCTCGAGTGATGAGCTGTGAACCAGGAACACACTCACATCTTCATCACTGGTGCTAAAAGGTCTGAATCAGAAATCTGAGCAGTAGGAATCTAATCCAGCTCGGGGGGGGGGGGACTCCAAGATGACTGGATCCATGCAGCTCTCCCATCTATATCATGCTCTATGGTGCTTCACATTGAAAAACCAAACCAAATGGAACTGATCAAGTTTATTAAGTGTTCATACACTTGTATTGTGATGTGCTGAGAAGAACATTAGGTAGTTTATGGGTACAGACTAGCTGTAAAACTGTGACAAAGGGGTGCTTTTGCTTTAAATCTAAAGCAGAAAAGGAAACGTGATAAAGGTCTTACTTACTGGTCGATCAGTTTTTCATGTCCTTCATTTTAATAAAGATGAAATGGGATAAAATACGATGGAGCTTCTGTAATAAAATAGCAAGGTAATTCTCTCAAGTTAGTCAAAGCACCTCTATTTCAAGGAGTGCATCTTTAAGTTTTTCAGACAGAACGCAAAGCAAATTTTAGTGGCGCAATTGTGGAGCCAATTGAAAAACCATCAGTAGATATGAATTTGAAAGGTGCGTCTGTGCATTTGAGTGTAAAAATGTGAATTTATGAATATACTTTATAATGAAAAAGTGAAAAGACTGAAAGAAAATAACATGAACTGTTTGTTGTTCACGGTCCAGCAAAATCCATGTGAAAATTTGGTTTGTGTTCTGTCTCAACACACCTTAAAGCAGAGGTTAGGATTTTTACAAGTCTGTCTTAATACAATACTAATATGCCATATGTCCCATATTGTTACTGTAATAGTTACTGCTGTCTGTAGTTAGCCATGCAGTGATATCTTTTTAATGCCTCTATAATAGTAAGCAATGGGTCACAAAATCCACGACCCTCATTCCTCCAGCTAATATGAGTATTTATTTAAATATCAAGTATTTATTACACATTACTCATCAAGCAATTACATTACTTTACCTATTATCCAGCAGCAAAAGTAATGCCTTATAAATTACTCATTACATTACTTTATTCAGTGTTTCCCGAATGTAAGAAGGCACATTTCTCCTTTTTTGGTTGAGGCTAACCCCGGACTTGCCAACCTGGGGGAAAATATTTTGCGTATCACAAGTGTGATACACAGTGTAACACTTAGTTTACATGCTTTTGCACAACTTGATTTCCCCACTCTCCTCCATATCAGGTTAACATATAAATCAGCTACTAAGAAAACAATAAAATCATGTATCCTTAGGGAAAAGACTGTAGTACTGCATGTGTAAGGTTGTCACCAGCTTTTTGTGTACTTTTAAAGTGACAAATTGTAACAGCATGGTTTTAGGTCAATCTCTGGTGAAAACAGATAACAAGCTGACCTTAAAATTAAAGGAGCGTTTCTGTCAAACACTATATGAGGCTTCAGCAGCCCAGCCCTTTTTACTTTATCCCCAAGTTTTTACAGTGTAGCCCCATGTGGACAGCAGGAAGGATTACAGCTACTTAAAACTCTTTCAACATACACATGGGCATGTGAGTACTGTATCAAGACAGACTTGGAAAATACAAACTTATCCTGTAAAAGTGTTCATATTATGACAAAGATTGCAGCTGAAAGTTACCAATATTCAGGAAATGCAGAGAATATGACAAGTTCTTGTCACACTACTTGCAATTGGATGTAATGGTGTGGATGTCTTCAGGGCACAGACTGAGACATCTTATGTGGCTATTCCTCAGACCAGCCCTCATGTATTCTCATCAGCCATGAACAGCACAATCATCTGCTCTAGCTGTATGTTTGTAGAGCAGCTATGATTTACCAGAACAGACAATCTAATATTTCTGAACATGTAACATGCAGCTGTATTTTTGGTGCTGTTGAGCGGTAACTTATTGTCGTACATCGTGGTCCAATTCTCAGTTTACAGTCACCAGTGGGTCGTAGTTTTCATTCAGTGCTTCGGAGATTTTTTATATGGTCACTTTTATATACTGTAAAGGTGCCAAATTATGTTTGTGTAACAGTGAAGATTTACTACTGGACACTATTCTCCTAACTTTGGATCTCTGTGTCCTTTTACACTAGATGTAGCCTTTGTTTATTCATTGCATCAACAACAGTGTGAAGACTGAAGACCAAAGAGATTTCTTCTGAAGTGAGAGACTTGAGAGCTTTGCTTTCACTCTGTTTTTTATTATTTTTGTTTTCATGTTTTTCTTTTGTTTTGTTTTTTTTAAATTTCATTATTATTTCAGATCCGACAGATTTGGTTCTGGTATGTTTCAATAACACGCAGTCCATTTGTCAAGCGTGAAACACCATCAGCATATCTGTGCCTACACTGACAGCTGTCTGTTTGCTTTGACATTTCCTCTTTGTGTCATTTAAGTTAAAGGTCCAGTGTGTAAGATTTAGGTGGATTTATTGGCCTAATATTCATAAATATGTTTTCATTTGTGTATAATTACATGTTTCTACAGTAGCCCAGAACAGACAAACTAAACACTGGCTCTACATAGGGCCTTATGAGTTTTTCACGAGTTTCGCGGCACTGTAGTTTCTACTTCACGCTCGGAGAGGGACACTAAGTCCTATACAATGGACCTTTAAGTTCATATGTATATGTTTAAACTTGAAAGTTCAAAAAGGACACATACTGTACATTCAATGGAAATTGTGTTTACAGGCTTGGTTGGCCTTTCTGAGGGTTGTTTCCATCTCTGTGCATCACAGGATATTGGAATTTTCCTAAGTCATTAAAAATGCGTCCTGTTTTGGACACAATCTTCCCATTCATACCAAATAAGAGAATGTCTCCATGATTTCAGTGACTGCATTGACATTTTCTCCATGCCGCTTTTTTCAATATTCTGATTATATCTTTTGTTCACTGTGTTGTATGTTCACTTAAGAATATGATAAGAAATACAATTTCAAGAATGAACTGGACTTCCATGTTGTAACATTAAAAGTATAAAATACTTAGGCATGGTATTAGTTTGTACAAAAACAGGTGATCAACCTTCTTGTTACTTCATTGTTTCAGTGGAAGTAAAACAGGTAATTGGGATGTGATATCAGTTAACGTGGCTTTGAACCAGCCTCATGTTGCTGAAATTGTAAAGGGTGCAACCTCAACTTTAAATAAGAAGCATGAATTCAATGAATGAATACCTCAGATAGTGGATACTGGATGATGAAGAGTTTCTTTTAGCAGACAGTGGAGGACAGAATAGGGAATATGTAAATTCACCATGTATCTACAGGCAAATGAGGCGTTTCAAGAGCAAATTGAGGAATATATATTGAGTCATCTATTTTTTCCCCCCATCTTGTCTTCATTCAGTAGTTACAGTAGAGATACAGACTGGAAATGCCTGGAGAGAAGGGGAATGCAACAAAGGTCCCTGACTGGAATCAAAGTGGGGACATTGCAATCACTAGGCCAATAGACGCACTGGTTAACCCAACCTTTCATCCTGTTAGCATCAGTCTGTCCTACTGACTTCACGTAGGTTTCCACTTCCACTCGATCCACACTTTGGTCCATCCCGAGGTAGATATTTATGGTACCCTACTGATTTTTAAACCATTTGCTGCCATCATCAGGATGTGTGGATTTTCAATTTCATAAAAAGTAAAGTAAGTCCAGAAATGAAAAATAAATATATATATATATATATATATATAGCAGATCTGTTTTTGTGCCTGGCTGAGATGGAAAAATTTTAAAATAGAGAAGATGCAATAACTGATCTTTTGATTTCACTGTTCTACTGCAGGCAAAGTAATGTTGCCACTCTGGGAGTGCTTTTAAGAAATTTGCCCCAAATCTACAATTGAATGGCATACTTAGTGCGGAAACACTTTCATATTAGGGTGTGTAATGACAGTGACGGCTCCTGCAAGTACAAATTACATTTGCTTTTTAGCCTTCTTGGCCAACAGCGTCACTGTATCACATCCACGAACATGGTCTTATTTGATCTGAATGAGAACTACTTGGCGCGCCTGCATAGCCAAATGGCACCACCAGTTCAGTTCCAGATGGTGACCTTTGTTGCATGGCATACCCCTTTCTGTCCCCTCCGTTTCCTGTCTGCCTCTTCACTGTCGCTGTCTAATAAAAGGTATAAAATACCCTGCCAAAAAAATACAAACAACACTTCACTTTATTCACTGTATTTCATTTAAAGTCAGTCCGGAAAGAGAAAACCGAAGTTTCATTCAGTTATTTCTAAACTGTTAGGAACTGACTAAAAATGCGACTTTAAAAACATGTTGCCAGCATGTCTGAGTGAGTGTGAGTGTGTGTGTGTGTGTGTGTGTGTGTGTGTGTGTGTGTGTGTGTGTGTGTGAGGGAGGGAGGTGTCTGAAGACTGAGGGAAGGGGACATAAGCAGCTGAATGAATTGGTCCCTTCATTAACCACGCACTGGATGGCTTTTGACTTCTGGGGATACACCTCAACATGGGAACCGCCCTCAAACAAACACACACACACACACAACACACACACACACACACACACGTACACACTGTAAATATTCTGGCAAAGTGTGAAAATGCTGAATGCTGTATATGAAACTGAGCAATACACACTGTCGATTAGGCCATGTATGTATGATTTGCACCTACAAATAATTTCCTGTCCTGTGCAACCTTTCCTCTACACCTCAGTTTATGACTCATGTTGGGTTACATGCACCTATTCCGTATATACTGTCGCAAACTGAAGAGAATACAAACTACACATAACATTTATAGATATTTTTATTATTTAAACAGTATTTTCTAAACTCAGTTCATCCTGATCCCAACACATCTGTGGCGGTTCTGTCGTCACTTTGTCGTGTTTGGATATTAACAATAATCATGCTGAATCCAGCACTTAATAAATGTGTTACTTCTTCACATCTGGTGATTCTCAGGCCTAAAACCAGCTTATAGGAGCATCACCAACACAATGCAGCAGACTGTTGTGAATTGTGGGTTACATTTATCTCTGAATACTGCTTCAAAGCAGTAGTAGGAAAGGTATTCACCCAGTGAGGGTCACTGTAAGTGTGTGTGAATGTGCACGTCAATGCTCAGGACCACAAGTAGGACAGACTGCTCCTCTCTCTTTTCACCATGTACAATGTGAAAATAATAATTCAATTATTGATTATTTTTCTTGTGAAACTGACATGAATTCATTTAAATTATGACAAACGCATTCTGGGTAACAGGAAAGGCAACAAACTGAAGTCGAGGCGGACACGGTGGGTAAATAGAGAGCAGGTTTTCATTAGACATCTCCCGGAATCATGAAGTAATTATTGAACAGTCGGTTTATGTTGTGGACGTTTGCTCACAGTTTATCTGAAAACTATGAACTAAGGTTATCGACTTAAAAGTGGATTTACGGTATTTTGGAAGCACCCACCTCCTGTCATAACGTGCAATGCAGTGGAGACGTCAGATCCAGTGAAAATAAATAATAAGGTTGCCATCTAGTGGACAGGTTTCCTGTGTGGCAGTATGTATGGATTGAAAAATTTGTTTTGTCTCCTCAGAAAAGTCTTACAATTATTCAGTAACCCATCCAGAGTGTGATTCTTGTCATTGTGCCTTTAAAACAGGTGATTTCACGTTCAGGATTGACAGTACTGATCAATATGAGGTGTAGTATTGATCAGTTGTACAACAAATGGGTTTAAAATGTCCCGCACAGGTCAGATGGATCAGTTTATCATCACAGGACGTGTCGCCGTCATGCTACACCCTCTTGGGTACATTGGTGATGATCGGTTTGGGGCGCGTCTTGAAGATCAGCTTCCGTTTGATGAGGGCAGACACAGAGTAAGAGGTGGAGGTGGCTCCTTGCTGGTCCGTTTCCATGGGTACTTGTGTGACATCATCGTTGCTATTGCCGTTATCTTGTGAATGGCTGGCATGCTTGGTGAGGACGGCGAAGGGTTTCTCCAGTTTGACCTGCTTCCCATAAAGAATATGATGTCCTACAATCAGCACCGGCACCCCCTGGTGTACGGAGGAAGAAAAACAGAGGCGTAAAATGAGACATTCAAGGCTTTTTTCAGCTTCTACTGATAACTTTTCCCTATTCTCGTGATCTACAGAGTGGCTGCACAGTAAGGTTTTTAATACTCCTGTATTACTGATAAGTAGCTCTTTCAACATACATACTCAGTCTGTGTCGTGTGGTTACTTATCGGGCCTTTAAAACCAGGAAGACTGCTACAAGTGGGAAATTCTCACAGTTGTGGAGTGAGAACAGGAGTGTGTTTGGCATGTTTTGCAACAATAAAACAATAAAACTGAATACCACTGACTAATCTAGACTGTATCTTAAGAGAACAAATCTACATTCTGCTCTTAGGAGAGGATAGATGCTGTAATTTACAGAAAAAGCCGTGATGGTCACTAGATTAAAAGTGTAGTTTATTGACATCTGCAACTATTTTAAACAATCAATTAATTATCATAATTTTTAAGTCAAAGAAAGAAGGATTTTGGATCATTGGTTGGATGAAACATTCAGTTTGTCAGTAGTCATTAGCTGCAAAACAGGATTATTTATCGAAAGAGAAAACACGATTCTTCAAAAGAACATTACGAATGCCACTTTTCAGTGTGACAATAATTTAAAATAAAAATAACGAGAATGACCTGTCATTGACATGAATAGTCAGTATTATGATGCTATGATCTAACCTCTCAGTGCAGCTGTTTATTTATTTATTTTAAACGTTAGAGCACCAAAACACAGACCTGCACATTCTTCACTATTTTAAATGTAATTTTAATTAATGACACCAGGCCGCCTTTCTCCGTGCAGCCTTTGCATGTACAGTATTTCTGCAAATGTACTTTGAGTCTGGCGTCAGAGTTTGTCTATTGTTTACCTCTTTGGTGTAGAGCAGGTCTCCCATCACATTTCCTGCCAGACCAGAGTTGTGTCTGGACACCACCTCTCCCTGCAGCTCCACCAGCAGCCACTCTGGAGGACTGCTGCCGTCCACACTGCCTCTACAGGAGCAGACACACACACCCACACACACACACACACACAAACATCAACTAAAGATACGTGGAAAAACACTAAGACACCAAATACGAATCAGGTAGTTTGTTTTTACACTGTAACATTGATAAAAACAAACTAAATAAAGGGCAATTCACTCGGACAGCTACGTATCTTCCAGCTGTCGTAACTACGGCAACAACAGACTCATTCGGCTGACGGTCTCCAGTTAACACGGTCGCTCGTTAAACCGAAACACTGGCCCTGCTCTCATACTACGAAATATATACACGTTACGTTACTGGAATATCGATAAAAGTAAACTACGTACAATATAATGAAACATTTACATTTATATCCATTTTCACACAGACGTAAGGGACTTAAAATACGAGCTTTTATGTCTGTTTTACATCCCAAACCGACAAAAAACGCAAAGAAAAACTTAAATATTCTTACCTTACGACTATTTGAACCATTATCCCGTCAGATAGTGAAGACAGTCGTCTAACAACCACAATAACAACACTAAAAAAGCTTAAATTAGCATTTTTTAAATTACAATATCCATAAAAGTTTGTTTCAGGACGTGTTTGTAATCCGGGTGTTTTTCCCGCCAGCTGCGCGTGCTCGCTGCTGTCAGTGTGACGTAGTGGTGGGAAGTTCGGTTCTTTTTAGCGAGTCGGATCATTTGACTCGGCTCTTCATGTTACCACTTATACCTTTCATAATTCAGCCAAATTTAGCGCTGATTTGACTTATTGATTTGTATGTGTACACATATATCATGTATATATTCAATACATCTTTTGTACTGAATAAACTGCTGTAGCCTTTTGTTTTCATTGTGTTTACAGACCCTTGTAACTCTCTGAAACCCGCCCAATGAATGCACTAACATGCTTGTAGAATCTCTCTGCTACACAAAGCAGATAGAAACACCTATAAAAACGTTTTTAAAAAAGGACAGCTATTGACTGTTGGATGCACAGTTCTCATGTGTCTGTTAAGGTTGTTTGTGGACCCTGCTCGATACGACAGCTTGGCTTTTGCAAAATTCTGCATTCTGCCTTTATGTTTTCAAATTTTTTAAATGGGTCCACTCAACTCAACGGCTCCCATCGTTCACTGAAAAGAGCCGGCTCTTTGAACCGGCTCGTTCACGACCGACACATCGTCACTAGTGTGAAGACGGTCTGTTTCCGCTTCCCGTGGCCTGTTTGGGTTATTCATTACCGGTTCAAATGTCCCCAACGTGGCTCGTGTTTTCCAGCGTGTTGAACTGACCTGATATTAAAGAAAGTTTATTGACGTGTGAAGGACAAACACGAGGTAAATGAAGTTTTATAATTACCGTAAATACTGTTACTTTAATTAATAGTTGAACACGCGCATATACGCGTGCGTATAGCGTGTCTGGCCTAACGGACTGCAGCATGTTTACACCCTGCCCGGCTTCAATAACCTGTTTGTGTCTGCTTTAACAGTGAAAATGGGTGAGTTTAAGGTGCACTGTGTTCGGTTCTTCGACTACATGCCCAGTGCTATCCGAGCCATGGCGTTCAACAGCCGGACTGAGCGACTGGCTCTGGCCAGGGCTGATGGAGCTCTGGAGATCTTCAACTTTGCTGACCACTACTTCCAGGAAAAGGTAACAACAACAACCTTCAAACACGATCCACGTGTGTCTGGCTCTCTAAAATCATCTCCTGAATTGAGCACTTTGTGTTGACAACTCTACAGGACTGTCTCCAGTGACGTCCTTATGTGTTAGGTGTCTCAATCATGTGTTTTGGTTGATGAAAACTTTACTGCTGCTGCACATGTATGCCATATTAAAAATATCAAGTCACGCCCTCCTCTCCATGCATCTTTGCAAGCATTAAACTGCTCAGTTTGTCAGTAGTTGTCAGGAGTTTTGCATAACATAGTCTGTGTACAAGAGCTGGGGCTGAAGCTAAAGAGGCAACTATAACTGAAGGATAACTTGTTTTGATTTTTGATGCACAGATCATCCCAGGACAGGATGGCAGAGCTGCTGAGGCTCTGTGTTGGGTGGGCCAGCGCCTGTTTAGTGCTGGTTTGAATGGAGAGATCACAGAGTATGACCTGGAGAACCTGAAGCCCAAATACACCGTGGAGGCTTACGGAGGACCGATCTGGGCCATGAGTAGTAACAGCGAAGGAACACTGCTAGCGGTCAGTCAAGACCTTTTATGAAACGCTTCCATCCAGGCTGAAGAACTGAAGAGACGAGCCTTATGTAGCTTTGATTTTTATTGACTGAATGTTTTCTGTTTCAGGTCGGTTGTGAGGACGGGACAGTGAAGATGTTTGAAATCCTGGAGGAGAGGATTCAGTTTCAAAGAAACCTTGACAGGCAGAAAGGTAAGAGCACAAACTGATAGGGAACTATATCTGTTTTATAACTGGCAGCTGTATTCATAAATACACATCTGTGTTTACAGGTACTTTCTATACCTATGTGCATGTTATTACCACGTCTATATTGAAAATTTGAAGAACCTTTTTGTTCTAGAAACTAGAAAAACCATTAGTTCATGTTCAGACAGTGACCATCAGGAACTACTGGTGTGATAATTGATTGACTGATGGTTAAAATGAATCAATATTTTGTTGTGGATGAGTCATTTTGGATCCTGCCTGTGAGTTAATGACACTGACTGTTTTAATTTTGATTCATGTGATCTTCTAGGTCGTATTATATCTCTGTCCTGGCATCCCTCTGGGAAACTGATTGCTGCTGGCATGATGGACATGATCAGAATCTTTGATGCTGAAGCAGGTAATGAGATGCAACTCTATCCTGAAGCGATTAGCACAGAGTCTACTGTCAGTTAAAATATTAAAAAAAGGGCTTAAGAAGATTAGTTTGGTGTCTGTTGAATGTGAAACTCTATGCATTTCTTAATGATTTGATTCTGATATTCTGCTGACCTCAGGCCACAGCACACACAGACTTCTGGTAGACAGAGGTTTTGGACCATCCAAGTGCAAAGAGGTTGTGGTTTGGAGCATCGCTTTCTTGTCTGACCACACGATCATCAGCGGCGATTCTGCAGGGAAGGTCCAGATCTGGGACGCACTCACAGGAACTCTGGTCAGAACTCACCCGGTCACCAAGTGGGACGTCATGGCTCTGTCTGTTTCACCGGTAAGTGCATAAGCAAGAATAAAAGGACACATTACACAGCTTGTAAAGGCACAGAATCAGTGACTTTCCTCATATTTAACAGGACGAGAGCAGCGTGTTAGCTGGGACGTCAGAGGGCACCGTCATCCAGTTTCAGTTCATCACCACCACTATGGACCAGCAGGATAAGGAGTGGGTTCGAACCAGGACCTTTAAGAATCACTCGCATGATGTGAGGGCGCTCGTCCACACAGAGAACGCTGTGGTTTCTGGAGGTCAGTGTGAGAGGAAACAAAGGAGAGCCCTCAAATCATTGTACTAAAATCTCCAAAATACAAGAGATAATGCGACCCTGCATCCCTCCCCTCCACATGATTCAGTTCAGCAGCTTATGATGTTTTTATGTTTGTGACCCTGTCAGGTATGGACACCCAGCTCGTAGTGCGACCCCTGCTGGACAAGGTGGAGAAGAACACCCACGAGTCAGCACTACACAGAATAGCTTTCCCACACGTAAGTTCATCATAGGCGAAAAACCTTGTCACAAATCATTAATTCAGTGTATACGAAAGCACCTTAAAGCTGCTGTGGGTCATGACTGTTTCCACGGCGACACGCTTACCTCTCTGTTTGTCTTTTCATGCAGAGAAATCTGGTTTGTTGCGCAAAGAAAGCAGGACTGCTGCTCTTCCAGTTCTCCGATCATTTAGAGCTGTGGCGACTAGGAGAGAGCGATGGACATGGTAAGGAAAACACACACACACACATCTACATAAATATTTATTATAATGAAAGAAATGTGGTGGTGAAAACTAAAGGAGATCTAATAAATAGCAAAAACAATGTAATAATTGTGCTTGTGACAGGAAAGCCTGGTGACAGCCTACCAGTGAAGAGAAAACCAGAGAAGCTGATCCAGCTGAAGAGGAAGGTGTGTACGGATATTTGGTTTTACATTGTAGAAATCTGATCTGTATACTGACTCTCAGCTTATTTAATTTTTGAGTTTAGAGGATTAAAAACTGATTGTGTGTGCTGACTTTTGCAGGGAGAGGATCACATCTGCAGCAGTGCTTTGTCTCCATGTGGAGGCTGGCTGGCGTATTCGACTCTCTCCACTGTCCGTCTCTACAGATTACAGTACAACAACAACATCAGTATCACCAAGGTGGGATCCTCAGCACTGACACTGCTACCCCCATACCCCGCTGTCTGTGTTAGTCATCTGTCACACTGCCATGATGTATAATGTATATAACTGAACCACCCGGGGCTCTTTCCTCTGTCTCCTTACTCCTCCTCCTCCTCCCTCCAGGTGTCAAAACTTCCCAAGGAGCTTCGCTCGGTCCACCAGCTCTGCTTCTCCTCTGACTCCTCCAAACTCTTTGCTTCCTCCAGCCATTCTTCAGTCATTGTTGTTGCTCTAAACCAGCTGGAGTGCAAATACCTTCATACTCTGAGACCCAAGTCAGGTGAGTCCAGGGACAGGCTATTAAGTAGTGTTATTGATGGACAGGTCCAAATGTTAACATTTTAGGAGCAGCTTTCTATTTTTTAATGTATAAAGCATGTTTGTGTGTGACGTCCAGGCTCCAGACAGCCGGTACACCTGCTGTGTGCCAGTGAGGACGGCAAATGGCTCGCAACAGCAAACACAGACTGTGAGATCCACGTCTACAACCTCCCCAAGCAAAAGGTGAGATGGAACTCACTTTCCCTCTACTTGATTGGTTCAAATGTAACCAAACCAACAGCAGTTAACTCCTTATGTCTTTGTATGTTTTGCAGCTTCATTGCACAGTTCCTGTGTACAGCTCCTGTCCCACTGCGATAGGCATCCACCCAACAACCAGCAACCTCGTTGTGGTGTATGCTGACCACCAGGTAAACCAATATAAGAGCACAAGCACAGCTAGTTTCCCCAAAGACGATATTGAGATAGATATCCTCTAATGCCGTTTCCTGCCGTGTCTGTGGTGCAGATCTTTGAGTACTCCCTGATCCAGAAGGAATACACAGATTGGAGTCGGAAGCTGCAGAAACAAGGACTTCACCATCTGTGGCTGGAGAGGGACACACCTGTCACCCACATCACCTTCAGCCCTAAAAACCCAGCTCACATCTTTCTGCATGACACGTTCATGTTCTGCATCATTGACCAGAGTCTGGTACGTGAGCTCTCGTTCAAACTGACACCAGTCTGCCATGGTGATTTAAAAAACCTTTTAAGACTGCCACTTTGCTCTCAGTGAAATATTTGTGTGTCTTTGTTTCCACATGCAGCCCCTCCCTGAAGCAAGGTCTATGCTCTACAATCAAATGACACTGAGGAGTCTCCCCGAACAAGAGAGGCTCAGGCAGTGCCATGCCTTTAAGATATGCAAGACTTTCAAGGTACCGTCATCACACTGAGCTGTGGAGCTTATATTTTATTACTACTATTTTCTCCTGGTCTACATCATTGTTGGAAAGTGAGGATAAAAAGCCTCTTTACTGACGTTTCCTGTTCTCGTCCGCAGCACCTCATGTGTGTAAGTTTACTGGAGGACCACTCTGTGGTCGTGGTGGAGCGCCCCCTGCTGGACATCATGTCTCAGCTGCCTGCACCGGTCCGGCAGAAGAAGTTTGCCACATAAATGAACTGACGCAGGTTTCCTGGAGGTGTTTCAGCCCAGAGGTTCATGTCCGAGGAAAGGATTGTTACTTTGTTTTGTTAATTCCCTGTAACTCTGTGTTACAACTTTGTAAACAATGATTTGATAAAATAATAAATAGAGCTATTTACTGTCATCCTTGTATTTGATATGCTGTTTGAGCAGAATCCTGTTCTTTAAATGTGACTTAACGTGCTAACATGTTGACTGAAATAATGCTTTAATCCAGCTCGTTTGTTGATCCTGGACCAATTCATCTTGAATAATGACATGCTTTTATTTTGAAAAATAAGTCAGAAAAGGTCAGATAAGTAGGGAGCTGAAACCAATGATCATGGATGGTATGTTGGGAACCTTTCTGGCATGCACCGATACAATGGAGCGATGCACAGAAGTCTCAAAGATGTAAAAGTCCACGAGGAGGTTTCCAACAGATGTGCAAAAGACTTTGCAGTGATAATCATGAGCCTGCTATTAAATCTCTTTAAAAAGCAGCTTAAATTAAATGAGCAGTTGCAGCAGTTAATAACTTATTTTAAAGTTTTAGTGTTCAAGTGACAAATTTCCAATGTAATGTCAAATTAAATGTCATATGTTCATATGTTCTGTCTCGTTAACTGTCATCAGAATCACTGAGATGAAACTACATTTAGTTTGGTTGTTTTCTTGTTTTATCATGGAGAAGAATGAATAACTTCATTATTAAATTATAATAGTGACTATTACACCAACAGATCACAGTTATTTTACAATAACCTACATTTTCAAAATTATAATATCAACACACTCTTGAGCATAAATTTATCATCCATGAATCTTAAAGCATCTTGGTCGTGATCAGCTGTCAATAAGCTGCACTTTTGCAGTTTGGGCTTAAGGACATGTTGCTATAACAACAGTTACATAGGATCTGATGTACAATCATCAGCGAATCAACACCATCTCAAACAATAGTTGGTCAACGACTTTGATTTCACTTCTCTGATTAGGGGAACGAGCCTGTCCACTTTTGCAAGCTGCTTGAAAAATGTTTTTTTCACACATTTAAATGAAATCAAAATCAGTGACGAACACGGGCAATCTTTGAAAAAAAAAAAAGACTTCAAATGACCCCTTTGAACCTGGCACATGTCAGCAGCAGCAGCAGCCCACTACATCATCTGTGGCGCAGCACCTTTTCAGACAGCCGATGGCACTGTTGAGCTACTTCAACGTGATTTCACACCAGTGAATTAGTGGCAAGTAGAGCTGTCATGTAGTCACCGGGTGGTAGTGTTTAGACGTGGGTATCTTTTCAGAAAATGAAAAACATTTGACCTGACATTAAATCACTTTATTGAGCAGTAAATACAGTGAAGTCGATAACAAATAAAGGCCTGGTAAGAGCAAAGAAGAGATTAAAGCTGGTTGAAATAAGAGATTACAGTCACACCCCTTCTGAAATCCAATAGTGGACAATTTAGGTGGGCTGGCAGACATCCAGCAAAATTCTGCCGCAGGCCAGAAAAGCCACAATAAGATACTATAATATGCTGTTACCTTTTATCACTGGGAGACCCAAACGTAGGTCAACGTAGGTCATTCCAGGTCAAGGTAGTATTTCCATGTTCCAAGTTCCTCTGAGAGGGTCTTGATGTGGTAACCGAGGGCAGGACCAGAACACGTGTGTGTGTGTGTGTGTGTGTGTGTGTGTGTGTGTGTATGTGTGTGTGTGTGGCATCTGGTGTATGTTTCAAAAACATCAGTACACATTTTAAATCTTTTGGCTTAGATGGAGAAAACTAAGCTAATGTTTACATAATCTATGCAGTCACATATAATCAGGGATCTCCCTGCCAAGTTCCCCTTGTCAATCACTTCATTTTGTTGTCTAGCATTACAACATTGCACTGTTGTAAAAGACACCATCATATAATATATCTAGCATATCTCGCATGTCTCTAGAATTGCCTCCACACTTGATCGCTGAGGTAAATTAGGGAACTTGTGCTTATGATTATGAAAATGGCAGATTTGAAAGTACCTAAACAAACTTGAATGGGGTAGATTAAATTTCCCTGAAAGGTCGGTGGAGTTGGCAAAAAGTCCATCAGAACTACAAAATGAACCACTCCCCGGCCTCCCCTGAAGAGCAAAGGAAGAATCTCAAATGAAAGGAAGAGCTGGTTATTACATATGGGAACTTGACAGAGGAGATCTGTTGACAGAGAACTTCACAAAACATAAAAATGTAACAGAGACACAAATAACACGCCTGTTTATTTTAATCAAAAGAAGAAGCAATTTAAGTTCTCTCTTTACTTTTTCTATGAGCATGTTCCAGTTGTTGGGAGAAGGTTTTCCACTTCCTGCAACTTTATACTGACAGAGCTCCTAACCTGTGCTCTTGTTATAAAAACCACACCGGAAATAATATGAAGCCTGACCATTTAAGTCGTGTCAAGAAAACCATTCAAATGTGTCAAAAGAGACTAAAAATAACAACATGTTTTGAATGAAACAGTAGCGATGCAAATTGAGATCATAATAAGGGTGTGATATGATACGGTGACATCATATGGAGGTCATTTGACTTACAAGGGAAAAAAGTTACTTACTGCAAGAGTACAGATAGAATATAGAATAATATGAATCATCATGTGAATCATACATTCACCACATATCAACCCCACTGAACGCACATCAGTCAAAGTAGTAGTAGTAGTAGTAGTAGTAGTGTCTACGTCATTTTTATTTATAGTGTAACTTGCACATTGTGGTTGTGATACAATAACCCCAGTTTAAAAATAGAAGGTCTGGCAGTCGTCATAACTTATGGGAAAGTTTGTCATGTTCTTGATGATTATGTAGGATGCCGTTGCCTCGTTACCAACTCGTACGTCTTTGGTAGATTTACTGCAGCTCAAAGACCACAACAGATGGACATTTTCTTATTCATGTGTCATTTCATGTGTCCTGTATTCTCAAACCCACTACACCTGTACAACTTTACAACTGTACCTAGACCCTACAAATCCTGAATAAATGAAGTTTTACGACAAGACTCAGGAACAAAACCATGACCTCGACCATGTCCCCACCTAAACATTAAGCACACCTTCTTTTTTCCACATACAAGAACCTCAGGAGCTCTAATCCCACAGAGTCAGCCGACACTGGTTCATCTCCAAACACCTCCATCCACTCACCTGTGATTTCTCACTTATCCCATCCATTGACCACCTTTCCTTCATCCCTCATCCCTCCCACACAATATCATCTTAGTTCACCTTCATCCATAACAGGCAACAAACCATTTTAACTCTATATCCAAATTGGTGTGGTCTCTGTTAGTGAAATTTATTTAAAGGCCGTACTCTAACTACTCATGACTGCTCAAGGTTTCTGCCTCTTAACGGAAGTTTTTCCTTGCCACCGTCGCCAAGTTCATGGTGGGAATAGTTGAGTCTATTATAAAGAGTATAGACCTGCTCTGTATACAAAGTGTCATGAGGTAACTTCTGTTACGATGTGGCACTATATAAATAAAACTGAACTGATTTAATTTGAACATATTTCACGATATTTATCAGTGTATTTTTGGATCATTGTTCAGATAGTAATCCGGCCTTGAGAATTCCAACATCAGCTTTGTATATCGAAAACACACAGACAATTTGTTTCCCATAAAATATGTTTCTTTATTTTTGCTTCAAAGAAGCTGAACTTTTAAGTCTTTATCAGACTTAGTCCCACTGGGACAAACCTACAAGATATTCGACATAAATAAATACAGAGTCTTCTTCATCTGCTTAGCATTCAAAAGCCTTCAAATCCTCAAACATGTAATATGCAAAACAAACCAAATAAATAGATATTAAAATATTATTAGCGTGTAAAATATTATATATCAAAACTATACAATAGCTATGTAGTTCGATGACAAGGCCATCAATATGAAAAGAACTCAACAGTTTACATTATCTGCAGTATGCAGAGCAGTAAACTAGTCATAATAAAGAGCGAACAGGGCCTATAACGACCTACAAAAGACACTTCAGACTTCAGAGGTGTCATCTTTGTGATAATAACTAGGCCTACAAAAATAGGCTGATGTGACTTTGACTTTTAAAGCTTCATTAATAATCTCAGGGGTGTTGGCTGTGCATTAAGGCTGAGCCAACACTCACACTGTAAGACTTGACACCCCTGAGTTAGACTTTCTCGAGAACTTGGTGCATTTTAAAACAAACACATGAACCGCCGTAACAGCAGGTCTCCATAGATCCCCTCTAAGAGGAGGAGGTTTTGACTCTGGCGCAGGTACAGCCCACAGCTACTTTCAGGGTAACAGGCTTCAAAGAGTATTTCTTTCCATCATCGCAGAGCTCCCTCTTGAGAAACACCCTGCTCTGCTCGATGGGGACTGAGTTGTAGTCGTAGCTCTCCACTGGGAGTGGTCTCTTGTCCGTGTCTAAGTCGTCCTGGATGAGGATGCACCCAGAACACAGACACTGAGCCTCTGTGTAGGTGGAAGGAAAGTGATCCTTCAGTGTTTTAAGTCTGGAAAAGAAGAAGATGAGCGTGTAAGCAGCGTATCCAAAGACATCCAATACAATTATGCATCAAATCTACAGGTTAAATTGAACTGACTGGCAGTAACAACACATTTTGAGACTCATAGCGATATTCTGACAGTAGTAAGTGAACTAGGTTTCATTTGGAGGGTCCCCAGGAACCCAAGACCCTACAGCTATACTGCCGTTGAGACCAGAACATCCTTCGTGATGACACCATTCGTGACTACAACGCCTCTGTAAAGTCCTGCTACTGTACCAGGAACAGCACAGTGGAGCACGGGTTTACGGGATCAGGATCAGATCACCAGATCAAAGAAGGAAATAAGCATGTGGCGCACTGCAACTTGTATTTTTAGGTGAATTTTTTTTTGCTCTTTGATGTGGCTCTAGAAGATGACAGCACTCATCCTGCCGCTCTGTCTGGTTTACCTGAGACTGTCGGTGGTTTTTCATTGTTCCCTCCCCTTAAACTGATCAGTGGTTTTATGCAGAAAGAACAGAGTAAAAAATACAATATGTCCCTCTGAAGTGTTGAGGAGTATAAGTTAAGCATTGCATACAATGGAAATACTAACATACTGTGCAAGTACTCGTGTACTTTTTTACTTTTCACCACTGCCATCCTGTCAAAAACTACACTCAACAAAAATATGAAAACTACACTTTTATTTTTGCTCCTATTTTGAGTCATCACGACTCAAAATAGGAGCAAAAATAAAAGTGTAGTTTTCAAGAAAAAATATAAAACTTTCCTCTATGCACACAAAAGTTGGGCATACCAAAAAAGTTCTGCGCGACATTCCACAGGGTACAAACTAACAACCTTTCCACTGACTGGTTTAATGATCCATTTGAGATCTATGTCTCTGAGAGAAATTATACAACTACAGTTTACATAGTGCACATAGAGGCTTGCGAGGCACAGACGGTTCCCAAACAGGTTAAACCTGTTTGGCATTAGTTTATGATCATCATGCTGGAGGGCAGGACTCTTGTAAAAAAAATAATCAATGACTTTAAGTGTGTAGTTTGATAAACTTGTTCAGCTCTTTGGTCCTAAAGATGAGAACAAGATCCAGGAGGAGCAAGGAGGAGCAAGAAATCTTTAAGGATAACTACAAGTAAACTCTCTAATCATTAACAAACAGTTAATGAAGTGTAACATATCAGCGATAACACTTTTCACTCAGGGGAGGCAACGCACGTCATTCCCTGTGGTTTAGCGCCAACAAAGGTGCAATCACAGCAGAGGGACTTTCCCCTCTCTCTAAAAAGGTGTGGTGTGGCGCGTCTGAGCGCCACTCCAGGTGTACAAAATCACAACTACTAATTAACGCAAGAACGCAACACAGAAAAGATGATGCAAACACGCAAATGCAACATCAGGAATTTGAGTATTGTGCAAATAATCATGAGTTATCGTATCGAGTTTTTTTTTTATTTAATTTTTTATTGCTGCACCTTTAACTACGTGCAGACACGCAGGGTGGAGTTGAATTTAAATGACATGTTCAATGTGGTTATGTGGTGTCGGATTATTATTAGAGAAAACCACATGCAAACTGTGTGATTGATGAAAGGCTCTAACATAAACACTAAAATATTCTGAGACTCTTTTCTATCTTAAAGTACAGAAGGATGGAGAGGTGTTCAAAGTTTAAAGAACTACAACAGCTTCCCCCTGTGCTCACTGTTCACATCTGACCACTGACTGACACAAAACAGCCCTGATCCATTCATGTAAAAGTTATAAAATATATGAAAATGGATGTTACTCACATGTATCTCCAGGGGGACACGGACCTGCCGCTGATGTGAGCGGGTGTCGCCTGCTGGAAAAGCGCGACGGGGCATGAGGCAGGTGTGTCAGGTGCCTGAGAAGGTGAAGGGTCCGCAGGCTGCGGGTAGTGCGTCCTCAGCTTCCTCTCTGCTGCCCCAGTCAGCTCGTGTTCATCATAGCACCGGTACATCTTGTTCGTCCACACGGACGCGATTAAAAGTCCGAAGATGAGAATCTGTGGAGGAGACAGACGGGCAGACAGCTGATGAGTGATGGAGGGTAGCAGAGCGCAGAGTCTCCTCAGCAGCTGTCCTGTCTGTGTGTGTCACTCACCTGCTTCAAGTCCATCCTCTGTCTTTCTCCGTGTGTGTGCGTGTGTTTGTGTGTGTCTCTTCTGTCTCTGACCGTTTACGAGGGGATCTGCTTTGCTTTAAACTTGCCGTCATGTTAAACCCGTCCACTATTTATCCTCTGCACCTGGGGAAAAACCAGCGGCATGAGGAAATGGAAAGGCTATTTAGTTTCTCGACTTCCTCTTTTTGAAGAGAAAGTAAGCTGCTGTGTAGGTGTGAGGGCAGGAATGCATCATACAGTGCGTAGCCCCAGGAAGTTTCTCCTCTCACACACAAGCACACACACACACACACACACACAACATACATAGTACATACAGTGCAGCCAGGTTGATGACATAATAAAAAAACAAAACAAAACATGTGGAGGCTTCATGGTTGTCATCATTTCTATTCCATCATTAGTCATCATCACTATTATTATATATAGTATATATAGTATGCATGTGTGTTAAGTAAGCTCATTTATTTGACACTTTGATATGAAAAATCTTCATTTTATATGTGTGTGTGTGTGTGTGTGTGTATCTAAGAACAAAAGCAAATTCAACTTGATTTCTTCTTTTTTTCGCACAAACTCATGCTTACATTCACTCCTGCGGGCCAACTTAAAAATCACCAAGTATATAATTATGTAATTATATACTTGACAGTCAGATTAACTTGCATGTGTCTGGAAGGAAGCTGGAGAGCCCAGAGAGAACACAGAAAGGTCAAAGCCGCAAAAACCCACAAACTTCTTGCTGTTGAAGCTCACCACTGCACCACCGTGCTGCCCTTTTATTCATTTCATCAGAACTCTCAGAAACAAAACAATAAAAGCTTTATTCATTTTGTTTTAGAACACTCAGACATCAGCTTATTCACAGAAATAAAGTTATTAAATGATTCAGAATAGTCAAAAATGAAAACTATTTAAACATCAGACACTCAGAAATAAACAAAACACTTTATCTAATTGTGTCTTTCAGAGCATTGAGGGGTTAAGACGAGCTTCTGACATGGAAACACAAAACATTAACAACATAACAGTTGCAATCCTTGTATCTGGAGAATTATTTAAACTTGAGTTAGTTAGAAATTCCACAACTGTCTGTGTCACACTGTGTCACACTCATGATGTAATGCAACCTCCCTGAATGCCATGTTGTAAACACCGGGGAGGCTGAGATCTAAAAATAGCAGTGTTTGTTATTACCATCATCATCATCATCATTTTTTTTTGTCTCCCTTAGTTTATCTTTGCCAGGAGATTTTCCAGCAGCGCTTTGTATAGTATGGCCCAGTAACAACAATGCCAAGTGTCCTCTGAAGCAGATAGGGTGGCAGCTATTATTAGAAAACCTTTGTAGCTACAATTCAATGGTTTTGAGGCTCAAGAGAGTCTTCATTGTCTCTTCTACAGGAGTATTTTATTATTTTTGAGAGGTTGCGTAGATTTTTGAAATCTGAGATAATACAACTGGACTCATTAAAGTTCAGATTTCAGATTTCATTGAATGTTTTGGATCCAAAGAGGAAGTGCATCGCTCTTTCTGGCTTTCTCCACCTCACATATTGAACAGTGACCATGTGTTCTGTTTTCTTTTGGTTGTCATGGTGTTTTGTGTCTTCCTTTTTTTAGTGCCAGAGAGATATTTTGTGAATTCATAATCTATTTTTAGGGTCAGATAACGTTCTGATCTACTTTGGCTTTTGGTTTCTTCTTGTTCCCAACAGGATGTTGTTTTAATTTTTTACACTGCATCATAATTTGGGAAAGTCTGATTGATGTTTACACAGCAGTTTTGTTTGTTTTGTGAGAGGGTGGAGTTAGTCTTAGGGACTATTTTCTGGACTCACCTTTTGGGTTTGGAGGGTATCTAGGTTGCTGGATTTAAGGTGATTAACACATTTGACACTCTTTTTAATGTTTATTATCAGTTTAATTAGTCTCTTAGAGCATTTAATGCCATGTTGAACTATCTCTCTCAGCGAGTGATGCAATAAGGGAACAGGAGCTGTCATTGAAAACTGGGTTTTCATTCACCTCGCAAAAATGCAAAAACAATATAAACTTTAATAGGCCTATAAAAGAGGTCAATAAAATATATTCATACTCAATATAAAAGCAACTAAACAAGGTGTTAACTGAACTGAACCGCTGATACAATGACAAACGGGGAAACATATGTGAAAGTAGTTTGACCAAACCAAGTGAGGAGTAAAAAAAAAAAGGTAGACACCAACTACAACTAAATACAAAGTGAAACTTACTATAGTCAAATCAACTCGTGACAGTGCAGCATGTGATTTGACCCGATGACCTTCAGAATGTGTTGTTCAAAAGTTTTTGTTGTTGTTGTAGGATTGCTTTACCGACTGATCAACCTCAGAAGTGTGGATTCAGGATGGATTATAGAAACTTTTTATCTGGTCACATAATATTTGTATCATGCAAATTTAGATTTATTTAGATTTTGCATATGATGTGTGCTGCCGTTGCAGTCATAATTGGTAAAGTAGACATAAGGCGACCTGATAATTAGTAAAAATTATTAATCACATTAAAACAGTCAAAAGTAGTTTCTTAAATTTGCATCCCGCTGTTTTAATAATTCATTTAGTTTAAATAAAAAAACTCAGAAAGTGACCCCAAGCTTCTACCTGTTGTTTTTCAACATTGTGTGAACTTTGTGTGTATTTAAAGCACTACTTTAAATAGAAGAGCACACATGACAAAAGCACTGCTAATTTTGAAAAAATTGTTTCGAGAGAGTGATCCTATCTGATGTTGCTGTGAAAAACCGGAACAAAAGTAAGATGGATTAGCTGATCTTTTTTTTTTTTTTTTAAAGAGTCCTCAGTCTTCAGACACTCATTTGGCTCCACCAGGAAGGAAATGCTCACCACAATAACTTTATAGACAGGTGAACACTGATTGCAGGTGTGTCACAGGGCGCCAACTCAAGCCTCCTGCATGATTCACTTTCCTGCGACCAGCAACTCAACATCTGCTGCCTCTAAATTTATCCGTACAGGATTTTTTTTACATTGAACGTTTCCCTTTTTATCTTTTACCTTTTCAGACTTGATTTGTTATCATTTATTTTTTTATCCACCAACTTACACTACCAAATACTTTGTTACACTGGCAGGGTTAAGGTTTTAAATTCATTAAAGTGAGGCGACGTTCCCTTCCTCATCATAGTTATAAAAATAACTGATAAACACCGATTGTTGGTGGTTAAAAAAACAAGAAAACACTGACTGCTGTGCGTAAAGTCTGACATTTTGGTGACACTTCCAACCACTTCAACTTCCTCCTGTGGACTTTGTGGCTCTTTGACATTGTCACACTACTTCCTTCTTTACTTTTGATGGACAAACATCATAAAACCAACTCTTGCCAGTCACTTTAATATAAATAAATGTCATTTTTTGGCATTTACTGAGCATTCTCTGGGAGGACAGGTTATCAGCGAACAGACCCGCCACGTGTGTCATCATTATCAGTGTGATTTCTTCATTCCTCTTTCTACACACATATATTTCAGGTTTCTGGTCACCCAGCTCCTTAGACTCACGTCATTCAAATACCAAAGTTCACTCGCAAAATCTTTAACATTTAACCAGGCGGGTGTGTCCACCTGTCTACTGGGTGATTGTGTGATGTAATCAGCCACTTGAGGCACTACATCACTGGTCTTGTTTTTTTTTTTTGGACACAGAAATGAAAGTGGACCTTTTGACAAACTGAGCCAGGGACAAGTGGAATATCAGTATGAACACTGGCGCTAACTCGGTCGGCACAAAGTTTGAGGTCCCAGACATCACACTCAAAAAGCAGAAGGTAGAATAGAATAGAATAGAACAGAATAGGTGCTTCCTCCTGACCACTAACTGCAGCTATTTTTGCTTGTTGGCTGTGATGATGGCCAGATTGCAGATCTACCAACAGTGGGTTTGTAAAGTTAATGCCAAATTTCTGACTCTGGAATGATTTAACTGTTTTTTGGTTACAGTTATTTCTGTTATTTTACAAATAAATTCCACCACAGGCTCAATGAATCCATTGATGTCCTCCGTGACGCTGATGGTGGGTGAATGTGCTCCAGACTGCAGTCTTTCATTGGTCTGCCCATTTTCTGACCGCCTCAGTGGGGGCTGGCATCAAAGTTTGATTACATGCTCCTCCTCTGCAAGATGACTGCACGTTCACACTTCCTGAATGCTGTTTTTGAATAGCGTGTAGCACTGATGGACAGCGTTTGTTCCTCTTTTGGTGTCAGTATGGTTAGATAGAAGTTGGGCACAATCTTCTTCAGGTTAAACTGACTGAAGTCTCCAGCGACAATTAGTACGTGAAGTTTAGTTGGTGAAGTTTAAACAATTCTCCTCCCGCTTGCTGCTTGTATGATTATGAAGCCTTCTTAGCTGGTGAGGCATTTTTACAGGTGAGCACTGGATCATGGAGAAAAAAGGTGCACACACACTTGGATGCTCTAATGTAACCTAAAATTGTTTCACTCACTTTAAACATTAATTTCTCACTTTCTTTCTTACTTATGTTACAACGAAGAGTGTGTAAATGTGTGTGTCTATTGGGGCATTTGGTCAATAAGAAGGCTCATCTATCAATAGCAGGGGAATGTCCTCGTGTCAGGGGCATTCACAGTTAACTTTCCACTGGTTAGTCCCCTTGAAGTGTATTGAACAGTGCGAAGACTAAGTGGAGACACTAAACATTAATGTGTTTTCCTTATGTACGCAAAGCAGGGAATTCTGTGAAACTGTAACAGGCAGCTAATGGCAGTCAAACCAATGATACATTACTAGACTAGACATTACTCACTGTTTGCTCCACAGTACTTGGAAGTGCTTAGGACTGTCTGAGATGGAGGTCTGTTAGACAGCCTGCCTACAAAATATGACAATAGTGCATTACTTCTAGTTTATCAGGAACTAGTCTGTCTGGAGAAATAACTCGTGAGTTCAATGCCATTGTAATTTTTCTAACTTTTTCTAAACTCAAATAACTTTTAAAAAATCCAAGTTCATTTGAATAAACCCTATAAAGCTTTGACTTACTGTATTTAGCACGTGTATCCTTCCTTTTCACTTCAGGATCCTTCAGAAAGCAGTCGCCAACCAGCTGTGTCACACAGGGTACACATCATAGCAAAGTCACACCATTGGTGAGTTACAAATGGCCTACTTGCATCAGACAAAGGAATTGTCTCTGTACTTAATAGATCTTAGTCAGTGCTGCATTCAACACCATTGACAATCACATCCTATTACAGATATTTAAACACCTATTTGGCATTAAAGGACCCTCCCTAAACTGGTTTAAGTCCTATTTATTAGATGGATATTAATTTGTAATCATGGAGTACCACAAGGTTCTGTGCTTGGACCAATGCTATTCACTATATGTATATATGAAGATGTACAATTTGAGGTTTATACCTCTATTTCAGTATATTTCAGAGCTTACTCATTACTTACACATTAATTTATTAAAAACATATGAAAACACACTGTATTGTTTAAAAGTAAGCCCTGATTGACAAGCCGAAACCATTTGGAACCTCCTTCATAGTGTTATTTATTTGTTCTGAATACCAGGTGAGTGATAAATATCTCCACACGCCGACACGTCAACAATTTGGGGACAGTGCTCCTACAGATAAACAGAACTTTCCACTGCGCTTGCTCTTGCAGGGTTGTTTGTTTATTCAGTCGTATGCAAATTTCTGGTTCAGATAAAGGTCACCGTTAAGGGAACTCCGAAAGGAATTCGTGTAATGCAAAACACCTCCTGCATCCCAACTCTCTCACGTATGAACTTGCCAGAGTCGGAAAGAAATGTTGGCATGACCTTTGTATGATTTTAGTGGCTTCAAGCAGTTCCGCAGGTGCGGTGGCACCAACAGTGGCCACAAAATGTGCACAAACCCTCTCTAGAGCCAGTGTTTAGTTTGGACTTCATGAAAGATCCGTGGCGTCTGTAGATTCATTATAAGGTAACAAACACAACAACTGACATGAAAAACATCTTCCACATTCTGTTAATAGAGCCTCTAAATGTAACTTAGCTCTTATTTATTTGCACTTAACTGCAAGGGCCCTGTGTCTTGATGATAAACTCTTTTAGCAAATCGATTATTTATCATCTTTAAATACTAATTTGGTTTCAAGGTGCTCGTACTCCTAAAGTTTAATTCTTGGTTCTAAATTTGCCAAAACAAAAACACCATCTCAAGAAACAGTCAGTCGAATGTTGAGTGTTTTGGGAAATGAAGGTTTGCCAGATTGCTAAGATAATTAAGTCCCAGACACACAACTTCTTAAGGGGATAAAGCACAACAGACTGTTTGAGAGACGGCCCTCAGTTGGCTGGTTCTTTCAGTGGTACGTGCCAAATACAAATTCCTATTAATTCACAACAGTGACAGCACTTCAGAATGCTCAGAGACCTTCTGTGGAGCCTACAATTATGCTAAATGCTTATATGCTTATATGTATTTAACATCTTCACAATCTTTGTGTTAGAGCATGAAACAGACTACAGTTAAGGCTTGTACGAACGTTGTTAGTTCTGCAACTAAGTATTGGAGAAATTTTGACCCAATGGTAGCCAAGAAAGTCATCAGTATTAATCCTCAGGGGACCATGAATGTCATTTACAGTCTGGACCAACTGAACAAAGAAAAGCAACCAACGGTGCCATAGCAAATGCTGCTAGCATGGCTAAAGACAACAAGTCTAAACTTGAACTTGCTGCCAAGCCTAATAATTAAAACAATTTTTATGACTTCAATAGAATGACATGTCCGCTTTCATCAGAAAAATAGACGGTAGTAAAATGGAACATTTCACAACACTGTGCCCGGCTTTTGCAACACTGTACGAGTTATTACAGGGTTGTTCTGAACAAATGCCATGGCTCAGTGAGGCCGACAAGATTTAAGCCCTGAGTGATCCTGGTTATCTTTAGCATATTTTAGTATCTGCTCCCCTCCTATTTGTCCACATATTTGATACGGAGACAGTCCGATCGCAGCCTCCGGTCCCTGGACTTCATCTCGTTTTCCATCCCGTCAGTCCGTACGGAACTTGGCAAGAAGGCGTTCTCCTATGCCGCGCCTGCCACCTGGAACATGCTGCAGCAGAGGCTGAAGCTGTCCAGCTTTATTCCCTTAGGGGATTTCAAATTGCTTATAGGAAGGCTGATGAGACAGTCTGTGGGGGTCTGCACATGTACTTAACCAGTCATATCTTCTTGCACTTTGTAGTTAGCACTACACTATTTAATGTTTGCGTTCTGTGTTATGTTTCCTGTACGTTCAGTTAGTCTGTAACTTTGTGTTTTGCTGCTGCCTACCCAGAACAGGTCTCTCTTGTAAATGAGACCCTGGGTCTCAATGAGATTTACCTGTATAAATAAAGGCTAATAAAAATAAATAAAATAAAATCTACTCCACAATGATGTTTCTAAAAATGTTTCCATACACGTGCGTGACTGAATCTGTATTGATATACTCCCCTTTGTCTCCCACAACGGCAGAGAAAAACCAGGCACCAACCGACCTTCTCTTTATCAAAATAGTTTATTTAGAAGGCTTTTGTCACAAAAGCAAGACATCTTGTCTCTAAATGTCCCCGTTCCACCGCTCATACGTCTCCAACTAAAAATGTGACACAAATAAAACATCAGGTTTTTCACTTAAGAGCTAAGAAGAAAAACAAAAATTCTGCAGGTTTAAAAAAAAAAAAGAAAAAGAAGCAATACTTCACATCACTGTTGTCTATAATCATACGCTTGAAAGAATCTGATGACTTGCTATTATTGTACAAGGTGTGACAGTGAACACTGCCCTAAAACACAGAACGCAGACGAGTCATTGGTTAAAGATGGGCCCCGCTGTAAACAAAGCATGGCCTTGTGATCGCTTACAGTGGCTGGATATAGATGCTCAAGAATTTGTAGATTTATACAAAGAAGCCTTGTGAAGCCCTGTGGGCTGTCAGTACCCTGTAGAGCTGACCCAACAGTCACATCACTCCACACGGAGGAAACAAAAGAAAACATGTGAGAGAACAAGACGATAAAAGGGGGCAGAGAAAGACAGAAGTAGTAGATTCGACGTGTGTATAAATCTGTCATTCGTCACACCACGTGAGGAAGATGCTTCCTCTTCACTGAAGGAACAAAGTGAGAAGCAAGTGATCAAGTACACCTTACTACCCCTCCTGTTTCTGGACTGTGAAGTACACTCCGTTCCTGAGACGTCCCTCCCTCACCAAATGCCCAAATGTTTCCTCCTGTTTCTAGTTGATGAGGTAAACTGCAGCTGAGACATTCAAAGACCTTTAAGGAGAGCTAAAGTCGGGCATATGGGAGTGAACAACACTCTAGAATGGAGCGGAGCCAAACCTCTTCTGAGGGCAAACAAGCAGAAGATGGTTTTTCGTGGCGACCACTTCCTGTTCACTTACACAATAGCCTTTATACATGAACCATACAACATTTTTATATGTCCACTGAAGGCAGGGGAAAAAACGCTCCATCCCGTGACCCTCGCTGTATTCCGGCTCACAAGGCTGCACAGGCAGGCAGGCAGACTGGCGAACAGGTGAGGAAGGGCGCTTCCTTTTATTTGGCGGGGATCTTTGCTCGTTTCCGGGCGATGGCGTCCTCCACGGCCTTCAGTTGTTTCAGCAGCTCCTCGCGGCGGGACAGTGTGTTACTTGGTTTGTTGGAGCCCGAGCCGGAGCCGGAGCCCGAGCCGGCGGCTGAAGCGGAGCCCGGGATGGCCGGCTTGCCCATCGGCGGTGCTGGGCCTTTCCCGGAAGATTTGGGGGGCGGCGACAGTGGCCGTTTTCTAAGGAAGAGGAACAAGAGTTTGGGTTAAATTTTTACTTTTGACAGCTCATGCAAACAAGAACAGAAACAAACTTGAGCGAGGGGTAAATCCCCTAAACCAGACTAAAAAAAAGAGAGAAAAACCCAATTATAAACAGCAGCAATATAAATACACAGACACGAAACGGCCATTAGCGCATTGTTCTCACACACTATTGTATTCACCAGAATTGAGTAACCAGCCACAGCGATACTAATCCTAGTTTCAGCAAAAGTACAAACTAAAACTGGTTTCACCTGCTCCGCGTGGTACTGTTGCATAGACAAGTGAAAAGGCTAGTTGAAAAACAAAGCTAAGCTTATTTATTTATGACCTGCATATATAAACACACTCTACTAGTTTGGCCCCTGAAAACTTATGTTAAAGTTCTGTTACATCTTCAGTGATTTCTTGTTAAACAGTTGATTTCTTTTGATTGGGAAGCTGATGTTTCCTAGCGAGCGACTGATCGATAACTTCACACACAAACTGGCGCAACTATTTCCAATATCTGTTCTATCCCGTGAGCTTTTTTTAAAAAACGAAACCACGAACTCATGATTTATTTTGACAGATCCGGGAGGAATCAAAGGGCAGCCACAAAGGCTGAGTGCAACTGACAGTGTTGGGGAAGTGAGAAAGTACTGAGAGTCGTACTAATGCATTGTTGTCTTTGGTCTTTTAGCAAAATTTGCTGACAAGAAGTAAAATACAGAATATTCCAACCTTCTCCTTTAATGGAAAAGAGAATGAAAGTCGCATTCAAGTACAAAACTGCTTACACAGTGTAAATATTACAGATAACGGGACTGTCGTGACTAAAAACAGCTAATTCAGACGGTTTTCATTACTCTCCTCGATCTAGTGAATATAGAAGATACAAGAAGGACTGGGTGATATACTAATGAGCAGTGTTAGCTATATAAAGTACAAATTTTTAACAGTCTTAAATGTTCCAAACATAAATTTGATTATTGGTAGTTAGGAAGTATGACTGACATGCAGTACACATATGGTGACAGCTATCATGAAACTTAACATGATTCAATATTAGTCATGTCATGTCATATGTTCGCGTTAATAAAAATACATATTCAGGATATGAACATCTATTTTGAGCCGAGGTCTATTACAAAGCATCTGCTTCTTGCTGGGAAATTTGTGCAAGAGCCAGTGAATATAATAAATGTGTTGTAATGTTTTTGGGCTTGTGTCGCATGTTCCTCATTTTAACTCACACGTGTCACTTCAAACTGAATGCTCTGAAAAGTCTGAAGAAAAAGGTTGGTTGATGTGTCAGAAGCAAAAGTGGACTTCATAATTTCCACACTCCCACCCAAAAGCTACTTCAAACCTATTTTTGACTTCTGTTGTTGAATAATCGAGAATAAATGGCTCATGGTTGCACCAACCTGTCTCCCTGGGGGGGCATGGGTCGGGGCCCTTGGCCTCTGGGTCGATCCATTCGAGGGGAGAGCGGGGGTCTGCCGGGTAGCCTCTTATCACGGCCTGAAAAAACATAAGTTTCACAGTGACTGAGGCTGTCAGGACGGGACGGAAATGAAATGTGGCTTTTGAAGTGAGTTAATCATTGTGGTTCTGGAGTCTACAGAGATGTTAGAGGTACACCGGCAGCGTAGTCCGTGAAAGTTTTCAAAAAATGCCTCGACTTCCACATCGTGAGGGAAATTCGGATGTGGCCTCGTGCGTGTGTGTAATAGAGATTTAATGAACAGAGTGGACAGCGATTTTAACAACCTGAACGTCCAAATCTGGAGCAGAACAAGAAGTAATCAAACCATAGTGACCTCCATGACGTGTGTTTGTTTGTTTGACTCGTATATGCAGTTCCCACTTGTACTTGTATATTAGGTAATCTGTAAGTATACCTAAAAAAACAATTAGTCACACTGGTTTTATATTTTCATAGTCAGTATTTCTTTACTACATTTGATTGATCTGTCTTTATTATCAGAGTATATACCGCAGTCCTTTTAAAAGGAGCTGTAATTCTTGAATTCTTCACTCTTGATCCAGAGATTTTAACCAACTTTACACCTGTTCACAGACCTATCAGCAGTTATTGTCCTCAGTTACTGAATGTTGAGAGTGTTGTTAAGAGAAGGTGATGTAACACAGTGGTAAACAAGCCTCTGTCACCTTGTTTTGGAAGTGTTGTGTCCACGCTTAAAACTATGAATGTATTTTTCCAACAAACCAGACTATTGTGACAAGCTAATCACAGGATTAAAGGTTATGTTATGAACTGCTACATAAAACAAGTCAGATTTATCCTAATCCCTGATACTAAGTTAATGAATCATGAAACTTTTTGTTATTTTCCATTATCAATCAATCTAAAGAGGATGTTGTTCAGTTTATAAAAAGTAAAATGTATTAGAGTATTTATGGTAAAACTTGAGTGCACTGCAGAAATTTGAAATATATTCCAACAAGTAACCATTATCATGTTTAATGTCTCCTGTTTATAACCAAAATCCATGAAAATCAGTTTAGATTTAACAAAGTTACAGTCAACAGTGAAGTTGGCATCTCTCAATAGACACTGTTTTGTTGACTAGTGGACTAGTAGACTTTGACCTCTCCAATATGGCGACCGCACACATGCATCATGGTGACATAAAGCTGCCAGCTGCCAATGCTCCGACTCCCTTACAGTTAAGATGGCAGAGAAACAGGATTTATTCAACTTGTATCGTGTGGATCATAACGTACACAGTATGGAATTAATCTGCTTTCTCAAACCATGTGAGCACACAGTCCTATATGTGCACAAAAAACATGAGGCCGACTGGTCCAGTAGTATGTAAGCCTCACATTATAGGATCTGAAACCAGCCAATAACTGGCATGTTTAATAGATAAATCATAAAAGGATTTAGCAACTATTAAACCTTTATGAAATCATTTGAATTCTGCTCTTCATTTAGCACCAAGCAACATACAGCAGTTACCAGAAATTGAAAGATTGTGAATAAAATGTTGATGCGTGTAAAGATCTCTTAATCCAGAATATTCCACTGCTCACCACTGACCACTGATTTCAGCAATTTCTCCACAATAAATCAGTAACGATACAGATGACACATGTTTGTACTTGTGTAGAATCTGAAGTGCCAAATTTATTCAGGTAAAAGGCTGACAGAGTATAGGATGTGTGCATGTTTCTCACCTCTGTCTGGAGACATGGCCATTCTCTTGCTGAGGGGGGAACCTGGCCTGTCTTTGTCTGAAGGCAGGTACCTCTTCCTGTTGCCTTTATCCCCCTGCTGCTGGAGAGTGCAAAAACAAGAAAACAGTGAATTTCGATTTGCAGGTAGATTCACACAGTATTTTTCAGAGGAAATATATCTACACACGTGTCCACGTAAATATGGAACAAAACTAGCTGAGCGGAGAGTTTATAGAAAACCCGCTTCATACAAGTTAACGAGCATTTTTAAAAAAATAGCACCTCATTTTGGGAATTACGCAAGATGAGAGATGAGAAGATTGATATCACCCTCTTCTACAATAAATCTGAAGCCAGAGCGTGTTGATTAGCTTAGCATAGCTAAAGACTCAAAGCGGGGAAAGCAGCTTGCCTGGCTCTGACCAAAAGCAACAAAATTAAATGTGGTTTTATGGCGGGTTATGTGCTGGAGCAGTGACTTTGTGGACTGGACTGTATTTAACCTCCTCTGCATGAACACCAACATTACAGTCTTTCAGAGGCTGTGGCAGAAGATTTAAGTGAAGACTCTGGTATCATATGAAACTCAGAGACTTAAGGCATTCATGGGCCATCCCAGCCATGTCATTCTGTCTAAAGGATGCTCCAAAGTTAGGCTAAATTTGGGTCATCCTGACACGACTACAAGTAGAAAGTCAGAAAATGTTTTGGGTGAATAGACACTATAAATATAGAAAGAGGAGCAGTAGTAACCTTGTTGAGGAGGGTGAGTTTAATGTCTTTGTGGGAACCTGAACCTCCATAGTTTCCTGGGGGACCCATGGCGCCAGGTGGGGGGTGTATAGGGTGGCCACCCCTGCTACCAGGTCCCGATCTGGGCATGGGGTTGCCTCCTCTAGGTGGGGCGCCAGATGGGTCGATCTTCCTGCGGTCCTCCCTGAAGGGTTCATCTTTTTTTGACGGCCTCTCTGTGATGAGAACAGGAACACAACTGATGTATTTAGAGAAAAACTCTTATTAATTTATACATATTATGAAGTTTAAATAAATATGTTGAAGGATAAATATGGAAATATCCGACTTAAACACACCTCTTTGCTGTTAAGCTCAACATCTATGAAACTCATACTCATACCACCACAGATGTTTTATATTAAAATTCTTCCAGTAACTCATTGACTCATTGGGGATAACTCATGCCTTTTTCTCTGAGAGATCTACGGGAAGTGTTGAGTCTAACTTATAATAAACAGCAAACGTGCTGTTGTGAGACTTTTGTAGAATTTGTTTTGAATGAAATAGATAACAAATAATAAAAAGAGGAACTGAAAGCAGCAGAGACTTGCTGTACTGGTTGAATTAGCACCAAGGAAATGTACATTATGTTGAATTTACCATGAGCTAATGGGGTACAGGCGATAGATATCGCAAAATATTTCAAATATATATCAAAATATTTACCCAGCCTTTATTTATTTGTGGTGGTAATCATTTGAGACTTTTTTGTTGCTGTTGTATATCAGCATGTCTATGTTGCCCACACTAACCCCTGTTCTTGTCTCTGCCGTGTGGAGGCCGGTCCCGTGCAGGCCCTCGCTCTTTGCGGGGGTGATTTGGCGTGGGTGAGCGGGAGCTGGCAGAGGACACGGGGCTGGCCAGGTCAGCGTACATGTCATCCGAGTCTGCGCTGCGCACAGAGCTGCTGCTCGACGACGCCGACGACACCGATGACACACTGCTCACGCTCAGCGATCTGCGGCGAGAGGCGACAGTTTGACAGTTTATGAGCTGCTGGTTCTCATGTTATTACTGTTGTGTATACACAACAGTCCCTCATGTAAACGTACACACTTATATAATTATTATAATTATCATACCTGGATTTTCTAGAGGGTTTCCCAACAGACAGCACACGAAAGCATGAGAGAAGAAAAGAAATACAGATTAGGCTGTGGAATCAGTCAGAGATCCATTGTATGCACATTTCAAATTTAGATTTTGAATATTTCGCTTACAGACTTGACTGAAAATAAAACGGACAAATAAGCTACACTTCTAAGAGAAGCAAAACTGACGAGCACACAGTTCAATTTGGCACTGTGACAAAGTCAAATCATCTCAACATATGAGCTGACTTGACTGAAGTTACATTATCTGCCATCATGCTTTATGTGGAGTCTCCTTGAAAGTGTGAGGGTAATGTTAATAAATAAGGTCAATGACATAAATTAATGTATGGTCAGCAACATCTCTGTATCTAAATGCGTCAGTTCTGATGACAATGTGGGTATTCGTGTGAACAAGCACCTGGATTTTCTAGATCCGGAGCGTGAGCGTGAGAGGGAGTTGGAGGAGGATCTGGAGCTAGAACCAGAATAACTGCTACCGCTTCCACTAACACTCCCACTCACAGTTCGCCTGGAAGAGACAAACAAATTACTGAGAACACAACAGGAAAACAAACCCAAGTGTACTTCCCAGCTCCTTCAGCAAATGTCACACATACCAGCACATTTAAAAAAAAACAAAACTCAACAGTCGTCGTAGATAATAAATCTGACTGATGTATTAAATCATAAGGTTTATAGACCATTGCAAACCCCATTCTCTCCTAACTTAAATGCCCTCTGCAGTGCAGTCATCATTGCCAGCTTTCTTGTAGCCGTGGGCGTCTTTTTATGTCCTTTTTAATGATTAGCACCATAACATTCCACATGTGGACAGTGTTTATTGGGCTTACTACACAACCAAGCTTTGATAATGGATGTCTTATAGGCAATGTAGAGCACTAACGACTGTATGTTCATATCTGAACACATGAGATGAATAGGAGCCAGGCGACTGCCGTTTTTGTCTTTAGTTACCTCAACAGTTGAGGATGAACTAGTTTCTAACTAGTTTTGCCTGCACTTCAGCTCTGATCCAACACTTGAATATGGAGAGCAACAGCGAATTTCATCCTCTGAATTTGTACCAGATGTCAAGGGACAGTGGATTTTTACAGGCTGATATAATGACAGTTTGTCTGTGTTTTCTTTTTACTAATTACTACACAATATGAGAAGGAAACCGTAAACATGGCAGATAATGAGTTTACATGCCACATTAACCTAGCTTCTATGATAGTACTCTGACGAACACATCCAGGCTTCTCAAAACTTTGCAAACACATAACCAGGATAACTCAGCCCCATGAAAAAGATGCTCATTGTAAATGAGGGTCCTCTATTTTGCAGTGACTTCAATCGTTGAATTGAGTTGCATCGTTGCATCAGATGAAAATAAATAAGGTTCGTTGGCACATTTAACACAAATTTGCATGCTTGTGTGTGGAGGAGTAACCTGAAACCCACCCACAGTGAAACTCAGACAAGCAACAAAACCAGAAATTACAGCCGAATGTGTTAAAGCATAGTTTTTGTGTTTATTTAGCTCAGACGCTGTGAGAATACACCCAGGCACAGCGCCCAAGTCTTATAATGGTACGGCAAACCCGCCTGTTTATTCTGGCATCATGAGTAATTTAACGTTGTAACGTAATGTTTTATTGGTGTCGCAGTAAGTCATTACAGCGTTACAGTGCATCTGCATGCACTAACTCTGAAACTGGAACAGTTAAATGGAATTCAGTGTGGATGTATCCATCCGACTGCCCCCACGAGTATCTCTTACCGCCCCCACAAGTATCTCCTACCTATATCATATCATATTTGACAATCAGAAGGAAGTAGTTTACACAAAAAATAAACTGGTTTTCCTGGACAGCATGTAACCAATTCTGCCCACAGTCACACCTACATACAGAGAGAACAGCCTCACACAACCTTTCTGTTCTTCCCTGCCCTTTAACTGTTCTTCCTCTCCTGTCCGATATAAATCTCCATCTCTCACACTCACACACGCAGGCCTTTACAAAACTCACAAAGGTGTAGTCTTTCTTGGAGCCATCCACTCCCTCCCCTGTGCAAACACACACACCTACGCACATGCTATGGTCTTCCCCCAAAACGGCGGTGGGATACACCTGCAGCATCATCTATGCCACGCAGATATACAAATATGCAAATGAGTTAGGAAGTATAGTTCTGTTTATTGCAAATGAATCTGTGAAACAAAGTCCTCCTCTGTCAACACACTTCCTTGCGAATGCAAGCAAAGTAAACAAGCATGTCAGACATACTGAGCCCAGATTCTCCTACACACATGAAACTAATAACAAAGCATTCAGACTGACATTTCCTGTGTCCACACTGTGCTGATGTGACACTGTAAGGAAGTGTAAAGAGAGTTTGATTTCAGTGGGACGAGACATCCCCGAAAGCTACATGCCAAAACATCTTAAGGAAGATTGTATCCGCCACGAAAAAAACTACAAAAAAAACAATGCTGTGGCAATCAGTTCCCAGTGAAATGAAGACAGGTTTCACACTAACAATCAATCTACTGGTTAGACGTCTTGTATCAAATTTTTGTCCCTGCAGGTTTGTATGCTTTGCATGATATTTTGGGTTTCATGGATTTGCATGCCAATGTGTACAGTCGACTGTATTTTGTACTGTATGGATGTTTTGACTTGTTACGTTTTTGAGTGCAACTACATCAGCAATTGATTTATTTCCGTCCGCACATGTGGCTTGACTCCGGGCATCAGTCTAGCACGGCAGAGCTTTGCATCTCCATTACAACAAGGGCTAACTGCTTGAAGGTCGGTCTTAAGAGAGAAAACAGCAGCGCAGGCTCAGAGTGAATGAAGAGAGGTAGCTGCATTAGTGAGAACAAATAAAAACGCTCTTTTCTGACTGTTTGGTAGGTCAGTAATGTGCACAGCCACACTGCCCTGATGGAAAGTGCCACAGTGCTGGATTTTATCGAAGGCACGCTCATCGTGTCAGCTGTTTGGTTTCTTTTCGCTGCTCTGCATGTCTATGTGTAGCTCAGATGCACAGTCCTGCAGCTCTTTATACATCCACATATCATAGGGCCCACCTCGTGTCACTGCAACCTGCTTGACGTGGTCAGGTGTGCTTTGACCTGACTCTGGAGATGTCTATCCGGCACGTCTCTGTGCGTTTAAATTGGTAATGGAAAACTAAAATCAACGTAGTATGATTTGCATTGGCAAAGCCAATGGAACAGCTCTACTAACAGGGTCATGCTGTTGTTGTTTAAATGTAAAAACAACACATGCGACCATTTAGACGCTGTTTTAGCACTCTAATCTAATCCCTAACCAGTGTACATCAAAAATACATACAAGTATGTGAGTGGATATACAGTACAGACCAAAAGTTTGGACACACTTTCCCATTCTCTTAAATGAGAAAGTGTGTCCAAACTTTTGGTCTGTACTGTACATATATCATCATGATTTTATCTTCAAGTAGTGGCCGCTAAAAGCTGCCACATGGAACATGTAGAAGTTTTACAGCAGTCTGTGTAGGTGTTTGTCACAGTGTTGAAATTTGGACTTTTTGAACACGGGTTTAATTAATAACTTGGCTTATATTTACTGGTCGCATGCTTTTCCTGTTTTGCCAGAACAAACGAAAGTCCAGTCCCAAGTTTCTTGTTGACTTCGATGTGTTGAAAGTATGAAACTTTTTGTGACTTGACTCAGGAACTGGAGAGTTGCCAAGAGAAACTGACAATTTATTTTTAACTGGTATGCTACCAAATATGTGATGAATGCCTGCTCAAATCAAAATGTCACAAGTTCAGCATGCCTTTAACAGGTGGTAGTTTCTACTAACAGGTCACACCTGATATGTATCTTTCTGCAGGAACACTTACTGTTAGATTAGTTTTCACACTTTTCCGTTAGCAATAAATCAAAATTCTAATCTCACAGCAGATAATGCCAAATAGAAATATCTTTTGATTTAACAGCAAGCTTGTAACGTCGCCCCAAAACTAACTGAGCGATTAAAAGTTAGATACCTACCTCCTTGGAGGACGTGGCTGCCGTTCTTTACGCCTGTCTTCCCTTAAGTTTGGAGGTTTTCCAGGTTCTCGTGGTGGCAGGGCTCTCCCGGCTCCACCGCCTGGGCCACCTGCGCCGCCGCCGCCGCCGCCGCTGCCGCTGCCCACCCCTCCAGGCTCCCGGGGATTGTTGGGAAGCTTCCCTCCCTCTGGCAAGGGTTTGGAAGGCCTGCCCTGCAGACCACCGGGTGGAGGAGGACTGGGAGCTTTCTTCATGGGAGGCTTGTCCCTGCGAGGAGGGGGCATGGCACCCGGCTTCAACGGCATGCTTAGAGAGGGAAAAAACACTTTTCAAGCATGCAGACAATAATGGGCAGGCATGTGTTAACAAACGGCATGCTAGCAGCAGCAGCAGAGCACATGCAATACTCTAACTAAAGATCAATGAATAATAATCAGTAAATATGCATAATGCAATATGATGAGCGAGTAACATTATTCATATCACGCAAAATAATAAATAAAACAGAACAGAGCTGAACAATAATGACGATATATATTAAAGGACAAACGAGGATGAAGCAGATCATAGAAGCATGGCTGACTATGGATTGAACGGATGAAAGATTTACCCTTTAGGTAACATAGGAGGAAGGTCCGGTTTGTTCTTAGGATTCCTCGGTGCTGCTGGACTCGGTGAAGGAGATGTGGAGAATGATCGAGACCTATAAGTAACAGGAAAGGAGTCATAAAAGTGTTCAGATTAGATTTCTGATGCTGTGTTTTCAGGTTTCAAGCGTAAGAAACTGAGAATTTGAGGAAATACATGTAATGTGTGTAGTCAACAAAAATTCTGACTGAGGAAAACTTCCCAGTTTAGCATGATTTGGCATAATTTTATTATCTACAACTCCAGAAATACAGATCTTAGAAAAGTTATAGTCACTGAGGAGATTGTTAAGTATCACTTGGTGGCAGAGGAAACAAGTTGTGATCACAACATTGACATATAATCACCTTATAAGAAGGTCCAGTGTGTAAGATCTATATAATAACGTGGCAGAAATAGAATATAATATTCATAAATTAGTGCATAATCACCTGAAAAAATAGTGTTTGTTTTGTTTTTTGTTGCCTTAGAATGAAACTTTTATATCTACACATGCCACAGGTCCACCATGTGAACCCGTCATGTTCCTACAGTAGCCCAGAAAGGACAAACCAAACACGGGCTCTAGATACGTTTTTTTGTGGCCAATATTTTGTGTATTTAGTTGGTTGCAATCTGCACCCTCACTGCAAACACATATCCTACACACCGGACCTTTAATCATTGCCAAATGTAAACTGTTCTTAAGGGACAGTGTATGTTTCACACAAGAGATGGAGAGTGGTTAAAAACTTTTTTTAAAAACTGTGAAAACTCACAGTAGTGGACTTGTACGTTGAGGAAAGACTGCGTTTTTAGCATTCAACAGCTAAGCACCATGACACACACACACACACACACACACACGCACACACACACACACACACACACACACACACACACACACACACACACACACACACACACACACACACACACACACACACACACACACACACACACACACTGTTGTGTACCTAGAGCGGCTGCCACTGAATGAGCTGCGCTGGGAGGAGTGGCTGGAGTAGGAGCTGAATGAGGAAGAGCGACTGCGGGAACGAGACGACCCAGAGCCTGTGTAGGATGAAGAGCGAGACGACGACCTGCAACACACAGACAGACACACAGACAGCGTGATTACATTACACATTACGATTATACGATTGAGAATACTCAGAATACAGTGTATATAAAAAAGGTGTGCACATCAGGTAACTTGTCATAAGGAGTTCTTTTAAAGTTCTTTTAACTAACTAGAAAAATTTCTAAATAAATTATGTGATGTACTGCAGCAATGACACATAAAAAAAAAACCACGATCTTGCTAGGAAAAGTAATCCATGGAGAAATGTCAGCAGTCAGATGGGGCCTGCTTTGTGAATGTGCACGTAGTTAATCTAGTGCTAAAGTTATCAGATTCCGGATGTTAGCTCTGCCAGATATACACAATAACAACAACAACTACACAAACAATCACTGACCAGAAAGCATCAGCTTGGAAACATTAAATCTCATCATGTTCTTACAGAGAAATTCTGATTTGTTTTTGGTGACGAATGTATTTTTGTGTCTCTGCAAGCACTACCACACGGTGAGCTAAGAGTAAATCTCTTTTCATGTGGATGCAGCTTGAGTGACCATGGGTAAACAATTGACCTGTGTTGAAGCAGTGATAGGCACAAGTACTTGTTTGGACATCAGTATTTGTTCAACCCACTGAGTACTCGCATTTAGATATCGGTCATCAGTCACACTTATCTAACGTTACAGACGGAAGGGTGTCCAGGGATCAGAGTGATGTTTGGAAGCATGCAGTGCTTGGTTGCATGCTTATGTAGATCACTGAACAACTTCAATACAGTACAGTTACAATTCTACAGTCTGTGTAGTGCACAGGTAGGGTAAGGCTGCATGCATTTTCACTTGGGGTTCATTTGAGACTATGTTAGATTTCTTAGTGCTCAATAATAATTCAGTGTGAGTATTCAAATATGGATGTTGCTCCTATGTATGACTTTTCTTGAAGCATTATTTGTCTATGTTAAGTTAGGTGTGTGGATGCCTGTTTCTGATTGGTTCCAGCTAGTGGCCACCTCTTCCTACCGCCTGGAGGAAGAACTGGAGGAATCCAGATTAGAGCAGTTCCCGGTCTGGCCCTCCAATCTGCAGGATGCAATTTAAGGGACTACCTTATCTAAGTTCATGGTCAGTCATGGGGGCCGACGTGTGAATAACTGTATTAACTTCTTTGTTGCTGAGGTTCTTTGTTCACTACCTGGGACTGGGCCAGGTATCGTTGATTTTCTGTTCACACACACACAGGTTTAGTGGTGCTTTCCTGTGTTTTTTGATTATTTAATAAAAAGTTAGATAGCGATAGTTTCTTTCCTTTTTTTGGTTTCCTTTAAACAGCATCTACTCACCCTGTTCCACTTGTAGTCTGTCTCACCTCGTCCCACCTCTGGGCAATAAATAACTTTGATTTACGAAGTGAAACTGGGTTTATGGTACTGGGAATTACTGAAAATGCTCATCCCTACACTTTTAGCATTGTCATTATGAATGTAGATATAAATTTTGTGTGAAAAGGAGAAGAGAAGGTGTTTCCACATTCAGGATGTACAGTACATGAATTACAGACATTCACTGGTATTCAAAATAGTTAAGACATACAGGTATTCAAGCTTCCATGACGTGCGCGTCTGTTGCATCACAGCCAATCTTACAATAGGTCTGAGTGGCAATTACACTTGCATGTCAAGACAATTGCAACGCCTGGACTAGAGTGCTATCACTGATCTTGATTTTTAACAACGGATCTGGAATGTTGAAGCATGTGGAACACACGGCTAACACACCCTCAGTAGTGAGTCTGCAGGACGTATAATACGAGTGAGCAGGATGTTTTCTCCAGTTTTTCCAGTGTTCAAGGCTAATCGACGTAGTCCTGTGAGAAAAAACAGCTCTGCCTTGCACATCATTGTTCAATCAAGTGCCCCAAATGTTTCCACGCTCGCTCATGCTTCCTCCCATGACCTTTTGATTTACTGCATGGAAGCATGACAGTATACGGGTTAGTTACAGCTAAAATTGACAACAAACTGTGTGTCGACATTGTTCAAATGACGTCGCATATGCCTGTGGAAACACTTCAAGTGTGTCCTTTACAACAGTCTCACCGGAACGTCTTAGTCAAGTGCTCAGGGAGCCACTTATTGCAGTTTCATGCCTTGCCAATGCAAGAAGTAATGCTATAAGAGTGTATCGCTGCAGATATGCGACCATGCTCACTCTAGAGAGAAAGGGTTTAAGCATGTGGCCAAAGTGTTTGACAAACACACTACAACGTGCCTTCATGCGTGCATTTCAGTCTGTCTGGTGTGCCTATTATGAGCACGAGCTTCTGTCATTGAGGAATTATCAACAGGTCAGTGCGGCAAGGCTTCGTACATGAGGCGGATGCTCTACCAACTGAGCTAATCGTCACCCCGAATTCAAGGACTTTTCAAGGACTCTCCAGACACAATTCCCTCAAATACAAGGGCCTAGAAATGATTTTTTTTTTTAGGTATAGCTGAAGGTTTGCTTAACGTTTGCTTTCTTGCCACTGTTCAACCTACATCAATCAACTTCAGTCATGCATGTGAAACAAAAATGCAACTGCAGGAGACACATGCAAACAGCGGAACGTAGACTGTTTACCAATGTTAAGTTAAACAAATTGAAAAAAACTTTAATTTCAATCAATGAATGAGTGAAAAATGTCTGTTTAAGTCTTTTAAATATCTCAAACCTTAAATTCACAAAATTTCAAGGACTCTGTGGGAACCATGTCAACATACATTTTTTTCCCCCTTGCTGTACCAAAAACGTACCGAACCGTGATCCCAAAAGAAAGCTACACACCGAACTGTGAATTTTGTGTATGGTGAAGCACTACCTGGAGGAGTTGGACAGAGAAACGGAGGAGCCTGAGGGTCTATGCCGCCGCCGGCCTCGCGGTGGGGACCCGAGCCCAGGGCGTCTTCTAGGGGATTTGGACCGACGCCATGGGTCCTTCCACTCATCTGGTCGCCTCATGACTGGTACAACCTCCTTCTTTGAGGGAGGCTCCATCGGCCTGCTGGGAAGATTGAAAACATGGTCAATGGCTGATTAAAGACACGTGACAGTGTAAAAACAAATATATATATTTATATTATTCTTACATCTACTATTACACACCTACGGTATAGCAATCAGGACCAATTTGGGGTTTAGTAACTTGCTCGGCTGGTCCGATTCCTGGACAACCTGCTCTACCACCTGAGCCACGGCTGTCAAATTCACACACGCAATACAAGTGAGAGAGCTGGTTAACTCATCGACTGCCTGCACTGAATCTTAGGTCTAATGCAATGGTGAAATGGTTTTCCCCTGTCTGAAGTCTCATTCTGATACAGAAAGGTCAATATCAGGTTGGACTCTATTGTCAAAATGCAAATGGTTGGGTGTGATGAGTCAAAGATAGACAAGTAAAAAGCAGTGTTGCAAACTCAGCATGCATTCGCGAACAAAGACCAACTGTTAACATACAAACGGACAATCAAAGTCCCTAAAATTTTCCAATTTAGGCATATTCATGATGAATATTTGCTCTGGGACTGCACCTCAGTACCTCATGGTTTTCAAATGACAGTGCTATGATTGACTTATTAAAATTTTAAATTTTCAGATTTCCTTACTGTATGACCACATTCAGAAAACATGATCCTGATTTAGGCCTAAATCGGATACACACACACCTCCGTACAGAATAACAATAGCAACCACAAAAAGCCATATGTAAAAATCTGGTTCTCTTTTGTTCTCTTCCTTGTTATCATCTGCTCACAATTTCGCCGGCTTCCATTACACATCATCTCATAATGAATAAAAATGTTTTTGCTGACTTGGGTGGCCTCCATGTTTACTTCCGTATGACGTGTTATCGCGCCTCTGTGCGTGTCAGTTCCTGTTGGACTAATTATAGCTTCCTGTAAAGAAGCAATAAAAACAGATTTGTTGTTTGAATGTGTATTTTTGCTTCATATTACATTCTCGTTCCACAATCGGAAGAGATATTAGAAATCACTGTTTGTTGTTTTAACACTTTCTGTTTGACATCAACATGATATGTTTGTTTTCCCTCCAAATATGAATGGGAGTGTGTGTGATGTAATTTTGCATGTTAGCCTAAGGAGGAAATGTTTAACCATTGCGTGACGTGGATGTGGATTAAATAGATGGCTCCTATCCAAATTGTGTTTCACAATTTATTTCTTGTTTGGTTTGTCAGAAGATTTAATTATCATTCTCAACATGACAGAAGTATACTAGAGTGGCTTACAAAGATATTGACCCTCCTTTCCATTTTTCCTATTTTGTTGACTTACAGCTTGGAATTAAAATTGATTTTTATTTGGATTTCACATAATGGAAACGCACAAAATAGTCAAAATTGGTGATCCGTACTACTCCACAACGTGTCTCTGACTTGTTTGGAGAGCTCGTTGGTCTTCATGGTGTCACTTGCTTGGTGGTGTTGCAGACCCTGGGACCTTTCAGAGCAGGTGTATATATACTGAGATCATGTTGTTGTGGAGAAATTGCTGAAGTCAAAGGTCAATGGTGAGGTCAGGAGGGAAGAAAGTGCTCAGGAGCCTCTGATGTCTTATGCTGTATTATTTATTGACACTTGGCCAAGGAGAATTAGAGACACTCTCAAAGTACATCAGAAGTGCCTGAGTCGGTCTCACATTCTGCCCAACTCATGCTGGTGGATAGACTTTAAACCCCAAGATAACACCACAAATACTATACGCCCAGAATTAGTCAAAGAGAATGTTTTTAAGATAAGATAAGATAAGATAAGATAAGATAAGATAAGATAAGATAAGATAAGATAAGATAAGATAAGATAAGATAAGATAAGATAAGATAAGATAAGATAAGATAAGATAAGATAAGATAAGATAAGATAAGATAAGATAAGATAGACCTTTATTGTCCCACAATGGGGAAATTCACAATGTTGCAGCAGCAAAGTGGATAGTAACAGAAAAAGAGCTATTAGCATAAATAAGAATAAGAAATAGGAAAAATAAAAAAATAATATAATATAAAACACTATAAACACACTATAAACACTATAATATAATATAAAACACTATGTACAGAACAGACAATAGAAAAAGAAACAACAGAAACAACAACAGCAGTTGCACGGGGGATATTAAATTGCACTGTGGAGTAGTTATTGCACATTATTATTATTGCAAGTTATTATTTACATTATTATTATATTATTATTGCACATGGTGACAGAGTGTGAATTGAAATGTAGTCCTTGTGAGTGTATGTGGTTTACTGGGAGCAGTGCTGGTTATTAAACAGTCTGACAGCAGCAGGAAGGAAGGACCTACGATATCTTTCCTTCACACATTTGGGGTGAAGGAGTCTATCGCTGAAGGAGCTGTTCAGTGCAGTGATGGTGTCCTGCATGGGGTGGGAGACATCGTCCATCATTGATGATAGCTTAGATATCATCCTCTTCTCTCCCACCACCTGTACTGAGTCAAGGGGGCATCCCAGGACAGAGCTGGCCTTCTTGATCAGTTTGTCAAGTCTCTTCCTGTCAGCGGTTGAGATGCTGCTGCTCCAGCAGACCACTCCAAAGAAAATGGCTGATGCCACAACAGTGTACCCATGCAGGTGTTATTGTCAGCATATTCTAGTCTGGGGACACTGTTGTCTGTTTACGCAGATTGGAACGTCAACGGCCAGCTATCTATTACACAACACCACAGTGTTGATAGACTGGCACCTACTGTTCTCGACCAAAGCCAAACAATTAATACTGCAGGGGACCTCAAGGCCCACAGGTGACCTTGTGTAACCTAAGGATAGAAAATTCCATAACACATGTGACACTTAGATTGCACACAGGAGGACTTTATTTAACTAATTATGTGACTTCTAAAGGCAATTGGTTGCACTAGATCCTAATTAGGGGCTTGATGGCAAATAAGGTGAATACATATGCATGCACAACTTTAAATCAAATCAAATTTTATTTGTATAGCCCAAAGTCACAAAATACATTTGCCTCGAAGGGCTTTACCATTATTTGTTTGTTTGTTTTTATATATAGTTTTTTTTTAATGTCACTTCAACAATTCAAAGCAAAGCTTGTGTATGTCCATTACATGAAATCCAAAATCCTGATATTAGTAGCCTCCATGTTTACTTCTATGTGATGTTGTATGACGAGTATGTGTCAGTTCCTGCTGGAAAATATAGATTTGTTATTTGAATATGTATTTTTGCTTCATATTATTTTTTTCTCTCCACAATCATCACTTTTTCTTTTTGTTACCTTTTTGTTTTGTTACTGGGACACTTAAATTTACTTAATTTGAATATTTAATACGAAGAATAAATGTTTGTTAGTACTTACTTGAAGTTTTTTTATTTGGCATCAATGTGACGTGTTTGTTTTCTGAGTAAATCTGAACGGAAGTGTGTGATGTCATTTTACGTGTTAGCCTTATTGAGGACGTTTAACCTTTACGTGACAAAGTTTGCAAAACAGATGGCTCTTATCCAAGTTTTTGTTTTTCTGTTAAAATTTCCATAAAATTCTATATATGCGCGTTTGGAGCAGCAGTCTGTAGCTGCCACCTCGACTTGACTTGCAATACCCACTACTTACCTACCTTATTGTTGTGTTTTTACAATTAAAACAGGTTTAGTTCATTAGTTCCCCTACATGTAACAATAAATTATTTCTTCAAGTACTACCAACTGTGCCATGATACTAATAGGATGGCAAACTGTCAGATGAAAAATGTATTACAATTATTTTCAATACCAATTAATCAATTATTTTCACCATTTACTGATTCACAGTTTGTTAGTCTCTCCTTTCTTCCCATGCAGTCCAACATCTAAAAATAGAAAAACATTTCAAATTAAAAATAGTCAAACTATTTTTGCTTTCTGACGCAGTGCAAAGGATTAAGTAAAAACCTGCTGACGCGATAGACCCACAGTATATGGGAGCTGATACAGTAAACCTTTGGATAATTCTCAGCTACGACATTTACCATCAACATGTGTGGGATTTTCCCCAAGGAGAGAGGTCAATGTTTAGTTTTGCAAAAAAAAAAAAAAAGACAGCAAGATTCAAGTGTTTACCCTTCAAGTCTATCTCTAAATATTTGTTGGAGGAAATTAAGTGGATATTCCCACTGTGAATGAAACGGAGTGAATGCTTGAAGGAGTCCTAGCTCCATTACAGCTGCTGTCTGGTGTGAAGGCTCGGCATTTTAATTAGTGAGCAGTGAGTTGCTGACTAATGTGCTGATGTTGTTGTTGTACTGAGCTATATATTTTATTTGTATTTATTCTTTAATTAAATAGTCAGCAGGTTTTATTGCTAAGATTGACTGACAATGTAAAAAAAATGTTTAAGGAAGAAGTCTGCTCATTAGATTTGTCATATCTGGGCACAATCAAAGTGATAAGGTCTGCTGGCTGCCATACTGATGCACTGTGAATCTGTACTTGGACTTAGATAATCATTGGCTCAACCTAAATAAAGCAACGTACATACACAGTGCTAGTAAACAAAAGGCACATATCCCCCCAGTGAATGAGTAATTCATGTGTGTGATGCAAGAGGAAACATGAGACCTAGTTAGAGCTTAAAATAGAGTCAGTCACAACACTGGCTATTTTTAGCTCCTAATGTTAATTCCAATCAGTAGAGGGTTATCTTTGACGAAGGAATGAAAAAAAAAGGGGAGTGAAGCACGACGGCCCACAGCGTTTAACAAAAGGCAATAGGATGTTTGCTAAGTTTAGTAGACTTAATGAATCACTCTAAGGTTTCTGGAAAGGCCAGTCTGTTGAGAGGAGGCTCAGTTGATTGTGTAAACTGAAGCTGACTTGAACTTTGCATGAACTTGATGTAGAGCAGAAGTTAAAAAAAATTAAATAAAAAACGTCACAGGAAGTACAAGCTTCAGTAAGTTGAGACGCAAAATTTAAGACCAATCGAGGCGACTGTTTTAAAATGCAAAATTTGATCACAATTTGTAGTTTGGAATTTAATTTTAGACCAACTGACTGCAAAATCTTTTGACTAAACTGATTCATTGATGGTAGCTTTCAGCAAAGAAAAGTAAATAAGGTTAGTAGCTATTGTGTATCTTTTTATTTTTAACTGGAGACCACTTCATCATTTATCATTCAAATCATTCATTCAATCATTCGAAAATTTGTGCCAGAAAGACAATGCTCAAGACATATTTCTACATCGTTTTTGTTGTTGAGTTGGTCACACTGGAAAGGTTTACACGTTGCCTCGGGTAATATTGCCTAAGCGCTTTACGTCACTCCTCACTGAACACAAAAGTAAAATATGGGTGTTGGTTGACAGGTGACAGGAACATCGTCGTCATCATTCTTGGTGCCTCGGATGCTCGTGGGTAAAAAACTAATTAAATTCCCACAATTTCAAAACGATGACAATGGAAAGATGTGACTCCACAGTATTGTGTTATCAGTCATAAACTGGGGGATTGAATCACTATGAGGAAGGACTGGATGTTGTAGTATTGTGCAGCGCTCTAGGAGGAATATTTTGTTACACTGCATGCAACACCAGAGGCGCAGCATTTAGCGCTAACTGAAATGTCTACTTACTTAACTTTCCATGTCTTTTGTGAAAAGTCTTAACAGTAATAATAAAAGGAACAGAGGAGTCTGTCAGAGACAAAAGAAGGAGGTGTGTGCTTTATGGTGAATAGCAATTGTGTGACACTGGGAACAGACAGACCAGCTGCGGTCATTGTTGTTAGAGACTTCAAGGCTATCCTGAAGAAGGTTATGCCTGACTTCATTCAACATACTGTGATTAGGTTGTAGGTACAAGCATACAACGACAGTGCTTTTATACAACAGTTCTACAAGTAATATGTATTCATTTACAGTGATGAGTGACAACAGATTATGATTGTTTATTTTATCATTTAATTGGCCCCGCCAAGATACATAGTTCTGCAACTGGCCTGGGGCTGCACTGTTGCCAACACAGCTTTGAATTATAGGTCTACATCAGTACACAAGTTGACATTAATATTTTTTAGACTGAGCCAAGTCGGAAGTTCAAAGCCTATGTTGTTTGTCTCTAGTCATTTTTTTTTTGCCTCTTCTCTAGTTTGTCTAGGTTGACTTGATGTAATATGAGCACACCTGGAGGTTTGCACTGACGTATCCAGGCTTCTTTTCTTCCCTCTGTCCTCTTGTGACGACCATACAGTCATTCAGTCAAATGCTATTCATGATTTTTTGAGGTGCAAATTCACTATATCAGTGCCGAGTTAAACCCGACGTGGTCACCACCAGCATTAGTCATTTTTTTGTCGCCTTCTAGCGACGGGAAGTAAACGTGTATACATTATATCTATTTACAGATTCCTGTGCACTTTAACTTTCAAATGTCAGATTGCATTTGAATTCTTACACATCATTTAAAAATCTGATACGCACACATGTATTAAGATACAGTTGCACAACTCCCCACCCACATTTATTTGATAATTATGTAGAAATAATACAGCAGGGCTTTCCTCTTCTGGCGAGGTGTGGCACAGTGTATAGCAAAGTGTATGTTTTTCTGTATCATTTGAGGGGTGAAACTCAGAGGAACCCGAAAAATGTACAACTTTGCCAATAAGGAAGCTTCTCCACACGAGTGGCATGTCTAAAATGCATAGTTGCGAGGGTGTTAAATATGATGTGGTTAGATGCCTGAAAGTTTTGAGGAAGAGTGTGGCTGCTGTAGGTTTCACTTCATTAATTAATGCCAAGTGTTTCTAATACTAACCTAACACTATGTTTGTATATTGGAGGCAACATCCCTCTAAAATCTGTATTGCTTTACTATAGTTATGACAATATTGTATATTTGCCTTGGCAAAATTAAACTTGTCACCAAAGTGGGTCATTTGGTGGTAATGTTTTGTTGCTTACTAGTGATGGTAGTAAATATATGTATTTATTTAAGTGCATGCAAACTAAGGAACCCATTGGCTGTTCCTCACTGGAGAAATCAAAGCCAGTGTTTGTTTACGGTGTATTGTACATGTTCATATGAGTTTCTCACACATGGGTATACGCTATATTGAACGACACCTATAATCCTTAATGCAATTTAAATAATCAGGACTGCAATTTTTATATTACAAAGTACATTTTTTGCCCATGTGTCATGCAGATACTTAATTTTATTTGCTCATGTTGCTTCTGTGTTATCAAGAAGATTTTCTGTTATTTTATTGTTTAGACAAACTTGTTTTACATCTGGTGGCCTATTTTTCCCTCAGATGTCATACCATACATAGTTCCATGAATACCATGTGCATTGTCAAATCATGAACTACAACATTCATGTCGTTCCATTCATCAGTTTACATTTCCAGTTCAACATGCTGAGCATGCTGATCAGTGTCGTTTTGAGATTTCAATAATGCTGAAGTGCAGTAGAGAGACCCATTATTTCCCCCAAATTATTTAAGGCAATCTGATCCAAACAACTGAAATGTCACTTACTTGGGTGGCAGGCTGAGAGGAGAGCGTGGTTTCAGTTTTTCCTCATCCTTCTTCTCCCTGGCTTCTCGTGGAGGACGCATCCTCGGCCTCTCCTTCTCGTCTCGCTTGATCCGGTCCCTCTCCCATTCTTCTTTTCGTCGCATCCTCTCTTTCTCGCGCTCCCGCTCTCTCTCCCTCTCCCTCTCTCTCTGTCGGCGTTCCCTCTCGCGGTGATCTCTCTCCCTCTCTCTGTCCCGGTTCCGCTCCCGAGGATCACGTTCACGTTCACGCTCCTGTCAAGGTAGATTAGTTTAGTTTTCGAGCAAAAAAAACATGCCGTGTACTGTTGAATTTGCTGTGATAGCTCATTATTCTACATTGTAAATAAATTGCATAAAAAAAAACAATATGCTCATCCATCTCACAATGCTTTTTGGCTTCCCTATCCTGTCTGTGGCATGCCACGGGCCTATACTAAACGCAGAACTACAACTCACATATAGTTTCATTGTTTATCTTTTTTTAAGGCTCAGTCATTTTCGAGAAAAAAGAAAAAACCTTTAACGTTAGGTAGAAAAATATTTAAGCAGACTGTGGAGGTACTCACACTGTAGTGGTAAGGAAGAGGAGCTTCTGTGTACTGCACTCTGAAGTTTTCATACTGGCCACCTCGCCATAGGGCCTCCATTTCATAGTCATAGTATGGATCGGCGTATGGGTCACTGCACAGGGAAACATATTTGGGAAATTGTAAGCAGAAGTTACTTAGATGGGGCAAAATATGCTGGTTATTTCTTTGCTATGGTGTTTTTACAAACTGCCATAATATATAACACATCTAATAGTACATATTGTGTACATAAGCTTTAAAAACACACTTCACTTGCTCAAAATAGGAGTCATTAAATGGAAATTAATTTTCAGTGAGTCAGACTGGCATTTTCTTCCCCTTATATCATATCAGAGTTGGGACACTTTAAAAGGGGAACTTACACTATACACCACTGTTTAATTAATGATCTCACATGGATTAGCAATACTTTCATCTGTGATGACAGATAAGGACAAAAATGTTGCGTGAATCATTAATGATCTGTTAAACCATGACATAAAGGTTTAGTAGGGTTCAACACACAGTCCCTATGAAAAACAAACAGCTTGGTTACGTCTACATCTAACTACACTGTTGTTGTAGTACAAGTTTTATGCGTCTATGTTAGTATACACTTACCTGTATATTGGATCTCTGAACTCCATTTCACTGAAAGAGGAAAAACTGATTAGTACCAATGAAAACAAATCTATCTATCTATCTATATATATAGAGATATCTAGATATATATAGAGATATCTATATATATACATTTCAGGCTATCTGTGGAGGTTTGACCGATCTGAGTTTCTGATTGGAGCGTGAGGAAAGACCTCCTCGCTGCCCGGCGTATCTGCTCCGCCTTCCGTCATGTTTGTCAATATGCGTGTTGGGCTGCGAGTGTGTCGTGCACATATATATGTCATCAATGGGAATTTATCGTTTTTATCGTGGGATGACATATTCTTACCCTGGGGAATGTTTTTGACGATATATCGTAAACGATGACATATCGCACATTGCTACTGGCTAACATTAAACGGAGACTATGTTTATTATTTGTGTTGGCTACAGGCAGGTTATTATTGACAATAGTTTAATTATTAATCATGAGTCTTTGCAGGTTTATCACAACACTATTACACTAAGTTTGAGAGGCTAAATGGATAATTGCCATTACTGGAGACTCTGTGTTCTGTTGTTAACAATAGTTTCCTGTTTTCCCTGAGTAACATTCGTCTATAACTATTTTTAGCTAACTATTTTAACTAATCAGTGCTGATACTGTATGCTAGATAAATAATGATACAGTACATGCTCTGAATTCCTCAGATATCGCTTTGCAATGCTAATTCCAACAATAAGGCTTGACATCTCTGTGTCTGGTGTTTTCTAGTTTCATTTGACACATTGTGTTCAATGGGAGCAGGTCATACTCTCTGATTATGCGGTAGCTGCGTTCTCTGAAGAAATCGTTCTCTTTGTCAAATTCTCTCTCGTCCTCTCCGATGGTCACATTGAAACGCTTCTCCTCAAAGTCCGGCTCCTGCTCCTTACGGATGGTGGCCTTCTTCAGCACCTACGCGACACAGAACCGGATTCAGAACAATTAGTTGAAAACACTGATATAAATGGAAGTGAAAGACACCACACAGAAATCTTTTTTTTTTAAAACATAAATATACTTTTTAAAATTTTTGATTTATTTTAAGAAAAACAAATAAGCAAGTAAATACAGGACAATTAATAAAATAACAAGAAAACATTATTTGTGAGTTTTTTTTTGTTTGTTAATCTGGTGTGTGTGTATGTATATGTATGACATAGGGAAAATGAAGTGGTTGCGTGCCAAGGTGGAGGGAAAAAAATGAATACGCAAAAACTAAAAATAAATGAAATGAAATCATATTGTTATGAGTATCACCGTCAACACTAGTAACTATAGTAATTAATAATATTAACAAGAACAGGAAGGGAGTAAGTCACACATCCACCACAGCCACTGGCAGTGAGGAAAGGCTGGGGTATCCCCAAGCGGCTCCCAGGCAGCCATGCTGGGTCAAGAAATCTATTTTAATACTACTTTTTTTTAAACATTATTACTATAAATATCATTTCTGTGTCATTATTATAATGTTTCCAATGACTTAAATGATTGTGTCAGAGAGGTAAGGTGTCTGTGTCTATCTGGATCTTGCACCCACCGCGTATTTCAGTGTACTGACAGGGGTTTCTATTAATTTATCCATCTCATTTATATCAGCAAAGGACGACTAAATAACAGAAACACTTATTTTTATTATATAATTCAGTTCAATAGCACCACAAACACACCAACAGCCTCAACCAATAGCGAATATGTGTGCGGTCGATCTGTAAAAACACATTTCACGTCATTCACGTACGTCTCACTGTGCTCTGATTCAGAAATGACGCAGGAAGTAAATCTTTGTTTTGGCTGTTGAATCAGCTCAACGGGCAAATTTTCCAACAGGATGAGGTGTGGTGGTGGTAGTAATGATGCAGTAGTAGTAGTAGTAATAATAATAAACTTGCATCCTGCCATTTGTTAAACAAACAGGTCTACCGTCACGGGTCGTTTACACACTCGACAGCATGACAGGCGTTCCATTTCGCACATTTTGCTTCAATGAGAGTCAGAGGAAGTGTTTACCTCTTTGGCATGCCTCAGACCTCTCTCCCAGGCACTCTCCACAGGAGGCTCCACTGGAGGAGGGGGTGGAGGGAGCTCCTCCACTGCAGGTCCAGCCTGAAGCAGCAACAAATTAGTTCAGTTTGCACATATGCTTACAGAGAGATGTAGAGACAGTGATATTGTCAGTAGAACTACAGATGATGTCGATGTTACAGCAGTCTGTGCACAAAGCGTAGAGATACCATACATTATTTTCTACTGTTTTACATATCAGTGCTATAACAATGCAGAGTTGTAGGAGTGATACGTACCCAGGGATTATTAGGTATGAGTGGGTGTGGTCCTCCAGGCGGCGCCCCGTTAGGTGAGAAGAGGTCTGGCTTACTGATGAGAGAGTAGTTACCTTTGTCATTGACTCCAGGGTGGATGAACCTACAGTTCATACCCCAAGTACAATTTCCTGGAGGAAACAAAATATAAGCAGGTTTAAAACCAGGCACAGTTACCACAGGACATTTTTTTTCCAGGCACTGGAAACGCTTTTCATACACTGCTCTATCACACTGGGGAAAGCAAATTAAACAGTGATTTTCTTTTATTGATGCAAGACGATTGCAACATGAGAAACTCTGAATGAGATCAATATGCATTCCTGTAACATATCGGTACAAATCCAGCTGCAAATTATGTGACACTACGCAAACAAATTGCCAATTTCACAACGGACAAAATACCAGCAGTGAAAAACATATATGAACACATTAGACATTAACACTGTCAATTCTTAAAGATCTGTAATAAATAAAAGAAGGGTGACCCTTTATTTGTTTTTGTTTCTTATTGAGTAGATGTCTTAATAACAGAAAGAAACTGAGTTTCTTAAACACAATGGCTCCACCTGCTGACATCCAACCTACATAACAATGGCTGACACAAACAGCAACGTTCCTCACATTCTCCAAAGCGATAAGAAAACAAATATTATTATATTAATGTATTGTTAGATTGTTACACAACTATCATGAAATGTTCTAGAGTGCAATGAATTTAAGAATTTTATTGAGTGTTCAGTCAAAGTGACATGACTACAAACATCTGGTAACTGTCTATCTACAAAAATCCAAACCAACGAGATTCTCTGTGCTCGCGTGTATCAAATCTTAACGAGTCAAAACTTGTTATTGTTACTTTTATCTTCATCAAGGCTATCCTCTGAAATCCATTGTAACAAAGGCTCTGTGAAACCCTTTGGAAAGTACCACTACAATCTCTAAAATTATGTCTGAGAAAAGGGAAACTCACAGTCAGCCTCTAGCACAGCATCAGTTGTAAAAGTTTTTTATTATAATGCTTTGACATCAACAAACAACATGTGTCATGATATATAGGTCGAGCTCTGGGGTAGGATCTGCTCTTCTCCACCTACCTTTGATGAAGAACCTGCAGATTGGACGAGGTCTGATCTTCCTGTCTGATGGATCTTTGACCTCCCCCTCCTCCAGGTCATCATCCTACCCACACACACAAAGGGAAAAAACATGACAACATTACATCTTATTGTATACTTCCTACTAAATTTAAGGCAGTTGGACAGCATCTCATTTGTATTACATATAACAAAGCTGATACAAAATTTTAGGGAAGGCGATATTTATTAAAGTGGACCTAAAAACAAGTGCATGTTTCACTATTTGACATCTTAATCTTTAAATCAAGAACCATTAAGGCTGTGACACTGTGGGGTAACAAATTAACGTCTACAACATCACAAGGGCAAAAAACATGAAAGTATAATGCCGACAAAAGATTTAAGAGAGCAAAAAAACAAATTCTGAGAGCTGCTCGGCCATCAGGTCATCATTTGAGACAGCACAGGAACTGATTTGTAAAAACGGACTATGATTTCATCTACAGCCATCTACCCCCCCAAGTCACCTAGTTTATTCATATCAGGACTCTGGATTTGCTTCACACCTATTGATGTCACTCAGAATGTAGCCACAACCTATAATAATAATATTATTATTATCAGTAGCAGTAGTATTTGTTTGAACTATTAGATCCCAACAATCCCATATCAGACAATGAGCCTCATTAATGAATGTTTTTTAATCCTGGTTTTAATAAATTCTGTTAAAATTAGTTGTGAAAACGGTCTCTTGAACGATGTCTGCACCCACCAGGTGTGTTCACTGTTGCTTTACCTGGTCTGCGCTTGTGAAATAAAACACACCACCAGATAATGTCTCTGTCTGTCTCACTGTGATTGTCAGTAGATGGCACAGATGTTGGTATTTTAGATACTGTTGGATGTTCAAATAATGGAGATCCTATTGCATCAAAGTATCAGTACTTTTTAAATTGTTTCGACTCTAAAGCTTACTCTGCTAAATGACGGATTGAATGATAATTTAGTCTCAATGCATTTTGATTTAGAGACCTCATATGCTGCTCTTTGTCTCCTTCTGGTGGTTAAAAAACTCCACTGTCCCTGCTTTTATTTTGAAAATAGGATGACCCTTCACTTTCAGGTCAAACTGAACAGGTCACACTCTCTGCCCCTCAGTGTGAGAGGATTCAGATTGTCAACAGTGGACATGAGCTGTGTTGATCATTACAAGTGTGAGAATCACTGTTGTTGACTCAATACCATTCATTTACCAGTGTTTGGCATATAAGCATAATACAACTCTTAAAACACAAGTGTCATTATCTCTGAACAATATAGAGTAGAGAGAAACTGAAAGATGACAGGTCTGAAGGTCTTGATGTGCCCACAAGTGGCAAATGGAATGAGGCGTCAGCCTCTTCAAGGTGAGTGAGTATCTTCACAATGGGGTCGGTTAGTGAATTTGCTTAGGTAATGGACATCAATACTTTTTCCAGCTCTGGTTAGCACACACACAGCCTTCAGACCAAAGTAAGCGTTGTGGCAAAAACACCAGCCCTACCATTGATTTGAGTGGGGGTAGTCCATTTGGGTTGCGGCGCTGGAGGCCAATGGGGATGTTGGAAAAAAATGTGGTGGAAAAGTTGAAACGGGATCTTTTGGAACTTTTGGAAAAACGCAACTTGACTCCACTCTGCGGTGGCCAATGCAGCAATCAGACTAGTCAAACTGCTAAACCGTCAGCTTGAAATATCACTGAAACTGGGAAGGCATCCAGGTGGAGTTCATGGACCATGGATAGTCTCCCAGTTGTGCCTTTGCTTGGTTTATAACGGTAACAGTTGCCAATGGTAACCACTGAGAAATCGGCAACCAATTCTTAAATTTTAGTTGCCATCTCTTACAACCCCTTATAAACATACAAAAAAGGGACGGCTAACAGTAAAACCTGCACCTCATGCATTAGTGATATTGCTGATACAGTCGGAACCAGAACCAGACAACAGTACCGCGTTTACTTGCGTGCACACAGCGACATCTGTTTTAAAGATGGACTGTGAAGCAGATGCAGTTATTTGACTGTGAGGTGAAAAGTTTCAACTAACCCGCCAACATCGCAAACATGTATGCAAAACTGATCAAAACTGAAAGTGAGAGAACAGATGAACAAGCAACCAGTGACTTGCTGGATTCATTTTTGAGGGATCAGTGAAGAACATGCCAACAGCTGCGCTGCTGCTGTTTTGTATATCAGGAATTGAGAGTGGACACGATAACTGTTAACACTTAACATTCAAGCTATGTAAAGTATCGGATAAACACACAAACTACACATAATTCTGTTCAGTTACTATAATAAAGATTTCAAATGGGAACCGAATTCTCAGTTTGGCCAAACAGAAGGAAATGCCTTGTTGCCAGCCTGGAAACCATGTGTTGAGCTCTGAATGGTGATAGAGTCCAAGCCCTTGCACTTACATTAGGATAGCAGCAGAAAATATGCAAATATCTAGTGTATCTGGCTCATTAAAATGACATAACAGTAGGTATAACCTACTGACTTTGTCACACCTGATTTCACAAGCTACAAATCTCAAAAGTCCTGGTCCAAAACTATTGTAGGAACTACAGAAACTTTCAGTCCACTCAAAGTTGCACAGCTGTGTTCGAGAATGGAGCTTCTTCCCTGGCATATAACCTTTGGCTGAGTACAGACTCCAACTTGCAGAGAGTACACAAACTCAGCAACAGCCAAGTTTAATTTCAACCTGTCATCAGGTTACGCACAAAATGTTTATGTTAATTAGAGACAGCTGTTATGACTTATTTGACTGCAACGTTTGCCTTTTTAAAATCAGTGACAGCGATGGTCAGCACTGGCTAAAAATGAGAAGCTGCTTCCTGAACGTTTTGTACACCGCTCTGTGCTGATGTGAAAGAGAGATCTACAGTCGACGTGTGGCAAACTGTGACGATATTCAGCCAGCCCGGACGTCACAGCTCAGGGTCACTCGCACCTTTTCTACTAAATATTTTCCCCCCTCACACACTCTTGCTTTCACCTTCTTCTAAGAGCGAGCTGCACTATGAAGTAACTAAAGAATCTGCATTTGAATTATTCTACTTTAGCCATTTAAATAAGTCCAAACCTGCCCTGATAGCAATACTTTGGATCAGATTCTGACATGTTGAGCCAGACCTGAAGACTCTCTTTAACAGATACTATTTTATAAAGTTTTGTGTTGCTGAATATACCAAACAATTAAAAACAGTTCCACCACCATCTTCTCCCACTGAAGATTTTGCATCGATGCAGTGACCGAACATAATCATGAGTTTGTAGCCTACACAAAATTAAGCCTACTAACATTGACTTTTGATTATTTTTTGGGGGGGCTCAGCTGAACAATAAAGTTGTAAAGTTATGTTGCTCTTTTAGATTAATTTGTGAGCTTAAGGTTACTTTCATATTTTGGGAGATATATCAGAGGGAGGTAGAGAACAGCAGAGAGTGAAGAGGTAGTATTCTGAAAGCAGACATCTAAGAACATTTCAAATTTTACAAACTTACTGGGAAGTGAGCCCAGCTAAGAATTTCATATTTAGGTACTGAGGTGGGTCACACAGATACTGGTGTTGAAAAGACGCAGCTTTTAGGTTGTTGTAGTCTCCGTTTTGACTGGTTGCATCAATTGATCGTTGTGCATTTGAATCATTGTCGAGTTGAATCATGAGGAAGATTCAGACCTCCACCAGACTAGAGACCAGCTTCTAAACTTCTGAATATAAAAGACACTATCCCTCATTTACCTGCCAATCACCTAACACTGATGAACACATAATTACAGGTAAAACTAGCATCACTTACATCAATCTCTCCTTCATCGATTTCGCCGTCATCCTCATCCTTCTTCTTGTCTCTGAAGGAATCTCTGCGCACCCTCTCAGACCCTTTCGAGTCATCTGTCCTCTTGAACTCACTGTCTTTTGGAGATGGTGGGAGGATTGTTTTTTTCTCCTTCTTCTTGCTGATCTTGTCCTCACTCTCCTCCTCTTCTTCTCCTTCTGCTTTCGTGTCTTCCTCATCTTCCTCCTCCTCGTGTGTAGGGATGTTGGGCTCCTCGGGGACCTCCTCATCGTAATCCAGTTCGTGTTCGTCTAGCTCCCGGGAAACAGATGCCGAATCATCCTTCATCTCCCTCACTGCAACGGCTCTCCTCCTCTCCTCAGCTCTCATCCTTTCATCCTCCTCTTCCTCCCCAGCTTTGCTTTTGTCTTCCTCCTCCTCATAATCCACTTCAGCTGACTCGTGTTCTGCTGAGGCTTCCTTTCGGTAATCACTGTATCCTTCCTCCCCATCTTCTCCATCCTCTTCAGCAATGAAGCTCTTGCCCTGTTCCGGCTCTGAGTCTGGAGACTGTGGGGTGTCAATGACTCTATCCTCCTCTTGCTCCTCTCCTTCCTTCTCCTCCTCCCCATCCAACTGGTCCCCTCGTGGACCATCTTCATCCCCCTCCATGAGCATAATGGTCCCATCCTCCTGTCCCATCCCGTCTATTTCTCCTCCAGGGTCCTCATCCTCTGGGTCTGAGACAAAGTCCGGGACCACCTCATCCTCTTCTTCCCTCTCCTCCTCTAATTCCGAACCTCTTCCTCGGCTCTCCAACTCCTCTTCATCCTCCTCACCCAGCGCCCCGTTCTCCTCATCATGGACTAGCTCACTGTCTGAGATTAGCCTGTCCTCTTCGTCATCCGGAGAATCCAGCAGCTCACTGTCAGAAAGGCCCTTCTCCTCCTCTTCAGGGGACTGAGGGGACTGGGTAGGGCTCTCAGGAGTATCCATTAGAGAATATTCTGGTGTAAACAGAAAAACAGCAGTCTGTAAGAAATAGTCAACAAAGAACTAATTGAGCTTGATAGTAAATTTAGTATATCATAAAAAGAACATCTCGCCGTACTCCAATCGAAACTTGTCACTTATTCATAGGTACCAAGTAGAACATCTATCCAATAAAGTCAAAGTCAAAATATAAACAATGCACACAGAGAAAATACTCTAATAAAAGCTATTTTCCATCTGAAAATGATGCAAACCCAGAGTTTATCTAAGTTGGAAGAAGAAGAAGAAGAGATACTTTTTATTAATCCCTCGAGGGGAAATTCTTTTTTTTTATACATGAATTTAACCCCAAAATACAACCACACACATACAGAGGGCTCATAGACATGCAAAATTTGGAGAGAGACGGTGGAGTGATGGACAGCCACCCAGAGCGGCGCCCTGCTCAAGGGCACCTCGGCAGTGCCCAGGATGGGTGAACTGGCACCCCTCCAGCTACCAGTCCACCTTCCATACTTTGGTCCATACTGGACTTGAACCAGCCACCCTCCGGCTCCCAAGCCAAGTATCTATGGACTGAGCTACTGCCGCCCCAATACACAGGAACCAATATAATATTATATATATTTACACATACTGTATGCTGTATATATCATAAGCAATTAAGAAAAGAGGAATTGTACTGTCAGACCTCCTCATTGTACAGTACAATACACTGTATGATGGACGAGATAGCACACAAATGTATGACAGCAAACAAAGTGCTTCTACCTTGCCAACAAACTGGCTATCTATTTATTTTACTAGTTTTACACCTTTGCTTATTGAACGTTAGCTTCCGGCGCCGCTAATTCAACAGTATAGGCTTTGCTACAGCGAGCTAACTAGCAGCTATCTGCCAACAGTAGCAGTTAAAGCTTCGTGTACGTCATGTGTAGTCATAATAATAAATAATAAAGGTGCTAAGACATGTCCGACTTAACATCAAGTTCACCTGCAGCGTAACATGACTGTTAACACTGAGGTGGACGCGCTAGTTTTTGCAACAAGGCCCCACAACTTGGCACAACGCGGCGGAGAGCTGCTGCTGGTTAGCCGACGAGCACACACAGCTGCTTTGACCCGAGCAGCAAGTCTTTGTTTGACGAACACAAACACGTAAAGTCAGCTAACTTTAAAGGCATGAGTAACGGACAGTAGCAGACACAATGTAGCACACTCGCCCCGTCTTTCAATTAACAATGCAGCCTTGCTTTGAAGCTAAGCTAAAAGCGCAGCTAAGCTGCTAACAACCACACATTTTCTATTCACCTTGCCGACCCCGGAGCTCTTTAAAGACGGCACTGCTGCGTGAAAAACCGGCCCTCTCCCGCTGATGTGCTTCTTTGTTTCAGTCTACAATAAATATTAAACTGTTTAATTTAATTTAACCGCTATAAAACACTCGGCACGACACAGCGACAGCAGCCATTACCTCGACGTCATCAACATACGACAATCTAGGGGGGAAAAAAGGCGCTGCTGGAAGTGAACGAGCACAGACCTGAGATCAGTTTGTCTGTCAGAGTGTTTACCGCTGGAAGTGAACGAGCACAGACCTGAGATCACTTTGTGTGCGTGTGTGTGTGTGTGTGTGTGTGTTTGTGCGTGTGTGTGTGTGTGTGTGTGTGTGTGTGTGTGTGTGTGTGCGTGTGTCACACTGTTTACCGCTTGAAGTGAGACCTGAGATCAGTATGTGTGGCACATTGTTTGCGGCCGCAAAATCTGATTTGGGTTCAGTGACAGCGGCCCAACTGACAGGCACGTTAACAACAACAGACATTCTAAACCGTTGAACGGTTTATTATATTATATTTTATTTTATTACATTACACGATATTATATTATATTATATTATATTACGTTACGTTACGTTGCATTGTATTGTATTGTGTTATGTTATATTACATTACATTACATTACATTGTATTGTATTATATTATATTATATTATATTATGTACATTTCTTTTTCAAATTATTTCTGTGCATATCTGAAATAATTTTTTTTGGAATGGATAGAAAATTCTTGTTGATTAATGTTTCAAGTGCACAAGTCTTGTCTCCTGTGTGTGGTGTTTGAGATTAATTCAAACTTTTACAGATGAAATATAGTACACATACGTGCACACACTTACATACACACATCGTAACAGCATTAATTCACAAATTCTCTACCTACACGGCTGTAAAATGAAGCCAACATGGAGATGTAAAACCTGCATTTCTTGGCTGGCTACAGAACAAGTCAGTCTCCTTAAAATGTAGATAAACTTCACAGCAGAAATAAACATGTTTACAGCCTGGTACAAAAAACAGTTTTGGTCTCCATAGCTAATTTCCCCGTTCATGACAACTGCACTGAGTGTGAATTTTTATAGAACTCACCTGTTCAAATTATATTAAGGCTTAAAGTTATGCAGAATTAATAGCGTGGTCGCTTTGATTGTCAGGTGGGTGTTGTTACAGGTGGCTTGTTTTGAGCAACAAGGCTTCATTCAAACCATCTTAGCTCCAGCCAAGACGACCAGGAGTTATCAATGACAGCAATTCTCATCAATTCATCAATTCTTATCAATAACAGCAGGTGCTTTCCAATAGAACAAACCAAACATCAATAAATAAATATGTCATATACAGTGATCAACCCTGTAATATCACCAAAATCCTCAACATTAATTAGCTAATGGCCAGTCTGCCAAATATGAACTGTACTGCTACTTTTTTCAAGATCTTTTGTCACATGAATTCTTGTTAACATTTTAAAAACGATCATCACTAACTACTACTACTACTACTACTACTTGAAGTGATTTATCTGCTGGCTGAAACTAAACAGAGAATGAGATCAAATTAGATCAACAGATTGGATTTTGTTATATTAGATTTCATTGCATTAGATTGTGGGGGACATTACACACTGCATTCATCAGGGACACAGTCTAATTGAATATAACTGATGCACACTATCTTGCATTAAGATGGAATGAGAAATTCCATTATATACTTAAATTGAATTTGAACTCACCTCTGACCACCACCACCCACATCCCCAGTCAACAAACAACAAAAGTGTTCCACCTTTATTGAAATTAACATTTTAATACACTCTACTCACTATGATTTCATCACCTGGCATTTATATCTAATTACATCATATTGGATTATAGTAAATTCTTTCATAATCCAATTAGATTTAAATTTGTGTTGTTAGATGATGTTTGTTTATTAGTTTGTGCTGGACTATCCTGGACATCTATTTTATGGATCTATTTCATAGTTTCAAAGCCACTTGGTTGCTTGTAATGTTCTTAATAAATGTTTAATATCAAAATATGGCCTTATCATCCTATTTATCATTCCTTTATTAAGTTTGTGTAATTAGGTCAACCCAGGATGCTCAGTTACATTACCATACACACCATATGCATACTATGCTATGCTGTGCAGTGCTATGCTATGCTGTGCAATACTATGCTATGCAATGCTATGCTATGATATGATATGCTACATTACCCTGCACTACAGTATATTATACTAAACTATACTATGCTATGCTATGTTAAACTGTGCTATGCTATTCTGTGATATACTATGCAAACACAACAAAACAAACAAATCTCCGTTAGATGCATCTTTTGCATCTGGCAGTTGTGGAGGAGGCTTCATTGCAGTAGGTGCTTCACTATACTGCTTGGTGGAGACTCAGGCAGTTGGCACTGAAGTATCATTATTCAGTAAGGTTGCTTCCCGCTTTAAGCCACTAGATGGCAGCAGTGACCTTACACCTAATGATGACAGCAAACGACCAGATGTGCCTGACGTGTGGTTATTTATTTATTGGCGTGTGTGGCCTATTGAAGTCAGATTTTTTTTTTCTTTACCTTTAAGACCAAATTACACATACTTTGATTGGCAGGTATTCATATATTTTACCCCAAGCCTCCGAACAAAGAGGTGAATGTGATTCAAGTATATAAAAGGAGCTATTTTTGCAAATTACAGGCTGTTAACAAGGGGTCCTTAAACGTTACCTTCAGTTTGTTTGCACCTACACGGTGCTCCTAATTTGTTATTTCACTGACTGCAGATCAGTAACCGACTACTTCAAATTTTATCTTTGGAGGAAACACAAAGAGAACATGTAAACTACAGGTGAGTACAGGTGTGAGTGAGTGACGCACTTTATGAAGAATTTAAATTTTTTAAAACTGGGTGATATTTTGGGTAGAGTTTGTGTGTGTGTGTGTGTGTGTGTGTGTGTGTCACTTGCCCTGATAAGACAGCGAGGTATCGGAGCGCGCGGGAGGCGAGGACCAATCATCAAGCTACAGCCACAGACGATACATGACTTCCTCTCACAAATTTCAAAATAAAAGTATAACGTTAAAGCATTTAATTTAACTTAAATTTGATTGATTTATTCACCTTCACGTTTTCTGTTTTACCCAAGAGGCAACCTCCAGTGCTGGGAAATTTCTCGAGCAGCCACTTGACACTGGCTGCAGAAGTGAGTCAATCTCCATAAGTCCCCATGTTAAGATGTCCAACTTCACAGCAGAAATAAACATGTTTACAGCCTGGTACAAAAAGTAGTTTTGGTCTCTATAGCTAATTTTTCTGTTCATAACAACTGTACTGAGGGTGAATTTTTATTAAACTCACCTGATCAAATGATATTAAGGCTTAAAGTAACACATAATTAACAGCATGGTCGCTTTGATTGACAGGTAAGTACCATTACAGATGGCTTATCGTCACTCATGCTCTGTCCATTCTTTATACTGTCATTGGTTTTACCTAACAAATAATAGTAAATAATAAAAGCACTTTATCCATAGGTCTAACTTAAATTAAACATAAAGTTTATCAGGGAAAACCATAAATAAATATGTATTTATGGTCAGGAGCATATGGCAAACATCCTTCTACATACAAAATTATATTCTTTAAATCACCCTAACCCGGAAGCCCAGGGTTCAAATCCGACCTGTGGCTTTTTCCCGCATGTCATTCCCCGTCTCTCTCTCCCCTGTCACTCTTCAACTGTCTCTATCAGAAATAAAGCTTGAAAAGGACAAAAAAATAAATAATAATAATCTTAAATATCATATTCTTTAGGCCGTCTAAATGGCAGTCAACTAATTACAATGATGACATTAGATGACAAATAATTTCCATTCTGTGATAAGCATGAGGCAAAGATCCACCTGTACATAAACACTGTAAATTATGTGATAATATTTAATATATTATCCAATTGGAAAGTATTTAATTTGTGTCTTAGTGACATTGACTAATTCTAAACTAGTGCTTTTATTTTAAAGGCACAAGTGCTGCTTCCCCTGTGGGTCTATGTGAGTGTGATGAGTCTCAGTAAGTAGTAGCAAGGCACTGTGTTGTATAGTATATAGACTACAGCATGGCTATGGTACTGACCTGGTTTTAACAGCGAGGAACAGGAAACAAAATACAGATTTTTTTTTGTTTTGTTTTGTTTTTTTGTGGAGAGAGATACAGACTTAAAGATCATTCTGGAGGAGGCTGACATGAAACAAAGACACAAAAGGTAAGTTATTTAATTTCCTCCTGCAAATGAGTCAGAATAGTTACAAGTTTATAATCAGTCGTGTCTGTCTCTGTGATGCTGATGCTCCAAACATGCCATGCTGACAGTGATGCCATTTATTCATTTACTGTGTAACAAAGATAGACAGACAGAGAAAAGAAGAAATGCATGATGATTTGTCTTTTTGTTACTCTGATCTGGAAACAACAAAATGTGACAATAGCACAAAGACAGCATAACATAAAACAAGTAGTTGTCATGGATATGTTCTCATTGCGTTTGTTTCATATTTTAACAGTTATGTCACTTGTTCTGCATCTTGTTGCCTGTAAATCATCCACTTTTCCCAATTTGCTTTCCTTAAACCCTCAAAAGACTGATAATACCTTTCAATCGAATACATTTCATCCCTAAAATCAAGTTCTCTTATTAACAGTCCTCTTGTATAACCCTAGGTTATCTGTTTCAGAGTCATTTAACCGCTGAGCAGTGAAGCTTCTTTTTTTCTCTACCAACATTTGTTCAGCTTCTCTGGTTTTCTACCATTAAGAAAATTTCATCAGATGCCAGATATCTGTAATCAGTGCATCCCGGGAGGAAACACTGGAGCAGAATTAAACCCAGGCAGGAAATAGAGGAGCCTATAAATGACAGTCAGGCTTGTTTTTTTAATCTAAACAGGGACTAAATCAAATGAATGCAGCTGAGAACTAACACAGTGAGATTATAACCTGAATTATCACCTTGAGCTTGGACAACACAGCACAGGAATCTTAGACATGTGGGTGTCATCTGGAGGTGGTGGTTCACTTAGTTTTGTCTTGTATTCGCTCTCTCTGCTGAAGTGTTGGGTGACCTGCAAGAATTTATGACAGGTAGTCAATCATTGCATCATTTTACACATAGAAATGTACTCTATTCATGTAAGTCAGACTTACTACACCTGCAAATGTTTTGGTTCAGAGTTTTGTCCAGATTGAATTTGATCTGTTGTGTAGTCTTACACAACAATAAGTGGATTCAGGTAGTGTTGCAACCTGCTCTGTCCACTTATCAGTGGCATACTGACACCACACTACAGGATGTTTTTTTCCTCCTGTCCTGGCCAATTTGGAGATTTTGGGTTATTTTGCTTCCATAACATCTTTTAGACTAGTAGAAAGAAAACAACCAAAATGCACATTTAGGTTACTTGGCTCCACTTTGTCTATTTATGTGTAGATTTCACCAAAAGTTAGCATAACATAATGCCTAATTTGCATAATTCAGAAGTACAAAAAAATAGAAAGTAATCAACCAGGGAGGTTTCATAGTGATATCTACTAGTTAACCTATTCACATGTAGCATCTCAAAATGTATGCAATTCTCTGAAGGATTTTATAGATGGGTTTGTTCATATATTATTGATGATATTTGATTTGTACAACATTTTATTCCTAAAAACACGATAATGATGATTTATTCGCAGTATGTCCTAACTTATGGTTTGATAAAAAGAGAACGCCTACATATTTAGACATAATCAACATGAGAAATTAACACGTTATGCCTGGTTAATCCGATAAACAAAAAAGATTTAAAGAGTAAAAGTCACAGGTTGTTGTTTTACTGGGTTGAAGTTGTAATGATTACACAAAGGAGATAGCATTTTTATGAATAACTTGACAATATTAGTGATCTTTCTTCCCCTCTGCTCCACGTCTTTGTGCTAATATAAGCTAATGAGGATCTGGCTGTAGCTTCATATTGATCGCACAGATGTCAAACTATTCCTTTAAGACTAAGATCCATCAATATGTACTGTGTATGATAATGTGGGATCTCATATTAATAAGTTGCGTCTTGAAATGAAGCATCTGCGTATGCAAACTGCAGTGTAACGGGAAGCCCTCCAACTGTGTTCCCGAGGCACCTCATTCAGTCAAGCGTGGTCAGGCACGTAGAGAAGATCAGCTCTACTTGTTGTGGATGTGTGTGTGTGTAATGGAGAGTGGACATGCTCTGATTGATGGTAGAATAGTAAAACTAAATTACATTTCATTTCATGTCCACCTCAATTTATTAGAGGCAGCCCTCAGGAGGGGTGGTCCAATATGTGTGTGTGGGTGACCGGTGAGTAGGAAAAGAGCAACAGATGCCTTGTAGTGTTTCACAGTCTTGCACACTGGTTAATTAGGTTTCAGCCTTAAAAAAAAAAAAAAAAACCTCAGGAATCTTCAGATATAGAAAACCTGGTTCACGCTGTCCTCTAATAACCTCAAAATCTTTTTAAGCACTTACAGTTTAATAAATGGCTGTAATCAGAGATTCTTCTGCTGTGCAGGATTTTAAGAGCGTGGCTGTAGCTTTACTAGAAATGCACTAGGAGGCATCATTAGTGCATTATGAGAGGAGAATAAACCCAAAGCTTATTTGTGTGTTTTGTTAGAATATTACGTTCAGATGATCTTAATGCACTTATTGAGTGTGTTTACGCCTTGAGTACAGTGTTATGGTTCATTTGTTACACTGCATGCTCAGCAGCCAGAATGGCTCATTTGAATATTGACTGTTGATGGCTATCCACATTGGATCTTATTGAAGCTTCACCAGGCATGGTTTTTCTTTTCCTCACAGAATTTCTGCAGTTACAGCACTACATTTTCAGGCAGCTACATCTTAGTGCCACTTGAAACCACCACCTTCATTTCTCCCCTTTGTTTTAACCACCATATGCATTATCTGATTGCGTGAGTGCTTTTGCTTCTGAGCAGCATTTATCAACTGATTCTAGCCGGCATTGCAGATAGAAATCCATGTTAAAATGAATATGTTATGCATTTCTTTGAATGTTCTCTTTCCAGGTGACTCAGTGAGGGCCTGAGAGGTGTTTGGAAGTGTTATTCTTTTTCACTTCCCACTTCTACATTCATTCACTCATCAGCAAGCAAATTCACAGCAGTAGTGATAATTCAGTCAAACCTGTGAGATGTTAAAACGTCACAATCAATATCATGTGCTATTTTTAACTGGATTGACTTGTGAGCGTAAATGCTCTACATGAAGAAGAAAAAACATGTCGTGCCCCTTATCACTTAGCTTTAATCAATTTAATGTAACTTTTGATTAACAAACACTTGGGGGAATAAAAAGGACAGACGTTAGCAGATATGACTGACAACGTGAGCTCCAGAATGGACACTCCAACCAACATCTCTCTGAGTCCCACCGTCGGCGTCTCTGAGTCGTTGGAGTACAAGACTGTGTCTGTCTTCCTGGTCTTGCTGGTGTGCGGCGTGGGCATTGTGGGAAACATCATGGTGGTCCTTGTGGTCCTCACCACGCGCCACATGAGGACACCAACCAACTGTTACCTAGTCAGCCTGGCCATAGCCGACCTGACGGTGCTGGTGGCGGCGGGGCTGCCCAACATCTTGGATAGTCTGACAGGCACGTGGGTTTTTGGCCACGCTGGCTGCCTGGGGATCACCTACTTTCAGTACCTGGGCATCAACGTGTCATCCTGCAGTATCACCGCCTTCACTGTGGAGAGGTAAGGATGGATAAACAAACATTGATGTTCATCATCTACTCTGTCTTGAATTGTTAATTTTACTTTTACTGGAGTTTTAATTTCTTAGATTACAGAGGACAAATGTTGTACCTTATCCTGTACAAAGTATCCAAAGAAGTATCCAAAGAATCCAAGCCAATGGTCATAGCTTCAACAGTTGATGTTCAAGGATTATACCAGTGATTTGCAGGTCAAGGACATCATTAAAAAGAACTCTACATGATATATAGCCCAATCAGTGACTGTCCTTCCAAGAAGAATGATAATTTTAGCAAGGGCCCCAAAACGACATACAGTATGTTCAAGTGACAAAACCCTCTAGTGGCTGTAAAAATTATGACAGAAAGAGGGAAAAACAAAAGAGGTGGTGAGGATGATTAGATAGGTCAACAACATGTGTAACTTTAACACTGAGACCGCTGTTTCCTGTTTCTTACAGTCCCCTCTGTGATCTGTGATCAGACTCTAATCTCTACCTGGGAAGATAAAATGTTTCCATGGAGTAAAAACTAAAGTTGAAATCCAATATATCCACAGACTGTGCTGGCGGCTACTACAGCAGACTTCATATACAATCTAGTTTTGTTGAAGTTGAAAGAAGACATTTGTGAGATCTAAAATATACAGCAGGCCTACTCTGGTAGACTGCTGGACAACACGTAAAAACATTAATGGTCTAGCTCCTTTCTAGTCGTCTGACTACTCAGTTGTGCTCTTGCACTACATATCACATTCACCCGCTCATGCAATGCACCTGCATTGGCTGCCATGCCATGCAGAGTGTCATCATTTACACCTATGGCACAACACTCGGGAGCACCCGTACCTCATGCCACAGGCACCTGTTTAGATTTTTCAACATGTACTTGCGACCTGTTGGGACACATGTTTCCTTATTTATCTGCATTAGAAGCAGTGTTTATCAGTGCAGATAGTTTTGGTTTTACTCATCCAGGTTTTGAGATGTCTGTCTCCACACCAGTGCGATGGAGTTGAATTTAATTGAATTTGTGCTCCTCCCAATAAACCTTAGATTGAACAACAAGCTGTCTTTCAAAAAACTGTGTCCCAGTTAATCTGGATAATCCCTAGAATGATTGAAACTACTCTCTACCAAAGAAATAGTTCCTGTGAAGACTACTGACAACACATTCAGAGTAATTAGGTACACCACTTTGCCCCCCATCACCATCCCGCATTTGATGCTGCTCGCCCCGGGCCTGAAAACCTCCTACTCCTCACAGCGGTGTAAAGCTTCTTTGATAAATAAAAACACTCCCCCGGTGCTTTGAACTTCCAGTCAAGGCCTGGATGGAGCTAACGAGCTTAGCGGTTAACTTACTTTAGCAACAAGTAAAGTTTTCTGTCCATCGAGAAACTCCATTCCTTCTCTTCCTCAGAATTGTGAGACAGAGCTCAAAGTTATATAGTGACAGTGAAGCTGTTATTTTAAGGTAGAAAAGATATATCTTGTTGATTTAAGTCATTTGTCTGATCAATTATATTTTAAATTTCTGTGCAGGGTAAAATATTGGATAAATATCTCAGTGGTCTCCACTTACCAACACATTGTTGGCAGTTTTAACAGCTACGGTTAGTGTGACCTTGTGTTTGAATCTCGAGTTTCCTCTTCCTATCCAGGTACATAGCTATCTGCCATCCAATGAAAGCTCAGACAGTGTGCACGGTGTCCCGAGCCAAGCGGATCATTGCTGGGGTTTGGATCTTCACCTGTGTCTACTGCATGCTGTGGTTCTTCCTGGTGGACATTCAAGTAAGAAAAATATATTTTGTATTACACTTTACAAATATAAGTTGTTTTTAATCCACACATGTCTATATAAATTACTATGTGAACACCCTTGTAGGCTATACTCAAAGATAAAGACAATAGCACTCCTCTTTTGTACAAGTGCTGGTTCAACTGCAGGGGAACGTGAAGTGTTTTTCTGTAGAGCTCTGTGCTTTCTCTCAGAGTAGTGTTATTATGTTGAAATGTGGACGATTATTGTGTGCGTCCCAGCCCAGAGTCCCAGAGTCTGAGTGCCGCTATGCACTTTTATTACAGCATCTCTCTGATAACTGTGTGACATTCAGGTCAGCCAGGATGGACATGTGCAGTGTGGCTATAAAGTGAAGCGGGAGCTCTACCTGCCCATCTACCTCATCGACTTTGCCATTTTCTACGTCATCCCACTTCTCCTCGCCATTGTGCTGTATGGCCTGATAGCACGGATTCTCTACCTCAGGTACCGTAAAAGGTCTTTCAGAGCGGATTAATAAAGCCTAAATCAAGTTTTTAATTATTATGAGTTACACATGTAATTTATTCACTTTCATTCACAAGGAGTTCTGAGTCTGTGACATCAGGATGTTTTTATCATAGCTTGGGCAACACTTTGTCTAGTTTGGTCTGTAGATTTCACTTAAATGTACCAAACGATAGCACTAGATTATGTTTCATTTGCATGTATAAACATGAAGTTTAATTTAAGTAATTAACTGGGAAACGTTAACTCAGTAGCACTTATATACACCAAACCTTCCAGCTTTATTCATATCTATATTCTGGAGCTTTTAAAGAGGGCTTTGTTCATATATTATGACTAAAAACATGGAGAAAATTGATTTTTTTATGGTTGTTGATGGTTATGGAGTGATAAAAAGAGATTGACTTTGACCTTTGACTCTAATACATCAATAAAATGAAACTAGAATTTTGAACCTGGCTTTGTCCAGTGTACATATACATGTTTGGCATCACGTGTTAGGATGGGCATCAGGGTCAGATCACGTGTTAGATTCCTTTATTTAAAATTAGGCAGAGATAGAAGTACTAGATTTTGTGTTCTTCAATTGATTTTCTGTTGTAGTGGTTCTAACAGGTTGTATCTCCCTGACACCCTGACAAGAATTAAATTCTAGGTCAAAACAAATGCCTGTATTTCAGGGGACAATCTCCTGATAAACAAAGCTGAAGTTCAAAGTTTTTCAATACTGACATAAAGTATCATTTGCAGTTTTAATGGAAGATTCTGAGACCCGTAAAGAAACCCAGCAACACATGTTAAATCCAACCACCTCCTGACACATTTACAGTTTATTAAAGACACCAAACCAACCAACCAATAAATACATTAACATGCTGCTTGTGTCCTTCCAGCCCTCTGCCCAACCATCCTGACACCAGCGCCACCACACTGCGTCGGAGCTGCCGGGAAACCTCTGAAGCAGGGAAGGGGGGTCGCCAAGGTCGGCCAAAGAGCACGCACTCCTCCAGGAAACAGGTCTGTACCTCTTCCCACATTTACCCCCTCTCCCATTAATTCCTTCTACAATCTCCTTTTGTGTTGTTACATCTCGTCTTATCTGTCAAGTAATTGCTGTGCGATAGCTTTAGCCACATTTGACCCCTGTCTCGTCTTCGGCCATGTGAGTGATATACTGAGAATATAGAGGCCATGATTCCCTCTTAACGGCATGGTGATGATGTCCCTGCTATCCATTGCCTCAGAAAAGTGCCCTCTTGTTGGCTTTCTGTCCTGGCCATTACCAGGTCCTTGCTCTTGGTGGGAATTGTTGAGAATTGAAGGCAATCGTGGTGGTAATGGTTTCGTTTCCTCAGGCTGAGCAGTCAAAGAGCCTTCTTACTGAGAAAGCCCTTTCTCTCCCAAGTTGCATGGTATTGCTCTGCAGTACAGTGCTTTTTCTCTGGGCTCTTGGATGTAGAATACATTTTGTCAGGGTTTTTGGTCTTAAAAGCATCTACCATCATAAATCTTTATCCACTACGGAGGGTTACGACTAAGTTCTGTTCAGCCCAGGGGGGACTAGTTTTGTGTCCACATTTTGTTCTTTCAAAAGTTGTATTTGGAAAGCCAGAGTGCGTAAATGATTGTTCTCAACAATAGAAGCAATAGAGTTTAAATATTCAGGCGCTTATATATTTGAACAAAAAGAAGAGAGAATAGAGGCTGGAAATTCAGCTGAAAGACGTTCAGCTGAACCACTGTTCCTCTTAAGATAATTATATTTATAGAAAGACCAAAGCAGGTGTTAAGCCTTGCTACCAGCCTCCTGCCGACTCAGTGTGCTGCCTAAGTGCCCGTCGGATTGTCTAACAGCAGAATGTGGAATCAGTGGGGTTGTGTCCAACACCGCAGAGAGACACAGCCACAAGAAGGCTATGACTTACCTTACCTTAAATTTTACCTTCTGCAAGTCTGTTTGTAATGATCAGAGGTACAAATCTACTCCTTCAATACAAAACCATACACCAAATACATATTACTCAACATAAAATGGACTAACAGAATCAGACTAACCAACATAGACAGCTGCTCACAATGCACCCTTAACATTACCCATGGATTCCACCAGGCATGGCTCTGTTGGTGTTGCAATACTGTTTTAGTCGCTTTGTTTTTTTAAGACGCTTTTGAAATCTGCTGTGGTGCTTCTGGAGGAATCACAATCATTGTCTAAAACAGCTGCTCTGCTGGCAGTGGTGCAGCTGGAAAGCGTCTCAGCCATGCCCGGTGGGATTTAGGGGTTACAGAAAATGACTTGCATGCTGTCTAGGGCTGCAAACCAGTTCACTTTTTGTGGACACAAGTCACAGAAAATCTTTCCTCCGTCTTGAACTTCACAATCCCAATGGAATCTACTCATTTTTCTAATCATCAATAAGAAAACCATTAAACCGAACTAGTATATCGTATCATTCCTCCATGAAAGGATCCGTATTGGCTAAATGAGCTTCTTGTTTTTTCTGGTTAAAATGACTTGGGGCAGGTCATATTAGATGTCACTAATTAACGTTAATTTTGTGACTAACTTGATAATTTTCCAACATTAAACTCTGTTGTTGGGGTTGTGTACTCTTTGCAAACTGGAGTCTGTACTGAGTCAAGATCATTTGTGAAGGAAGAAAACTATTTTGGCCAGTCCAACAACAAAAACATACTGATACGTCTTCTGTCTAGCAGATTGTGTAGCTGCAGCCGTTTCAATAATTGCATTTTCCCTGTTAAACTTTCATTCATATCATATCAATAATTTAAAATGATTAACTTAATAGTTTTGAACAAAGACTTTAGGTATTTGGATCATGTAGTTGATGAAAAATAAGGTGTGTCAGATTAAGACTACAGCTGTTATTTCATTTTGTCAGAGACATATTTAATCAACATTGACACTGCATGGCTGTAGAGTCTGATATTAATCAGAATGTCTCATCAGAAACTCATCACTTATACAAAAATCAATTCATTTGTGTTATTCAGCCTGCATGGCGATGAGAGAGTTATGATAATTTGATTGATTTTTTTTTAATGGTGTTTCTGCTATTTTTCCTCCAATAGGTTAAAGTAGAAATAAATACAATTTTCAGTACTTCATAGCACAAATGACCACCTGTAACTTTTAGATCAATACCAGCAATTTGTTCATCGCTGTTATTTCACCAGTTGATTAAATTCAACTTCCAACCAGGTGGTTATATTTTGGTCCTGTTCTTTTTAAGAATGGAGAGATCACCGTGTTCTTGTCCTGCAGAAATGTGGTGATATTTTTGCACAACATCAGAAAGTCTATATCAAATCTACAGATTTGCCAATACAGCCAAATTGTATTTAAAGGGTCAAAACAAATACAGAAACTAGTACCACCCCTTCTACCTGCTAATTGACTAAGTTGTCAACACAAGTGCTGATCTTAAATGTTCCAGAGCTGACTACCATCACATTGACCCAAACTCATGTGGACTTAAGTGGTTTTATGAAAGGCAGGAAGAAGAAGCTTGGGTCCCATGTGCATGTGTAAACCAAAAGACCAGGCTGCAAAACATTCCTCCTGAAATCTAAGTGTTGAAGTGTGTCATTTGGTGTTTGATGGCACAAAAGACAGGCCACACCTTTTCACCTGGTTCACATGCAGTGAGTGTATGCACAACATTTTTCAATTATCGAGGCTAGACAACTTTTTGATATTTACTCTTACTTCACTCTCTGAGCTTGGAGAATTCACTGACATAGACCAATAGACTACCATGAAGCATGTCTGACCTTTAGAAATAAATGCTGTATAGATGAGCAGCAGAAAGTGTGCACAGCAATCTTCTGTGAATCCTTTTTACCTTTTCAGCTTACTCTCTGGCTTCGCAATGTGTTTCATATCTTGTATTAGATGTAATGTATAATGTTTAAGGAGTGGGTCCTTCTTTTATTTGTTCTTGTCCATGCGCATGAGGATTCACATGCACAAGCCTGTGGGTGACACAAGAAATATTACTGCTAATGGTTTCACACACATTTTAAGAATGAAGAGCACTGAACAAGTTTGTTTGAACTTTAACATAATTTGTTAGACCTCTATTCTCCAGGAATCATCTGGTTACCAGGCCTTGACACATGAGGCTTGGCCAGGCAGAGCCTACATCGAGATGCCACCCTGTAGGCCCACCACGCACAAGGATGGGCGTCAAGGTCAGATGCATTGTGTCACAGACTGATTCTGTTGATGTCGAAAGTCACCTCTGTGGCTGGGAAGGAACCGGAAATGGTTTTAGAAGTGGTGCCAAATAGATATGGTTGGCTGTTGGCATAACAGTTGCCCAGGGTGAGAGGTGGGAATACTCCTGAGAGCAGGGCTGAGCACAACTTGGAATTGGACTTTCCCCCTGGGGAATGAGAGAGTCGCCTCTATGTGACTGCAAGTGGAAGGAAGAGGAAGGCTGTGACATGTTGAAGTGCTTTAAGTATCAGTGCAGAGTAGCTTCTTGGAGCTGTTGGGTGCCTTTATGGCGGAGTACTGCCTGGGGACACTATAGTTCTATTGCCAGACTGCATCATTCATGTGGACAATGATAGGGAAACCTGAAGGGTAAGTATGACTGTAAGTGCACTATAAGTGTACTTTGTGGTCATATCAACAGATCTATGCAGAGCAGAGCTGGTAACTGATCACAAATGTGCAGTGAGGGTAAACTGGGAATGTCTGATAGAGGTCCATGTCTTTGAGGTGAGGGAGATCTTCAACACCCACTTCCAGAAGAAATTCTCAACACCTTGGTTAAAAAAAAAAAAAAAAGTCTTTTTTTTTTAAAACCCCAATTAACCCCCCCACCCCCCCACCACCATTTTTAAAAATATAATTTAAAATTTTTAAAAAATATTTTTTAAAAAAAAAAAAAACACACCCCTTTTTTTTTTTTATAAAAAAAAAAAAAAAAAAAAAAATTTTTTTAAAAAAAAAAAAAAAAAATTTATTAAAAAAAAAAAAAATTCTTAAATCCCTCCCCCCCCTTTTTTTTTTTTTTTTTTTGTATACCCCAAAAAAAAAAAAAAAAAAAAAACCCCAACCCCCAAAAAAAAAAAAAAAAACAAAAAATAAAATAAAATTAAATTTTTTTTTTTTTTTTAAAAAAATAAAAAAATTTTTTTTTTTTTTTTTTTTTTTAAAATTAAAAAAAAAAACTGTATTGAGGATTGTCATTTTAATTTTGCATGTTTTACCTTCCCTTAACACCTTTAATATTTTTTTTTTTTTACACTGTGTACAAGTGTCTGCATGAACACAACCCGCGAGGAGACTAAACTCTCATGTGAGAGCAGAGAGAAGATCTTAATCTCATGTGTTTAAGAGGCTTCATCTAGGAGCAGAAGATTTGCATAATGTGATTTGGGATTTACATTCAAGTGTGCTTAATACCGCAGATGATTTTACTCTCAGTTCTTCAATAGCACTTCATGCTCTTTTATTCCATCGTTTGATAGGCCGACTCAATCTGATAGGAGTTTGATAAACTTGTGTATGTCAAAGAATGGCACTTTTATGACTGAGATTAATACAGTGTGGTGTGAGATTGCTGTACAGTTTTTAATCTCTGAGAGTTTCTTCATGTCTGTGATCTCCTCAAGTGCATGTGGAGGAAGAGAGATGTGGATGTCTGGTCATTGTTGCCCAGGGTGAATCGATCGCATCAGAGGCTAAAGCAAATTCTTTGGCTCATTGGACCGAAATGTTTGTCCATGACTGGATTCCCTTGAAGGAGGGATGCTGTTGTTAGAAAAAAAAATGGAGGTGTTTGTAATGCTGGAGTCAAGTATCAAGCTGCCATATAATTACAGTCATAATATGCATATTCAAAATGTCACCCCATTGCTTTCCGTCTCATTATCGCAGCACAGAGATAATTAGAAAGCACTCCTCCCTGCCTCCTTCGTGTTCAGTTAAACGCTTTGTTGTGCAGAGTTTTTTCCTTTTTTTATCTACCTGCTGAGGTGGCTGTCACCGGCTCACCGCTTAAGGCATGGGCACAAACCCTTATCTCAAAAAACGTTTTGCTGAGAGGAAGCATGTGCATGATACCTGCTATCAACCTGCCAGAATTTGTTTTGTAGGGATTTTTTTTTCTGCTGTGGTGTGGAAAACACGGCCGGCTGAGCCGAAAAGGCAAGTCACGCTTTAGAAGAATTGTTACGACACAGCGAGGGTGGGTTGAGAACTTTAAAATGGCCACAGATGGATGTGTGGTGGGGCGAGGTTTCGGAGAGGGAAGGTGTGCAGTATTATTGGCAACTGATAAGACTAATCACTTGAGCATTACTGGCTGACTGGCTCTATAACCCCCACACCACCCCCTTACCTCCCCTCTGTCTCGCAGGAGTTCAGAAATGTCTGAGGTGTTACCATGGTTACCAGACAGTGGCTGGGTGGGGTGGATGGTCAAGGCATGCTGAGGGTGTTGTTCATACGGAGAAATACACACCTTTGTGAGCCACTGCAGCACTTTGCCATTGTACATCTGTTCTGTTGGTTGGTTGCCATTGCTTGTGTTGTTTCCTAACATTTTAAATTTGTATGTTTTTAATCATCATGTTGGGCTGAATAATAATAATAACCTCACTTTCCAACTCGAGATATACTCAAAGGAGAAGATGTTTCTCATTCATGAAGCCTTTCTCTTGTCATAATGTCCTTGTACCGTATCAAAGTACGACATAATTCGCCCATCTGGGTACGATACATACTCACACTGTCCTGTCAGAGGCTTAAAGGCAGTCAGAAGCCCCTCAGGAATATGATGTCAGTCATGAAATCTGTGGGATTTATGCAGGTATTGTGCTGCAGGACAATGACTATTCTTTTGATGTCCTCATCACGCATGACACTAGTAAGTCCTGGCAGTTTGACAGATGGTCCCTGGTCTATTTCTGCAGTGACGAGGTTGGACACTTGGGTAATTAAACATGCATATGGACAGCATGGACATGTCCCCACTATTATTTTGGAAGGACAGAACTGTCCCTTCCAATGTTTGACCGAACTCATTCACATTATCTTTGGAATAAAGCCCTCAGAGAGAGAAAGAGATTAAGGTTTTTGTCAATGGTGTCTGGTCTGAATCTTTTAAGAGAGCATAGATAATGACTTCAGTTCCCTGTTGGAAAGAACTGTCTGAGAGCAAAGTAGAGTGGTGAAAATATTCATAATATAGCATACGATTGGACTGATACTGAATTTTTAGATGGCTATTTTCACTCAGATTTTTGTGTATGCTCAATGAGACGCTCAACTTTGATATCATATATGTATTTTTTACTATTTCAAGCCACATTTCCAGAGGCTTTAATACAAGAACTGTGTTGTTTTTTTTGTCTTTTACATGGATCATCAGCTAGATCATCAGCATGCTGACTTGTTGTCTGAGACATGCAGCTTCAGCCTCAGTTTTTTGGCACAATATCATATATGTAGCCATTATGGGCATATTAAAGACAGTTTTCAGGTATATTTTTTTTAAATGAAAAAATGAAAAAACATTTGAGTCACAGGCAGTGTTTTCAACCTTTTATTAGCCAGCTAGCTACAGCATATGTGCCGTGAAAGAACAGAAAGGTCGACATGAGTATCATCATGTAACATCAGTAATCAAACATTAGTATTTTGGGGGGTTTTATTTCACACGTTTCTTTTAATTTACTTTATATTCGATGCTTTCATCTCCTCCTCTCACTTGCCCTCCCCTCTTCTTTGTCACTCACTCTTCAAATGACTAATTTAGCAAAGAGGCCTCAGTTAACCCCTCTTAACATGCACAGGGAGACGCACAAAACATTATTGGTGTCAAACTCTCACACACATCCAGGAACTCTGTCACACACACTCTCTGTTTATTCTAATGCCGCACCCGACGTGTTGATGATGACTCTAACGATCGTGAAGCAATCAAAGCTAATCAGCGAAATTATAACGATGCATCAGCCTATATTGCGCTGGGCCTGGGAGCTTTGGCACATATGTTTAGTGGCTTGTGCATTCCTGCACGGTGTGTTGACTGAACGACGATATCAGTGTGATTTTCAAATCTATTTCAAACCCCCAGCATCTCATCAGTCTGTTTTCACCTTCAATTAATGTCATATAAACCACTGTGCTGCTGACAGTCTATTTTATTATAAGAGGTTGTAGTTTTCACATCAGTGGTTTCTAAGGGTATTAAGGGTCTTTCACTGTTTAGGTTTCCTACAGACTCTTCTAAGAACTCAAGTATGATCATGCAGCCAGGAGAGGTTATTTGATGTTTGTTTCCTCGTTCTAAACGGGACAATTTGGTCAAGGATGGATAGGCAGTGATTGAATGCATTTATTAAACAGTGCACCCGGATTGAGAGGAGATATAAAGACATGAATGATGATAAATTAAAAACATCAGAGAATTTACCTGCAGAATCAGTGTCAAGGATTTGAAAGGCCCAGAATATGAATATGAGAGCTATAGTGCAACTTTAAAAACAACAAGCTTTGGTGGTCAGTTACAGGCATGTCAGATGAAGGTAGCATGTGTGACCCCTTTAAGGCAATATTGCATAGAAATTGGTATTTTGGTAAATATCGGCAGTTGTACACTTGTTATGATGATATTACTTCTGATCAAAAACTAGCGAGTTGACATCAAACAAGTGCAACATCACAAGACATAGCAGCAAACTAACTGACAAGTCCAACAGCAAGAAGCTCAACTCAGTGTCTATGGAGAAAAGTGGGAGAGCCCAAAAAGAAACTTAAAACCTCAAAGGAAATCCTCTTCTAGGATCTTTTAGTAAACATGAAAATGTGCAAACTCTTGACTTGCTTTAAATTCAAACTGCATGCTACAGAAACTGACAAAAGTTTCAAAATAAAGTTTCCACTCCAGTTACTGTGATATGCCTATGAAGTAGTCTATGAAAAAAAACAGTCAACATTCTGTTTTTTCCCATCCCAAAACTTATGTCATCATGTGAAATATGAGCTTGTCAAATGAATGAAAAAACACACTTGTGAAATAGAGGCACACGCCCTCTCTATATTGCTCCATTGTGTGCCCTCCATCTAATTTTCCACAGATGAAATGACTGATTTATGAGCCGATTCAGATAGCCAGGGGCTATCCTCTTGGAACTCTGTACAGAGTCGGGTCTGGCTTTGGTACAGCAAGGAACCATGGCATCCTGTTACAAGTCCACACATTAAAGTGCAATTTGCAGCGATCAAGCCAATTTCCAAATGTAGTTGGAGTGACTCACATTGCTTTAGGGGCCACCATCAGAGAATGAATTTGCTAATGTCAATGGAAAGCATTTTCACTCAATGTGCAAATGATCTGTGATGCACAAATGTGTCTGACAAATGTTTTGTGGCACGTGGCCTGGCTCCACTCATGATTCATTCATCCTGTAGAGTAGCAGGGTTGGGAAAAAGATTTCAAGCTCAGGCTGTGCAGGATGACAGCTTCTCGATAAGAGATGGCTTTTTTATTATTGTTATTATTATTTTCATCTTCTTTTATGCTCGTTTTGCTGCAGGATTGGCCATTGAGATTTTCACAAGAGATGACAGCTGGGGCATATTTTTAGTTCTTTGCATAGTAATTTATGGGAGGGAAGGTGGCGTAAGTGGTTCATGTGTGGTCAATTTTACATCGATTTGGTTGCATAAAGGAAAGTTTCACATGACCCAGAAATTTCCCTGAACGCTTCTGAGTACACCATCTTTCAGTATGAATGCTGCTCCATCTTTTATACATGAGGCCACAGATCTTTAGAAACAATAAAATCCTTAATTAAAAAGGACTTATCAAGAGATCTCAAGAGGCCAAAATGAAGGCCAAACCTATCTTTCAACAAAGTAAAGACAAATTCAACGCTATTATTTTTTATGCTTTTAAGTTCTTCTGTCAGAGTGTTACACTTTTTAGACATGCTAGTGGTGTGCCTCCACGGATGGCCATGTTGATCAGTCAGTCTACCAATTTGTTTGCTAAAATGGTTAGCTCTAATTTGCTAAGCTGAAAACAATCAGAGCTGTGTTCTGTCAATTTGTCTTGGAGAGACTTTTTGCAATTAGCTGCCAATTTACACATCCAGCAGACAGGAAAAACTATCAGAGCAAGTATTTGCACTGATAGTTTTGCCAGCTATTTTTATTTCATTCTGTCTTGGTGTGAGCAGCTGCCTTGCCCCTCTATATAGTAGTCTATTAGCCTGTTTGCTGAAAAAGAGCCTAAAGGTGTTCATTCCAAGTGGCTTGGGCACAACTATCCAACATTTATCATTACAGTAAGCCATTTGATCAAGTGTTGATATCAAATTTATTGTGCAAAGACCCTTTGTGTACTGGCAGGCTCCCTTATCAACCCATGCTAGAACTTTTGACCTCCCAGAGGTTTTCTGGCCCAGGGCGGGAGGGACCCAGTGGGGAATGCAAGCAAGGAACGGTGCCAGAATGGACATTGTGCTTTTAGCTTTTATGTGTGAGTGATGGATTTGGTCCACAGGCTGCTATTTGCTTTTATTCACAGAAAAATTCCAGCTGCTTTAATGGAGTTTAATGATCTGTATCTCTGTTTTTTTCCCTACAGGTGACAAAGATGTTGGCGGTTGTGGTGATCCTATTTGCTTTACTGTGGATGCCCTACCGGACTTTGGTTTTGATCAACTCTTTTGTGTCGACACCCTACCTGAATGCCTGGTTCCTCCTATTTTGTCGGACATGCATCTATGCCAACAGTGCTATCAACCCTGTGATATACAATGCCATGTCTCAGAAGTTTCGCTCGGCATTTCGCGGGCTTTACCGTTGCCAACGGATAGAGGGAAATCAAAGGACACTGTCGATGATCCAGACCGGCTTCAGCACCGTTCGAGACCACCGAACCTCGCAGGCCAATAGCAATGGAACCAATGAAAAAGCAAGGAGATCCATCCTGAGTACAACCACTGATATAACTACAAAGCACAATGGAAGTAGTCATCAGGAGACAACAGTCAGACATGGCAAAAAAGCAGAGCATCCCACTGACAGCAGCCCACCCACTTTTAGCTTTGATGTAGACCCAGCTGGTGATGAGAAGTTGGATCAGCCTTCATCAACTAACAACACAGTTGATTTTGAAGGAAGACAAACAACAAATGAGCAACAGGAAAATATCTAAATGTTTCCATATCATTGTCAGATATCTATGAATTAGTTTGTACCACTAAAATCCAGTGAGAAAAAAACCCAATTCAATTGAGCGGTTTCATTCCAGTGACAAAACAGCTTACTTATGGACAGAATCCAATTAAGGAGAAGAAACCTCTGCCCTGCATTTATTTCATGATTTAAAGTGGTAGATATGCCTTGTGCATGGTGGTGCAGTGGTTAGCACTGTTGCCTCAAAAGCACAGCAAGAAGGTTACTGGTTCGAACCTCGGCTGGGGCCTTTGTTTGCCTGTTCTCCCCCGTGGGTTCTTTCCAGGTACTCCAGCTGTGAAGACATGCACTTAACAGGTTAATTGGTGACTCTAAATTGGCCGTAGGTGTAAATGTGAGCGTGAATGCTTGTTTGTCTCGATGTGCCCCATGATGAACTGACGACTTATCCAGGGTGTACCCCGCCCGCCTATCATCCAAAGTCAGCTGAGATAGGCTCCAGCCCCACTGTGACCCTGATGAGGATAAGCGGGTACAGATAATGGATGGATGTATTTTGCCCTGACCTCCGATGTCACATGTAAAGAGAAGAAAGGTGGTGACTGAATGGCATAATTCATACTGTGGTGCAGGACCACAAAAACTTCCGCTGGCTCCCCATTGGTCTAAATTTGAGCAAAAATGTGGATTGTTAGTGGACCTAAGGCGGGCTCAATGAAACCTGTCAGTCAAAGCAGCCACGCTGTTAATTCTGCATAACTTTAAGCCTTATTATAATTTGAACAGGTGTGTTATATTGAAATTGCTGAAATTGCTGTGAAGTTGGACGTTTTAACATGGGGACTTATGGCGATTGACCTGTTCTGTAGCCAGCCTCAAGTGGCTGTTTGAGGAACTGCAGTTTTTTGCACTTCCACTTGTGGTCACATATTAGTATGAGCAACACAAGCATTAAATGGCCAGATACGCGGCCTTAAAATCTAAATTACAGATCAAATCTAAAAAGACTGAAACTTTAAGTAAGGGTATTTTTTTCTGTATATTGACTACTGACCTTAGCTAACTACTAGAGCACTTATTGCCAGTCATGTGGGAAGGATAAAAGCCTTAACACAAAGACTTACGTGTACAGTAGCCTGTTCATTTTCACTTCTCTGAGAGTTGATTTTTATTTTCTACTGCAATTTGGGTTTTAAAGTCAAAAGTCAGAAGATGTGCATTGAGAAATTTCATCAATTTCCTAACCAATCCATTGATTTTTGGTGTTTGGGCTTACTGTGATGAATTATGTATTAAAAGAAAAAAGATTCTTGTAGCTCATGTGCAGCCTAGCTTAGCATCTTTCTCTCACACTAATCTGCCATCTCTTCAATTAGACATAGTTTTCTATATATGTTTAAGAAAAAAGGACAGTTTTGGAAGTCTAATCTTCCTGCAGACTTTGGGTAAGATGTCTATTTTCTAAAATGTTTACTGTTACTTGTAGTGTTCTTCTGCATATTTATTATTAGCTGTGTCTTTGAATACACCAAAGCTGGTTGCCTTTGTAAGAGACCGAGATTTTAAACTATTCAAATTCACAATTATTGTTTTTTTGTACCAGTATTTTGTGGAGGAACACACCAGCTTTGGGGAACTTGTATGGAATAAATCAATGCTCATGAAGTTTTGAATCTTATAAGTAACTGAATATGAAATTGTGAAATTTAATCACTACTAGCACTGAGATGTTTTTATTTTAAAATCTATTTTAATAGTCAATATCCAACATATAATAAATGATTATATCCTAAATTACCATATATTGTGTTATTTTCCAGGCCGGCTACTGTATATAATTGATTTTAGTAATTATAATCAGTTACCTATAGATTCAAACCTTTATGGCAGTTATTTGCTTCCATCACTCTCGTCCCATAAGTCGGCTTACCCTTTAATTGATGAGAACACCAGTCATCATGTGTCCCAGCAGATTCTTCTGTCATGCTAATACCATAGCACCTCAGCATACACATGTGCACTATATCTTGTTAAGTGATAGTGATACCTCATCTTTATTTTTATCTTTATTACAGAAGTTGAGTGTAAATAACTTTTATTTATCTATTTATTTTGCTATTTATATTGTTGGCAGCAACATATTTTAGCTTTTTTAAAATGAGCTATATGTACAGTATGTAGCAGTGTGCTGATGTTTAATGAAAATAAATAGACTAAAACATTTGCAGACTTATAAAAGAAAACTTAAAGCTGCATTAAATATTTTTTGCGCCACTTAGGGGAAGCTGTAAACACACCAACGATGTGTGATCATGCTATAAAGTTCCTTCGCTGCTAAATGCTTCAATATGTTCAGCACTTAGTCGTTTTTCTGTCCGTGGTTTGATGCTGGATAAGTAGCATGTAGTGGGTTTATCAGAGCTCACATGCCTTTGCAACTATATTAGCTATTAGTTAAAATGTGCCAAAATGCAGAATTACTTTGCAAACCATATACATTACCTTTATGTCCAAACATTGACCTTTGGATTCACTGTAAGGAAGGGGGAAGGACAAGCTGAATAGCATGATATAAAGATGTTTTGTGGACAGAGCTGCAATATGAGAACCGATTTTAAGATCATTCCTGTTACTGATGAGTTTCATTTTTCATTTTCTGGTTCGCACTTTTTCAGTTGTTGCTATATAATGGTGATGAATTAACAGTTCAAAGTAAGCTTAATGTGTATTTTGACAGTTTAATTGATGTAATTTTTAGAATATTTATTTCACTATGTTGATATGAAGTATGTCTGGATGTGTGTATGTATGTGTGGGCATGTGCATGCATTGCTTACAGGGAGTTAGCTATCAGAAGAGTGAGTGAGTACATTCAAAGAGGAAAGTGCAATTCAGAAACAGTCAAGTTAAATTTTCTTCACGGTCTCTAAAGTCTCCAACGGATACTAGAGGAACAACAGTTTCATTTCTCTAAGTCGTTAACACAGCACAGGGGCTCACCCACTTGTGCACTTGAAAATACACCTCGAAATGACTAGAATGGATCTTGTATATTTTCATTTAGGATAACTGATAGTAGCCTTGTAGAGCTCCCTTGTGTGCGAGTGTGTGCATCATTATTTAGCCCTGGAGAGCTGCTGGTTTGATGTGTTTTAAATGTGCTGTAATCACACAGCTTCAAATGTATTGATTTTCAAAATGGCTCTATCTGTATTGTTGCAGCAAGATGATGTTTTATTGGTTTAAGAAATGTACAGTGTGCTATGATCTGTGGTTTTATGGCATGCATGTTCAGTACAGTGGCTGTCTTTGAGTATTTTAAGAAAAGTCAATAAAGAGCATTTGTTGAACCGCCTCTGAGTCACTTACTGTTCTTCTAGTGTTACACTCTTTTGAGTAGTAGCGTAACTATTAATGCTACTGCAGCATAATCCATAAGACGCTCAATATTCAGGGTTGAGTTTCATTAGTCACTGAATACAAATTACATTTAACATAACATAATTGATTGGATTACAACAACAAATGCAATCTGATCTGATTACTTTAGGATCACTGTTACTGAAAATAAGGCACCTTATTCTAAAAAATTGAGGCCATCAACACTGATTCTGCAATAAAAATTAATATTATAGAAATATGTGTAAAGTTAGAATTCTTTATAATTTTCATAAAACCACAATGTTTCTTTATATTATTTATGGTTGGCATTGGTCCTAGACATCTGGCTGTGAACGATCACCCCTTCCATCATCGTGAGGAACCTATTATATATGAGTATATTGCATCCTTGCTGTGGGTCTACACGTCACCTACACGTAAATATGTTCAGGCATGCAAAGTGCCTTTTCATCACCATATTTAAGCGTGTACATTTACCATGACAAAAGGTGTCATTAGCCATGGTAAGAGCGGGTATGCGCTGTCACCCAAAATCCCACATATGGGGAATTTTGCTGGAGGTTTCTAAAAATATGGCTCTCCCTCAAGTGCCATGCGTCATGGGCCGACTCTGGCCATTTCACAACACAATTGGTGATGATGAGGTCCGCATTTACAACAAGTTGCACATTGAGGCTGTGCTGCCCTTTACAAACTCCCATTCCCTTTCATGCAGTGCTTGGATGTGGACATGAGAGCAGTCTTATCAACCCAATAGTATTTGGCATTTTCGCTCTTTTCATAAAACATGAGCTTGACATGCTTGGCTAGAAATTTGAAAAAAAAAACTGTTTGATAAGGCTGGACACAGAAGACACAGTACTAGCGCACAGGTAGTGGATTTATGGACATATCTCTAATGTCCACATACATAGACGCACAAAGCAATAAATATCTGTTCATCCAGTCACTGCATACTCTGAGTGTGTTCCCACCAACTCCACCAAATTTAAATCTTGTATGCAATTCATCATTTGCTGCTCCCAAAGTTGTTTTGGGCATGCAACATGCAACCTTTGGCTACATCTTCTCTTTAGAGATTATAGACGGTGAAAAATGGATGTCATTGTCTTTGCACAGTACTTTGTTAGGACAAACTGACTCCACAATTAACTTCACACCTGAGCACATTTAAGCATGTGGCCTTAATAGAAAGAGAAATTGGATCTGCCAGCAGGTTTTTGTAAGTGGGGCGATCTCACCCAAGCTGAAATGTGTACCTTGCTGGCATCTCTGTCTCTTAGAAATTACTTTTGGCGGTACAAAGTGCAGCACTGTGACACCAGAGTCTCATGTTCGCCTCTGGACTCCCCTCTGTGATTAGGTTTAGGGAACAAGGGCACTTTGGTTAGCAATAGGAAAAGATTGTGACTTTGGTTAAATATTAAAAAACATCTTCTGACTTCTTCTGTATTATACATTTACTTCTGTAAAATGTAGTATAATATATAAACAGAGCTTCTTGCTGTAAGGGAAAATTATGCCAATATAATGGCTAAACTTCAGTAAGATGAAACACAACAGCTGGGCTGACACCATCACCAAGAGTGTGAATGCCTCAGGAGTGAACTGTGCTGGAAAAATTTAAAACAAAAGACTTCAGTGAATCTCAACACCCTAAAGCAGGTAAGAAACCATAAAGCAGAAGAGGCAGGGGTTCACTGATTATTGGCGGAGAAGGCTCCCAGGCTGTATATGACAATCAGTTAGTCTCACAGGGTAGTGAATCTGGACTGTGTGAGACTGAGACTGAAACTCCAGCTCTGACATGGTTAGTGCAATTTGTTATCACCTGCTGAGACAGAGCCTGGAGATATCTTGGTTAGTGATGAACAATTGCAAACTTCACAGTCGCCTCTTAGAAGGGAGGCTGGAAGATGCTGGTGTTGCCCTTTCGGGGGGGAAGAGGGTGAAATTGTCTCTTGAATCAGGATCATCAAGATTTTCTTACATCAAAACTATCCTAATCTTTTAGAATACTTCCAATGATTCGATTACCAAAGCCGTATACTAATTTCGTAGGTTTTTGAGATTTAATCTTGTCTGGGTAATTCTGATCTAGGTGAAATGTTTTGAGATACTGGGTCCGGTTATACGCCCCTGACACAATGCCGCTGTGCTGACTAATATTTTGCTTTGATGCTTGTATTTCGTTAGAATGTTGCTGTCTCACTTTCACAGACTCTTTGTACTGTTTCCTGGTGGTCTATTGTGTTACTGTTAGTTTATTCTCAACTTGTGGCCACTGTTGTTCATTGTTAATGCTGTTTGTCCATGTTCCTGTAAGGTTCCTTTTACATTTACTGCACACTGATTTATTTGACTAGTGTGCTCATCATATCATCATTTTGAGAAGGTCCATTCTCCTTCATGGTCTTCATATTTGTCACAGAGATTAGATGTGGACTGGCAATTCTTTGTTTGCGTAGGAGGCTTGGACACAAGTGTGAACAAACAGCATTTATTTAATATATACACTGAAAGGGCACAATTTTCTTCTCTTATTGTTCTGTTGTAAGAACACACTTTACTGACTCTGGATATAATTGCAGGATAATAGTTGTGCTACAAAGAATGTGACAGATGAATTATTCTGCATCTTCATTATTAAAGCCATGACGGCTCATTACAGTATATTTTAAGTATTCAAGTAAATTCTTAGCAAATGTTTTGTTTTTGTCATTTACAGGCCAAGTGGTGGGATTTACAATTTAAATTTTGGCCACTTGAATTAGCAATGAGGACAAATTACCATAAAAAAAAACAAACATGTGAAGAGTGCCCTTCAGTGCAATGTGCTATGGTTTCATCAATATAAGCTTTGGGACTGACAGATGCTCTCTTCTAGGCTGCAGAAGTGCAGCTGACATTCACACCTATTATGTAGTTGAAGTGGCCTAGTGGAACAGTAGCAATCTAAGTGGGGACACAAAAGGAGTTAACCCAAGTCTGTGAAAATGTGACGTCACTGAACGTCTTAGCTTAGCAGCCGTGCACATGCTCCTTAAATTTGGTTGCCAGGTTGCAGTGACATTGAAGTTGTATGTAGTGTGTTGGTGGTGCGTGTAGATTGTGTTTAATAGATGAACTCACACGTCATGTGACGTCAGACAAACACCAAATGGGAGGGTGCTGGGAGGATAAGAGAAACTGGTGTTTGCAAGTCGAAATTATGGTTCCTTTTTTAAAAAAAATAGCTCTCAAAATCAAAGACTTATGGGTAGATATCATGACCCTAGAGGTAAAAAACAACAACTGCAGATCGTCCTGCTTGGTGCAAAGCTTTGTGTCTAAAAGTGTCTCTGTGTTTTGCTCTCAGTACCTTCTCTGAACCTCAGTGATTTGGGGTTTAGATTCACTCCCGCTGCCCTGTCTGTACTTTCATATATATAAGCCTTATTTTACTGTTTACTGAGAGCTGTGGAAGTTAGAACTGATGTAAATCAAACATTTCCTGCAGCTACTGGACCAATGAGAGCAGAATACATGCTCTGGATCTACACTGGAAACCATGGAGACGTTTGTGGACCGTCAAGTAAACGTATAGCAGATGATGAACGGGCAGACTTGTTACAAACATACATCAAACATGACTGCTGCCCCAGAATTACACGATTGCATAGGTGTTATTACTTTTAGTGTCAGCGTGGGAAAAAAAAAAAATCCCACACTCTCCGTCTCAGTATAATTTATTTTTCCAGGAACATGAACACATTCACAGTCTGCAGAGAAACCGTCTGATTTGCTGGCCACTGAACACTTGGGCTCAAGGGCTCAAGGGCTCCTGCCACTCTTGGAGATCGAACCAACAACCTTCCATTCATAAGCTCACATCACATTTTTAATGATTTAAGTTAATGTGTGTGTTTTATATGTATTCATATCAGATACTATTGGAAATTAATTGCGTGTTGTGGGAAGTCGTATTCTCTGTTATTTACCTTGTTGTGTAAAGTTGATATGTTTCTCCGATTACTAGCCCTCATGCCTCGAGATAGACTAAAGAATGAAAAAGCCACTCTGATGGGCATGTCAGAGGGTTTCATTGTCAGCTTCCACTTCACACTAGCTGGTTAGGAACTGCTCTTTACATTAATGTTCAACCAGAGGTGGAGAGGATACAGCAAGGGTGTTGGTGCTGAACCTAAAAGTCTAAACCTTCGTTAGAGGCTCCCAGAACATCACAGTGATAGGTCGAGGTCACAAATTAGTCTTGGACCACATCATCGTCCCAAATAGAATTTCTGGTTTGACTCCGATGCCTGTTGAGCTCCATCGTCACTGTACGAAGAACTCAGTGTTAAAAATGACTTTCTTGGTTTCATTTCCTTTGACAAATATCTTTCCCCCTCTTCTCAGTGACCTCGTCTGGCTTGGTAGTGATGGCTGGTTCTCTCTGGAGTTTCACTTCCCTGGAAAGAGATAGGCCATCGAAAGCACCGTTTCATCACTGCAGAAAAGCATAGGGAGAGACAGAGATATAAATAAAATGCTGCGGGGTGACAGGCTATTGTGATAAGAAACAGATGAATTCTATGTTTGTGTGCAGAGTGTGTGTGTGTGTTTATGGTTGTTAGCCCACTCTAAGGAACTCATCTGCCGCTATCTGCCCATCTTCTTGTCTCGGCCGAAAATCTCGCCTCTCCAGACCGCAATCAGAGAGTGAGAGAGGCTATTGGATATTTGTATTCACTGAATCGGCCCCAGGGAAATTGAAATGACTTCAGGTACATGTGCACATTCATGCATTTGCAAGTTCATATTTTGCGAGTCACAGAAATATCTACACATACACAATCTCATTCTGAATGTATGTAGTTCTGATTTATATTCACAAGCTGATCTTTTCATATATGTTAGTACATTTATTATTATTAATAATAATAATAATAATAATAATAATAATAATAATAATAATCTAGTTGAACAGCAGAACATCGTAAAGTTCAAACAGTAAGTCAAACATACATTATAGTATTTACCAGGCAGTCCAACTTCCTCTCTCAATTTCCTCCAAGCAGTCCGGTCTCTATAAATATGAGGTAATATCACTGCAGCTGCAACCTCAAGTGTGAAGATATTTCCATTTTGTAATCCTAAAAGTTTGAAAAACGAAGAACGCTGTCCTTCAAATCACAGCAGAATCCAGGGAGACTCAGTGAGGGTGTTAACTCCTCAAGAAACTTCACTCCTCTACACTTTTGAGTACTAAAATACTGCCAGTATACTATATAAAAATACTAAAATTGGGCGACACCAACACCATCTACAATACAACAGGAGGATTCTACTTTGTGATAATAACCCATTAAGAAAATATACAATGATATACAATAATATACTCATGGGACACATTGTTCTTCATTGACTACTTTTACTTTTGATTCTTTAAGTACATCTTTCTAATAATACTTTAGTAATATTCTCCATGCATGGCTTTCATTTGCAACTGAACATTTTTACAGTGTGGTACTCCTCCACCTGGTAAACTGCTTACTTCTTTTGATCTCTCCCCACAGATTAGTTTATCCCAACAGAATACCCCTCTAGCTGACCTACTCTCTTCTCTGTTAAATAGCTGACAGAGTTGGAAACAGAGCGGGGATTTCTGGCACATTGTTACCTACTTCCAATGTGCATGGAGAAAAGTCTGAAGAGGTTCTTCTAATACAACAAAAGATGCTGTGCAAGTTTAGAGAATGAAGCACTAAAGGGGACTGGTTCAAAAACAAAGAGCTACAGAATCTGGAGCTAGACCATGTTTACTGTAACACATATTACCCATCAAATAGTACAAATCAATCTTAGTAAGTAGTTTCATCCTGAATTTGTGGCTTCCTCCTGAATCGGGAACATCATGTCACTGCATAATTGCACATAGATTTTATTTATATTTATATACCTATACTTACATACTTACTGTACCCATAGGATTGATTTGTACTCATACTCCTATCTGTAGACATTTGAATGTATGAGTACAATATATTTGTTCACACATTCGGATGTGGTCATAACATTGTCCCTGTATTGACTCCATAGACAGGAGAGTGAAAATATTCAGACCGTCAAAATTAAACCTTCCTCCTACTGGCTGTGACAGATGGGTGACACAGTGAGAAATGCTCCCCGATGGAGAATGTCTAATGGATCTGACACAGTGCGGAGCCGCAGGTGTTGTTGCATTCCTGTACTCTGAGCCTCAGAGAGCACATAGTATCCCGGTGTGCCACGCTACCCTATAGAGCCATCTGTGCAGAGGTGAGGGGGAATATGTGCAAGAGTACAGTTATTTCTATTCCCCTGTAAATATCAAAGTTCAGATCTCTGTCATTAAACTTTCACTGCATATAAATGCGTCACCAGGGAGGATTCACAGATCGCTCCACATTTAAACACTAGAATTAGGTAACTTTAACCAGTGAAGCATTATGATGCTGGAGAGACGTAGAGCAACTTTCAGACCTCTGCGAGTTGATTTTGACAGTGCCCTAAAATAAATTTAAACCAATGGACCCCTGACATCAAAAAATGATCAGTATGCATGAATTGAGAAGTGGTTATCAGTAATGAAAGTAAGCAAATAATATTTACTGTGCTGATTGAGCAAAACCACTGTTATGGTTCTTTCTGCAGTTGCCGCAGGCAAATTTGTTGTTATTGTTGCTGAATTTGTGTATTTATTACAAGAAACTTACTTAGGAAGCATTTCTGATTTTGCAGATTTGTCCAAAGTTTGTTTGACTGGGTTGCAGTTTGCACTTTCCCATCCTCCCAATCCTTATCACCCACTGTCTAAAGCTTATAAATATTGAACATGAGTTTGTCCACTGACTATACCGCAATAATAAAAGTGGCAGCTATTTGCTGCAACATTGATCCCGGAAGCAATGTACAACCAAGAGTTTGAAAGACAAGACGGGAACATTTTGAATTTATGCAGCTGAACGTTAATGTTCTTCCAGGAGTGAAGAATCTACGTTGACACACATAGCATGCAATATTCATGCTCATGTACCATATATAATGCATATAAATTATGCATGAGGTACGCTGCCACCTGTAATGTTGGAGAGCCATCTAAGAAAATACTGAGTGTTAATCATTCGTCCTCACGTTGCATTTCTCATCTCTAATACATAGCTTCCACCTCTAGTGCTCTGCAGGACCTGTGTCTTTACATACTGTAGTATGTACTGTATGTATTTGCTAATAGACTTGATATTAAATTGATTTAATAATTATGTATTTTTTAAACATTTTCACATATTTATTATACAAAAAAATCCACACTTATTCCACACGTGTGTGTTGTATAACTATCTTTATATTATTGTATATTTTATTATTACACAATTAGCATTATTTACACAATTTCTATTTGTGAATCGCTGCAAAACATTGTTCAAATATTCAAACATAGGTTTGGTAAATAAACTGGTGGAGAGGTTAAGGTTGTACCTAGCAATCGACATGAGTGACACTAGTTACAGACCTGGTTCAGAGTCCACACACTAATGAAATGTGAAAGCCCATAATGAAATATGTGAATGTTAGGCATTAGTGGTGTAAAGTGTGTGTGGATAAGTGAGGTGCAGGTGGTAGAAATAAGAAAAATAACCCTGAAACAACTTAATATGAAGTGAAGGCCAGGTGGAAGACATCCTGCTGCTCAGCAACACGCAGGGTAAATCCAAGGATAGCAGCCCTTTTATATTCTTAAATCACTGCCTCTCCAGGTGCAACCAGCTAGCTCTGACAGTCCTCTTAACCCTGGCACTCCTGGAAGACATTTCAATAAAATACTAGGAATAATACAGTGATACTTAGAGAGGCTATCAACATTATGTTTGGTCCATAAACAGAAGTGCATCCATGAGGAGGTACTAAAGCTGGTATAAAGCTTTATTCCCAAAGCGTTTTAAAGTCCTCGTCCTGGGGGCTTGGGTGTAGTTTTGTCCCACTTCCTCCTAAATAGCTGGCGGGGGATGCTCAGATTGGCAAACAATGAAACAATCAGGAATATCATGTTGCAATCACAGAGCCAGGGGGCATTTTTCAAGCAGTTTTTTTTTTCTGCAGTCTGCCAAGGGGTAGATCGCCTCCGGGCCAGGCACTCAAATGTCATCAAAGTATCATTTTAGTCATTTAAGTATCAAATCAAATAAACTCCTGATAAATAGAATAATATTGACTGGAGTAACATTTCAGACAAAAACATTAAAATATGATTCTACAGCTGGAAAATCAAGACGAGTTCTTGAATCTAATGTTAGTAGTTGAGTGGCTGCCTGTTTGTTCTTAGCTAATCATGCTAATATAGTTCAGTTTAGCACATGTAATTAATTAATTTTTTTGCATTGGTTTAATTTAAATCCAGATTTATCTTGTAGGCTCATTTTAATGTATGTTTACTGTGTCTCATGCCGCTATTGGATGCTTGAATTTCCCTCAGGATCAATAAAATGTCTTTCTATCTACTGATAAGTGGTGTCAGTGTTATGTTCATTTTTTAAAGTTGGTTATAAAGTTGACATTATGCAGAATTTAGTAAGGAGTTAATTGCATGTCACATGATGTCAGCAAGAAACAGTGCGCGTGACTTTAGCACTTCACTCTGGCCTGTTTAAACATTCATTCACGCAGTCTAATGTGATCATTTATTGCCAACATAAAGAATCACAATGACAGCAATAGAGCTGATGGTGTATAGTAGAAAAGCAGTGAAAGCAATAAAATGGTGTTAAGTGTGTTATATAGATGCCATTGTGCTGTGAAGTTTTATAGCCGTTACTTCGACATACTTGATGAAGACGTCTCCTTGACATCTCGCATTACACCTCATCACTCTGTGTTCAGTTCATCTTTCTACCATGTCTCCAGGAGTCCTCAAAACATTTGAAGCTGTTAGACTGATAAATCCTCTGCAGACAACGCAACCACACTCCTGAACAGATTTAGCAAATACTGTAGGACATCATAAATCCACTTAAAGGAAGACCTTAAGTCTGCTTTTCACTGAAACATTGCTTCTCACAAATCTTGTAAACTCTTAAAACCGCTCTCGTCTTTAGGGCCTTACAGACCCAGAGGAGGTCTGCACTGGGAGGGTGTAGTTATGACCCCTTCAGACACTTCAGACACTTCTGACAGTGAAGTTTTGGTCCCTGAATTTGAGTCGCCGCTCTGTGATGAAGAGACGACAGCGCCTCTGTGTTTATTCGACCCCCTATCACCTTCAGATTGACGTGGATGGGAACAATCTGTACTTGCAGATGCTGGAACAACGGAAGATAATATAAACTGTTTTCTACACCATGCATGGGAAAGAGAAAATACTCTGTCGTACCACTCATGGTACCATTTGTGCGCATATTTCCCAAATTCTGAAACACATGTAATGGGTATTTGTCTGTGTTTGTTGTGAAAGAAAGCTCTGCTTTATTCTCTAAAACTCTCCCGATGACTCAGAGGATAATACACACAGAAACTGACACTGTCCACTGAAATGATCCTCTCCAAATGACCTGGAATATGACAACTCTTATTGTTAAATAAGGTTGACACATTGTATTCATGATGTCTGCCAAAAGATTGATCATGGAGACGAACACCAATTTTCACCACTTAATTTTGCCCCTAATGTGACCATCTGAAGAAAAGTCTGTCCACATGTCTGACATGATATTTTTAATATCACTATGACTAAATCAGATGTATTGAGGAGATGTGGAAATCCTGTAGAATAGACTTATGTTAAATATGTGACAGCCTGTGTTGTGATGATTTACATGACAAATGGGCAAATGTATGCAAATTAAGAATGTGGGTTTTCTTTTCTCACACCTGATGTTACTGTTAGACAGTAATTAAGCTTTTAATAAAGGATATTATATCAAAACATTTTTTTTTCTAAACCAAGTGTCTCTATCAGGAGAAGATATTTACTGCACAGTAATTTCATGTTACTAGTAATAGTAAAAATATATTTTTTAAGATACCCAAACAGTTTTACACAGTGGATATTAAAGACTATATCATACAGTATGTCTTTGGAACAAAATTTAGAAATAAGAAATATTAAAAGTAATTCTTACATCATTATTTGTATGACATCAATCTTAACAATTTCAGCTTATTTTAAAAAATTTAATAGAATAGATACATGCATCTTACCTGAAACACAACCACACAAACACAAAGGAATCATAGATTTATTGAAGAGATGGTGGAGTGATGGGCAGCCAAACATTGTGCACAGTTACTGTACCTTGCTTGCAGTACCTCGTCGGCAGTGTCCAGCATTGGTCCATGCTGGAGTTGAACCGACCACCCTCCAATTCCTAAGCCAAATCCCTACAGACTGCTACCTACAGACAATCCATATACCCTTGACATTTATTCTTTTATTAATCAGAGTTTGAACATTAATCCACATTTAGTTTTGATTAAAGGTTGAACCCCTGCAGTGGGAGTTTTTCATATTTTTCTGCAAAGATTTCATTACATGACTGACAGAGGTTTATGCAGAACTTTGATGCTCCTCATGTGTATATTTATGAAGCAATAATCATTTATATTATTAGATACATGCTATGAATAAAGACTAAGAGGGGAAAAAAGAGGCATCACATATCTGTTATCATTAAACCCTGTGATGGTTCTTTTGTTTTCACGTCACAAATAGAACCCGAGCACCACCCTATTCAAACAGCCTTGGTCCAGTTGTTTCACCTCACCAACAGACCACAGTATGTGAGGCTTCATGACTGTCTGATGTGTCTGATGTGGTGATTTGCAGCACGGGGTCCCCACAGGGGTACGGTGCTCTCTCCTTTTCTCTTCACCCCGTACATGTCAGACTTCAGACACAACACCGACAGCTGTCATCTACAGAAGTTCTCTGATGTTACCGCCATCGTTGGATGTGGATCAGAAGGAAATGAGCAAGAGTACAGGGGGGGTCATCACAGACTCAACCACACAACATCACCACATCAACGCCAGCAAGACAAAGGAGATGGTGATTGACTTCCGGAGGAAGACACCGCAGACCACACCGGTGAACATCCAGGGATTGGATATATCAAGATGGTCGGAGCACACAAATACCTGGGTGTTCACCTTGACAACACACTGTTAAAAACTTTCTATGACACTGTGGTGGCATGTGCAATCTTCTATGCTCCAAATTTCTTGAAATGGTGAGTATCTCTCTCTCTCTCTCTCTTTGATGCTGGATTATAGTTTGGGTTTAGAACTGAGGCCATAGATTGAGGTTTCTAGTTATTTTAGGACTACAACTTGATCGCCTGTGTTTGGAAAGATCTCCTGTCTGTTAGAGCGCATACGGTGCTCCCTGCCCAGACCCTGGAGGGCAGGTCAGGAAGCGTCGGTAGGTGAACACCGTCATGGTAATGAGCGGCTTCTCTGACAGTGATAAAGTGGACTGCTGGCGAAAAAAACCTGTCACGTACCTCAGGGGGCTAACAAGGCACTTGAAGTGCTCTGCGAACTAAGTAGAGAAGAAAAATCCGCTGTTGTTTCCTTCTTTATTTTGAGACTCTGAATTGTCAGTTAATTGACAGTGATGGCCGCCGTCCTGGGTTTGATAAGATTAGGTGAAACTTTATTGATCCTCCAGGGAAAACAGGGCTGCTGCAGCGACAAACAATGGACAAAGCCAAGACAAATGGTTAATGTGGCTAAGAATAGTTTGACTGTAACAACTACAGTACAAAACAAACAGATAAGATGCTTGTAATGAGCATTAATCGAGAAAGATAACTGTTTATAGGCTGCTTAAGAATGTTAACTCAATGCAACTATAATTTTCACAGCTTGCGGTGCAATCTGGAATGAGCACAACAGGTTGTCAAGGTTGATAAACAGGAACAGAAAATGACATATAAATACAATGTTTTACACAACGCACACGCAGTTCCTTTTTTTCTTCAACTTTCCATCATTTTCACATAAATAGCAGCCAGAAAAAGAAAAAGAAAATGGGACCTTAAACAGTCCAATTTTTCATAATTGCAGTCTGGAATCGATGTGAAGCGCCATGCTGTATGGTTAAATAGTTTTTAAAATATCTATAGACCGGCAGTGAGTCCAAAATAGTCCTCCTTTTCTTTTACTGAATCAAAGCTTAGCTTCAAAGGTTTCTCTGAAACATTGTTTTTACCACACTTTTCTCACAGAATCTTTATATAAGGGATATGTAGGCGGCACGGTGTTGCAGTGGTTACCACTGTCTGTTAACTGGGCACTCGAAATTGGCCGTAGGTGTGAATGTGAATGGTTGTCTGTCTCTATGTGCCCTGTGGTGAGCTGGCGACTAGTCCAGGGTGTAAAGTGAGCTGGGATAGACTCCACCGTGACCCTGATGAGGATAAGCGGTTACAGATAATCTTATAGAGCTAGTCCTATCAACATATATTAATTATTTTAATATATTAACATATATTAATGTTAATAATCATCTTACAAGGCCCTTATTACCCATTAAGTAATGCTTATTACAAGCACCTTCATGTAAAATATAAATGAATACAAGTTTACATATAGGACATATTTGTTTTTTTAAGATTGTGTGTCATACAAAGCCACATAAATGTATCTATGGACAAGTTCAGGTGGAAACAGTAGACATAATTAAAAAAAAATTAACTCCAAAATTGCACTGCTGCTTCACCGTCCGACCCAAGTTGAACAACACAAATAGTCCAGTCATGCTACATTTAGCACCATTAATATCGATCTTTTGCAATCTTGGTCCACAGATAATATTTAAAAAGCTTTGATTGATTCTCGTTGTTTGTTCATCCATTCCTCACACTGCCAGGCACAATGCCTCACCCCAACTCTTTCCATCCCGCATGCAGCACTTCTTTGAAAGCTACAGTACAATGGATGAATTCTCAGCAGGGGCCGGGCTGGGGGCTATTAAGGTGGAGCAGCTGATCACAGCAGGGGCATTTTTCTTCATTTTAAAATGCCCTTTCACCAGGATCAAACCCAAAGAAAGAGACAAATCATTTCTCTCCCGGCTATCTTTCACCATAGTTCTCTGTTTCCATCAGAAAACGTGATGGTGGCGATAGTTGGAGGTTGTTCTCAGAAAAGTCTTTCTCAGCTTACACAAATCTCCAGACAAAGCGAACCCTGTGATCCCCTTCTCTAGATTACCAAGCAACCAGCCAGCCAACTACTGAGCAGATGAGAGCCGCCCAATCTCAACATCAGGAGAGCAGCAATCTTAGCATCAGGAGAGCAGAGGAAGGAGGAAAAAGATGGGGGAATTGAGAAGTGTTCCTGATTTCTGCTCTCCCTGTGCTATCAATGAGGTCCAGACAGGGCTTAGGGGATATAGCCACAGAGGAGCAGAGATAAATATTGACACTATTAATATGTACTAACACAGTCAGATGGCCTTCCTGCTGCTCACTTAAAGCTTAAAGTCGTGCAAGTAGAAATTCTGGGGAGGCACAATTAGCGTGGTGGGTCCTAACGCAGAAACAGAAATGAAAATAATGATGCAATTTTCAAGTTTGGGGGGATAATTTCCAAACTTTCAACTCAAAAGCTATTACTGGATATTTATTCCATGGTATTCATGTCAATTATTTGTGCTGTCACTCATTCACTCACTTCTACACTAGCTTCTACACGCTTATCCAAATATTTAATAGGCAGGAAAAACCGCATAGATAGACTGTATCCACAATCCAAATTAATTTAGGGAATGTATAATTAAGGGACCTGCAAACATGGAAATAGCTGCCTTTTTTAAATTCACCATGGTTTGCAGCAGCCGTTTGCATGAAAGGCTTTTGTGCCAGTTATTTAAGTTTTAGTTCAGTTACAGATCATCTTTGGTGAAACCAGACCGATGATCCAGCACCACTTGCACAAAATGGGTCCAATATTTACTTAAGTGACTGTGGGGCGAAAGAATTGCTCATAATCTGCGCTCACGTTTTCTCCCATAGGAGTCAATAGACTCAAATCACTGGTGTCCTAAAGGGGAGTGACAGTGGTTGACCTCGATACAGAAAATAACTCTTCAGTGCGCCTTTTCTTTTCTAAACTGTCGGAAATAGCAATTTTATGAGAAAGCTTAAGTAAACAGCATTTCCTAGTGATATTATGGTTATTAGCACATTTACACCACCTACTATTCATATGTCAATAAATGTATCTGCACACTCGAATAGAAATATTCGAGGATTGGCGTTAATGGCGCAGGTGAACACTACGGCCAAGTTTGAGGAAATCCTTTGCTAAATGGTGAGCCAAAGGAGGCTGCCTTAATATTAATAAGCCAACTGCAAGACAGAGATAGTGTGGTTGTATAGTAGAGTAGATGTTGATCGGTGCACTGTGGTTCCTTCCCGGAGTTCACATTCGTCTTCCAGTCCTGCATGATGTCAAACAGAGAAAACAACACCGCACTTTATCTAATTGTGGTTAACATCCTGTAAATCCCCTGGAACGCCTCAATGTGTGTGTGTGTGTGTGTGTGTGTGTGTGTGTGTGTGTTTGTGTGTGACTGTGAACACAGTGAGGCAAACACATCAGGGATGGAAATTAGAGAGCAAATAAAAGCAGAGCAGGTAAAGAGTGTGGGAAAACGTTAGAGAAATGTCTGAACAGCAGGTAGAGGCAGAGCTGGAGAGAGGTTGGAAAAGGAAAGAGAGAGAGAGTGTGAGTGACTGACAGTGATCTAAATGCCAGGCTTAGTTTGGCATTTACAGTCTCCACAGGGCTTAAGTGACACTGCTACTTAATTCTGTCATGACTCTAGTCTAATCGTAGGTACAGACAGTAGCAGCTTGTCTACGTGAAATGTATGTTTAAATGGTTTACTTGATATTGTTGTCAGCTGTGATTCACTGATAACATCAGCAAGGTAGTTCACACTGAGAGGAAATGTCACCCAACCACACTCATGGTGTAACACCTCTGCTAGTAAATAAATGCATGTGAAACTGTGGGAACGTGGCTGAACACGCTAAGTTTTGTTCTCTATTGTTTTTATCCTCAACATGGCCTCAAAATGCAGGATCCATTGCTCTCCTTTGAAATGGTGTTTTGTACTGACACATCTTAGGAACAAACAGGATATAATGTACGGATCACTATCTGATAGACAGTTGCCGTGTTTCCATCTGAATGTATCACTAATTTTAATTAAATTTGGAGTACTTTAGCAAAAGAAAATGTGAATAAAAGCTTGGTTCTACTTACGTTCTGTGAACATTAGGAGTCAGTTTACAAGAAAAGCAGTAGGTGGCGTCAATTCTCCCGTCGCAAAAAACAAGGAGACGTAATTAAAAGAGTGCCAGACAAACTTCAACTGGATAAAAACTGTTTCATGTATTGATGTTAAGAAGGTTACATCAGATTATGGATGTATTTCAGAGCCACGGGAGCGATGAGGAGACTGTTGGAGCGGAAACAGCTGATCAGTCATGTGAGTTAAATGTTCCCCCACATCAGAACTTGTGTGGATGTTTCCATCTCACATTAAATACATTAACTGTTTTTTGACAAACGGCGAACACTGGGGAAGTTTTATGAAATCTTGCCATTTCCGTCCAACTTTGATGGAAACACGATTATTACAAACATTTATACACCTTCGCCTTCTCTGAACAAACACAACACACAGTTTTCCAGCAATTTGTCTTATTGTGAGTTACGATCAAGTCACTTATTATATAAATGTATGTTCACATTCATCCTGTTTTTATCTGTTGAAGAAGACCACACATCCCACCTGCATCTATTCAAGTCAACTGTTCCTGTTAGTTCAGCTTATACAGCCCGTTGTACAGAGGATGCACAGCATTCTGACGTATATATCCTCGGTGAGTCCTGCAGGCCTGTTTCTTGTCTTGCGGACAGGAAGGAACAATCCACTCAGTTCTGTGAGGAGGGAAGGAAACTACTTCTCATGCTACACAGATTTACAGTGTTCAATGTTAAAAAAAAATTAATTCACTCAGAATAACAAAGTACCAACCTCCCGTTTACGTGTTAGAAATGTAATTTTGTTGCACACAGTCTGGAATGCATCACACTCCTAGAGTGTATGACAGCACCTTGTATAATGCGATCGCTTTACAACTTTGATGTTTAACATATAGATTTTTTGTCAAGATGTGTCAAAGAAGTGTGGATTCAAACTAAACAAGTAAGAAACCGCAAGGAATAAACATGATGTCTGTCATGATGGACTACAATGATAACGTTTAATGAACCAAACGTATCCGCCGTGAACTCTCTACAGAAGCAAGCTTGTAATAAATAGCGACTGTTCTGTGTCGTCTTTGTTTTATATGCAAAAGGATAGCTGGTTAACCAGCGTTTTAACATGCATTTGGTTCAGAGGATTCATAATTTGGATGAAAATACCCTGTTGAGCATGATGATGATGATGACCAAAATGGAGGCAGGGGGTCTAAGTACAGTGCATCAACACCACAAGTGCCCTCTACATTCAGTGGAGAGGACATGGCCAGAGAGATGAGGCTGTTGGCCGTGGTAATGATAATACAGGGATGAACAAAAAGATGCTTCATGTCTCCTCTGCTGCCTTCATGTCTGATACAAGTACAATCTGTTTATGCTGAGATTATGGCTCTCAGCACACTGCAGTACACTTATATACACTTATATATATATATATATACACACACGCAAACACAATGCATTTCATATCAGAGAGAACCCTCATGTAGCCTACTACCATTTGATAAACAACAACAACAAGAAGCATATCTAATAACTGTTACATATGTGAGCAATGATTATTATGTACACTTGCTACATAAATCTCATTGATAGTCAGTTATTTCCATTAATGAGATACTAACCAGTATGTTATTTTTCTTTATGACGCAACCTGATTACTATAAGCATCAACAAAAATACGGCAAAATCTGGTCGACTGAAACTTTGTAAAGCACTTGAACAATAAAAAGCCTAATAATAAGAAATGGCCTTTCACCATGTGCTACTTTTAGGCAGTGGCATCAGCTGAGCAAGGTAGTCCAGACATCCCTAAACAGCTTTCCAGTTCCTCCCAGGCCAGATAAGATATTTTCCTCCAGCATGGATGAGCGATTGTGGCTCAGGAAGAAGAGCGGCTCATCCACTAATCAGATGATCGGTGGTTCAACTCCAGTCTGCATGTCGAAGTATGAACACCAAATTGCTCCCTAAGGCTGCGCCATGCGTATGAATGGTTAGCTTCTAAAAACTGATGAGCATTTGGCACCTTACATGGCGGCCAATGCCTTCAGTGTATGAATGTGTGTGAATGGGTCAATGAGATCTGTGTAAAAGTGCTTTGAGTCAGTCGCTATATAAGTACAGTCCATTTATCATTTACCATGTTCTAGCTCTACTCCAGGGTCTCCTGCCAGTTGGACATGCTTGGAAAACTCCCAAGGGGAGGTGCAAAGGAGCATAGGCTCTACTCCAAGCTCCCTCTGGATGTTTAAGCTCTTAACCTCTCTCATCTCTTAAGGTGAGTCCAGCGTCCCCACAGAGAAAACTAATTTCATCCATTTGTATCTGCACTTTCATTCTTCCACTACCAAAGCTCGTGACCACGGGTGACGGCTGGAACACAATCGACTGTCCTTCTCCTCACCACAAAGGTGCAGTGCAATGCCTACATTACAGCTGAAAGTGCACTAATTTGGCTGTTCATCTGTATTCCTCAAGCATCACTGTTTTCAGAAATGGGGCCTTCAGTGTGGAGCTGATTTACAAGGAGGTCCTCAGCTTTTGATTTGTATTGGTCACTGAACTCACTGAAAACTCTCAGTCATATTTCTCCGGGACAAGAGGTCTCTTTGAAGCCAGGTAGCAAAATGGGTTTTCAACTGGTACAAATAGGCTTGGCAGGTAATAATAGTTTTTCAGAAGCGATCAATAAAACTTTGTGCTTTAGATTAAGTGCAGAAGGGTTTTACATTTCAATCTCACTGAATATAGAAATATGATTCTACAAGGTGAAACATAAAACATTCAAAGAAAGCAAAATTAGCAAGAATGAGGCACTGAGTGCAACAAGAAGACACTGGGAAAGCCAAGTGGCTGTGATCCTTAGTGGACAGTACTCCGCGTTGAGGTTACAGCAACCCCGGTTCAAATCCGGGTCATGTACTTCTTTCATATTATTGCTTTAAGAGATGATGAAAAACATATTTTGTTATGTCGTTGGAGGACCTTAGATAGGGACGTATGAATAACACTTTTGAGTAAAAAGACACCAAACTATATAACAAAAGGGACGGACAAACCTTAAGACAGTAAAATAGCCCACTAAAATAAGTTGAATAGTGTTAGGTGATTCCAAATTACCCTCAATGGCCCTGAAGATTTTATTTAATTTTTTTAAAATTAGTTTTTATTATGAGGCCGTACAAGAACACAAAACATTCTGTCAGGAGGTTGGGTAATTTCCTCGTGTTTTTGTCCTTGCCCTTCTCACTGGTTTGAAGTGGGCAGAATTCAGCTGGGAGAAGATGACATTTCATTGCACCAATCAGAGTTTAGAAACATATAAATCAAAACGTGGTTACACCTGTGGGGCTGTTTGCTCATGGTGCCAGCAGTGTCAATCAAATCTGATCAACCGACCACACAATGTGTGTTTATGGTCACGATGAAGAAGATTATGTTTTTGAACATTGAATTCTTAATAAGTTGATTGTTGATTATTTAGTAATGAATATTTAATTATTATGTTTTAATTACTGAGTTCACCACAGATATTACAGGAACACACATCTCCACCATCTGTTTTTTTTTTTTCTTGCCACAGTGACTCAACAGCCGTTCAGCATCACACGCTGCAGGAAGTAATCCAGACCATAACAATATCTGGTTAAGGTCATATTCTATGTTTAAGCTAATACAAAATACTTCCGTCCCCTGTAAACAGTGTGAAAGGCAAGCATTCTTAGCCTGAGCTGTAGTAGGTTCCTGAGAAAGTAATGATATTTCTCATATGTATTGTTTACTGTCTTGTTATGAGTCAGTTTGCAGAAATGCTGAAAGTATAATCATATTTTTTTTGAGCCTCAATATCATTTCTTCTACTGGAATGAGAAAATTTTAACAAAGTGGATCATTATCAAGTCAGAGTTCAACCAAGTTATCATTAAAATAAATGGTAGGTTAGTTATTCAAGTGCAGTCAAACTTAATAAATTATACTCCGTATGTAGTAAGAACGTAGTTTCACAACCTGGCTTCAGGACAAGTTAGTAGAAGATATTTGGGCGGGTGAGTCAAGTGACAAAGCAGCACACACACACACACAAACACACAAACACGCTGGCTAGAGTGGCGCTGTGCATCAACAAGCACATCCAGTTTCAGCTCCGCTCATTGCTGTTTGAAGTGTGTCGAAATAGGTTAAATCCTGTGGAGTGTGGACTTTTCTGCACAGTTCAGCCAATCACCAAGCTAAAGCAAGACAGCAAGACAAGGCTACTATTTTGTTCAAATCCACTGTTAACATGTGAAGGATGCATTGTTTGTGTGTGTGTGAGACAGAGAGAGAGAGAGTTCATATCTTTAATGAAGGGTTTTTCTGTTGCTACTCGACAATAAAGAACACAGTTTGGAATAATTCATCTGTTTATTAAGCCTTGATCTTCCCACTACTGTGGGTGGTGGAGAAGTCAGCCTCTCTGTCAGCTTCAGCAGCAGAATCAGGTGGTTGATTAATACATATTTGTGCAGCACAATGTTGCAAACGCTGTAAATCAATATATTATTCAGTGCCTTTTTATTGGTCATCAACTTGGCATTTACGCGTGACTTGTCTTGACCTCAATCGAAATCAAAATAATGGTTAGCAAATATAATCATGTAATAATGTAGTCACCCATGGATATGTTTCTATTTCATTCATTTAAAATGTATTCGGAAGTTGTCAGAAATAATGTAATGTGAGTGTTACATAGGTTATCATTGTCAATTGTGAGCATGGCCTCTTTGATTGACAGGTGGCTACCATCAGATGGTTTGTTTGAGCAAACCAGGCTTCATTCAGCCCGCCTCAACTCCATCCACAGTCCACATCTTTTCCAATTTTTGGATTAGCCGGGGGCCGGTGGAGGCCCGAGTGCCAAAATGGTGACCACACACTGAGCTTCTCATCGGCTCTTCAGAAACCGGCAGTTAACATCACGGATACTGGGTCCACTTAGTTACCTGGAACATTAATTAGCCATGCAGTCACCATGCGACCAACAATGGTATGCATTGTTTTCAGCTAACATTGATGTCTTTATTATGTTATATTTGTTAAAAAGCCTACATGAAGTCAGTGAGGGAGTAAAACATCGGTCATTTAAGTTTGTTGTTGCATATTCGTATACAATAGTACGCTGTATGGCTGTACTTGCTTATGATGAATGACCAAAGTGAGTTTCATTACAGTCCGCTTTTAAATAATAAAAATAATACAAGTATAAAATTTATGGTCCATTAAATGACAGGTTTAACTCGGGCTGTTATCATTATGCTTTGTCGTTTCGAGTCATTTCATCATCCATTATTTATTTTGTGCGGCTGAACTGTTTTCTATAATTGTTGCTTGAATTCTCCTCACAAACAGTTTTTGTGATTTTTTTTAAAGCATATTGTGTTATCACAGTCAGTGTGGCTGCTGACAAAAACAGGTCATTATGTGCAGTGGCCTTTAGGCTGATGTAGGTGCTCAGGACACTAAACATTCATCTTTCCGCTCCTGTGTCATTAATAATTCACACTAACTAAATCCTGTTGACAGCCAAGAGTCTTCCTCCACAGAGGGACAGCCTGCTTTCATAAACACTCTTTCTCTGAGTGAGAATAAATGAGATAAACAGAGATGAAAATGAGGTGGCAGAGGAATGGTGGGGTGAGGATAAACAGAGACACACAGCAGAGTGTTATGAGGCAACATCAAGTCAGCAGCAGCAGAGTGAGGAGCTCCACGAGCTGAGCGGATACCCCTTTGGGACAGTAGTAGTCTGGTTTGAGTAGAGAGAGGCTGGTGGTGTTTATGGTGTACTTAGCGGAGAAAACTGATTTCTGTGCAACACCAAGCTAAAGCAGTGTCAGCAACACAAAGCAAAAGCAACATAATGAAACAGTTAGCAGCATCCAACGCTGGTTGGCGCTGATGCCTCACAGCAAGAAGGTTCCAGCTGAGACCTTTCTGTGTTGAGTTTGCATGCCCAAGTGGGTTAGGGGTCCTCAGGTACTTCAGCTTTACTCCCACAGTCCAAGGAGTGTTAATTGTCCTAGTTAAATGTTAATTAGTGACTGTGAATGTGAGCGTGATCGGTTGTGTCAGCCCTCTGATAAACTGGCGTCCTCTGCTGACTTGAGGGTGTCCAGTGTCAGTTGGGATCGGCTGCAGTTTGTCACAACGCTCATAATGATAATCAGCTGTGGAAAATGGATGAATGGATTGTCATCCCAGCCTTTCAGAGTAGCCACTAGCGCACAACATGCTAAAATAGGATGACCATATTTTAAAACTACTACTTGTGTATATACACTTATGCATGCCCACACTAATGCAATGCTGGTTACTCTTTAACTATAAACTTTGAAGTAATCCTGTGTGTTAATGCCCCACACCAGAGGTGGCGAGTATGGGCATTGGCTCAGAATATATCAATACATCATATATCAAAACATGCAGCCTGGTGATCAAAGGTCTTTTCAGATGGGGAGCGACTCCCCGTCTGCGTACCCACTCGGATCCGCAAGCTGTCACAGCGCTCCTCGTGTGAATAGACAAGCGCTCTGCGAGTAAATGGCAGGCGCTATACTGTACGTGTGGAAACCATGGAAACAGAACAGATATATATATATCGACTAGTGTAAAGTGTGGAAAGTTCAATGAAATACCATTATGTTAGATGATATCACGAATCAAAGGTCGATTTGTTGACACGTAGTGGCGATCCTGTCTTTGATGACAAAAAAGCTAGCTAAATTAGCATAGTCATAGTTAACTTTATAGCCGAATACAAATTAAAATGTTTACTTGGTACATCCAGTCTTGGTGTTCTTATGTCTGGATAACAACAAACAACAGTTCCTACCTGCCTGTTCGCCTCTCATTGAAAATGAATAACGATTCATCGTCTGAAAAGATTAAAATTATGTTCATTCCTGTTTCATTTAATTCTGCTATTTTGTATTGTACTGTGATCTTCGTGGTTTGCTTTGAATTTAATTTCTTTTGACTGTATTGTTACATAACTAGGGGTTTTATTTGCTTGTGCTTCTTTTGTATTATATCCCTTTTTTCCACATAATTAGAAGGTTTGTCTTCATCCATTTTCCAAACGATATTTAAGATTCTTTTCTGGGGTGCAACTTTTTTCTTGGACGTCAGTTTGTTCAAATGTAAAAAAGACAAATGCACCCCGTAGTTATTTAAGAACTATTGTCAATCTTTTGTTACTGTGTTGGTAAGCAGTACTGTATATGGTAAGTATGAAAAACATTACAGCACATTTATATCATCCCACAAACTTTGAGCTGCTTCCCACATTCTCTTGTAGGAAATATGACAACTTTAACTATAGATCCTTCAGAGAGAGAACTGAACTTTGATTAACCTGTCTTTGACAATAAGAGCTCTGCGGCAAGGAACAGGCCCCTCTCCTATTTTCATCCCTTTGCCGGGGGGGGGGGGGGGGCAAAGACACATTCCTGTTGTTCCCAGAGGTTTGCCCACAGACGAGCTGAATCCTGACCTTGTTGAACTTGTTGAAATCTGGCATTCAACTAACTCTCAAAAAACTTCTACAAGAAACAGAAAAAAAAAAGTTTGAAACTATGAACTGTGGCAAACAAAGCTACCACATCTCCAGCACACCAAAGATGTTATCACCCTGCCACCTACTGAGAGAGACAGCCGACTCAAGCCGAGTCACCACATGGGATCGACATTGCCCAAAAGCTCCAGGGAGCTCCACACGAGAGAAAGAGACCAGCTGGCCAAGCTGTGTCACGACACTGCCCACAAATACCCAACAGCGGCCCACACAATGAACGGCACTGCTTCTCCTCTGACTCCTCCAGAGTATCTTCTCCACTGCCCACCTGAACCACCAGATGAAACTTTTCCCTTGATGCCGGTGTTGATGTTATTGGATAAGTATAATTAAGAACCATTAGGCCATATACCTACATCTATATGTCAGTTCGTACTGTACTCGTACACAGATAGCACAAATAATTACACTGTAAATTATGCTGGATGATAGCAGGTATAAATAACTATAGTTCACTGTCACTACATTAACATCTTTTCACACAGTTATCTGACAGATGCTAAATATAAATCTGCGGGGATCTGTTAGTACGCTCCGTTGGACAGAAATTCTGCCATTCTCTCCAACTACTATGTGATCCTGTTGGACGACGCTTTCACACTCACGTGCTAACAGTGTTGGTGGCTCACCAAAATCAACAGCTATCATCTCGAGCATCGACCTCCTCTTCCTGTTGTAAAATAAAGATAGTGAAAGAGGCTGTGACCAGACAGTCTGGAGGTCTTCCCTGCCCTGGGCAGTCAGGCTCCTAACACAATCCAACAGATGGTTTTAATAGACTGTCTGTTTTAACCTTTGCACAGGCTTCCTGTTAATTTTAGGAATCATTTTAAAATGTTGTTGCTTAATTACAGAACCCTGCATGGCCAGGCTCCACAGTATATCATTGTGTGGTCCTCTACCAAGGGTTTTCTAAGTGTATTTCAGGCAAGTTTTAAGACTAGGGGAGATTGTGCTTTCCATTTGGGAGCTTTAGAGTAGCACTTCAAAAAACAGCTAAAAATCTGTTCAGACAAGCACCATAGCATGTGATATTTTATGCCTTAACCTGTCTGTTCCCCTTATATATTCAATCTGGCATTTTATCTTTGTTTTATTTCTTTGACTGCAAAGTACTTTGTAACTGGTTTCTGTGAAGGATGCTGTATGAATAAACGTTGCTTGCTTGTTTGGTAAGCAAACTGTTTCCAAGAGACAAGATGGAAGAACAGGAGTTTCTAAGTAAAGCGAACACCTGGCTGTCATAGCGACAGTGTGACAGTGAATGCGAGTGGTGCCGACCTCTCCCAGGCTTTGAGCAAATAACATAGGCTAGGGTTGCAACCTCCTTATGCAACCTCCCTCCATAAATTATACATTGGTGTCATTGTAGCTGCAGAAAGGAAGCCTCTCTTGCACCCTGCTGAGGCAGGATACCCGCTGCCAGAGGAAAGCTTAGGTGGAGGTGGATAGAAAGATGGATGATGAACCAAGTGGAGAGAACACAAAGGGGGAAAGAAGCATTCAGCCTGCCTGCAAATATAGCACCCAAGGAGGGCAGCTGTGGAAACTGCTGTGCAGGAGAAGAGTGAAGGATGTACTGAACTACAAAATCTATGCAAATTAAAGTATGACAGGGCAATGGATAACCTTAGTGGCAGTATTCAGAGGCTTAGTCAAGGGGAAGTTAATAATGCAAATGAAGCTGGTTGGCTGAAATTCATACAAATCTAATACATTTTTCTTTCTTTCATGACTTCAATTGGATAGGATGCATCAGGGTTGTCTGCATATAATAGTACACATATATTGCTGTTCTTTAGGGTGTACCCCAGTTATTATTATTATTTAGTAGTGCACTTCAAGATGAGGGACTCACAAGGGACAGATTAAAAAAGAACAGACAAAATTGAAGCATTAGGCTGAGGTACCCTAACATTAAGTCCTTAATATGGGTCAAGCCCCAAAAATGCTGGAACCTGTACAACTCCCATGATGGAACAGCTTTCTTTAGACTCACCTGTTTAATAAACACCTCACGCACATAAATTGAGCTGACCTACCTTCTAGTAATTAACCTTGTACACGGCACAAAGTGAGGCTTGTAGTAAAATAGAGGCAGCAGTTCTGCTTTGCCATCCTGATATAGTTTTTGTCAACTATAACTAAAACTGCTTCTGAAATACATAACATACCCCCTGAGAACCTGGCACCTCCTCTCTCATGTTCTATAGGAGCTGCTGGCTACGTGCGTTTGCACATGCACAAAGACATAAATGCTCACATCCGCATGCCTATAAACAGCAGAGGAGGTGTGTGTGGCGGTGTGGGTTGTATAATGATATGGCGATAATTGGAAGTGTTGAAGGGGAGGGCATTTGAAGGCTATATGTCGTGTGCCATAAATAACACCTAGTAACTAGGAAAACATTAACTTTCACTAATACTAATGAACTAATGTCACAGTTGATGATATAAATTGAGACCTAATAATAAATTATATAAAAGAAACAGTACCACAGGTTAATACGCTGCATAAATCCCCTTTAAGCTGTTTAATTGTGATATTTAGTGCAGCTGATATTATACTTCTAAAGGAAGAGCCTACCTGCTGGCAGCATGTCTTTTTGTCTAACTATTGGATGGATCACTATAAAATGTATTATTCATTCTCCCCAGAGGATGAATCCTGATGTATTTACAGTTCTGTTCCTACAAGTGATTGTTTGCATGAGGCCTTTTTTGCAGATCACAGAGTATGGAGACTTTCATTTTTCACTTCATGCCCCACCCTCAGTATCAATTTGTTGATATTCACGGTCCCCAGAGAATCAACCCCATCGATTTGAGTGATCCTACAGTCTCTATCACCTGAAACACTGCATAACACAATATAATTGTTACTAATATGTAGAGCACATTTATGCTCCCCCATCTTGTTCTGTTACTTTTGCATTGTTGGCTATAATGCCATGAATACGTGGCATAATTGGCACCTTAAAGGACCATCGTAAAGTACAAGCTTTGGTACGCACAAACAGCAAATCAGAAAGGTTTTTAGTCATAATGTAAACACTCCCCATACCCCTCTTTTTAGTGGTAAAAGTTCAAACTTTCTCTTGCTGGGTTCAGAAGTTCACCACATTCACCCTCAGGGCAGGAGCGTACCGGGTTTCTTTGCTCTCTCTCTCTGTGTCAGGCAGGATCAGAGAGCCAATAAGAGGCTCACAGACTGACAGGTGGGTAGCAGCCAAATAACACACCCAGTTGGCATGTTCAAGTGGAACACACACACACACACAGGCACACACATCAACTGCCACTCTAGGCGAGCGCTGCCTTTCCAGCTCACAGATTGATGTCTAATTGCCTTGTAATCATGTTACTTATTTTCTTGCAGATTTTTGGAGAGGATTATCTGGGTCGTGCATAATATTCTTCCTTTGAGCTTTTCATTTCGTATGTTAACGCTGCAACACACACTCTAAATTCAGATCAGCCTTTCTGAAACTTTTCAATTTAGTACTCAGAGTTGGCTGTTTTCCTGAGATATGGAAAGAAGCAGTGATCAGATCCATATTTAAAAGTGGAAACAAGCCAAACCCTTAAAACTAATGTGGAATCTGCATAAATTCATGTCCGGGAAAGGTTTTAGGTAGTATTCATAATCATAGACTTCAATACAGAACATCATTTATTAAGCAAAAGCCAAATTGGATTACTACCTAAATTAAGAATCACACAGATTTTCTTGCATGCTCTAATCAATAATTCTATGCACAAATGCAAATGCAAAATGTTTTACTTTGTTGACTTTCAAAAAGCCTTCAATTCAGACAGAGAGAGAGAGAGAGAGATTAGAGTAAAACAGTGCTGTAACCTTAGCCCCACACTATTTAACATAAAGCCTAAACAAATAGACAATTCCCCTGCACGTAGAAGTGTCCCTGCTGTCGCTCACAAAGCCAAAACCAAAATACTAAGTGCGGAAGTAGCTCTGGACAAGCTAGCTTGGGAACCAAAGGGTGGCCAGTTCAAGTCCAGCACAGACAACAGTATGTAGTGTGGACTGGTAGCTGCAGAGATGTCAGTTCAACTACAGGGCACTGCTCTAACCACTCCCAGGGTGCCGTCACTCTACCATTTCCATGTCTATATGCCCTTGTTGAAGAAACAAATCATTACCAGTTCTAGGACTGAAACATTTCAAACACAGGACATTTTTAGCTCAGCTGTAAAAAAACAAACAAAAAAAAGCCTTTCTATGTCATCAAGAGTTCAATAAACTCTGAAGTACCAAATAGAATCTGGTTCAAAATATTCAAATCCATTATCTATGAACTCAACAAGACTGGACAAAATGAAACAAACAACCCACTCAAATCCTGCATACAGAGGTCTGCAGTTTTCTCCAGATGCAGAGAAGAGCTCCTAAAACTACAAGCAGTGCTGACTGAGTCTAATAACGTCGACAATTGACTAGTAAAAAAATCAAATTTCTGGAATCATAATAAAACAAGTGACCCCCACCCTCTGTTTACTACATGTTTAATATTATCAGAGGTTTTTAGTCTTGGCTCATGCAAAGAGTGGCCTTCATTCGTGTGAATAGTGTCAGTAACCAATCTCATCAGGGAGCAGGCAACTGGCTACACAGTAGTAAACATGGAGGAAAATCCAGGGAGGCGCGAGAACCTGAAGTCCAGTTCTCTTGGACAGTGGAAAAGGAGGAGAAATTGGAGGAGTTGTGGAGTGAATGAAAGTGCCTCTTTGACATGTCCTCTCATTTGTACCACGATAGAATGGAGGAAAAAAAAGTGGACAGAAATTGCTGCAGCCCGACTGCACACCGTCTAATCTTACTGAGGTGGAAAGATGCTATTCCTCCATCCCATCAGGTAAATCAAGTGAACCTGTACTACTACATGTGTGTATTTAATCCTCTTACTGGGTCTTGACTTTATGTCTTGATTTTCTTGTTTTGATACAGTATTTTACTTATCCTGCGGAGTTTTGTATGTTTGTGAATGTAACATTTAAATGAAATTGCTGCAGCCGTCCAAATGCACACATGAGGACAGCTGTGCACAAAAGCTGCTTTTGTTTGTGCTCCATTGTCCAGCAGTTTTTCATAAAATTTCCACCAGGTGCAGGATGGTGTGATCCTGCAAGATCCTCAGTCAGTCAGTCTTAAAATAATCTGTGACTTTCGACATGTGAGAGTGTGGCAGGTATTAGAAACTTCTGGTCCTCCTGGGATAGAGGGATTACCGTCGACTGGCGGCAGGACACGTAACAACCTGCCATGAGCTTAACAGCTCTGTGAGCCCTCTGTCCCACATGGCTAATAATGCATCTTTATTAATTAATAATTGATTTGTTGTATGTTTATACATCATATTACTCTTACCTACCTTCTGTAGCCCCTCTTGTTCTCTATGCCTTCATGTTGTTATTGTTTATTTATTATGATTGCATAGTTTGTATTGATGTTTGACAACATAATATTGTATGTAGTCATGCGACTAAAGCAACTTGACTCGGATTAAACAATAAATCAACCCAAATATGTCAAAATGGGGACGTGGGTGAAGACTGCTACCTTCACAGCTGCAAAGAGTGTAATATAAGGGTTGTCATGATCATTCTGATGGGAAATGATGCATGAAAGTGATACAGTGAATGCCACCAGTCGAGCAGAAATAGTGTGTGCGAGTGGATATAAATCATCATATTGTCCGATGGCAAATAACTGTCTTTTGTGAAGAAAAAGGGCGTGAGACGATAGATATCCGAGGTAATAATCATCATCTGTACAGTGGACGTTCAGTGCCTCGAGTTCATACACACTGTGTGTGTGTGTGTGTGTAGGTGTGTGTGTGTGTGTGTGTGTGTGTGTGTGTGTGTGTGTGTGTGTGTGTGTGTGTGTGTGTGTGTGTGTGTGTGTGTGTGTGTTGGGAGGGTACAGCAGAGACAAAGCAAAAGCAAAAAAAAGACAAAGTTAGGGCAAATAAACATGACTTGAAAACATGGATTCTTTGCGCAATGAAGAGATGAGGAGACATAGTGGATTTGTGTGTTTGCAGGTTGTTTTGTCAACCTGAGAGAGAGAGAGAGAGAGAGAGAGAGAGAGAGAGAGAGAGAGAGACATACATCCTTTTACTATCAAATCTCGGCACTTACATATGCTGGTCTTCAGATAATCAATATTTGTGATTGCTGTGCTCTTTGGCAACTTAGCCTGTACAATCTTTCCCGGGGCCATTACTGTGGAACTTTTAATTCACTTCGTTGATTGACCTGAAGCACAAAAGGGGGCCTTCAAACGGATATATATATATATAAAAAGAAAAAAGCACCCACTAGTGATTCAGATTGTGACGACATGTAACATGTAAATGCCACATTCTGGGTGTGAACTTGGCCTTTTGCTAACATGGAACAAAAAAAAATACATCTTTGTTTTAAAAGCATCTGGAAATGTGGCTAGAAAAGGTAAAAATGCACATATCAAAGTTGATGCTGAGTTGTTCATGAGTCAGTTCCTTTCGGCTCAGGTTGGCTTTGAGGCCGATTGAGAGAGAGCAGAGAGGTTTTGTTTTTTTTTGGTTCACATTAATTGTGTAATAAATGTCCGAGCATAACCGCACCCAATTCCAACCCAACATCAGGAAAGTTAAAAACTCAAATGACAAAATTACAGAGTTAGTAGGCTGTTGTGCGTTTGGGTTTCCAGTGGCTTTAAAGCTGCACTAATACATATTTGTATATTAACACTGGCTCAAATGACTGTATAATGTGAATAGCTTCTCTTAACTCATTATTTTGGTTCATTAGCCTGCAACTTTACTGTTTTGTTTCAGTTTTAATGTCCTCATCAGTCATGTTTCCAGCAGCAGACAGTGACCTCTGACTCTGCACTAAAACTTCACGAAATGGGTTCTGATGTTATAACTACTCTAAATCCACCAGTTTAGCTTTTATTACTTTTGAGGAATACAATTCTTTTGCATTCTTAGTCCTGTAGTTTATACCATCCAGACATTCGCTCCTCTCCGGCATGCTCACTCATAATTTCCTTGCTGTCTTTATCTCTGGCTGTCAGTCGTGATATCAGCTGGTCACATCTATCCAGTAGCGACCGTGACACACCATCATCTTGCTGCTGTCTTTTTAAATATGATTCTCTCTCTCTGCCTTCTCCGCCCAGTCTTCATAGATTTGTCGGCTTTATTATTTTATCATCCAGCAGAGTAAGCCGCCACCACCACCACCACCGCCACCACCACCCTCACCAGTGATTGAACTCTATGGGAGGATTTATCTTGCTGCAGGGCAGCTTCTTGATTGCAAATGTCTCCCTGTAGAGTCTAAGTGACTTAATTATAATATTTCATATTTTATAATAAACAATTATCTTTACTTGGTTGGCTTGAATGTCTGTTTCCACCTTAATTGAGTGACTCTTGAGGTCACATAACTAACTGAGAGGTCCGTTTGGACCTGTTGATGACCCCTTGGTGACCTCTTAACTTCAAATTGATGGTCTTGACAATTTTGCATCAAAGATCTTTAAATCTTTAACATCAGCACTTTAAATCAATTATTTTACCTCACCTGCAGGTAAAAATGTCTGTCCTACACCGCTCAGTAAAGCATTCCAGTGACACTCAACAGGTTTTAAATTGGCAATGAGACTAGCATGTGAATCTCTCAGAACTCAAACCTGACCTTGATCATCATGGCTCTCCAGTTTGTTTACGTGAAGAAGGCACAAACACTTAAGACACAAGTGGCCGTTTTTTATTAAAATCATTATTCAAGGTTCTGCTCCTCCACTAACTCCTTTCACCTCCCTCCACCCGTTTTCTCCGTCATTGCCTTGGCTTTTTAGAAAATGAAAACAACATGACGCAGAATCTCATCGGAGACAAAAAAAAAAAAGACTGTTATTGATTTCATGAATTGAGAGACTCAACAGAGAGGGTCCATAAAATACACATTTGAAAAATCTTTGTCTGCAGCCAAACACACTAGAAAGCCCCAGAGTCTTATGGGAAGTAATTGTCAGTCTATCTGTCCATGTCTGTCTCACCACATGTGAGCGTGTCCAGCTCAGCCACACACCATCATGTTTTATCAGCCACTTTCTCCTCCTCTCTGCTCCTGCTCACCTTCATTTTCAATCTTCTTCTTTCTCCCTCTGTTAGCCTTCATCCTCCATCAGGACTGACGAGGGAGGAACAACCTGTCTCTCACATGAACAACTAATGGACACTCACACACACACACCTCATGGACGGCACTAATTTGTATTGTGTGATTTGTTTATTGATTGATTGCAGTCTGAAATAGCTCATCTTGTCCATTGTGAGTTAAAGCCTGAATGAAGTCATCTGAATGAAATATCAAAAACAAAAACTCTGCAAGCCAACAAGCTCAGTCACCAATTCAGATGCAGCTATTGTATGAATTCTTTGAAACAGGAATCTCACCTTAACCTGTGTTTGAAGGCAGAAGGACAAAACTAGACAGAGATTGCCTGTGTTTTCTAACTCAGCCGGTCTATGATGTTTTTTTATAGCAAACGACACCAAAGGGACGGGATCTTTGAAAAGATCAAACGCTTTAGTGCAGCTTTTTCTGGATGGAGAGTGCCACTCCGTACTGTTAACCTAGCAACAGTGTTGTTCACATAAGCAGTTGGTCAATCGGTTGGTCCAAAGCATCAATAATTAATAGTTTGTGGCCATTTGGGGGCAGCACAACAAGCTTTGAACACAACTAGTGATATACATCATTATCATCACCTCATAAAGTTGAAGAAAGATCTGTTCTCTTTGTAGGCAAGATGTCCATTTCCACAACTAGCTGATATGTGGCAACCTCAACATTAATTTGTAGCTGGCAAATCTGAGTCCCGCATTCACCTCTCTGTTAGCCTTGTTTTGATCTCTCTCTTAGCTGCTAAATGCTCCATTTGTTCATCAGCTAGTTGCTTGGTGCTGACAGGTAGGGCACAGTTTCTTTGAGTTTCTTTTTTTGATTGATGAGAGCTGTCAGCCTCAGCTGTACAAGCGCTAATGTGCCATGTGTTGGCCTATAAAATCTCATCCACAAGGGAAGTTTCAGTGTCATCTCCCTCGAGAGCCAAATTGACATGTTGATCAACAGCTGATCACCTGATACACCTCCAACCTGACTGGAAGAAGCACGAAAAAAGCAACCACAAATAACTATAGCGATTACATACTGTTTCTTTGCAAGGAGAATTAGTTTTAGATATTTCATTACCAGATTTGGTGGAAGCAGATCAGTTAGTGGCTCAGCTTAGCGGGAGAGCAGATATATCGACATTTCAGAACCATGTCTGTGCAAAAATCACTCCAATCTGGTGATTTTATCAAGAGCAAACAAAATAGTTGCTTGCACAATGATGCATAATAATGTAATAATGCTTGAAATCAAGCTCATATTTCTTATTTGTCATGTGCACAATAATTACAGTGAAGCAGTCATTGGTAATGAATTTTTTTGTTCTACAATGCTCTTACAAAATGTTGGATAAAAGAGTAACCCACGCAAGTAAAAATATCACACTGTTAGAGCGGTGTCATGTTGACAGGTTGTACATAATGTAGTTAGAGTGCAAACGAGTGTGCAAAGCTGCCATCAAAGCAGAAGGCGGCTACTTTAAAGAATCAAAAACATAAAACCACATAATTTCACATGTTTTTTCATAGTTTGGGAGTTCAGGATCCAACCACACAGGGCTGTGTTTGTCTGTAGAAACATGGTGGTTCTACTCCGCTCGGCTTATCTTAAAGTAACAAAAACATGATTTTTATTTGCAGGTGATGATACTACTGTATTTCTGCCATATTCTGCCATTAAATCACTCAAAATGTTACAGACTAAACCTTTAATATGAATGATTCTTACCATATCTTTTGTCCAAAAGGTACAAGCTGTCGTCATTATTAGTGTCATAATTAGCTATGAGACTGCTGATGTGACCGGCTAAGAGTGCATTTATTAATCACCGCATCCTCCGACTGATATTCCACTTCAGCCGGCCTTTTAGCACACACACACTAAAATAGCAGGTACACTTAGAGACGCCCACACAGCCTGTATGCCCAAGACCTACCACTTTGCACTTTTGTTTCTACTTGCACAATTAAAACTGGGTTTTTGTTCATCTAGAAAATACACTAGTACATGTTTTTATCTTTAAAATGTCAAAGCCGTCCAACAGTTATAATAACCAGTGAAAATGTTAAAGCACCGCAGTAAGCTGCTGACTCTCAGCTATTCATGTTTTGTTCTAGTGCAGACTTGAAATGAGTATGCTGAGCACTCACCATTTAAAAAGTAATAATTACAGAGGGTCAATGACTCATTGACCTCTTGGTCCTGCAGTCAATTCATGGTTATGTTAAATAGAGGGCTTAACAGAAATAGAATAGCACTCCCAGTGGTGGGTAATGATGGATGATTGCAGGCAGGTAATACACACAATTTCACATTCTGATTGTACTGTATGTTGTTTGTGTTATTCCCAGGTGAAAGTGTAACTTTATTCTCCAATCACATGTGAAAAGTGGATATATACTTTCTATTACCACCTCAGATAGTCAGCTAGTCCATGTAAAAAGAAAATGCTCATAATATGACACCATAATTCCAGCAGACTATAATGTACTTTCTGACAAATCTCTATAGACTGAGCTACCACCGCCCCTAAAACACCACCATCACTCCGATGTTTAAGGCACTGCTGGGATTTGAACCCAGGATCTCCTGTTTACTAGACAGGCGCTTTGACCAACTAAGCCACAGCGCCTCTTCTACATTATGTTAGGTTATGTTAAATGTTATGTTAATGTTATCCTTAAATGCACTTCAAAGCACAGTGAAATACTGTGATTTAATTTAGAGTAAGTTACTTGTCAATAGCTGACAGTTAATAACAGTGATTTCATTTAGAGTAAGTTTCTTGTCAATAGCTGCCAGTTAATTACTGTGATTTAATTTACTGTAAATTACTTGTCAATAGCTGACATTTAATCACAGTGATTTAATTTCCAGTAAATTACTTGTCAATAGCTGACATTTAATCACAATGATTTAATTTCCAGTAAATTACTTGTCAATAGCTGCCAGTTAATCACAATGATTTAATTTACAGTAAGTTACTTGTCAACAGCTGCCAGTTAATGACAGTGATTTCATTTACCTAAGTTACTTGTCAATCACAGTGATTTCATTCCCAGTAAGTTACTTGTCAGTAGCTGCCAGTTAATCACAGTGATTTCATTTCCAGTAAGTTACTTGTCAATAGCTGCCAGTTAATCACTGTGAATTTTACAGTGTGGTTTTGTTGTACTTTGTTCAACTCTTTGAAATGGAAAGTTATTTGCATAATGGCAGGGTGATGCCATAGTGTGCCACAGTGACTTAACATATTTCATGGAAAAGATTCTTCATGTATTTTTATCCGCCCACTTTCTTAATAATTGTTGAGATTGTACTCTAGGCAGATGTTTACTTTTGCTTTGAACCACTCAGCAGGGAGACATGAATTTTCATTGAAAAACCTTTTCTCTCTTTGATCTCTCAGGCCTTGGTACTTCTTTTGTTAGGTCTCTTTTAACAATAATTAATTTAATCTGGATTTGAAGGACAAACACAACCAACCACAATCCATATAGTTTTTTATTCAGATGGCGAACTGTGCTTTGAGGACATAAGATTTATTTTCCAAACAAGGAGGTCTGAGCAAAAAGTACATATATAAAGCTCTCTTAGTACTCAAAAATACAATACAAAAATGTTCTGATTGTTCACAGACCGAAATCCAGTGACTGCAAGATGTAGCAAATGACACAGTAATATTTTTTTCTAGCTGTCACAGGACTAAGATATGCCTGTTTACAGACTGCGTTCCACCAGAGTGAATATTACTCATGCTCAAATCAAGGTTGGTGTTTGTACCGGAAAAGGTCACCGACTGACAGACGATCTGAGAGCCAGACAGCAGAATTGTTGCTAGAATGACACAAAGGACATAATATACTATAACTTTTCCTTTCCTGACTGGCATGTAATAGATATATGAGTGTAAGGGGAGAATGAAAGAGAGAGCAGCTTATCTGTGTGCAAAGAAAAGTCTGTACATCATCATTAGTTATGTAAATAGATATATGAAATAAATATTCAAAGGATCATATGTGGAGTCACATAAAATATGTTTACATAATGTGTTCAGGGCTCTCTGGATGCAGGCATATGTTTTTAGACACAGCTGAGGCATTTTAATATGCTAAGGGGCCTGAAGGGAGTAGGAGGCAAACGTGCGATGAAGCGCAGGGAGTGGGATGGAGGGCAAGACTTTGATACTGACCATTATGTCTGGCAAAGCTCCACAGTGTTCCTTTTAATGATAGAGCCACAGTCATGCTTGAATGTGTGTGGGAGTTCTAGTCTATGTTAAAAACTTCAAAGTTCCTATAATTTAACACTTAAATCTGAACACATCTGCAATGTGGTTAACAAAAAATCATTTCATTTCCCCCAGATTGTCTCAGTATCAGAAAATGCTCTGGTTGACTTAGAAGAGATACACTGTGGTATGTGATGAGATTCTGACAGAAGCCAAGAGGTATTCTAAATGTTGATTTGGTTCTTTGTTCATACACATTATATCTCATATCTAAGATTGATGCATGGCACTATTTAAGGCTACTGACGCTCAGGAGGACTGTTGCTTCCCGGATGTTAGGGGTGATGGTGTCAGAAAACACATCCTGCCTGACTGAGCGACATTGACAAACATGTTGCTGTTGTATTAGCTGCCATTCTAATTCAGTCCAGCTCATACAGCCTTATTCTCCACTTCAGAGTGTGGAGTCAAACTGCTCTATCTCCTCTGTAAGTAATGAACACACACAAGCTAGAGTAACAGGAGTCTGTCTAATTTCCCTTAGGCTGTTCTCATGAAAAATATGGAAGGGAACAAACACAGTAGCACTAACCTCTGGTGAAATTTAGGGGTAAGCCTTTCCACGACAGTCCTACATGGGCCTCGTGTATTCCTTTATGAGAGTTTGGTGGCAGAAACAGCCGTTGACTTACATCAACAGGGTGGCATGGTGGAGTCCAGTCTCTGATGAAGATGGTGGAGAACCTACTGTATGGTCGTGGGTCTTAGAGCACTTGTTGTTTGTGAAGGTTCTTCATTTTCCAGGTCTGAAGAGGTGATGGTGAAGGTGATGCAGCAGATTTGGACTTGCATAAAAGGTCTTTAACATTAAGTCAGCTCATTAAACTGCTTCATTATAGGGCCACTACAATATTTTTTGCCTTTGGTCAGTCCAGTGATTGAACTTATCTGCCCTGTATGGTGACATGTAGGCGTGTTTAATTTTCAGTTAATCCCCAGTAACTGTCACTTCTTATTTTAACATGTTAACAGTGTTCATTAACAAGAAAAAAAAAGTAGTTCAGTGTGTGTGCTGTGTGTGTGCATGTGTGTGTGTGTGTGTGTGCATGACTCATGCTATAGACAGACTGGCTGCTGTGAGTTCTGATTGCACAGGGTAACATTTGACCCACAGCCTTAACTTTGACAACTCACTCCACACAAAATCAGACAGCTGCATTGTCAGACTCTGATGCTGAAATCTGGTAATGGTCCAGGGGCAGAGTCAGGTTGTTATGATTTTCCTCCATAGTTGTTAGAAAAGACATGACGTGTTCTTATAGATTCCAGAGACAGACTGAAGCGGAAACATGACCTAAATCCAACCAGCTCATTGTAAAGAATAATTCTAGTTTGTTACAACTTTGGCCTATTTTAATAGTTAGCATATAGCTCATTAATCATATCAGAAGCAAACACTGTACTCACCTAATAAATTATGAGAACAGTAGGAACACGGTGGCATCGTTTACAGTCTGATGGGATAACAAACAGCCACGTTTCAAAGACCATGTGCTCCCTCACAGGTGTTTTCTCTCTGCTTGGCTTGAGGGTGCGAAGCTAAACTGGAATTATGTGAGGTCAATGGACTTCACCTGTGCACCTGGGAATTTATCCTCACAGGTGCATCAGATGGGAAAAGCTCTGAGTTGATCAAAGATATAATGATGCGCTTACCAGGAGTGAAAAGGCCATTGGGAAGTCACATTTAGACTGATACTTCAGTCATTTTAATCATGAAGAATTACTATCTCTCTGAAGCTTTTGTGGTAAATATAATTAGCAAATTTGTGAAAAGAAAGAAGGTAGGAGATGTAAAAGAAATAGGTGATGCAGCTAAATGCTAATAATTGATAAGAGAAGCTATAGGCCTGTATACCTTGGAGGTAGTTTCTGTCAAATATTTGCTTTGGTTTACTTTGAATACTTGGCAGGTTAGAGTGTCTCGTGATTTCATTATCTTGCGAGTCCAACTGCCTCAGTGCCGCCCATTGTTACAGAAGACTATCAATCATAAACCCAACCCAAGCGTCGCTCTTTTGATTTTGCACTCACTTGTTTTGCGTCTCTTGTCTTCTTGTTCCCGGTGGTAGGAATGCTGCCCATCCATCTGGAGACCAGCTCTGTTCAGTGACCCAGAACTCAGCTTCCAAGCCGCACCAAACAAGCGTCATGTGGGAAGACACCCTGCTGTGTAGGCAAGAGAGATGTGATCAAAGCCTACGTTTCTAACAGGGCGAAGTTAGAAAGTAACGACATCACCAAGAGAAACAGTTTATTAGCATTTATTAGTGTTAATGGCTAGTTGAAATACAGGAAATCATGAGTGCACACATTAGCTCCCAATCTAATGTAATAACATTTCCAGATAATCGGAAAAAGAAAATGTAAATGCAAATTCGCTTACATCCATGGCTGTTAGGCGAACATTACTGTAGGAGTTGGATGCAGGGAGGTTGCAGCACTAATTCTCAGTTGATTGCCATCAAACCACTGCAGAAGAAGTTTAAGACAGTTTAACACTGCTACATACTATAATCTCAATAGTAAATATAATAGTTAGGTTAAAACTTCTCTAACAGTGTCAGCGGCAAAAACTTGAATTTATGGCGAGAGAGTTGTTGTACTGATCACATTGGATTGTAATGTACCTAATGAAGTGGGTGTTTGGTGTAAGTTTGATTATCTGCTGTTTGAGTTTGGAGGCGAATTCACGAAAAAATTGCTTGCAGCGACTGATGAGCACCATGATTTGCTTTGAAGTTTAACTACATTTGATGCAGTTGCAAGAACAATATTTCATTCATATACCAAAAGTTTGAAGAGAACATATTCTAATTCTAATTGTGACTCCCCCCCCGCTCTTTCATCCATTTCTATCTGCAGGGCGTCTTTCGTTTTTCTATGACTCACTCTGTGTTGAGTGTTTTGTCAGACAGATTGATATTTGGGGTGCTCACACACTGTAATTGTGCACTCTCCCACATCTCCTCGGGTATAGATACCTGCTTTCTTTCCTTCTCGCTGTCTCTCTAGACTGTTGCAGTGTCTAACCATCATCTCTGCTTCTCACAGCAGTAGGTTTCATCGCGTTCACTCATGGCCAATTTCAGATATTTTGCTGTCTTTGCCAGCTATGTGCATTAGATGTCCTGTGATGCACTATTACTTTACCTGGCTACAATCACAACTGTAAAGGTGAGTCCGATATGATGCGCTTCAGTTACCACCAACTCTCTGATGATGCCATCATTGACACTTGAGGGACACAAAATTTGGAGTAGTACGCAGGGAACCACTGAGGACGAATGAGGAACTAACCTTGTTCCTCATTCATATATACCACCAGAGCACCAAGACACTGGTTGGTAGTGCAGTTAGGTCTGAATTTCACCCTTTGTTCAGGTTTAGCAGCTGCCAAAGTCACACAATATATATATATTTTTTGGATTTTGGCAGTTTTCTGAGATGTTTGGTGAATACAATCTTATCATAACACATAAAAACCAATGGGCAGAGCCATAAAAGTGATACCCATAGTTTTTTTTAACCATCTCAAGAGATAATATCTAGACAGAAGTTACAGTTATTTGGAAGATAAGCGCATAATATGTCAGTAAACGCTGTACGATTCATTTTGGTTTTGTGTACTCATGTACTCATTTTGTCTCTCCCTCTTGATTTATCTCTTGTTTCGCCTTCCCGATGGTGCCTGACATCTTTATTAGACACACTGGATCGGAGGACTTGGCTTGTCATTCTCTATAAAATTATTACTGGATAACTGTGTTGCCTCACTGAGACTTTCTGAGAGTAAAACAGGCAGCATTTGAACCTTTCAATGAGCACCCGGGGAGCAATTTGAGCTGTTATGAGCAATTTTGTGAAATCAGGAGCTTGTTTTTAGTTAAAACTATGATGAGAAATGTTTATTGACGACCTCTCGAGAATGAAGACAATCCTTTACTCTTGACGTCAAGCAGCAGAAGTTAAAGGTAGAATCAGAGTGACAGAACGAGCCACACAACACAATAGACAGCATGCTGGGAATCTCAAGACTCAACAATCAACTATCTTTAAGCCTCCACCCCATAGCGTTGGTATTTGTTGACCTGGGAACACCACCTGTTGTGTTGTGTGGCTCCCTCCAAGCAACTTTTACATCCATATTTGATGTCCTGGGAATGAGATTCAACAATAAACTTTTCTTTCTCCAGTGCGATAGAAGCCGCCTTTTAGTGACAATGTGCAAGCTAACTTTTGGGTAAATATGCATGAATAGTCTCACATATCAGTGTCTATCATACAAGGAATGTCCCCTTACCCTAAAGTGGATGTGCCACTATAACAAAAGGTTTGAGTGTACCAACTTCTCCAGGCACCGCTACACCGGGTTTCTCAATCCATACCACTCAACCTGCACAAATATTCTTTAATCAATAACCCAACACGCAAACCACCAACTTCATGCATTGTAGTAGAACAGTTGTTAGGAGTGAGTGCCATAGCGCTGTCCAGAGTACTCTCTTTTCTTTTGTCCTCCACCCAAAATACTACAATAGTGGGAAGATCTGACAAATTGTTCAAAAGAACAGCAGCAAAACAAGTAACTCTTCATTAAAGACATGTCTCTTTTGCTCTTTGCACCCCACGCACAAATGCTGAAGAGAAAAAAGATCGTAAGTCGACTAAAATGTGAAATGTTTTGAGTTATCACTGTGATTATCAGCATTTTTGTCTGACCGCTGGATTCCACCGGCTGGATTCCCAGAAATGGCTCTCCACTCTGCTTCCCTAATAATACGGCTATTTTATTTTTGATGGACGCCACGACCAGCTGCGTTAAGCAGCACAGAGCAGATCGAGCTGGCTGGAAGTCAGACACAGAAACAGCATAGAGAGTCCAGTTGATTTTTAAAATAAAACACAAACTTTGGATTATCAAAACAACCAAAGAAGAAACTACGCTACTTACTTGGTAGAAGCACATAATCCAGGGGGAAATGACCAAATCTGAGCAAGTTAACAAAGTCTGGCAGGCAAAACGCTCTTCTAAAATGCTCCTGGTGGTGTCTGAAGCCTTACGGAGAACGGACTAAAACAGCGCTGCTCGTGGGGTCCAGGCAAAACTAAGACTAAGACTAAAAAACTGCCAATATTTACACTTTTCCAGGAAAATGATTTTTACAGCCACTTAAATATATTTTTTAATTAACATTGCATTTGGCCTTGACAGACAGGGATTCAGACATGGAGAATTGGGTTTTAAAACGAGACACACATACCTATTTTAATGTCTCCTTAATGAGCAATTACATGCCATTGGAGCAGTGCCTTTCACACTAAATGGGCAGGAGAGCACTGCTGGAACGAACATGTAACTCTAATGATCACCCCCCCCCCTCCAAAAAGAAAAAAAATAGCAGGACAAAAATAGCTCTGAGGACTGAGATGGACATGTGTAGGCATCTGTGTGACGCAGATAAAGAGGCACAGAGGCGTGTGAGGGACACAGAGAGCAGACAGGAGGTTGGAGACAGAAGCCTGCATCATATCTCACAGCTCCATTTATAAGAGCAGAAATTTGAATCATGGCGCATTTTTTCCCAATGACAGCTCAGTTTAATGAACCACAGCGAGGCAGAAACAGCGATCACTGACTTATTGAATCTCATAATAACAGCGCTGCTAAATCTCTCATGAAGATGTGCATATTGTCTTTGTGGCAGTAATAATGCGTTGTGTACTCAGCTGAGAAAATGATGCCATCCATCCAAAACGTTGGAAGGGATAAGTTAATTTTAGTGTGTTTGTATGCAGGTTTGTCACAATGATTGACGCACAAACCGACACACAAAGCACTGAAAAGGGACTGTGGGTAATCCTTTGCCTTCGGAGCACGGTCTGTACTACTCTAGACATCTGCTATGTATGTGTGTAATGAACTGGCACAACAAGGCATTTGTGTGTGTGTGTATTTGTGTGTATACAGTACATACATCATTCTAGTGTTGTGACTCATTTTCTACCTCTGATTGAAAATGATGACAAAATAGATAATAAAAACATTAAATACATTTAAAAATCAGAATATATTGAAGTTTAATATTTACACATGTGATTAAATAAAGCTGTGTGCTGCTGCACAAGTGTATTTGTTATGTTTATATTGCTTATGATCAAAAACAAGTAAGTTGACAACTTTGCTAACAAGGCTGAACTTAAGGTAAGGTCAACAACACAAGACATAGCAGCCATCATATTACTTACTAGTCCAACAGCAAGAAGTCCAGCTCGGTCTCTGTCTTTCAGCCGTCTGTCTTTTATTTCACCAAGCTCTCGCCAACGACTAAAAGTCAGTCCCAGATTTACTCTTGTTCAGTGGTTTCTTGCATGGTCACTCTTCTTTTCACTTCTTTTCATCCTCCTTCATCGTCTACTTTGGTCTTATTCGCCTCTGTTATTATGTCCATGGATGAGCCCGGTTACATCGCCTGCTTGCCTAGCTCCAGTTCTGGCACAACACTGGCTCAGCTCCCGTCAGCATTCTCCCGCACTCTGGGGCTGAAAACCTCCTCTTCTTCCCGGTCGTCCAAAACACCTGTGGTACAAACACTCCCGGCAGCCCGGCTATTGAACTGAGCTACTAATAGCTAACAGGAGCTACAGTTTACTTCACTGTCCGTTACGTTACTCTGTAAATCACAGTTTAAATCATTTTCTCCATAAAATATGATCCAGTTTCACCAAAATCAGTGAAATAGTTGGTGGTGTGTGACTTAATGCCACAAACACATCAATGTAGCGTCAAAATTATTTAAAATCTGTTATTTTATGGTAGAAAAGTTACACAATGGTGCTTTAAAAGGAGCCTTTCTGCAGACCAACAGTAAGTACAGTACATAGCTGTCACTGAAAAAAGTCACCACATCCCAATAGCAATAGCAATGGCAATATAAAAGGTATATACTGTTTGATACTAATAATGTTTTTGTTTTTTTTGTCCAGAGAGAGGTTGGCCACCATTTTAATATCCACTGCACAACAGTCAGCAGAATTATTATAACATGGACATTCCTTTACTGTCTGCTCAGGTCTGTGTGCACACGGATGACGCCTGAAAAAATGAGAGCTCATCTTTCTCCTGAGCTCAGAGACTATGCAGACATTCAGGTAATCGTTGACCGTACAGAGCTGGCAGGTTTGCAAGTTTTCTCTTCAGACTCATGCATAATAATAATATCTGTTAACTTACATTAAAAATAATCTATTTTTACCAAACCCTCATAAAATGCTGCTCTCCATCCTATCATCCTATGATGACCCTAATAATTATAATAATGGACCAAAAATAGTTCATGAATATGGACAGAAATGTTGATGTGATATAAAAAAAATATCTGATAATGAAGTCTAATATTACAGCACAACCACAACTCTGGTTTCTGTTCACTCTGGAGTCTGTTAACAGTGACAATCGGAAAGATATGTCTTATCTCCTCAACGAAACATCTGCATCCTCACTGTGCTTTGACAGACAGTATGTTGGTGTTTGCTGTCTGCTGTAACATTGTCTAATTGTGCTAAATTGTTTTGGTAATTCAGCCCTTTCAAATTAATACAAAAATCATGAATATCACACAACATTTAGGGTTCTCTCAGCACCCTCAACTGTGAAAACAGGACATTTCTAGTTGCATGTAGAGGCATGTGTTGCGAGGTGCAAAGCACTATAAGTGAACTGCTATCATTATTTTTATACAGCCCATAAAAGCAACATGTACTTGCAATAATGGCAAACAGGGTGCAGAAGGTCGAGAACAGTCGATTCTTTGCATCTCTCTCTGGATAACAGAAGTGTTGCGTCAGGCGTGGTGACATAGTGCTTTGCACCTGTCCATGTGTAGACATCAGCTTCACTCAACAATGCACTCACCTCTACATGTAACTAGAAATTTTCAAAGTGTTGGGTGAAGTGTCAGACCTTGCTTGATAGTGCAGTGCACACTACCACTGCAGCCTCGCTTAACACCACACATGCGCCTACACCTAACAAGGTTAACTAGGTTAGGTGGATACAAGTTTCAAGGACAAGATGCAGTCACCTACCTATCTAGCCAAACTCTATAAAGAAAAACAAGCACTAGGAGACTACCAACAACTGGAGAAGAGTCTGACGAGAAGAGTCTGGAGTCTGGCAGAGCCAGGCATCGTTCACTTGATCTTGTTTGGTCCTGTTCCCGTACCAGACATTGAAGTTCCTGTCACAATGCTTTCAATGTTGCAGGAGTAAAAATCCATGTTTGTGGGGATACATGGAATTTCCTCAAGTTTCCTCAACAGTCTCCATCTCGCCTTTCTCACCACAGAGTCGGTATGCAGCAACCTGCTTCTTTCTAAAGTCCACTGTCATCATCATTAGTCTTGCTTAAGTTCAGGAGGAGGTTGTTGTCTTGGCACCAGCTGGTCAGGTCCTTTAGTTAGTTCAGATGGGCCTTTTCATTGCTCAGCGATCAGGCCCATGACAGCTTTGTTGAAGTCAAAAGTGGCTACATGGTTGTGTGTACAGGCAGTACAACAGGGGACTCAAAACACAGCCCTGGGGTGCCCATCAGGAAGTCAAGGATCCACATGCACAGTTTGTCTGTGGAAAAATACAGCCTCTTTGTAGCATTATTAACGTTAGCAACAATGCTAACAGTTGCTAGTTCGGCTAACTTGCTACAAGGCTTGTCTCTGGTTTACTCTTTCACTAGCAGTTTCAGCTGTCAACGAGCATTAAGCCACGTAAGGTAAATATAGCTGTTTTATATAATCTTAATTAAACATATACTGTGCGGTGCTTGTAACTGACAGTTGTGAGCTGATAGCTGTATTCTGTCAAGATTGTTGGTTATGTGTGAATTTTTACTTATGTGGTGTGTGTGTGTGTGTGTGTGTGTGTGTGTATGTGTGAAGGATGTCATCTAGGGATATCATGAGCGAACAGTGCCTGCATCTCTGTGCTGTGGTACAGCCTCATATCTCATAAGTGTCCTCTGTACAGCCAGAAAGGGTCTCAGTTGGTTACACAGCCATCTGGGTGGAGAAAAAAGGTGGTACATCATACTTTACTTTCATTAGATACAGACTGGTAATAAGCTGTCATACAGCTGTCATGATCCACATCGAGAACATAGTGTGACTGCTCACGCTGCATTTTGAATTTTCTTTTTTTCTTTTGATGTGTTTTTGACTCTCACAGTTGTGAATCATTTGCATATTTTCATTTTCTTTTCAAATGATAAAAAAGTTTCTTACCACAAACATCATTAAGATATACAAAGATAATAAAGTTTCCTTTTTATTGTGATCAGCCCAAAGCACACCTGTGACATAATCATGCTGTTTAATCAGCATCTTAATGTGTCGCACGTCCTGAATCGAGTTTCGTTTAGCAAATTTGTGAACTAAATTTGCAGAAATAAACCATTTGTGTGCATAGAAGAAGTCTTAGATCTTTTATTTCAAGTTTTCAAAATGGGAGCAATAACAAAAGTTTCTTCAGTGTATTCAATGAAGGAGTGAATCAATCAATCAAACAACCATTCAATCGATCAGACTTATATTTATAGAACTTTTTATACAAAGAAAATGTAAAGCACACACCCCTTTATAAAACCAAAAGCACAAACTAAGGAAATGCTATTGTTCAAATAAAAGCTAGACTAAAACGATCGGTCTTGAGTTTGCTTTTAAAAATATTAATTGCCCTCTGCTGCCCTCAGGTCTTCTTGACCATTGTAATAAAAGGATGTCTCACCGTGGGTTTTTGTTCTGGCTTCAGGGATAATCAACCAGAAGACCAGAGGGTTGACAGGTTAAAAGCAAATCGAAAAAAAGGTGGAACGAAGACTATTAAGATCTTTATAAACCAATAAAAGAATCGTAATGTTCTTAGGATGATACTGTAAAATGCATTCATAGTTATGTTCCTGAATCAAAGATAACTGGCAAGTTTTTTACTTGTTTACTGGTTTAATGACGGTACTTGCGGTTTGGTATTGATCTTCTTTCTCTGAGTTTCAGTACCAATAACACAAACTTCAGTTTTGTTCTGACTGACCTGTAGAAAATTCTCTGCCATCCATAACTTGATGCCTAAAATGCAGTTAAAAATGGCATCTATTGATGCAGCAATATAAAGCTGTGTGTCATCAGCATAGCTATGAAAATGTCTCCTGATGATGTTTCCGAGTGGCAGCATGTAGAGGTTAAAAAGGGTGGGACCTAAAATTGAATTCTTGGGCAACACCACACTTCATTTTATAGTTTTTTAATGAACGTTTATCCATTCACGAAAAATCTCATCATTGAGATTTGAACTGATTAACTGTATAGTCCATCCATCTATTTTGTAAACCTGATTATTCCATTATTGTGAACTGTGGGTGGAAACTGAATCAGACATCATCATTAGAGACATTAGACATTAGAGAAACGTTCAAACTCCACACAGAAAGGCCAACCGACAATCGAGGAAACACCACTGCACATTGGCCTTTATCACTGGCTCTGCATTATGACAGAAGAGTGCAGGCTCATCTCCTGAGGATGAGCCCTGGATATGAGCCAGCCAAATTGAACTCCAACCAACAATATATTGAGAAATATTGTGTATAAAACCAACTTCCAAGCTGCAAGGGCCTGTATAGCAGCTAGGCAAGGTTATCTACAACAACTGCAAGATAAATCAAAACTCAGGTCACTTCTAGCAGATCGTCTGGAATAGTTCTGTTATTCTGTTATTTGTTGAAGCATGAAGCATGTATTCTTCTGTCAATGAAGAGTCTAAAACAACCAATCAATGCATTTATAATGGAAATATGTTGTATGTCATGCTGAGTTAAAAAGTCCCCAAACTAGCCAGTGTGTCTGAGGAATCTCCTGTTGCAGGTTGACCATAACGTTCCTACCAATGAGTAAAGACTCTCTCGGCTTAGAGAGCTGTTGCTGCTCAAGTTTTCCTCTTAAAACATTTTTGGATCATTTTTATGGTCCCATTTAATGAATGTAAGAAACATTACTCACAATGATTTGTGCATACTAAACAACTCTGCATGAGGTGTGATGAGAAGACTGATTCTCTTTGACCCGTGTGGAAAACAACCACCGGGAGAATCATTATCGTCCTTCTTGCGGGCCACTGTGAAGGTGCAGTGAGTATGTATGTGCATGTTTTTATGTGTATCCACAAGAGTGTGTGCACAGACAACCGGTCATTAAAAGTGAGCTATAAAACAATGTCTGGATGCTTGTTTGTTCAGACCTTATTCAGCCGAGACATCATTACCACTTAGAGGCATTACCTTGTTTCTAGCTGACACTGGAGCAAGGAAAGAGCGGCCATGTAACAGATAACAGCTAAGCAAACAGGCGGGTCACTGAGGGGAAAAGATTGTATATCAATTAATAGGACATCGCTAAAGGCAAAAGCATGATTGCTTAGAGGTAATAATATGGATCGAAGCAAGTAAAACTCGAGAAATTTTGAGGTAAACAACCAATAAAAATCTCTGTTATCAATCTATAATATCCTGCAGCCAGAGTAAAGACGACAAAATCAAAGTCCACTCTCATCATCTGTTAAACCTCATTGGTTTGTGTGTTCTGTCAGGTATAAACTGTTGTAATGTACTTACCTTTGTGCCCACTTTGCCACAACTCATCTCATTCTCACAGTAAATTAGAGCAGTCTCACAATTTACCTGGAAGCTATTCAAGAACTGTCAGAAAAGAAGCCGAGCTGAAGGTGCAGGGGCGTATAAATATAACTTGACAGCTAACTAATGGGGCATTTAATGGCTGTACCCCAGATTCACAATATGTGCTGTGACTACACTGTGTGCTCTGCTACTGTGTAAAATTTAGTTTAACTGTGGTGAACTTTGACAGGCACAATAGCACACTGTCTTGACAGTGCTGACTTTACAGGAACTGAGACTCAAAAACAGAGGACGCTGTCATAGTTTAATACCCGTGTTGCTCAATCATCTTTTCTACCTCAGTATTAACTGCTCCACAAAAGATCCATTAGAGTGAGAATGCGTAAACAAAGCCCCCAGGAATGACATCGAGCTGTGTGGTTTAAAGGTAACTTCTGTGATCACATGACGGACACTGTCCCAAAAAAAATAGTTTGTAATCAAAGCTTTAAATTGACAGTTCGGTATGAGTGCGCTGAGTTTTAATGTGTTTGAGTGCAGCACAAAAATTAAAAGCATTTTTCTCAGATTTAGCGTTTGCATGCAGGACTTAGAGCGTTAGCCAATCACTCAAATTAGTCAAATATTGCAACAAAGCGACCGGTTGATTGAAACCTGCCTGTGTGAGTGTGAGAGAATATTTTCATACAAGATGAAGTGATGACTAGAATAACGGTCACCAGTTTAAGACTTTAAAGAAGAGACACACTCACAATCTGTGTGTCTATATACACTGTCACTATAATCCAGAACTGACAAGCAGAAGAGGTGGCTTGTTGAAAACTGTGTCAACATGAATTTAAACATAACTTTAGCCAGAGAAGATATTTCCGCTCTTAATACTTAGTCTATTCAAAGTGGTTACATGCAAGCTATTGTCCACAATATATCTGGCTCTAGAGAAAAATGTATATTTAGTCTTGTTTGCATTCAAGACTAAATTTCAGATTAAAAAATGCATCTTGGGGGTCTCGCTCTAATTTAAATGGATATTCTGTTGGGTTAAACAATGTTTTATGCAGTGTGACTTTGAAATGACTGGCACGCTGACGTTCAGAGTTGTGCAGGTTAATTGGGTGCAGAAAACACTGGGCTGACCTGCTCCTGATGAAAACAAAAAAGGTTAGCAAAGCAGAAAAAGGGCTGACCGGCTGAAATCTAAAACTCCTTTTTGGATTTCATTGATTGAAGTCGTGAACGGTGGATGAACCTGTGAACAAAAGGAAAGTAGACACTGTAGACAATAGACGAACCTAGTGTAAATTGTTTATTGTCACATAGAGTGACTTGCACTCTCTCACCTCACGATCAATATTCTAATGGGAACAACATAAATAGTTTTTTAAACACTTTACATTACTGAGGCATCTAATGATTGTCTTCACAGTTAGTGGTCAGTGTAGAAAGTTAGTTATTGATTTACCTGCCTGTGTTTGAGGTAGCTGGGTGATATCTTCAGAGTGCAGCCATGTGCTGCTGTAGAATCACATCAAACATAGTTTTCCACTGATGCAGCGAATAGTTCTGTTGTATTTCAGAGGAGAATGAAAAACGGTTAAATAAAAGGAAATAAAACAGATTGTGGCTTACGTGCTGCTGGGGTTTGCATGAGCTTCTTTATTAGTGCACGTAGCAGGTGACTCATTTCGATGTAACAAAAGAGGAAGAAGCTGCAGTGATAAATCATTGTTCGCTTTTATTTCCTTTGAGATTTCACTTTATTGTCTGTTCTCTCCCTTGAATTTTGTCCCTGGTTCTTGACCAGAATGATGAACAGTGTGACTGTTCTACTACGAGCAGCCTCTGGTGTACAGAACGTACACCACGCGCCACCTTGCACCTTGTACACATATGTAGCGTGGGCGTTGATACGTTTGACATTTGGTAGGAGTGTGAAAAAAACAGTTACTTGTTAATGTCCTCCATGGCAACCGTATGATGGTGGGGTGGGGTTTGCGGGGTGGAGGGAAGGGTGGTTGCCTAATTCTGTGGAGTTCAATGAAAAGAGGTCAATGGCTGTGTCATTGGAGAATTAACTCTGTGAACAGCACATGATTAACAACACAACCAGACCTGCTTACACTGAGTCTTTCACTGCACACTGTCATGGATCGTTGTCATGGTTCCCTACTCTGCTTTTTGCAATTGCACATGTTTATATCACTTAAAGTGTACAAACTGAATAACATAACATCTACAATGTCTACAACATGTCTGCATTGAAAATGGCTCCATCAACTTCAAATATGCCTTCAGATATTTGTTCATGATTGTTAAATAATTACTGTATGCCAGGGTTTGTTAGGTTAGGTTTGTTTCCAACTTTGGTAACTCAACACAACGCTGTTCTGTTCAGCGTTAAACAGATCCTGATAACATGTATCAGCTTTGCCATCCTCAGAATCTGACCTATGCATAAATCATCCACCCCCTTCTCACCCAAACTATTTATTTTCTCCAATTTAAAGACACGAACCCACACGGGCATTTCATTCTACCTCTGACAGTCTCTGTAGGCTGTATTGCCTTTTAAATTATGTCAAAGTGCACAAGCTTTCCAGGTGATTTAACTTTTGAAGCTTCTGAAATAAATGTCTTTAGACAGCCCTGATAGATTTCTCAGGAGGACGCACGCTTTACTCCAAACAGTTTCACTGCACTCATACAGGAGTGACTACAGCTTAGCCTACATTTGACTGAAAATCTTTACCTGACCTGACCCAAGTGCAAAAGCAACATTTGAACATTTCGTTTGCTGAAATTAATCGCACTGTTTGTTATGTTAATGTTTATGGCTTGTTTTGCACCAGGGATATGAGGTATGTATGTCCTGTACATATGGCAGTGTTGACAATAAAGCTGACTTGAACTTGAAGACAGTGTTTTGATTTCTTCTCACTGTATATCAGAAGTTAATGTATAATTATGTGAATGTTAATTGTTTATGTGAAATCCTTTATAATTGGCCATCATGCAGTGAGCTCACATATAAGCTTCTCCATAACAAACATCTGGCGAGCTTAGATTTCATACAGCACTACAGCTGTCTTTCCTTTATGTATGTTGTTTTAAAGGTGTAGTGTATCTCGCGGTGAGGTTGCCGATCGCAACCAACTGAATATCTCCCCTTTGAATGCTGTCTGGGCATCTCAACTTTAAATTCATAAACAAATAGGCTATGAGTTTCACAGCTCTAGTTTTGTTGAGTTGATGCGTCATCGTCATCTTCTGTAATGACACACCACGCCGGATAAAACGGGAATATTTTTGGCTCTGGGCTGATTTTTTATTCCAACAGCCCCATTTGGCATCAAAACACATTATGACTGAGGATTCAGACAGCCACGATAGGTTCAGGGTTCAGTCTGTATGATTATTATTCTGGTTTCAGATCTGGGTTTGGTGAAACGATCTGACGGAAGAAGCTGAGAAGTCTCTATTAGTCAGGCGAGGTGGGTGGCGGTGACTAACTCGCTGTGTGTGTGGGTGTTGGTGAACAGTTGTTAAGGCCATTTGATTGACTCAGGTTTTGTCCGGTTTACAGCTGGCACCGGCATCGATCTGATCAAACTCTGCGTGGTTGATGAGAAAAATTGAAATCGAAAAAGAAACAATATGTTCTTGTACTGCCATTTAAAAAGTGCACTTAATCAGGAAGAACTTCCACTTTTCTTATCAGGCCTTCAGTATGAAGAGAGAATATAAAAAAGAGTGGAGAGGATTAGCATGGATTTATTGAAGGGATTTATTTATACGTGTGTGTCCATGTGTGCAAGGTTGAGAGAATAACAGGCAGCAGGGACCAACGGATACACTAAGTGTAAAGAAGAAGAAATCCCCTCGGTTGCTTGAGTCTTTCAACCACAACGCTGTAAAATTATTTCTCCTCAATGACATTTCTTGTCATTTCTGCTGAAAATACCAACATTTTCTTCCTGTTTCTCTTCTTATTGTCTGGAGGACATTTACTTTCATACATGCCCTTGTTCATCCGGCATGATGGACAACGAAATCCATTTGTTTTGTTCGGAAAGTAAAAAGCACTCTCCACTAAATAGACGACTCTTAGAAAAATAAGCCCACTGGAAAAGAAAAGTCAAAGGCAGCCTTCAGAGTGAAAATAAAAAGCCTTCACCAGAGCTGACTTGGAACAAGACATGAAAGAGGCAGAATGTTTCAGTACGCCACTCCAATCACTGCGGACAATTAGTCTTTTGTTCTTCAGCACTTCAAGTGAATAAAAGTCAAAGCTTATAAAAAAGTTGTAACAGTTTTGTTTCAATAAAACTCATGTTTTGCTCCTTTGTATATTTTAATTAAGACACAGAGGAGTTTCAGCCTGGAGACAAATCCAAGTAGTCAGTGCAGTAACGCATGGTGAAGTTGGTTTACGCCCCAAACGATCCCCCCAAATTGATCTAACCCTAATCACCCTGACACGTGAGACTATTTAGCTCTCTTAAATTAGTAGTACCAGTAGTGTTTGCACATGGTCACCTAATTTGATTATCAAATCACAGATAGCCACAGAAAAGGTGCAGATTTTACAATCAATACTCTACACAAACGTGTGAGACATTTACATAATGATGCGCTTTGAATGAAGTATCATACATTCAAATATGTCATGCTTTCACCATCCTAAGAAATTCAGAGTGAATATACCCAATGCCAAATGAAAAATAAGCAGTACTTCTTATACCCAATGCAGTCAGTGTGTGCAGAAGTTTTAAAATATTGAGCCACAGCCAAAAAAAAGTTTTTATTATGGGGATAACTAACAATTGTCAGCACGTCTAGACTGTACTATTTATAATATTATCTACAGAGACTAAACAATGCCCGCCATGAGTAAGCATTTGGTGATGTTTGCAAGGAAAAACGTTGATATGCAGCTCATGGTGCGCTGCCGTGACCAGTTGAGTTAAAGATAAAAGAGAGAGAAGGAGATGCACAGCAATAATAATAATAGTATTTGCAGTGGACGCAGGCTAAAGCACAGTCCCACCGCAATCCATGAGAACCTGTGAGACGAGAGTGCAGAAAATGAGCAAACTTTTAAATGATTGTGAAAGTTGCAGAAGCTGATGTTCTCATTCTGTGGTCTTAGTTGAAGTCTGTACTAACACCTTGCTTAATGAAAATGTTGCTAATAAATACAGTCAGGTATTTACATACAGAACCACCGCAGGACACTGTGGCAGCAATGTGGTAGCAGATGACTTACGATTTTATTTGATTGTTCTGCTTCGTTTTATTCCCATTTCGTGCCATAAATGACTTAGTGGAGCCCGGTGATGTATCGGAATAGAGTGGAAAATGTGTGTGGGTGTGCACTTTTTAGTGCTGAGCATCAGCAGAGTCCAGCTGTCTGCTTCTCTCTCGTTCATAATGATTTATCTCTGTTCGGCTGCACGCTCGGACTTTCTAGCTCTATTCATTATTTCAAATTTGTGTTGAACACCTTGGTCAATCACAGTTGATCACACGCTACTTTGTCATTTACAGCTGCTGTGCACTCAGAACATAAAGGGAATGGGAACCAGCCACGACTGGTCTCGGTATTGGTCTTTCTTTGTTGGGCGCTCAGCAAAACCTTAGTCGACCTATCCAAAACTTTGGAAAATAGAGTTACAATCTCATCACCAACTATTGGCTAGAATCTCAGGAGATTTGTGTTTAACGTTTACAGTTCCCAGAGAAAAACTCATGATGATTTTTGTGGTTTGCTAAGGATCTCTAATTTAGTTTCACCCGTACACTTCCAGAGTGTCAGATTTATGGGCATCCATTGTCGGAGTATGGCAAAAATGGAAAATAATATTCATAAGTGTGTTTTCATTAGTGTATAATCACCTAATGTCATTTTGTAATCTTAAAATCACCATGTTCAACGCAATGTTTCTACAATAGCCCAAAAAAGACAAACAAGAGACCGGGTCATCCGTGTTTTCCATGTGTTTTACTCCCACCATAGATTCTCCTACATGCTTGGAAATGGGAGTGGAACCTAGGTTGGTTGCAATCTGCACACTTACTTTTGTATCTAAGTTGCTTAACATGTGAACCAACTTTAGGCAAAATGAGCTTTGCTCAGAGTCTATTGACAGATATAGTATTCAAAAGTTTTGAGCAACATACCGCCGTATATTCACACCATGACTCAGTGCTGATATAGTCAGCATGTTGACATGCTGTCCATTGTCCAAAATTAGCTCAAGAAAAGCAGCTAAAGTATAGGATGACATTAAAGCAAAATTGTTCGTTTAGAAAACATGTAGAAAATTTTCATAACTGACCGCAGTCATTGTTGCAGAGAGCCTCTGTCATGGAGGAGTGGGGGGGACGGGGGGGTTCAAGAAAGGACCCAAATGCAGGCGGGTGTGGATGCGGTGAAGGATAAACACAAAGAAACACAGGAGCAGGATTCAAAAAACCAAAGGACACACAAAAAAAAAACAGACTAACCAAAAAGCAGCTGGAAAACCGGTAAAAAACACAAAAGGGCAAAAGCAAAGGCAGGGTCAAAAACAGAAAAATACAAAAACTGGTAACCATGAAACGCTAGGAAGGGCACACTGAGGAACAAGACTTACACATCTATACACAAACACACAGAGAACGGACAGACAAGGAAACAAAAGAAACACAGGAAAACTATATAGACAAGCAGGACTAATCAGGGACAGATGAAACAAATCAGGGGCAGGTGCAAAATCAAAAAAGGCGGGAAAGTGACAAGACAGGAAGTAGAATAAGACAAGACAGACAGGGTGCTAAAAGTTAGCATTATCAAGGTACAACTTACCTTAACATTAGCTTACAGATAACTGTCAGAAACAACAAGCATCTAAACTAAGACATATTACACAGGTTTTTATGCAGATGTATGCAAACTTTCTTTGTAATTGGAAATTCCATCCAAGTTTTTGTTTAAATGTTTACTTTTATTTATTTCATGTTGTGGAAAAATGGTTGTCAGTGGATTTGTAGCAGTGTTTTTTGTTGGCATCCTGATTGACAGTATAGCTGCTGAGGGAAAATGTTTCACATTTTGATCAACTCACTTGCCCTCACACAAACCCCTTTAGGTTTGTGATACATTTTCTGGGTTTTCTTTTATTCAAAGGATCACCCTCAGCCCTGAAGCTTATAGAAAAAGGACGATTTCACTGTGAATCTGCATCAACTATGAATCTGGCTCTCTAATCAAGTCTGGAAGTGTCTCTGTCTGCACAGCATTTCTCTGATAGAAACTTATTAAAATGCATTTCTCATTCATAGGCCATATCCGACAGTGATAGAGGTCCTCCATTCTGCACACTTCCACTGAAGATGAATTAATCAGGAAACAATCATGACAACTATCTACTATCTGCCATTTTCTTCCTGAACATTAGGCAGGGCATATCCTAAACCTGTCCACACACTGCATCCCTAATCAGCCTCGTTAAGTGTATTGCAGGAGAGGAGAGAAAAAGCAGAGAAAAAGAGATATGAAGATAAAGAAAATGCTTTTAATTAAGGCCTGCATGGTCGAACAGTAGAGAGGTGTTCCATAAATTCCATCTGAATTCATCAGGACTTCCTGATAGCTTCCAACAAAGAGGGATGTATGTTACTGCACGCTGCTTTTCCATTCCATGAGTACAAGCCAATTGTTTTACAGCTCTTACTGTGCAGCCCAGCTTATTGCCCAGCTCAGGTTCTGGCACGACACCTGCTCCGCTCCCCATCAACTTTCGCCAATACATACAGTATCAATCAGAATTGGCAGCTAAAAACCTATCCCTCATATAGGTATCCCTCGTCAACCTATGTGATGCTCCCCAAGGTCCTGAGCCCTTGGTGGGACATTCCCACTCGTATGCCCCTTGAGAGCATGGCAGAAGTGTGAAACTGTACCCAGCTGACTACACTCTGCTTGTTAATATAGGGAGCAACTAACACCAATAAAATTTACACAACAAATCAAAAGCCCACCCACTGTGGGGGATACAGGGGATGCATTACAGGGGATAAAGATAATACAAGAAGTACCAAAAAAGAAATGTTGTTTTCAGGACGATAAGATACACAAAAATAAATAGACCTTACTGCTGAGGCTTTTTTTTTTTTTTTTTAAATTAACACCAAACTTACTGGGATTCAGCAACTTTTCAGAGAAGATGAAAAGAAAACAGACAAGACAAAGCAAATCAAATTTCTTCAAACTCTCCTGGAGAAAAAAATAGACAGATAATATTGCAGCACTTACATTGCTATAGAATAAGTGAAACTTCCTGCTTAACCAGCCTTCCCAAACAATTAAGCCGCCTGGAATAGAACATAACCACTTTGTCTGATTTACCTGCGGGTAATCGCTGTATGCACTCATTGCTGACGACCACAGATTTTCATGGACGTATTAATAAGACCTCCGTACAGCACCACCTATTAGCCTTAATTTTTTCCAATTTTGCCCTGTGGCCAAAAGAGCTTTTTCCCGATAGACCACCGTTATAAAAGAGAAGTCTGTAAAACTGTTTACAGGACACCTCGAACTGCAAACAAGGTCAGTTAAAACTCTTTATATTATTATTTTTTTTATCCACTGGGGTTTACTATTCATAAAACTTTAAACTTAAGATAGCAACATAACCAGAACTGCACATACTACAGCCTCTATGCTTGACTCAACAGTTGTCCTTCAGAATGAACGTTTCCCTTTATTTAATACTCTGATAAGAAATGCTGGTCTATTGTGCTGCCTGTCTTTATACACATATCTTGTGTGTACGTATATGAAGTGGGAGTAATTGTATCTTGTGCATTGAGTATTTTGAGTGTTTGATGTAGTAAAACATGGCCTCGACATATTTATGTTTAAAGTACTTATCTTAATCTTTGAAAAACTGAAACGTGTACCTACTTTTCACTACTTCTACTGCTATTATTAAACGTTTTTGTTTGGGTCAATGTTCTACACCATTACACCACCTGCTGACCTTGGTCTTCCTTTTCTGGGGCGGTCCTCATGAGATCCAGTTTCATAATAGTGTTTAATGGTTTTTGCACTTGATGACATTCAAAGTTCTTGAATGTTTCTGGACTGACTGACCTTCATGTCTTAAAATAATGACGGACTATTGTTCCTCTTTACTTAGTTGAGCGGTTCTTGCCATAATATGGATTACTACTACTAGTACTGTACCCCAAGGCTACTGCTAAAAAACACAACTGATGGTCTCAAATGCAAGGCAAGGAATTCCAGGGCACGACTATTAATTAAAAACCACTGAGTGAGTGAGTGCCTCATCTGTAAACTGTTAGCAACTACTAGTGTAGAAAAGTTACATATGCAAGCAATAGTGACACACAGGGTCTCTCTCTCTGGAGTAAGAAAGTTTTAGGTGTGGGATCAGGTGTGGTGACATCAGATCAGCCTCACTCAACCCTGTGCTGATGCACCACACTAAATGTGACAGTGGTACACATGCCTCTGCATGTATTGTCTTTCTTTTCATCTGTAGTAAAATTAATAACTTTATTTAGTGTATTGTTTCAGTTTTGGAGCCACACTGTAACGTAAAAGTAATTTTATGCAACATGAGGTTTGTAAAATGTTAAAACCATTGCTCAAAGAAAACAGATGTATGCTGTGCAATAAGACAAGTATGCCACACTCGCTGTACAATGGCACCTACAATTATGATGAAGATAAATGTATTTCATTTAAATTAACAGGCAATTTCAACCATTATTGAAATGTTATTACATAATGCCTTATCTAGAGCCAGTCTGGGCTACTGTAGAAACATGGTGGGTCAACGTGGCAGGATCCATAGAAGAGGTGAGTGCCTCATCTGTAGATATGAAAAACATAATAATGAGTTTAATTTTCATGTGATTAAACACTAATGAAAATGCAATTATGCATATTATATTACATTTCTGCCACATTCTGTTAATAGAGCCCCTAAAATCTTACACGCTGGTCCTTTTCAAACAGTTAGTTTCCATCTCCAGTGAAGAGCGGTGCACATCTATCTCCCAAAACCGAGTTATATGTCAGATGGTTGTGTCGCTGTCAGTCTGAATGGGATACTACCATATCAGCAGAGCACAGAGCAAAAACACAATACACAGCAGACTATAGGAGAGCTAGACTGCCTTTCATTCATTCATTTGCATGAAGTCCGCTAAGCTTTAATCACACTCTGATGACACGACTGGAGTTCTGGTCTCAGCTGCCTGGAGAGAAAAACAGGTCCCTGCTGGATTCCAGCTGCTGCTTCAAAACACATCTGGTTATTAACTCATTATGTAACTGGTTTCTCTCATAATAAGACAAGATGGATTGGTGAAACCAATAACTTCAGTCATCAACATCACTCATTTTATACATTAGACAGGCTGCTCTCACTGACTATGACAAAGTATTGTATTATCTATCTAAACTTTATTCTTGTGGAATTACGACCATCTTTCTCAATGCCAGGACTGTACTGCATGTTACAAAGTAGCAGGAAGTAACTTCACTTGAGTAAATGTATTTAGTTTTCACTATTTAGTCCAGTGAGCACACAGGTTTATACATTCACATACATTACTTACTGCTCAGAAAAACTGCATATAATGCAGTATATGTTAAGAAATGGTACAAACAGTGTTCAGGATTCAACTTTTTGGACCGTGTCTGCACCAACCAAGTTCACAAAGAAAGAATTGACCAATACTATGATCCCTAAAGGCCACAGATCCCTAATAAAAATGTTTGACTTCAGCTTTTTAAGTTTCTTTGTCCAGACTTCAACTTTTTCTATGAACTGCCTCAGGGTTAAAAGCCAGACGATCATTAAGAGCTGTTCCACTCAAGAGACTATAGGTGTTACATCTAGGAGCTTTGATCGCTCGCTTCACTCAAACTGCGGAAACGGCGTTTACTGCTCAGCACAGTGTTGAATCAATCATTTCGTGACGTACAAAGCAATTATGTAGACAGATGAAGACAAGGATAAGTACTCTCGCTCTGACACCTCACCATTATGTGAATTTAGATGTGAAGTTAGATAAGGTTAATCAAAATAGACTCTAATGTTCTATTTGATTTAAAAAAGTTAAGGATAATAAGAGTTTGGATCTCACGTATGTCTCTGCTGAGGTACAAAGAGTGGCAGTCTTGGCTTTCAAAGTTGACTCAACAGACATCATTGCCCTAATGTAAGTGATCTGTCCCCTCTGTTTAAAGTGACAGAAAACGGATCTTTGTCTTTATTAACAAAGAGAGTCGTTAAGTGCAAGTGAATGAGAGCACCTACTACAGCACCAACTATTTCACTGACTTTGGTGAAACTGGATCATATCTTATGGAAAAAGAGCTGCTCCGCCTCAACTATCGGTTATTTACATATTTTCCTGATGGACAGTAAAGTCAATTGCTGCCAACTGTAGCGGCTGTTAGCTGAGTTTGTTAGCTGGGCTGCCCAGACTGTGAGCTTTGAGCCCCAATGAAGTGTTTGTACCGCAGGTGTTTTGGACCACTGGGAAGAAGAGGAGGTTTTAAGGCCCGGGATGTGGGGGAATGCTGATGGGGAACAGAGCCGGTGTCGTGTCAGAACAGGAGCTGGCCAAGCGGGCAATGTAACCAGGCTCAGCAGCCTCTACATAATGACAGAGGTGAGAAGACCAAAGAGGACATGAAAGAAGCCAAGAGGAGAAAGTGACAGAGCAAAGAAGCTGCTGTAAAACCTGGGACTGACTTTTAGTCGTGAGAGCTTGGTGAAATAAAAGTCTGAAAGACAGACACTGAGCTGGGCTTCTTGCTGTCGGACTAGTAAGTAATATTATCTGTCTGCTATGTGTTTTGTTGTTGTCACAACAACAGTGGTATTGCACTCTGCAATTGGGAGATATTTATTTACTTTCTCAGCAATGATCTGGTTTGTCTGGGGTTATTATGACAGCTCATGTACCAAAATGAATACTTGAAGTGTTTCATTGATGCTGACATGACACTTGTAACACATTGATTGTGAGTTGAATACAACAGGGAGACATTCATTCACGACCCAGAGCTGAAGGTTTAAACACCGGGTAAAGATTGAGAGAAAAATATGCAAAAATGATTTAATTTTGTTGACATGGAAGCTAAAGGTTCCAGTGTTATTGTTGATGATCTTTGTCATTTAGCCTTGGAGTTCTGTGCGAATAAAGTCTTTCTATTACACATGCAGGTTATTTTGAAAGGAAACTGATGATTCATTCAGGCTTTCTTTACGAGCCAGTATCAAACAAAAACAGCGTACTTGAAACTTTCTTATGAAAGGAAATGATTTATGAGTGACTACACATAAGAAAATGTGAATCAAGCAACTCCTAAACATCAAGGACTCCCGCTCAGGTTCGTGATGAGAGTTGTGCATAGGCGTATGCAGCCACTAGAAAGAAGTACAGTCACACTTTTCATCAGTGTCTCTCAGAACTTTTTTTTATTTCCCATGCATAGTTTGGACAAGAGTGTAGTGGAACTGAAATAAAGTTTAAAAAAAAAAAAAAAGGAAATAAAAGTTTTGACATTCATTGTGATTTTCTCCATTAAGGACTGGACATTAGAGGAATCATAAACATGTTTGCAACTAAGAAAAAAAAAAAGTTTTCTGCGAGGGTTAAAATCTTTCAGAAAGTCCTTCAAGGTAGAACGATGACACATTTTGGACGGGGGGGGGGGTTCTGTATAACATAAATACATTACAAAAAAAGTCCCTAAAACTAAAACATTCAGCACATTTTTTATACAACACAGTGCAATTAAATGGGGGGGTAAGTTTAAAGGATGATTTTCCAGAACTTAGTTCCTCAATTTGTGACAGGGTTGACTCTGTGACTTCATCTCTCTCTTTTATTTTTAAGAACTGAGAGAGAGAGATAGACCAGCACAATTGTAAACACTTACAGTAGTAGTAAGATGTGTCTGGTACAGTGCTGCTCCAAACCACAGCAGAGCAGAAAAAAAAAAGAAAATCAACCAGAAATGTTCAATTATGTTAAAAAATATCCTTCACTTTTACATTTGCTTTCCAGTTTTGGTAGCAGGCAGATGGGGGTAGACATTAACAGGTGTATTTGTGGGTCTTTTAATGCTACTATTGAATAAACAGAGGTGCAGATCTGTCATGTGTCGGTAGGTTTACAGTTAGACTGATATTAGCATTTTATAAAAAAATGTCTAACAGCAGGCTGGTCCGTGTGCTCCCCTGCTGGCGAGGATCCTTCAGTATGGGAGGCCTGGCCTCAGCTCTCCGAGAGTGAAATCCTGAGGAAAATCTGTATTATTTAGAATTTAGAGGAAAAAAAAGGACCAAATTTGTAACAAATTCAACTGGTTGCAATATTATATATTGGTAGCTTAAATTCTAAATGATCTCTGGGCTTTTAAAACAGCTTAAGATGAGCCCTACATTGGTAAGTTTGCATCAATATTGGAGAAAATACAAAAAAAAGTATTTCACAGTTCTAATGAACACTGTATTGCAACTGCAACAGCAGCATGGGAACCTGTGGTGTAAACTGTATGTGTGAGTATGTGTGCATGATGAGGAAGAGCACAGCCTCTCTCTCACACACACACACGATGGGCCACAATGAGTGGTTATTACATATATGCTTACTCTATGGTGTGAGTTATACTAAGATGCGACTATTCCCTGCTATACCTTCATTGCCGGACAGAAACACAGTCATTAAAACAGAAAAATAACATCTTCTTAGATGTGTGTTAGACACCAAAGCATGTGTGTTGTGTATCCCTCAGTGTAAGTCTGAAATGCAACAAACACTGCAAAGCTGTGTAATCCTTAAAGGTCCTACTTTGCGTAGTGGGGAGGCAGAAGATTTTGGATACCCTAAAATTTGGGAGGCTCGTTTGAACCAAAGCATAAACAACATCAGAGGCGCTCTTTTCAACTTTCTGATGTGAAAAACTGTAAGTGAGGAAGCTGTTCTGATCTAATCATGTCGTTAATCAGCAAAGTACAAGAGGGAATAAAAATAAACACAGCGCTGTTTTTTCTTTTTTCTTTTTTCAGACCTCACCATCAATTAAAGACTACATGAACAGAACGACAAATGCTAACGTGATAATAAAGTTCAGTGTGATCCCAGTGATTACTGTGAGAAGATATTACATATCTACACTTAGAAAATACACTTCAACACACCCAGATCCAAATAGTTCCTTCCAACAGTATGAAAAATATACAAATAAAAAATACAAATACTCTCAGACACCAGGTAGGTAGTTTTCTGTTGACATGAAATCAGTGAGGACTAAAAGATAGAAGATAAATATTTCACATTTTTTTTCTCCCTTGCATTTTAAAGAGAAAATAAAAAATTGTGTGTATGAAAGAAAAGAAAAAAAAACTGTCCATTTTTGAAATATCCTTCAGTAATTAGTAACATTGTGATACCGCATATTTCTTTTTCAGCTAAAAACGCTTTCGCTTCTCTAGTAAGCAAAAAAGAGCCAGTGTTGAAACCAAAAGCATTATAGAATTCTTTTTTTCAGACATCATACACTATGCACAGATAATAAAAACATTAACAATGATCAAGTCTTTTCCACACAACATAAATGATTCCTCCGTTTTTTTAGGTCTGGAACATTAAGAGCTCAGGAAAAGACCGACGATTCATCATAACCAGCATCGTCATTACTGAATCATCATCAGTCAGAAATGCCTCCAACAGTCAGAATCTAATTACTGCCATTATGAACTCAGTTCAACATAGAGACAGAAAAGAGGTTGTTGACATAGATCTTTTTAACGTCCCGTAATGCAACATACTGTGAGGCCTGGGAGTGGTAGATGTTTAACTGGGGGAATGGGGTACTAAGACAGAGAGTGATCTAGGGGACGAGGGCACAGCCGCGTGTGCAGGTAGCATCCGTCTCAGCTCTTAGTGTACTACAAACTTTGACCCATAGGAGGAGGAATATCAGTTAATATATGTTAGTAACACCACCTGCAAATTCTGCTCTGGAGCAGTTGGCATCGGGGCCCGGCCAGGTGAGTAACAGTCATTCATTGTCATTCATGGTCATGCCAGTTGGGTGCCATTTTGGCACCCATGTGGGAGGACTGGCAGAGGAGTAGGGACATCTGAGCTTCTTGGAACTTAGGGAAGGAAAGCCTCCACTCAGAGAGATAAAGGAAGGGGAAGATGAAGAGGACAAAAGAATTACTTGGCTCACTTGACGTGTTCGGCACTGTGGGAAGAGCAGTAGTATTTCTTATGAGCTATGAACGTGGAGAGGCTGCTGAACTTGATGTTGCACAGCCGACAGAAGCGGGAGTTACCGTTCTGAACAGGGGAGTTCACTGTGGTTTTAGCGCCGGGGATTGGGGCGGGCTGGGGTGTGGGGACAGGATGGGTGGCCACAGTTGGGGTGGCTTTGTTTGGAAGGTGGGATGACCCCACCGTCTCCCTCAGGATCTCAGGCACAGGTGACAAAGTCAGAGAGGGAGCCCTTTGGGGAGACACTGGTAGAGGTGAGCTGGCTGAAGGTGATCCATCCCCAGCTGAAGGGCTGCCGTTTACCAGTGGGGAGACAGGGGAAGTTGTACCGCTCCTTGCCTGCCCATTGATGCCGTCTCTGTGCACTCGGGAGACCTGGTGGGGCTGGCTAGCTGGGGTGGCGGAGGTGGTAGCAGTAGCTCCATCCCTGGGACTAAGGCTGGGGCTGCGACTGACTGCTCTGCCTGGCTGGGGCAGGGACTCCTGGGGTGGCTGAATGGTTACAACCAGGCCGTGGGTAGTCTTGAAGTGCTCCATCAGATCACACGTGATGAGCCTGTTCGGGCAGTATGGACAGATCACTTGTGGAGAACTGGCACTTACACCTTTGGCTCCAGCTCCAGGGGTGGCTGCAAGTGTGGTGGTCGTATGGGGTGGAGATGTGGTGTTGGGGGCGGGTAAGGCAGAGGGGTGAGGACTGGATGACGTGCCTTGAGCCTGGGCAACCCACTCAGCAGGGAGAGCTTTAGCCTCCACAGGATGCAGAAGGTCTGGACGCTCCTGCTGAGGCCTGCTTTTGGGAGAGGTAGAGGCCGATCTCTTGAGCCTGTGAAGCTGCTCCAAGGTGTGGGGCTGAAGGGTGGTGGCAGGGCAATAGTATGTTTTATGAGCCAGGTAGTTCTCAATGCTGTTGAAGCTGATACTGCAGGCGGTGCACTTGTGGTAGTCACTAAGAGGCAGGGCAGGGAGAATACTGCTACTGCTGTTCTGTGGGACCTCTCTCAGACGGGGTCTCTTGCTGAGGTCAATCGGGCCATCTCCTTCGGGACTAGAACTACCTGCACCGCCGGGAGAAACTTCTTGCTTCACTGCCAAGCCCAGAATGGAGGGAGATGGGGCAGCGGCGGCGGCAGCAGCAGCAGCATTGGCTAAGGCTTCAGTTCTGGCCATGTGAATCTCGTACATCTTCTTTCTTTTGCGTGTGCGGATGGGCTGAGGAAGGAAGGCTGCTGCGGTGGTTGCCTTGGTCATGTGTGTGGATCGGTGGTTGGATGGGTCATGGCGGGATGCACAGTAGAAGCGTTTGTGAACAGTATAATTGTCATGACGGCTGAAGCGGATGTTGCAGGCTTCGCAGAAGGTCCTATTGGGATCGTCTTCTAAGTCCTCTGCAGAACCACTAGCAGGACTCTGGCTGCCTTCACTTGCTCTTCCTCCTCCAGCTCCTCCTCCAGCACTTCCACCTCCGCCTTCCCCTTCAGAAGAGGATGATATTCCTTCTCTCCCCACAGTGGCTTCGGTCTTCACTTCCACCACCTTCTTAGATTCTGTTGCTCCACTCCCTGCAGCAGGGTCAGAGTCAGTGGGAGAGGCAGAAGCTGCTCTACTTGCTGCTCCACCCTGAGGAGATGCAGTTGTGCCATGTGTCCCACTGGAAGGCACCGTGGCTGGGGCTGCATCCCTCGTTGATCCAGGGCCTGAAGCTGACGTTGCACCTTCACCGTGGTGCCTACTGGAGCAGTACAGCCTCTTATGTGCATAGTAGTTGTTAATGTTGTTGAAGGTGATATCACACTCAAAGCAGGTGGCTCCTTTGTGGGGTGGAGTGGCTGTGGCCGTAGGTGCAGTCGGTCCAGAGGGGAAGAAGGCCGCTGGGTTGTTCTGAGGAACTGTCTGGCCCTGTTTCAGACGGCTGTGGACCATCTCTGACATTTTAGCCAGTATCTCCGAGGCCTGAGGCAAAATGGCTGCCTCAGGGTTAAACATGTACTGAGGCAAGAACAGTGCTCCTCCTGGAAGAACCGACCCTGTACCTCCCACATGGGCAGGGCTAGAACCAGGGGTGGGACTAATTGGTTCTGCCTTCACAGTCGTGGTGGCCGGACTCTTCGGAGAGTTTGATGTCTGACAGGAGGAGGCAGTTTGCCCTTCCTTTGTCTTCCTTTTTGCTTCTTGATCCCCCTCGTCTTCGCCAGCCTCCTCTTCCTCCTCCTCCTCCTCCTCTCCATCCTCCTTAATCACCATTTGCTGCACTTCTGTCTCAGTGTCTGAATGTGGCTCCTCTTTGATCTTTAGGTCAATGGTTGGGGTGTCACTAGGACTATAGTCTCGAGGCGTGGCAGAGCCACCGTTTGCGCCCGGGCTGGATGAGTCTGGCTTAGGGACACAAGCTAGGGGCTCCCTCTCCTGGGGAGACAGCTGGAGCTGGGGCTGGTCAACTGATGATGGGGTGCTTTGGCGAGGGGTGGGGCTCCTTTCAGCTGGGACCCTGACCTCAAGGTGGGTTCGTACATGCTGCTGAAGCTGGGCGGGGGAGTCACAGTTGTGGCCACACACTTGACACTTCAGCACCACACCAGAGTCTCCTGGACTGAGACCTGATGAAAAGAGTCAAAGTTAGTGAACTATAACACTGAATGGATCTGTTGTGACAATGATGGTATGCCTTACCAGTGGAAAGGGGGAGCTTGGGAAGGCCTGGCCCCGGGGAGTAGACCTCACTGCGAGATCCAGGCTGGCAAACCATATGGCTGGTGACCAGATGGCTGTAGAGGATGTCTCGTGTGGTGGAGACAAAGCCACAGCCATGACACACTCCGTTCAGCGTGTCCGTGTGGACCTTTAGGTGGCGCTCACAGTTTGCTTTCGTGGTGAAGGCTGACAGACAAATGAGACAGACGAAAGGACGTTCACCTGTGTGAAGACGGAGAAGGACAATAAGGACAAACTGTGGTGGTTGATGAAGGCACACTGGCCGAGTAAATTAGGGCTCAGTGTAGTTTACCACTTACCACTGTGTGTGCGCATGTGGATCTCCAGTGAGCTGGCACTGGGGCAGCTCTTGTTGCATTGTGGGAAGGGGCAGATGCGTTCGTTGGGGTAGGACTCCTTGGGTTTGTCTTGTGGCGGGGACGAGGCTGTGGCCGGCTGCTTCTGACGGCTGGCGCAGTAATACATGAGGTGTGCCTGCAGGTTCCTCTCACTGCGATACCAGATCCCACAGTCCTTGCATGGAAAAATGTCCTCTGATGGCCAGAACATAAATTAAGAGTTAGTCGAATGAGCAACTTGATAGAAAGCACCTGTTCGTTAAGTAATGAGTGTTTAACTTCAAGAAGAAGTGCTACATTTGCATATTTAACGGTCTTATATCACATACCATTTTACATAAGTCAATCCTACAGCTCTAATAGATGGTGCAAGCCCTCATGCTCACCACACACACAAACACACACCATTGCTATGAGTATCCAAGGCAACAGGGCACAGGTTAAGATTACCATACATCTTATCAGCTGGGTTATTTTTAACAACATCCAATTATTTGCTGCAGTTTTACCAGATCTGGGAATGTGTATTCATCTAGGATAATCACCAATGTTTATGTGTGTGTGTGTGTGTGTGTGTGTTTCTGGGTATCAGCCACAGACATCAGCACAGCAGCACATGGCCAAAAGGAAACTTTAAGGTGTAGCAGTGACAGGAGGGAAAATATTCAGCAGCTGAGGAATTTTAAGGAGCTGCAGTGTCATCTTGTGGCCAAAGAGAACATTACAGCTTCAAGACATGGTAAATAATAATAGAACTATCTTAATATCAAAATATAAAGGCTGCATGAAAAATTAAAAGCCGATTCTGTATTGGATGTCATGAAGAACATATATTTTTCTACATTTTGAATACATATTCTTAAGAAATTATATTAAATTTCTATCATCTTACTATATTATTGGTGTTTCTCATGCCTTTGATAACATGAACACTTTATTAAAACCTACTTATATAAACTGTATATACACGATTGTCTAATCACTCACTATTGACAACAGCAGTAGCCAAGATGGCGGCCATGCCAGCTTGTTGTGGGAGGAGCTGGATTTCTGAGTGTAGCGCCGCTGGGTACAGTGGCTCCTCCTTCACGGCAGGTTGTTTCTGGGTGACGAGGCTGAGCGGAGGGGAGAGCTGGCCCAACGGGGACGAGGAAGAACCAGGAGGGGGCGTCAGGTGAGCCAAGAGCCTTTCACGAGCCGTAAGCTCTCCGGTCACCTTACAGAACAACTCCTCACCTGAAAACACAAAGACTCAGCTCAGGATTGGAAAGTGACAAAGGAAACAACTTTTTTATGTCTCAAAAAAAAATCATCCCCCGTTTGCTAATTTGAATCTATTTTGGGGTGATGACTGCCAAGACATCAGAATTATATTTTGACTTTGTCAATGCGAGAAACACAAAGGTGGAAGCAATCTCAGAACCTGTCGCCTAATCTCTGATGAAAATTTTGCCTCTGGAGGCAACAGCCAATGTTTCAGGGCTTTTGGTGCAGCCAGCAGATATCTGGCAAACAGATAAGAAATATCCAGGCCAAGACTTTTCTCTTTTTCTGCCGATTAGTAACTTAATACACAAGAATGACAAGAGAGACATGTTGGCTAGTTTCTATAAACAGATATCTGCGTATGAATGCAGATACAATTCTGTCAGACGTCACCTGATGGGTTCAGATAGCGTATTTTTCCACTGCATGCAACCAAAGCCTGCTCAAACGTGATTGGTCAATACTACTACGGAGACCAGAAGGCCTCTGATATCAAAATCTTGGTCTCTTGCCTACAGATTCTGCATTCATACTAATATAATTAATGATGGCTCCATTGAATTTAAGTGTCCACAGCAGTAAAACACTGGAAGTGGCACACCTCAATGGAGTGAAGCTATCATTAGTGATTAATTACACCTGTGCTATTCTTACTGTGACATGTCAAAACGGCTGCCCCTCAGAAGATGATTACTGGTTAGTAATAAGGAGAGTTTTAGCAGGAAAACTGGTAACACTTTACTTTAAACTCTCCCAACTGAGCATCTATAAGTAGTATATAAACATATAATAAATAATCTTTACCCTATACTGCAGTAATAGGCAGATACATGGACATTTTTTAAGTTAATTAATGTACAGTACTTGTCAATAATTCTAACTTATTCATAAAGACACACTGTATATAATTACAACTGTGTTTTAATATGTTTTCATTCATTATCCATTCATACATCAGCCTCCACTCATGGGTGCCCTCCGGAGGAGTTATATTTCTTGACAAATACATTATTACATATGCAAATATAAATAAGGGGTTAAAGTTAATTGTTGACTTAGTGTCTGTGTGGTGGAGCTGTCTAAAGGCTCTCAGTGGCAGATGAGGAATGGTGACACATATATTCAGTATCAGCACACATTATGACCGGTTCACAGGAACATACCATATCAAGGTGGACACGATGCTTCATGTGTCCTTTGTTGTCACATAGAAAAACTCACCTTGGCTGTAGATGGTGCAGTTGGCAGCTGAGGCGTCAGAGGTCAGAGGGAGCAGACTGATCCAACAGTCTGGATCTTCACACACCAGAGTCAACCTCGAGCTCTGCACACAGAAAAAAGGAAATGAGGATTAAACACAAACTTTTCATTATATTGTATCCTCATACAGCAGTGACATTTGTCTCCAGAGGTCTACTGTGCAATTTAACAATAAAAATGTTTACTTTTATTTTAAATTCAGCTTTTTTTATGACAACTCATTTTACAAGATATACAGGTCTTGTATTTTGATGATTAGTTCTACAATCAAGACTAGATTAATTGAATTAATCTATTAGTCAATAGTAGTTTGCTGCTGTTCTGTCTTATATCACTGTAAACTGTAAAATATCTTTGGGTTCTGTTGATAAGACAAAAACAATTCGAAGATGCAACCTTAAAAAACAAACAGGACTTATTTTTTACTACATCTTGATATTAAATAATTCCCCTATAAATAAAACCCACAAATAAACAAATAAACTATGAACAAATTATATTCTACCATGCATTATATACCATAAATTATTTTTATTACAGGACGTTCTCTTTGAAAATGATCACTGTGGCCAAAAAGACAAGAGTCTAACCTGATGATAATACATGTGCTAACCATCTGACAGCTGTAACATTATTATTAAGTCAAGTCAAAGTTGAGTATATCACAAAGTCTCAAAGGGCTGTACATGAAATAAAATAATAATGAATCATTAACAAAATATATAAAACTGTAGTGAGATAGTGAGCTTAAATACATATGGAACATTTCAAAAATAATGTTTAAATATATGTAGTAAAAAATTTGGTGAAAAACAACAATACACAGTTGGAAAAATGCAAGAATGTAAAACATGGTGCATAAATGTAACGCACATAAAACTGAATATCAGCTGGATAACCGTAGTTTAGTACTTAAGGCGGACTAATTGAGGTTAAAGGCTGACGTAGAGAGATGTGTTTCGAGTTTACTTTTGAATGAGTCAACTGAGCTGGCCTCTCGAGTTTGGATGGACGTCTCGTCATGCATGACGTGAGAGGGCTTGTGTGAACACGGCGAATGAGTGACTAGAGGTCAGATAGCAGGACGGTGCAGGTCTCAGTGTGTTGTAAGTTGAAAGTAGAATCAATGCCAAGGTGGCCAACGTGATGATTTAAGAACAGGGTGTAAACTGGATCAAATTTTTAGGTAAGGCAGAGAAAAGAGTGTTTCAGCGTCAGCTGTAAGAATGGGACAGATCTTGGCAATATTTCTGGGAACAGAAATATGTAGTCTTATCGTAATATCATTCAGATGTTGATATGTTTAACATTAAACACTTTTTATCTCCTTAACTGTGATAAAATGGGTTCAGGGTTCACGGTTCTCTCACCCCTCCCTTTATATCCTCACCATTGTTTCAAAAGGAAACAAATCAAATCAAATAAGAGCAATGCTCTTAAAATACATGCCATTGTCACTTTCAAGTGTTCATTCTCTTCTTTAACTGGGCTGCTTTATAGTGTACAGACCATGAGATAATCACATAAAAAAACAGGCAGTAATTGCTGTCAATTGGGAATACACAGTCACACAGCACTGTCCACTGTGTGGCCAGTGGTAAACACCCGTTTATAAAAAAGAACGCCAGCGAGCAGAGGATGATTACAAACCAAGAAGGAAATGAGGAAATGAGGGGAGCATGGGCTGAACAAAGATGCATAGAAAATAAAAGAGGGAGAAGAAAAGAGGAGGAGAGGAATAAAAGAGGAAGAGAAGAGACCCCGGGAGAGAGTGAGAGGAGGAAAGGAAGAGAAAGAAGATCTGATGAGGTCGACGGGCTGCTATTCAATCGGCTGCCATAATAAGATCCACAGTGGATACACTGGACAATGAATGGCGAGTCAACATCCAGTGTCTGTATGTGTGGAGGTATGAGAGAGACAAGGGTGACACACAAACACATAGAACACACACACACACACACACACACACACCTGTGTATCCTGAGTACAATCTTGTCTTTGTTCATATGAGGCACCAGGAGCATTCCCTCCGACAATCACTCCCAGGACACGGGCTTATCCCATGTCTGCGTGACGCACACACCTACACACCTACACACACACACACACACACACACACACCTACACACAGATACACTTTTCTTCAGTAACACACTGTCACTGTTGCTCCGCAGCATTTCTTTTTTTACGTTTAAACGTTGTACCTCGCTCAGCAAACACCATCAGACATCAGCTCGTCCAGTAATATCTTAATTAACACAGTTTCTCAGTGAATACAGGGGGGATGTTCTGCTTTACATGAGCTCATTCTGTATTTAAATTCAGTCGGTGTGCAGCAGAAACTCTTCAACTGTTCATTATTTTTAACAGCTGCACTGTAAAATGCCAACAGGGGCTGGAAGGTAAAGGTTCCACCTACCTGTCCTGCTGATAAAAACACTCGTGAGAAATGTTTCAACAGCGTTGTCTGTGAAGAGGACAGCATCTATCAAAGTGATACTACACTGTATGTTTGTGCTTGTGTTGTCCTAACTTCTAAATGCCAAGATAAAAGTGAAATAAGACGAGCTTATTTGCTTCTTCTAGAAATGATAAGATACGGCTCAGCCAACCTTTTTTTTTTATGCATTATGTATGTTATGTCCATGAAATGGCTGAATATCTTTTCTATCAAACTCGCTGTGTGTGGGCTGCACGGTATTGTTCACTCTGTCTTTGGTGCAGTGTTAGTTAGTTATGTCCACCAGGAGGCAGCATTCCCTCAGCACTGGAGCTGAGAGTCTTCACGGGGGACTGACGGAGCAGTTTCTGCTGATAAGGGTCAAAGTTGACATGATGGTGTATCCTGCTTGTTTTTGTGATTTTTTTTTTAAAGGTTACTACGACTACCGCTACATTTTATGACTTTTTTTTGTAATTCAGTTCAAAGTCAGAGCGTTGTCTTTCCTGATGTGCATTTTTAAGGCCTAGTTTCCGAACTTCAACTGAGCTGACATCTAAAACAAATGATATTCCCTGTCTGGAAACAAAAATCTAAAATGAAATATTCCAGTAATAACACAACTATCGGGAGCCTTTTAAAAAAAATCTTTAAAATCTTAAAGTACTTTGACATTAAATCCAAATTCCCAGCAATTCCCAGTGACAAACACAGCGTCACAGACACACGATATCACGGTGAAAATGAGCCTCCAAGTGAGTGATAAACGGGATCTATCGGGCAAACTAAGCAGTGGACAGTATGATTATGGTGGAAAGCCAGCGAGGGGCCACAACAGGAAGTGTGTTTCATTCAAACTGGCACATTTCATGCATTTGGCCCAAAGATTACCAAGTCTGATGAGGATTCTCATTGCACATGTATCTGACCTCCCATTCTTTCCATCTGTAATAAACGGCCAAAAACCTGGTTCCCCTCCCAGTCAATTCTTATGCCCTTCATTAGAGAACTACAATGCACACAGAGAATACATACAATCTTCTACATTCATTTAATTAATAGAAAATGTTTTGACATTTTTTAAATCTGCATCTGCATCAGATGCAGAAGTGGAAGCATGTGCGGCGGCTTGTGACTCGAGTAGTTCATTAGAACAGAGTACTGTTTTCAATCACTTGCTTGAGTGATGAAGTCCAAAATCAAATCAATCTGCGCAATTGGATTATAGATTTTTTTTATAATAAATTGAGTGGAAATCAATGGCTACCTGGGTGGTAGAAATAAAATGCATATAAAAATCTAAATGCAACTGCATGGTTTGAAAAAAAATCATCATGTATGTGTAGGAAATGGGGTGAAACTGAGTGTTTTAACTCTTCAGGAGTCAAATACACAAAATTAAATAAATATAATAAATAAATAAAGTTAAATGAAACAACTGAAGATGGTTCAAAACGCGACAGCCAGTCAGTGTGTTTGGTTTGTCCATTCTGGGCTACTGTAGAAACATGGAGGTACAACATGTGGAAGAGGACCAGCTCCCTCTGTAGATATAAAGGCTCATTCTGAGGTAAGAAAAAGACAACAATACTTATTTTCAGGTGATTGTATCCTAATGGAAACATACTGATCAACATTATGTTCTATTTCTATTCTGCCAATAAATCCCCCTAAATCTAACAGACTGGACCAGAAAAGGTGATCATCACTGCTCACAGCTCATAGAAAAGGTGTGACGGGGTGTTGTGAGTATACATTTTTTGGCTATAAAAAGGTTATGAATGAGTGAACAAGTCAGCTACAAGATGGTGGTTAAGATCGGTTAATAGTGTTTTAGATATTTTGCTAAATGAAGAAAGAAAACACACAAATTAAGCCAAAAAACATAACATCAGTGCTGCAGATCCATGAAAATAGACTGCATTGATCCGTATGTTACACTAATCTGCATCCTGCCACTCCACAAGGTGCCCCGTTTACCTGTGGTGACAGCCTTTACTTCTTTAGTGTATGGTCTAATTAAACAGACAGCTCGGGTTAAATCCCGAAATACCTGAAGAAGATGGACGTTGTCTGGGGGGACGGCCTGGGAAGACAGTGAGAAGAGAGATGGGAAGGACAGAAGGAAGGAAGCCTCTCAGTCTGTTGTACGTTGAAGATTGAGGCAGAGCGTATTGGATTTCATGGGGAACTAGCGCTGATGTGGAGATACGGCTGCTTTTGTTTTAATTTGTAACCCAATGCTGGAGCCGTCTGAGCTGTAAGTACTGCTAATTTGTTTCAGACTAATTCATCACGGCCACAGCTTTGGAATTCACCATGATAGGGCAATGGGGATAGCTCAGTAGTGCGCCAGCGGAAAACACACACACACACACACACACACATATATATACAAAGCAAAAGAAAATGAGAAACACACACACACAAACACACAGCCTCCTTCAAAGATCTAAAATATTAAGTAATTACTTATGACTCATTGTGAGTGCGATACTCTCCCATCTTTTCTTATATGAGAATTAATAACACTTTTATTAAAAGTCAATGTTGTCCACTTCTCCCTGATGGAGTTTCCTCTCTGACCACAGCTACATCAACATGTTTTTATCATCAATGGTAAAGTCAGATTTTCACTGTCCTCTAGGACAAAAGAAACATAATACACACATATCTGGTGGAGTTATTGACCCGTAGTCATGTAACGTCATAGATGTCGTAAAACGTCACATGTAATTTCCCTTTATTTTCGTATCTGATGTCTGAGCAGAGAAATCATTCCAGTGAGGCACAGCAGCTAAATGTTTTTTTTTTTTTTTTTTAGCTACTTCCATCCTGAAAATAACAAATTTCGAGGGCAAAAGCTCAGAAATGTAAGATTGCAAGCGATTTTCTAAGATCTAATTTCACTCCAGAAATCTTTCTAATCCCGTATCGCCACTCTCGTAAACAAACAGTGTCAAGTAGAGATCCTCAGGCCAAATGTGGCTCAGGAACGGATGTGAAGACGGAGAGCCTGAAGGAAAATGTTTTTATTTAGGGGGGCCCGCATTTGGGATTCAGAAGACACTGCAGGAGCTACAGTATCATGCAAACACTGTACATGCACCTATATGAACACAGGCTGTGTGTATGAACACGGCTGGGTTTAAAGGAAGTACTGATCAATTGTTGCTGCTGGTTTTATTTTGAGAAGTCGAGAATTTAACTAACTGAATCACAACATAATCGAATACTGGCCTACAAGAATAGATGTATTATTAATGTCAACCGGCAACAAGGAAAACATGCTTCTTTACCCACTTTACAGCCACAAATACACAGAGGCACACGGCCAGATCGCACTTTGAGAGAGTGTGTGTGTGTAATTAACCAGGCCAGTAGAGAATGCAGATGCCAGAGATGTGGGGGTGAGTTAAGGAGAGCGGAGAGGCCACCGGATGGTATCAAAACCCTTTTCACTTCTCTTGGTCTGACGCCGATCTCATTGACTCAAATGGCCAACAGTCACCTGAGGAACGTGTCTGGAGTCAACCTACGCTGCTCCGAAAAGGTTTCGGAGAAGCCAAACGGGGTATCCTATCAAAGGTAAGTAATGAAAATGCTACAAACATCAGAGAGAACTATAAACATTTTAAAAAAGGACGCAAACTTTACATTAGTTGTATTTTGTGTGCATTGGTGGGATTGTTCAGATCAGAAAACACAAAGTGTCATCCATCATTTTTAGGGTATTGAACCGTGACCATAGCGAGTAATGCAATTTGACATACAACGTTTGGTCAGATTTTAGACTTGTTTGCATATTAATTAATTAGATATTTCAAACTTTAGGATATGGTATATTTCATTGAGGTAAAGCTCTATCTAACATTGATGCAATATGCAGTTTGGCATATTTTTTGGCAATTCAAAAAAGTGTTTATAATATTTTTCAAACCCAGAAAGTTGTTTAGAAAGGCACGTATCTTACTCGCAAAAATAAAATGTACAATTCTGACAGCAGTACTTTAATTTGTGCCAACAAGATCAAGTTTTTGCCAACCCCAAAGTCTCAAAGAAAGGTGCATTAAGTCAATAACAATGACTGTGAGGAAGGAGTCCTGTGTACTGATTACTTGTACTCACTATATGTAACGTACGCATTTGTACATAAGTACCAGTAATGGGGAATCTATGAAACTCCAAATTGTTTCAATAGACAAATGCTTAATGAAAATGTGAATGTGAAGAAGCGTAAAGCATAAAAAGTATTATTTAATCACAGATGCTCCCTGAGTGTGTATTGATGCAGGAACATGGTAATATATCTTATGTATGCTACTCCAGAAAAAGAGTCTAAGATGAACACTCTTGGGAGACTACAAGTGTCAAGATGGTATGAAGTGAGCAGTGACAGTTTGGAGAGATAGAAAGAAATGGGGAGGACCAGGAGAAGAAAAGGGATGAGATGGTAATGTTTTGACTTTTGGCTGCCAGCATTTCATAAAAATATGATCAAATAAAGATCTACAGATCCACACAGATGCAGGTGTATCAAGCACCAGCACACCTTGCCGTACCTCGTTACCCTCCTTTCCTCTTTTCTCACTTTAACTATCCGCCCAGCCCTTCATCTATCAGTGGGATGTCAGGCCTCCCCGGCAGAGCTCCATCTTGGTTGAGAGCGCTGCCTTAAGCCCCATCAGCCGGAGGAGAGTCTTTGAGCCGCAGTCTAAGCCCCACGCCCGGACCCCGGTCCCCTCATGAATATTAACCAGCCCCGAGCCCGGCTTTAATCTGCCTGATCCCCGCACTGCTGCCGCCGAGACGATAGCGAATCTAATTATTTGGTCTGATATTAACCCCCCGCTCCCGCACCCTCACCACACACACGAACCATTCCCACCCCCAACGCCCTGTCCTCACTATACACTGCTGTAACATTCACATGTGTGTGTGTGTGTTAGTGCAAACACACACCAACTGAACTCAAGAGCCACCTTCTTTTGCCAAAGTCAGTTCATATAAAACATTCATACACAAATTCACACACACACACAGACACACACCTCTGTCTCCACCAACCTCTCCCCCCCCCTCCCTCCTCCACCTCCAGCACAGCCTGCGACGCCCTGTCCTTATCAGGCCCAAAAACGCCCTCCTCCTACGCCGATAAAACTTGAATGCAAATGATGCCAGGCTGATTTCATTTCTTCATTTTCTTTCTCCATTCCCTCGTTCAGTATCAGAATGGCTCTTCACTTGCTTGTCTCTCTCTCTCTCTTTGGAAAGCACAATATTACTGAGGATGATGATGATGATGACAATGATGATGAGAACTTTCCCTCAACTAACCCCAATGTCTAACCCCTCATGTCTCCTTGTGCTAAATATACTTCAATTAAAGGGGAGGAAATAGATGAAAAAAAAAATATATCTATATATATACCCCCCTCTCTCAGCAGCAGCAGCACCACCACCACCACCCTGCAGATCAACAGATTAAGATTTCTCTGTACAGCTGTCAACTGCCACAGTTTTACTGCTACCACTGGGGAATAAGTATGTTTGTATATGCAAATCACTACTGGTACATCTAGCACATATACATATGTCTCATCGGTGTATACTGTTTCACATTGTCTAAGATGGTTTACACAGCTCTCTAATGGTCTGAGCATGACAGTCTCGTGGTCATTAAATGGAAAACATGCAAGTTAATAATCCATGCTTACATTCATGGCTTCAGGTGGACGGTTGGGGAAAAAAACAAAACAGGTCTATAACCGTCTATAGGAAGCTTTTAAAAAGATCAGGCTGGTTTAAAAGCTTTAACGTAGCAGTTTCTTTGGACACTCATTGTCTGATTGTGTCAAATATTCTGTTTTTATTTACATTCACAGCAATCACCTCATAACATGACCTCATGTAACCTTACAGTACATAAAATATGAGTGTATTTAAACTGTTTGGTGCTGCAGTCCATGTGGTTGGAAATGAGACATCAGTGTGTGTGTTTTTAGTTACACTGCTGCACAACCAATTACCCCTTGGGGACAAAAATAAAGCGAGCAATATAATTTGAGTAGTTTTAGTCTGTAACAGTTTGATTTCAGTCCGTCTTGAATTCAGAGTAAAGTTCATTCTATCACTGTGGGGCCAAAACAGAGAAGCCTTAATTGAGATGAGCAACCGCAGGATCCTCAAGGGTCTAAGAGCAGAGTGTAGTCCATCACGTGAAGGTTTAAATGAGCTAAAACTGGCCTGTATGGACCGTGCTAATGGATTTGGATGTTTGCTTGCTTTTCTTTCTCCGTGGATCTCCAGAAAACTAAATGTGGATTTTTGAATGCTGTTTAGACAAAAAAAAAAAGTAATGTGAAGCACTTTGGGCTTTAAAAAATTGCGGTGGGCATTTCCACTATCAGAGATAATTAATCCAAAAAAATATTAAGATTAATAAAACCTTCCTCATCACTGTTGCAACATAGCTACAGGACCAAGTAGCAGCCGGTAGAGTTTGATATGTTCATGTTAAGCTCCTGTCAAACCTTACGGCCTGGACATTTTGCAGTATACATTCCAGAAAGGTCTATTTTTTCTTCCGCCTTGAGCGTTTCAAACGTTTTGTGCTCCTCTAGCTGGGAATTTAATAAGCTACCCCGCTCCTGTCCTGACCTTTTCAACCATCGTTCATTCTCTCCTCTCACAAAATCATTCATTCAATCATCCAATTCACCCTCTTCCTCCTTTCTCCTCTTTCACTGTCTCTCCTGCACCGCCTCCTTCCTTTTATACACCTCTTTCTTTCTTTCTTTCTTTCTTAATCTCCAATTCTCTTCCTCTCCCCAACTCTCATTCCTAGCCCTCTGTCTGCCTGCCCCTCCTTCCCCATCCTATCGCTCCCTCTTTCTCTCTCTGTCCCTCGTTCTATCTCTCGGCTACAGGAAATGGTTTCTTTCCCGATCCAGGGGGTTGGAGGGGTGTACTCACTGTCCCAAACAAAGAGGTCACTGTGTGAATCCTCCAAAAATACAAAGAAGAAAAGGAAGGCAGATAAAAATCAGAAACCTACTCTCATCCGCCTCTCTCATACAAACACACACACATGCACGCACTTTACCTCCGTTGCACTCACGCAAAGCATTTCTCTAACATTCAAGAGACACAAGATACTTTTTTTTTTTTTTTTTTTTACACTGTACAATCCGCTCACGAGGTACGAATATCGTCAATACAGTGCATGGCTGAGGCTCGGCAGTGGAGGGAAAGCTTATTCCCTTGTGCAGGCATGCTCATATCCACGCACACCTCCAAGAAGCTGGAAAAAAAGAGAAAAAAATAGAGGGAGCCAGGTTTGATGAGCTGCATGCAAATGACATGTAAAAATATAAAACTGCGATACTTAAAACGGGGGCCGAGATAAGAGATTTGAAAATGAGGCACTCTTGGAAAGCAGGCTCCTGAACTGCCGGAGATGAGGCTCAGAGATAGAGAGGATAGAGGTTTTCCCTCTCCTCTTCTCCTCTCTTACACCTCCTCCTCCTACTCTTTCCTTCCTCCTCCACCCTGCAGAAGCCGGTGCAGATGACAGGGAGATGCAGATACCAGCCAGTCATTGCCACTGAGTGATGAACACCTCCTCCCTCTGTCTCGTTTAACCCTCCTCTTCCCCGTTTGCCTCACCTCTCTTCCAGTTCTCGTTCTCTCGCTCATATTTCTTTTTGTCTCTCGTGTTTTGTTTCAGTTGATGGACCTTTCCCTCCTCTCTCTCTCTCTCTTTGGGCAGTATTTTATCTTATTTGGCTTTTTTTTCCCCTCTCCAATCATTCCTCCTCTCTCTTCTTTCTCAGGGTGATAGGCTCTTCTGTCAGGGTCAGGTTGACAGACTGAGAGACAGACATCTACTGTCATGATGTGGGCAAGTCATACGACAATAGCTTTTATGGAGCACATTGATTCAATCACCACAAAAAGCTTGCTCTCCTTAAGGCTGTGTTTTACAGGGTCAATGTTTTGGAGGCAAGACCTCCATTAAACAAAGAACGATGAGGGTTTTTCCCAAAAATTCTGCTATAAGGGACTTTGAGTTCATGATGAGGAGGTTGCAGTCAGAGCATCTTTAGCTTGTGTACACAGAATACACAAGACACAGTTTCACATTGTAACAATCAAACAGCTTTAACACCTCGTCTCTTTCTTTTCCTCTTTGTTCCTCTACCTCAGTTTCTCTTAAGTGAGCTCTAGCTCGTCGTGCCATGATTTTATTGTCTGTTTCTACATTGAACCAGAGTGATTCTTAATAAAAAAACAAAACAAAATAAAATAAAAGTAAAATTAAAACTGGTTGAAACTTAAGCTGCACATTTTATTTGATTTTTCTTAAATTAATTTTATTTTTCAAAAGATCTTTGTCGTACACTTTACTTTTAGACGCAGACTTTATTTTATTTGAAATTAGACTATGATTATTATTACAAGTGAATATTGTTGACTATTGTGAAGTTTATGATGACATTATTATTTTCTGGATGTTTTACTTGGTGAAATTTTTTCTTTTAAAGCATGCCATGTGAACTTACTTTTCTCTCACTGTTTTATTTCTCAGGCTGTTGTTTCTCATCTCTTCTCCCTGTGTGTGTGTGACTTGAGACATAATACTTGTCGAAATGCACAGATTTGATTGCCTGAGTAGCATCACGTGCAATGATTTACAATGCATGCAATTGCTCTGTGAGTTTCCTGAGATGCTAAACAAGAGCTGTAAAGGCTACAAACGTGTAACCAGTTAAAACAGGAACACTCAAAACTGAATCATTCTCAGTAATTTATCAGTTATAGGACTGCAGTCTGCCTACAAGCGTCCTCGGTACTAAGGGGGATGAGGGATGGCATCCACCCCCGAGTCACCTACACAGTGAGCCAACATACACAAGACCAGGTCCCTGAAACTGAGGCAGCTACATCATTCTTTACACCTGCTCTTCCTACTGTGACAAGCCAACAGATACTCTATCATCAGTCAGCAGAGGTTAGAGACTGAGTGCATATGGACATGGCTCCAGTCATACGACCTATGGTTAGGGAAAGGGGGTGGCATTAAGTTGTTCGGATTGGTCAAACAGTGTCTGAAACCCTCTTCCACCAACGCCTTTCAGAAATTGTAAAAAAAGGGTTGTGTGTTGCAGCCAATGGGGCATCGCCATGCCACCGTCTCCCTCATCTGCATTGTTAAAACAGAAAGACGAGGACAAGGAAGAATTATATTGCAAATATGCACTTTTAGTAACATAAACAAGGTTTTCAAAATGATATTCAAGCACACACATCTGATCCATGATATTGTTCTGCTAGCTAACAAAGATAAGTGTGGTTTGACATGATGGGAGAGGTTAGGTCGCCCCAAATTGCATTTGACTTTACTGCGCCAGAGTGCGAGTTATTAAAAATGTTTAAACATTTTAAAGGAAGATAGAAGAGGGACCATGTAATACGTATAATAACATTTTTGTTATTTTCATGTTACTGTCTGGAGAAGAAACTCTTCTTCTTGCTCTCTAGTTTCTTTTTAAGAACGTTCCTTACGTATCGCGTTCTTCTGGGGGGCATCGCGGAAGGTGTTTCAACACTCACCGTAATCATCGATTTGTCATCTTCTGAAGGAGCACCATTATAATTAACATTCTAATTTGATGGGCGGAGGAGAGAGACAGAGAGGCAGAGCAACACTGTTGATGAGTCCAGATAAAATATAAAGATCGGAATCAGGGTGTAAACAAACCAGACTCGGAGTCAACGCGGGAAAAAAAAAAAAAAAAAAAAAAAAAAGAGAGAAAACAGCTCGAGAGAGAATGAGGAGGAGACGGTGATCACCTTCACTCGTCCTTCCAGGGGAGTGAGGGAAGGAGGAAGTGGAGAGGAGAGTAGAGGAGGTAGAGGGGAGGAGAGATAGAGAGTGAGAAGAGACTACCCAAAAAGTGTTTGAAAAGCCGTGGGTGGCGCGCCTTATCGCCCCAGTTCTCCTGGAGAGATTATTGGGGGATTAGTGCGAACGCTTGTTTCTAAAACATGATGAAAAGACGTTCGGCGCGTGATAACGCTTTGAACTCTCCTACACTGCTCCTTCTAGGATCGTGCCTTCAGGCTGCCTTTCCACGAAAGACAGGATTGGGGTGGGGTGAGCTGCTGGGTGCTGTCGAAGGAGGGAAAACAATCGGGACGATGTTGTAAGCGGAGTTCCTCCTGTTGTACAGTGTGGAGACTTCACTTCGGACTTTTGTCCTTTGGGAACATGCAACAGACGCGACAAACTCCGGGGTTTGCGTACACTTTTGTTATCGCCGCTCTTTTGGATTCAGCTTGAAATTTCACAATAATCCTGCAACTTCGGTCCAATCACATGCACTTGCACTATCAGTTAATTAAAGCGGGATCCAATCAAAAAGAGAGGAGATATTATATCAGATTTGTTATGTGCGATCCAATCAGAACAGCAGCAGTGGCGTGCCTGCTCCTGGGTTGCCATGGGAGGCTCGTCGAGAAGGACCTGGTTGTTCACTCAACCAAAAAACTGTGAGGAATCAGCAGCCCAGCTGATCAGTTGATCAGTAAACATTATTATACCCTGTTCTAAAGTCCAACAGCCATATCAGCCAGAATATATTTAAATAGATAAATGGTTTTACGCCTCTTTCTCAAGAGATGCAAATGGCAGGATTTCCATATGACACAGGCCAGTTAACACGCCACTAATCTAATGAAGGAGATCTGTTGGAGGGAGAGCGAGGACTGGATCTCATCTACTTCTCTTTGCCTCTCTCTCTCTCTCGCTCTCTCTCTCTTTGCTCCACCCTGATCTCTCAGAACTGACAAACTCACCCCCACCGATACGATAACACTCACACAAGCTAAGACAACATCAAAGACGTATAATTCTATATTGTTCCAGATCAAAAAAAAAAAAAAAAAAAATGAAGTCATTGCACTTGATATGTCTCTTTGTGCACACGTGTATGTTACTTGAGTGTGCGTGCACATCCAAAACGCCGAACCCGACGTGTTGCTGGGTAGGCCTCGTATTAAAATGATAGCTTATCTGTCCGGACCAAATAAGAAGCAAATTTTGTTGAGAGAAGTTGAGAGAGAGAGGGCAATGCTGGAAGGGGCAGGATTGCTGAATGGGCCATGCCAATCTCACCCAGAGATGGGAGGGAAGGGGCGAAGCCTGGGGGGCTTTACAGAGCCTAGTGAGGCTGAGGACTGAGGAAGACAGGTGGTATAAGTAAGATAGAGGCGAGGAGGAGAGAGGAAGGAGAGACAGTTTGGAAAGAACTGGTGGAGAAAAAAAAAAGTGTATATAGAGGTGAGCAGATGTTGAAAGCATGACCAAAGCAGGGAGATGAACGATAGAGAGAAGTCGTCAAAGGATGACCCGTGTCAAGCAAAAGGAAAAATTGCTTTACTTAGATTGATTATCTATACATTTTACTACATGTTTATGTTGATATACTTCATACAGGCATTAAAAAAGCTGAATAAAACTAAGAGTACATCATTTAAATTATAAAAAAAAGTACACGTATCTCATGCTCTTTCTGTTTGTTGGGATCATTTTTGATTAATTAAAAACCTAGCACATCTGGATTTAGGATTTGTTTGCTTACTTTCTTTTTGTTTTGATTCCATGTTTAATGATATTTAATTCACTGATTCCTCATATCATCATATAAAGCATTAAATAATGGAGGCATAAGAGTTTAGGCCCGCTCTAACATGCCCTTTGCAAGCAAAGCCTCTATCACTTTCAATGATACTCTAGAATATTTTGATAGCGCTTGTCCCCACTGGTTTTGAAATGAACAAAATGATATGCAGTGCAGTGTAATAGACTCGTAACATGATGTCTGATGTTTGTCAGGGCAGATTCAACATCGTGATAGCGTTTGAGGCCATTGATTGTTTCCGAACAAAACATCTCGATCCATGCCAGCGGTAATAATAACAGTTTCAGTGTGCAAGTTGTGTGCTTGATAGAAAGGTGATTATTTGGCAGGTCAGAGAACTCTTTGGTTTGTCTCATGAGGATGTGATGTCAAGCGTTTAGTTCATAACTTTTCACACCTACTTGAGTGACGCTTTGACGCTTTCTCTCTTGGTTAGGGTGACAAAGTCCAACAGTCACAAGTAGAAGAAGTTCAGACAAATGTGCACCACAAACAACTACTACTGCTGCTAGATAGGTATCTTGTAAATGGTAATACATGGTCTGTGCCGCAACAAGTCTGCAATTTAAGGTCAAGATTAAAGTCAGAAAAGGGTCTTGTGATCAGAGAGTTGTCAGTTTGATCTCCAGACTGTCAAGATATATTGTGGTTGTCAAAATACAAACCACATACCAGCTGTGAGAAGATATTGAGAATGTAGTGTGTTTGCAATGGAAGAGTCCGTATGCATGCTAGACAGCTCTTAATTTTTGGCCGCGCTGTTAATCTACAATGAAATGCACGAGGCAAAGCTGCTCACAGCTGAAAATTAACTTTTTTTAACTTCAATTTAATTAACAGTGACAGTTGTAGAATAAAATGGTCAAGTATGTTGCTATCTGCTCTAAAAATTTAGCCCAGTATCCAGTAAATAATGTCCATAATGGACGACTCTGCCCCTCACGATTTACAATGTTTAGGGGCAATGCAGGATGTAGCGTGCCTTACACATGGCATGTGATGATTGGGGCCCAACTTTCACCCAGCATGCTGAATACACACATGAAATTAATGCTTTAATTAACCGTAATCATTCCCTAACCTCAATGTCCTTGTTTGGCAACAGGGTTGAACGATTAAATATGGACAGTGTCATAGATCAGACTTTTTAACTTCTTTTAGACACTGAATATTATTCTGGTACTCGTTTAAAAGCCTTCTTATCGAGTTTATCTTTTACTTTTTTTGGAATAAAACCTTTTCTAATCACAGATGAAGGAATGCAGTGTGATGGTTCGGGCTTTAGCGGCGCAGCAGGGGATGAGCAGATTTCTCCTCTCCGGCACACCGAAGAGGATAGCCCTGACCCTTTCTGACCCACGAGGGAGGGAGGCAGGGAGGGATGGAGGGATGGATAGAGGAGGGGGAGGATGTGGAGTGACAGGGGGAGAAACACAGGAGGAATGTGAGATTACGGCCACTATCTCCAGCAGATACCGAAGGTCCGTCTCCTCACTTCTTCAGTCCGCAAATAGGAGGCGAGGAGGAGGGGGGACAGAAAATGAGGAAGAAGAGAGAAAATGGGTATTAAAAGTCCGAACGAGATGCTTTCCATATGAATGCAAAGCCCTCAAAAGAAGAAAAACTGACTTTTCAGTTTAGAGGAGGAATAGGATGGTATGGGCAGCGGAAGGGAGGGGAAGAACAAAAGGTGAGGGGGTGAGCGAGTGTGTGTGTGTGTGTGTGTGTGTGTGTGTGAGAGTGCTTGTGCACACACACACACACACACACACTCACAGAGACATCTATCTGTACACTCAGAACCTCACTGATAATAAACGAAATCTTAGAAATGAGAGCCTATCAAGCAGGAATCAATCACTGGGGTTTGTTGTCCAGGAGGATGGCGCCATGTGGAGATAAAAGACAGGCGGACGTCTGGGGAGGGCTGGGAGGAGAGGAGGAGAGGAGGAGAAGAGGGGAGAGGATGGAACAGGAGTCTGGGGAGGGCTGGGGAGGAGAGAAGAGAGTACTGATGGGGAAAGGCCTGAACGTGCCGTATAAACTCCATCTGGCTTCATTTGAACTGGATGGATGTTTTGTGAATTGGACATGAACTGAAACACACGAGGTACGTTTGTCACCTGGACTCAAAGAATAATTTTAGGTGAGATAATGTAAGCAGGTATAACGCGGTAGATGAATTGTGTGTGTGTGTGTGTGAGAATGGACCTATGTAAGTGTGTGTGTGTGTGTGTGTGCGTGCGTTTGTCAGAGTTTGTGCTCCATGCCAGGAAGCCTCTCCCAACATCAGTATCATATGATTAGATGGACTTGCACATGATGCAAAAACCCAGCCTCTGATAGGGCTTCATCCGGTCCCACACACACTGTTCCCAAAGAACACACACACACACTCACACACACATAAAGATACAAACAGCTGTTTTCATTTCTCTGTGCGTGACAAGGTGTTTATTCATTGTGTCTCTTTGTTAGCGGACCATCTGACCTCTGACCTTTGACCTTTCCAATTGAAATCTCCTCAGTTCGTTGGAGGTTTATCTTCTGCCTGGTTTCCTTTCACCTCCTGTATATTATTATAAAGACTTAAGATTGTGCTATAATTTTATTTACAGGCTTGTACCTGTCTAATAAACCCAAAATAATACAGAAAAACTAGTAATCTTTCTATAAAAGTATGAAACTGTCAGAAATCGGGCAAACTAACATTATTAATTCATATGTTGACAATGTTTTCATCAGTCACATTTACTGACCAATGTCAGAAAAGTGTGAAAAACACCAGTCACTCCCCAGAGCTCAGGATGTGTGTCCAGTTTACAGTTACAGTTACAAAGATCTTCAATTTACAGTCATATAAAACAGTAAAAGCAGCAAATCGTCACATTTGAGAAGCTGGAAACAGAAAATGGAAACAAAATAATTTTCTGCCTCTCGACTAATAGAGTACTAGTCCAAAACAAGCTAATAATAATAATAATATATGATAATAAATAAGTAAATAATGGATAATTATAATTCTGATTAATTTATTTATCATCTAATCAATTTATCAAAATTATTTTATTCAAACATTATTCCAGTAATAATAAAACATCTTTAATCCATTAAAATATTTAATAATAACAGCTTGCAATTGCTGAATAGTTATGTCAGATATTTCTGATGGAGTTTAGAGACAAACATCACACATGATTAGCTTCCACATCATGCAACAGTGTGTGAATCTTACCTGATCCTCATTAAACGTCATAAAAAATATCTGTTATCTTCCTTTTTTTACATTTGGTATTTTATCAAGCGACCGTCAGAGGTCTTACCTCTCCTGTCTCCTGATCATCTGTGCTGCCATCTGATTGGATCATTCCTGGATAGGGGCCCCACGATTTGCCCGGATGGAGGGTTCTGCTGGCCACCACCCTGCTGCCACCGCCTTCATCACTGAACTCTAGGTCATCTAGAGGAAGGAGAGAAGGAGATAAATACGAGGACACCATTTTAGAAATTACAGTAAGTGTGGATATTATGAAGATTTTGGATGTTTTGTTTCAACATTTAAAGATACTGACCACTGGTAGAAACATTGATATCCACTCTTCCTATCAAACTCTTACTGGTTGAAATATAATCCAAAGTATTTAACACAAAAGCAGTTTGCAAAAGCAGCACGTGAACTTGACCTGAACCCCTTGTGGCAGCAAAAACTGTCAACAGCTCGACAGCAGGGGGAGTTTGATGCAAGCTGAGCACGTTCTGTCCCGGCCAGTTCAAATAGGGGAAACTTCTTGTGTACTTCCTCAAAGTGATAACTTTAAAAGGATGGCAGTGACGGCTGTGGTCTGAGCAAGCTGCAGCCCAGATAGAGCCGGTTAGCCCAGAGGCATGGAGGGACTGATCCATCTATTCAAAAACTTAAGACAGCTCAGAGTGCAGGAGGAGCAGCAGCAGCCTGTAGTTTAGAGAACTTTCTGCAACATCTGAGGATAAATGAGCAAGTTTGATCAACGCTGGTGAGAGTTGTGAGCAGTGAGGAAGCTCCAGTGACTGACTGGATGAGATTAATGCCAACTGCTTCAGTTACATGAGCAGCCACGGGGTCTACTTCTGGAGAAGCGTTCGCGTTATGACCGTCCACCAACCTCTCTCTCTCTCTCTCTGATCAAAACACGTACAAAATCTGCCTCCCCACCTCGCCTCGCCACCTCCCGCCTTCCCCCCTCCCCTCCTCATCTCATCTATGGTTCAGGCGACTGTTTCGGGGGGTCGGTCTAAAGTGGCGGGCCTGATAAGAGTGTTTGTCTAACACTCTCCATGTCAAAACACTCATCTATCTTCTCTGTATCTATCCCCACCAGAGAACAACGGACAGACGCTGATAAAATGGCTTTCCCACAGCCGGTGGGGGGGTGGTGGAGGAGGAGGAGGAGGAGGTGGTTGTGGTGGTGGTGGTGGTGGCAGGAGGGGTGAGGGGGTTATGGAAAGGGAGGAGGGAGCAGGAAGGAGTGTGGTTTGAGGGGAGAAAGTAGGAGGGACGAAAGGCGGTAAAGAAGGAGACATTCATTTAATAAAATATCAGTTGAAAATATTGTTTCACTGTCGGAAAGAGTGTTGTGGCGTTCACACAGGATGTGGTATGTTTCTCTTAAGTCACAGCTCAAAACTGCAATGACACTCTGCATAATATAATTAATAAGAAAGGTCACATGAGGATAACATTTAAAAGGAACTAGTTGAAGTGATATTTTAATTAGGCTCAACACTGACCCAAATGAGATCAGAAAAATGACGTTATGTTGCACATGTAGCAGCTTTCCAAACAGGTGCTAGCACACCTTGTTTACCTGTCATGGTATATGTCACACTGTAACCAGGCCTACTTTTTTATTCTCTTGCCCCGATGCACATGAGAGAATGAGACTGATGCCAGACGCAACAAGAGCTGACCTGACCCATTTGTCCTTGGGTCAGGTTGGGCTGAATTTTTTATATAATGACTCACGTTTTGGGTGGAGCTCGATTTCACAAATATTTCTGGAGAAAATCTAGTCGCATTTCTTTGTGATATCACCAAATTAAAAAGGTTATATCCAGGTTGTTGGGATCCGGTCTTCTGACACATGATAGTTAGTCAGATAGACAGTCAGAATCTGCTAGGGTTTGGATGAACATTAATGTTCCAGGTTTGAGTCAGGTCAGCGTCACATTTCAGTCCCAGGTCAACCCAAACATGACTCCTCAGACAGTCTAACCTGCTGGCTGCAGAGTCTAAAGTCCACTGTCTGTCCAGCCAGTATCCTATCTCCTATCGTCCTATGGGGCCTCAGTTCGGCCACTCTGACCCTCCTTATCTCAGCACTCCATCAATGTCCAGTCTGCCTCTGTGCCATTGGCCAATCCTCACCACATGGGACTCTTATCAGTCTGACCAGCTCAATTGACCCTCATTGTGAAATGGTGCGAGGATTTGACCTCAGTGAGCCAACACTGATATTAACTTATGAAAAAGTTAGACACAAGCATTAGTTTGTCAGGTATGAAGGCCCAACAAGGGTCAAGTCTGAGCTGGAGCTAGGGACATTGTGATTACATCCCTGACACCCAGTTGTTTATATTCTTAAACTTTGGTCCATCTGGTGGAGTGAAAACATTTAATGGTGAGTGGCAGTATGACATGTGCCTGTTTTAGATTTTTCAATACGTTTGATCGATCCCCAACATTCAAAATGTTGTTGATGGTTTCATATGTTTTAAAAAAATATTTCAGAAATTCCTCCAAGTACCATTACAGGAAAGTCAAGTACCACCACTAGTACTCGTAGACGACTTTGGAAATAAGTGTGAAAAAAGAAGCACGCTCACTGGAGAGTTAAATTGAAATTATTATAACTTACATTGAATTTGGGAACAGGCAAAAGCTATTGATTGATGATGATTTGCATTACATAGTGGTAACATGGTAACCAACAAGGAACTCCAACAGTGTAGGGGGGAGTAAAGTTATTAGAAGAACTCATTTGGAGACAAAGCCTGAGGTTGTTTATTCATTTAGTCTAAATATAAGTCTCGTAAATTGACCCTTCATTTTGCCCGGTGACAGAATAGCACAGTGGAAGTGAAAGAGACATTGCTAAGTATAATATTTGCTTCATAATGATAAGTTAAAGCAGAAACGTTGTCTATTTCCAGTTTAAGTAGCTGTCAGGGAGTCTATTTAATGAAACACTGCCTTTTCGTGTTAGAAAGTGCTATCGGTGCACCTCCGCGAATGAGCACTGCTTGCTAATCCCAGCAGGTTAGCTGTGTTCACTGGGGTAACATGACATCTCCAGCATTACTAATCCCTGTTAATTACCCCTCCTGCCCACCACAGACCTGCATAATAACCTAGTACTCCTTATCAATATGGCAGCTACTACCCTCACTGCTCAGTATGATACTGCCCCCATCACAGCTGTATACTGTACTGTATGATGTGTAGTATGTTGATGTGCAAACACACACACTCACTCACTCATCATCATTCTTTCTGTCAGTGTTAGATGACCCATTCCCAAAAAGGCAAGGCTGGATGGGCTTGTTATCAATATCAACCAGCTCCACAGTATTCACACTGCCTCACTCATTTAGCTCTGACACACACACACCAACTCACAATCTCTCTCTGTCACACACACACACACACACACACACACACTCTTTTCAAACACACAAAATGCACACAGGTCTGCAAGATGACACACACACATACACACACATTTAGCCTGTACACCCATCACACCGTCACATCACTATACACGCCCTGTCACCAGCTACACACAAAGGCTTATCAATACGGACGCTTCAGCAGCCACTGGGGCGTCCAGGCCTCTTTGACGAGCCAACACAATAAAACAATCAGTTCGTCATTAATGAAATGACTAACGCAATTAACCGATGAGAGGGGGGAGGGACGACAGAGCTGAAGGTGGAAGACAGCCGTTAAGGAGACCGAGGTTGTGGTGACGATCTGAGGGAATTCTTTTTCAATCAGTGCCGTCTGTTTGTGTCGTTTGTCTTGTCCAAAATATTAATTATAAACTAAAAAAAACAAAAACAAGAAAAGGAAAAGTTAAGAGGAACAGTGAGTTTCATTCATGTCACACAACTGCTGATGTTGCTGCATCAAAAGGTCTAACTCCAATGACTAAGGTGGTCAATACAATGGGTCAACTCCCACCATCCTTGTCACAAAAGTTATCCTTTCCTCTCTAGACTGACCATGTATGACATAATAAAGCAAAAACACTAAAAGACTGCACTTCTTTATGCTGTTTTTAATATACTAAAATGCAGTAATTTAATAAAACTGACAGTTACTTACACATATGAGCTGCTTTAACTAGGAAGACAAGAAATATGCAATGTAAAATCACAAAAAGTCAATTTGTGGATGCCTTGATGAAGTTATTGATGAAGATATCTACTTACATACAATCCATTTGGAACTAATATGAGGAACAAAAGTGTTATTCTGCACTTGATCAGGTAGATTAATTGTTGCGTTCTCAGATGATACATCTCCAGGTATAGTCAACTTGGAAGGGAAATTAATTAAACCTGCAGTTGAGCTGTTATCTGAACTGATATGTCAAATTATTAATAAATGCTTACTTAGTCAAAACTGTCCACAACTTTGGAAAGGATCTAAAACTTTAAAACCTTTAACAAAAGATAGAAAAGATAGCCATTGGTTGTATAAAAAGTACAATAAAATACTGTACATTACGATAATGTATTACAGTATGTGGAGTACCACATGGCAGTAGTTTGGGTCCCCTTTCATTTTCTATTTCTTATCTTGTAACGTAGGTACACTTTATGTATTTGAATGACTAATCCTTGTTCTGTGTTGTACAGAGATTAAGGATAATCTACTGTAAGTGCTGTGACTGTGACAGCACTGGGTGTCAAATTAGATAATCCGTTGTCAAAGCTGTTTCGGTTTCAACGTTCCAACAACAAGGCAAACCAAGCAATAAGATGAGCAATAAGCAATGCAGTGAACAATAATAAATAATCCCAAATATAATTTAATAAAAGGCAAAGTTTTAAACCCTGATTTAAAAGTTGGAACAGATCTCAGGTTTTCTGGGAGTTCGATATGTGGTGCATAAAAACTGAATGCTGCCTCTCTATGTTTAGTTTTCACTCAAGCTACAGTAAACAGATCTATGCCAGATAATCTGAGAGCGAAGCATAACGAAGCAGCAGATCAGAAAGGTAGTTTAGCCTTAGATTAGTCAGTACTTTATAAACCATCATCTAGTTTCACAATACACTGTATAAAATATAAAACAGTTGTCTCCAGAGGTACATATTTTTGAGGTTGAGTACATTTATTTGTGCATGACATTCTTCAAACTGAAGTCTAACATTGTCAAAGTCAACTGAGCTTGGTTTGGTAGGAGTCACAGTATGCATAAAACCATGCATAAGAGCATCCACCTGGTCACCCAATAGGAATGAGCACCCTCAACAAACAGCCTGCCTGATTGGATACCAATGAAAAATAAAAGGGGGAAAAAAGAAAGGTGTAACCTAACACTGATGTTCTCCTCTATCCGGCCTAATTGATTTTTAAAAAGACTATTGTTGATATCAAATGAGCACATCGTGGCGGAGCTATTGATTTTTTGACACCACACAACAGGAAATCTTTATCTGCGTGCTACTCCGACCCCACACTAATAGGTGGGGTTTAACCTCTGCTGAATGACAAATCCCAACGCCTCCTGTTCCCATTTCTCTCTCTCTCTCTCTCTCGTCCTCGTGGGAAGCACAGGATAAATACTGTAGTTCTGTTAATCATACAAAAGATGAGGCTCTGTGTTCTGTTTACACGTCAAATCCAATTATATACAACGTCTTTTTTCTTATATCGGGGAATGATTATAAAACTACTGACAGTCCCAATTGCTTCTATATTTTATGAGTTATATTCTCAGTATCACAGGCAACATCTTTGATCATTTGTGTGCACAAAGTTTGAATTACGTTTCCTCAAATTGATCTCAAAAATCAATCTGTGCTCCTTAAAAGGTCATCGAAGACGCGATCCTGTGGGAACATTATCTTCTACGAAAGTTAAAACAGTTTTACAGGAGCGATTTATTTTTCCTCTGTGCTCTTCTCACTGGTTTAAAGTTGACAGGGTTCAACTCGAAAAAGGTGACTGTGGGGGCGTGTTTGTCACAATAAGGAACCCTTTTACATTGCACATAGTAATTTCATTCAGTGTTAATGTAAAAAGAAAAAAGATTTATGCAGTCTTAAGTAGAAACTTTGTGATTTTCCACAGTTTTTTCCGATTATTTTTAGGTTTTAAGATATAACTCTTCTAAACCAAACACTAGTTTATATCAGGTATCTTGAGGGTTATTTAAAACAAAGGTAGTAAGATGTATTTCCAACAGTTACTAGGATTTTCTTTCACAAAGCCATGGTATGTACAGCTACATGTATCAGATCAGTTTAATTATTACATCTGTCTATAACATTATGTTTGAATGGTCTTATCTTGTTTGTCTTTGTGTGGACTCCAGGAGGAATAGGTAACGGAGATCTTAAATAAAATAAATAAATCTGGACCTTAAAACATTAAATCCATTTGTTGCTGTCCTTGTATTATCTTTCTAATTTCGTTTTAGAATAATAATATAATATCAATGTTCAATGAGAAATATCTCAATTTATCACATTTGTTCATTATTTTGTTGAAGCTCTCGAGAAGTCTAACATTTGCATTTATGAATTCAGCACAGCTTTTCACATTAATGACCACTCACGTCATTTACAACGCTGGCTGATAAAAGGCCTCAATCTAACAACAAGTAAGACCTGATTGCGCCTCTTTTTCCCTTTCACGTCTCTCTCTCCCTCCATGATCTTCCATGCAGCACCCCTGGGTCCCTGGAGTCCAGCAGACTCGGCTCAGCAGCAGATAGACATTTCTGGGATAGGCATCTACTGCTCAGGACCACGCAATCATTTCCATTTTACCCTCTGTTGCACAGGCAAGATAAGACACCTGCGTAGACCCGCTAATCAGATGAGCTCCAACAGAACTTTATCATTGACATTTACTACTGTTTACCCAACTAATTTCTCTTAACTGCACTGCTGAACTTTTATCTACAAAATACATACACCACCAGAAAAGAGCAAGAAGCAAACATGCAAATTCACAAATATGCGAAGAAAGATAAAATGAGGAAAAAAAAAAACTAAAAGCATTTTTTTCTGTTCAGAGGACGAAGGGGGTGAAAACAGAACAAGTGACAGGGCTACTGTTGATGAGATGAGCTCTGCCTCCCTCCCTCCCTCCCTCCCTCCTCCTCCTCACTGAAGACAAACAAATGTGAAGAATGCTGACATTCACATGGAAAAACTTCACTTTGGAGTTCAATCACCTGGCAGCTGGGCAAGGAGTTTTTAGTTATTACAGATAAAAAATGTGACTCTGCATGCATGTGTGTGCGAGTCCAACGTTACCCAAGCAGCCACAAGACAGATGAAGGTAAATCATGTACGTCCGCAATGATTTAAACCAGTTTTATCAGTCAATAAATAAACCGTTTATTTAGATTAGGTAATGAAGCAGAATCCACCTTAAGGCCCTCATCATGTTAGTTGATTTGGTTTTACGTATCTGATCATCAGGGTCTGACCTTTTTCGAAATGATCTACGAAATATGCAAAAATAAAATAAGACACGTTTAGGTGCATGTACCTACATAACCAGCTCGTACAAAGCTGTGATTGATCGACTGTTTCTCCAACTGTTGGAAAAGAGCTTATAACCTTGCGAGGCAGCTATGCGCTTGTGTCCGAACCAACAGTTTAAAGAATGGACAGAGGTTTTGAAGCTGAAAATATAAGGCGATGGCCAACACCATGTTGGCCGCCTCTCGGTTAATCTATATATCTGCAAAGTGGATCATCGGCGGACCTGAGACTGGCTGAATGACGCCTGGGTGCTCTAATAAGCCATCTGTAAGGACACTTTGCTGTCATTCAAGTGGCCACGCTCTTATTTCTTTCGTAAACATGTTTATGTCTGCTGTGAAGTTGGACATTTTAATACGGGCGCTTTTGGAAACTGACTCACTTTTGCCACTTGGTCCAAACCACAGTGCTTTGGACCAATCAGCATCCAATAAGGACTTACTGGCAGCTTCGGCGTGGTTTCATGCTAGGTAAGTAATTCCCAGATGGTTTTTGTGGTGCAGGCAGGTTATTGAGTTTCTGTCAGTGTCTATCTGCTGCTGCTGATGGTTCATGCTAAAGCCCTTCTACACTAATCAAGCATGTTTTATTGTGTTTCCAGTGTTTTCTTGTGGATATGTTGTAGTAGTTAAACATAGGTTTATTGCCAGGACCACTAACACATGACTGCTATATATATCATGGCTAAAATTGAAAGAAGCAATGATTACAGTAACCATTAACTCTAGACACAGGCATCTAGGATGTAAAATTATTTAAGGTAGACCTGAAAAAGTCCAAAACAACCGTCAAAGAAGAGCTAAGAATTCAGAATATGAAAGCAAAACAACGCTGAGAGTCATGACTCGAGAAGCAAGAGGGAATTCTTGGGAGTAATCGTAACATAAAAATGTGTGTCAGAGAGAAAAAGAAAATGTAAGTGCACGAGTGTGTGCACCTCAGTGAGTGTGTGTGTGTGTGTGTGTGTGTGTGTGTGTGTGAGGGCACACACAGCCGCTCCCTTGTTCACACTCCCACCTCCATCTCTCGCAGCCTTCCCTCTCTCCTCTTCTGTAGCCTGTCACAAATTGAAAGTGGAGACCTTCCAGAAACTATCCCTGATAATCACACATAAATTAATTAGAAAATGTTTCTTGACATTCTCTACACACAGACGGGGGAGAGGAAAAAAGACTGAGGCAAAGCCACAAAATTAATTGTACCGTATGTGACTCCGATAATTAATTCAATCATTAATTCATGTCTGCTTTAACAACTCCTTCTGGCTCCCGCGAAAAAGGACATTTCAATCAGGCCGGTATCGGCAATGCGGGCTGAGGAAAGGAGACGTGGAAAAGTTAAAGAGTGATAGACTTGCTCGACACACTCAGGGTCATTTGGAGGTTCACCAATTAAACAGACGAGCAAGACGAGAGCAGCGAGTGCGAGCAAACAGAAGGAACATGAGAAGGGCTGTAAAACACAGATTCTTTGACTCACCAGTCAGCGTCCCAATCTAGAAAGAGTACATGAATACTTTTCACTAAAGTATCTCCCTGTAATATATCTTTTAGTGGTATCGACTGGAGGAAAAATGAAGCTTTGCTGAAGAAACTGACAAGATTTTATGATTCGGCCTCTTTCATTTCTTTTCTGTCATACAACGCATATCAAGGTTTATGTTCCCTGCTGCTGAATTCAATAAAGTAAATCAAAAGGTGTAACGCTGTTCTGAATCATTCTCAAAAACACTGTATATATCTGCATTGTCTAAAAGCAAGAAAATTAATCAATATTGCTAAAATATGCAGTAGATTTTGGTATTTTCCTTTATGCTTCTTTTCCCTACCTTCGTACCTGTAACATTTCCTAGATCCAACGGCCCAAAATATTTCCCTCAGGAGAGCACACACGAAAATCCATAAACAACAACAAAAGTGTCCTACAAATGAAAAAACATGCTGCAGAAAGCCAGAACAAACAGCAAACACACTGCAATTACAGAGAATATAAATGAATATAGAAGTATATCAATAAATTTGGTCTCTGCTCATTTACTGTGTTACAAAATGGCTGCAAAATATTTAAAAAATGATGCTGTGTGGCAGAAAAAAATGTGTTATTTGACCACTAGTGTGTGTATTTTTTTAAATCTGGCCTTTTATGGTTTACACCTACCCTAGATGTGTAGTTATGTTAGTGATGTATGTGGAGTTATGTTGTAAATTATCACCGTGGTGCAAGGCTAAATTTGAACTTCCACACTGGCGAACTTCAGTTGTGTTGACTGGATTTGCAGCATTTTTCTGTTTCATTTGTTTTCAGCACTCGTGCAGCATGTTTCCACTGATGGTATTAGTCTTGGATTTTCACGTGTGATTTTGTAATAGCATCTGTAGCTGCAGCACATTTCTCCTAAGGGAAATGTTTTGGCCCATTGTAGCATGTTTGCCTTGCCTTGTTTCACTGAGAATCAAAAGTTCTCGATCAACTGAGGGTTAAAAAAACAAAGCATGTGGACTATTAGAGTACACTGTTGACAGTTGATTTTAGTTGAGTGCTTTTCCCTGTTGCTGCTGTAGACACACAAACTCTCTTAAGACTCTGGAAAACACATGATTGTTGTCTAATAAAGGAAGGAAACTGGTGAGTGAGAGATAGTACAGGGGACGTAGAGAGAAAGAGACAGAACATGATAAGAAAAAGATATCACGAGGATGAGGAACATACGCGTGTGAGGGCTTTTTTCCACATACTTCTATTCTGACATGTTGCTCGCAGCCTCACAGAAAAATGAGATCCTCTAACATGAGATAGTTTTTGGTCCTCAGTACTTCAGTGGATCAGTTTAAAGTTAGGGCTTGAATTTATGGTTAAGATAAAAATTTTGATTAGTTAAGTTGCTGATAGACTAAAAACAAAAGTAAATTAACACCTCAGACGAGGTTGAACTTTAATAACTTCACATTGTTAAAGATTATGTGAATGTTGTCCCTCCATCAGAGATCTCAGCTACTGTTATCATGGACCTCATCATCTTAACTACTACACCGTAGATTTTACAGTGAAAAACTGTCAATTGACAGTAAAAGACCGTAAAATATGCCGTGAAATATGACTGTGTTTAACACAGTGATTTACAGTAAAACAGTCATATTTCAAAACCTTTATTTACACAGTATTTTATAGGAATTTATGCAGAATAAAGTGTTTTACATTAGAGACTGTTAATTGTACGGTAAAAATCTGTAATATTTCATGGCAAAACCTTTATTTATACAGCATTCATGTGATATTTTCATGTCAGTTATACAGCAAAACAGTGTTGGATATGGAATAAAACCCCAAACTTAACCGTGAACTCAACGGTACTAATATTCTTTTACTGTAACATTATGAAAAGCTATACTGTATTTATTATGGTAAAATTCCTGCAACCACAGCTGACAGTTTTTTACCGTAAAAACAACAGTTTTTTAAAAAATATTTAGCAGGAATGCATAAAAATGAAAGCATGCCTTTGTGGAACACTATGAATTGAGTGTTAAAACATTAAAAATCACTTCCTTTATCATTTCTGTCTCTGTATAGTTTGTTTGTTCATTACAGGCACTGAGCGTCCTATCCAGAGGCTCCACAGATAACGGGGAGAGTGGGAGAAATATTCAGAAAAAACACCCACATCAGGATTTCTACACCCAGCCTTGCAGCGTGGGCCAACGCCAACAGGAGAACACAAGCTGTGAAACATTTTGGTTTGTTATTCTAGTCTCTCTGGATGATTTCTCATTGCTATTTGAATTTTAGTTCCAGTTGTATCCAGATCCAACACCAGAAGTTACCTCAGCGTCTGAATTTTAACCATTATGGTAAAGGGTTGGGGAATGGAGCTGACAAGTTAATTATAAATATCTCCAAGTGTATTTTTGTGCGAGAGGAAGGGTATGCAGGATGTGGTGTGGTGGCTGCAGGAGAAGCCAGAAATCTGATAGCCTGGTAATAAGTGTGTCAATGTCCAGTCCCACCACCAGCACCAGGCCTGCCATGGGCTCACACACTGGGTGCATGGGAGCTGCTGGGCTGATAGCAGCCGGACAGCATGGAGAAATGTTCCTTTAGATTAGGGCCTCGTGCCTATCAATCATCAGGGATGGAGGAGGGGAGTGACACATCAATGACAGGCTGGAGAGAGGAGATGTTAGAGGAGAGTGTGTGTGTGACAGAGTGTGTGTGTCAGTCAGAATATGTGGTGTAGATCAAGAGTGGGTGATGGAAGCAGAGGGCGACGCTGGCTTCAAGTGCCCGTTAAGAGCTCGACTCCCAAGTATAGAAGTTACTAGTTAACTTTTGCACACCTGTTATCAGGATGTTCTCGTTTTATACGAGCTACTTAGTGCACGTGAAAGAAAATAAAGCATCGGAAAAGAATTCATTGATATTGTGGTGATGGATTTTTTACTGCAAGACAGACATATGACAAATTAACCTTCAATTAACCTGTTTAATTTTTCATCTACACCAGAATAATTACAGCAAAGCACATTTATTTGACAATCCAGCTATAAACCAAGCAGCAACCTCCAGTTGTGGGAAATGAAGCCAATGCAGGAGTGCTAAAAATTGTAAGACCTCGAGCGGCCACTTGAGGCTGGCTGCAGAAGTGAGTCAGTCTCCATAAGCCCTCATGTTAAAATGTCCAACTTCACAACAGAAATAAACATGTTTACAGCCTGGTTCAGACATCGATTTCGGTGTCTATACTGTAGCTAATTTCCCCGTTCAGCTGTGAGGGGCTCAAAGTTACACATAATTAATAACGTCACCGCTTGATTGACAGGTAAGTGCCATTACAGATGGCTTATTAGAGCACCCAGGCGTCATTCGGCCCGCTTTAGGTCGGCTGATGATCCACGTCTTTATTTTCAGTCTCAAAACAGCGCTTTGGAAACGGGTGACGTCACTCAGGCTCTGTCCATTCTTTAAACTGTCCTTGGTGTAAACAAACATCTACACTGATCTATTCTTTTAGATACAAGGTAACAAACCTTTGTTGTGCATAAAGCCAACTCTACATTGGACCTATATGACGGCAGCAAGCATAATTTACTGGGATCGATGTGATTCGTCACCATAATCAAACAGATGCATGCATTCATGCTGACCCACATATGCAAAACTTTTTCTGTACTATAGTGACAAAAAACAAGCTTCCACTGACTTCATTGCAAACCACAGACTGTACTCTGAGGTATCTCAGCTTCACTGACAAGACAACCAATCAACACCCCAAAAGCATTTTGATTGACAGGTGGAATTGACAGGGTGCTTGCAGGGACACCCTCCTCCTGTGAGACACGGGAGTCTGCTGGTGTGAGATATGGAGGAAGGTTACAGAGAAGACAGAGAGTGAGAGTACAGTATGTCTAACTGTGTGATAGATGGATGGATGTGGGTCAGCCCTGCCCTAAAGGAGACCATAATATATTGGAATATTGGAATACAGCTTAAAATGACGGTTTACATGAGACCAATATTAAGTATTTGTTACAGTGAACAGCGTCCAGTTTCATTTGTTAACCTTACCCTCCCACATCCTAACCTGACCTGAAACCCTATCACACCTTTGCACTGACTTAGTCCTTCATTCATCCTCCTCCACTGTCAACGGATGAATCAGTCCAGTTCATCGCAGCCTGGCTCTTAATTTTAGCAGGTTTAATGTTTGCAATGTTGTCCTAGTTTAGTGTGTTAGCATGCTGACATTTGCTAGTTAGAGGTTGATGAGGTCAAATTTTGGACCTGGTGGTGGAGCTAGATGAAAGGTCAGGTATCTTCTGGGGATATGACAGAAAATCATCTGCAAATGATTGATTAAAACTCCACAAAGTCCTCTTGGGATCTTAAATACCTGTGGCACATTTGATGCCAATCCATGCAATAATATTTAATCACCAAAGTCATTTGGATTTATCCAGTTTCTTCCACATTTCATGGCAATTTGTCTAATAGCTGCCGACATATTACAGTCTAGAGGAGCAAAGACCAACAGACTGATATTGCCACTATGTCACCATATTAAAAACATAGCTAAAAATACCAGGTAGCATTAAATTTCTCCCTAAATGTATTCGCTTTTTTAAAAAAAGGGATGCCAAACAGCTTCTAATACACTAAAATGACCCTCTAAGGGAGACTTGCTGAAAATGCTCAGATATTTCTTCATATTATATCTTCCCCATCCTTCTATCTCTTAACCTAACCCACTTCCTGTTCCCTCACGTCTAATTTCACTATCAGCACCTGCACCTCTTAAAATCTCTCACCCCCTCACCTCCTGCTCTCACCAATCCTCACCCCCTCACCCCTCTTTCACCCTTCATTAGTTATCTCTGCACTCTAAACTCGATATTGCACTTCTTCATTCCACTTCTCTTCTCACCTGTCCTTTTATTCTCTAGTCTTCCTCCCTCGTGTCGTTCTGTTTCTCTCCCCCGCTTTAGCTCCTCTCTAACCCTTCACCCCTCTTTCCCAAGTTCACCCCCTTTAACCTCGGCCAGTCTGGAGATGAGATCTCGTCTCTGCGCTGGGAGTTAACCGTCTATGCTCCTGGTTTAGCAGATAACAGATAACGTGTACAGAAATGTAACAAACGCAGATATTCAAGGTTCAACATTGTTTTTGAGTCAGGGAAACACAAACTTTATCAAAATATGAGTAGATTCTTACATTCAACCTCTTTTTAAAGCGACAAAACCTCCTGAATTTCTTTATATATTAGCTACTTAGTTTGGTTTTCAGATAATCACGATGATACAGAAGAAAAGTGTTTGATTAAAGCAACACGCACCATAGATATTAAATAAAATGGTCGCCCAGCAATCATTAAAAAAACAGAAAATGGCTGTTTCCTGTATTCCTGGAAGAGTTTAGACACATTAGGTTATGAAGGTCCTTGGTTTGTATGAATAGCTCCACAAAGAGATGAGCAAACCAGCAGCAGTGCAGAAAACTGGAAGCTTTTACACAAACATCTTATCCTGCAGTTGCTACATTCAGCCGTCCATGACCAGATGGATCAAACTGAGAAACAAAGGTCTTATCACGCGTGGACAAAGTGATGAGGGTGCACCTTGTGCCGATTGTGGCGAGCGCGGGAGGGGGAAAGTTACCGTGCAAAATATGCAAATGTGACACCGCCAACGTCTCCCTTTTCTCCGCCCAAATAAATTAGACTCTCAGCTGTGATAATATGCATATAGTGTGCCTTCATGCTCCTTTATAATTAACTACTGTATGATAACCCCACACCCACCCACTACACACACACACACTGTGCCTGGTAAATAATAATAACCATTATTACGCCTGCCATTATAATGCTTTATTTGAGGTAATTTAAATAACTCTGTTGGGGAGGATAAGCAGTGAGGAGTGCTGGGCAAGCAGGAAAACACTCCTCGCTCGGCTGGCTTCCCGAGGCCCCTGGAGCAGACAAGTTGTCAGAAGGTGTGATTGGACAGCCCGGAGAGGACTTCTTCTTTGCCATCCATGTCACACTAGAGGGCTGAATAGAGGAGGGACCTGGGCAAATCTTTGATGGGGTTGGAATTCATTAAAGTGCTCCACTACAACCAATGCACTTCTCACAGAGTCTTTACTGCAGCTGGGAGGCATTTTGAAAATGGTAATAGGAAATAAATATATATATATATCTTACACACGAATGTGCTTTTTGGTTCCAAAATCAAAGCGCTACACAACAAAAAATAAATATTATTCCTTGACTTACAAAAGCCTACTTTGTTTAACACTGCAGACAGAATGGTAGAGCTGAACCGATTAGTAAATTACAGTAAGTGCCTGGTTGGTAAACACAGACTATCAAATTCTGATGAATGATTAACTGTTGCAAAAATGTCAAATATTCCCTCGTTCCAGTTGCTTTTCTTTTGTCTTCATAAATGTCTTTCAGTTTGGGATAAAAATAAAAGCTGCCACCAGATAACTTGTCTGTTTTCTGACATTTTAGAGACTAAACAATTAATCAAGAGAATAATTAGAAGATTAATCGAACATAACAATAAGCGTTCATTACGGCCCTGTGGAATAGATTCTTAAATCTTCAGCCAGACCAAGAATACTTAACAGAGACTTAACATGTAAAACAAATGTAAAACATTCAAAGTTGACCAATCAGTCCAATCCAGTTCTTTGAATATTTTATTTTGCCCAACCAAAATCTAAAAATGATCAAAATATCGTCACATAAGACAAAGAGAAATCCTCACAAACGAAGAAAAATTATTTGATTGACTGCCTACAGAGTCATTCCTTGTTTTATTATTATTATACATATACGCAGCTCAATATCTTTTTTACGCAATGAACTGAATGACGATCTATGACAGGAAACAAATATGAATATTTGAGGAGTTACACGCACATCCCAGTCAGCAGATCGAAGCACCGTGGCTCTTTTCTTAGGAGGGCCTGTAAATCTGTAGGTTTTGTTTTAGTAAATTCTTATTTATGTTTCAGTTATTTTGTCCATTTCTTTAGATATAAAACACTTTCCCCCGTTTAGTGACGGCCACTGACAATGGATTTATACACAGTGGTGGAAGGAGAGAATATGTGGGGACCGCCAGCCAGCCAGCGAATGACAAGGGATTACTGTGACACACATTTGCATATCAAGAATTTTAAGCAGCGAGGGAGAAAATATCGAACCCTCCAGCCTGCAAGGTCATTCAAAAGATAGTTTTTTTTTTTTTTTTCTTCTCTTCATAATTTATTTTGCATATCATGCAGTATGGACACAGTGTAGATTAAAAAGGCGGCTTTAGCATATCATGCCCATCCCTGATAGGGACCAGCTCCCACCTAGACTTCTCTGAGACACCATGCCACCACCACACCCTCATCAAACTGACTGAGGACACACACACACACACACACACACACACACAGACATCATCTTGATTGTTTTAAGACAAACTACACAATGGAGGAAAGAAGCTGAAAATTGCCGAAGCCTCTAATCCATTCCAAGTTTATCATCTCTTTAATTTGAATGTGCTTTTTTTTTTTCATATCAATGGACGCCACAAAGCCGATGTTTGGTTAGCCGCTGTTGGCAGAAAAAAAAAGAGAATCATAAAAACACAAAAAGGATCGTCCTGACTATCATCTATGACTAAGGAATCGTCACATAAACAACTCATTACACACTGAGAGATGGTGTCAAATGTGTCGACAGAGAAACGTTGTGTCCAGTAATGAATTGTATTATCTTTTAGCAGAGAGGATGAATTAAAATGTTCTGTTGTTGTTTTCTGTGTTTCATGTTAATATCAGTCTGTCTGAACAACAGTAATGACTGCGACAAGGAATTATTTGAACAACTTATTTGAATAAATTAGAGATCGTTATCGTGAGAACACAAACTGTGCACAGAAAGAGAAATTAAAATTTTTCATATCGAGGAATTATTCTATTTCAAACCAGAATAAATCACATTTTTGGACCTTTTGAAATATACAGTAATTAGCAGGTTAATATTCATTGAATTTAGACTTTCTACTGCATAGAATTAACAAGTAAAAGATTTGTGCATGCTGTATAAAATATAATACAGTCAAATTGTATATTTTCACACATGCAAAGCAGCAGAGAGGGGAGGAAAAGAGTGGTACGGACTGATTGATAGAGGTTAAGAGGTATCATGACTGAAGAAAGAGGGCAGAAGACATGAAAAGAAAGGAGAAAATAAAGAGAAGGTGTCGAAGTGAGCTGGACTGCAAAAAAGTGCTCTTAAAAAGCACAAAAACTCGACGATTTTTTTTCTTCAAATAAAAAGAAACGAGAACAATCCTGCGGCTCCTTTTCTAAGTTTTACACCATTATATAATCAAGACTTTAAATACCCAACATCAATTTCTTTCTACTAGACCTGAAACCATGACCTTGTTTATTGATAAGTCAATCAGCAGCATATGAATGGCCTAGTACTATTTTAATAATCAATTTATTGTGTCAGTCCAAGTTTCCAGGTACAGAAATGTGAAGATTTGATGTGAGGAGTCACACATGAAAGTAAATTGAGGATTTTTAGGCTTTAGATACAACAAGCTATTCCAATAATCACACTGGGCTGGACTATTTTGCAATATTTGGTAGACAAACTATTCATCGGTTTATCAAGAAAATAGTCTGCAGATTCGTCAGTAATAAAAATGTTAGTTATTGCTTTAATTTCTACAATCATTATCTATCAAATCCTCCCAAATCTCCTGCTATTTATCACTGATTACTTAATAGTTTGGTCTAGAAAGGTCAGAAAATAGTTTAATATATATATATTTATTTTTCTGTCAATGGACTAGCTGCTTCATAACCTTCCTGTTTTAAGTGTTAAGAGCAAAGTGATGACTGATCAGATCAGATTAAGAGTGATGTTGGGGCTGAATGTGAGAAAGTTGTGCTCTTTCCTGTCACACCAAAAACAAAGTTTTTTTTGCGAGTGAGATGAGGATGTAGCCTTTTTTAAATACTCAAAAAAAAAGATGAAAAACAAAAAAGAAAAAACATGGAAACTTGACATGCAAAGACAAAATTTATTGGAAATAAAAAAGTACACTATAAATAGGATGTAAAACAAGGTTGTAGCGACACTACTGGACCTTAAAGCGACCAAACCTCATCAGATGAAAAGCTTCGAGGAGCAGGAGAGTGTCTAAAGGCAACAACAGTGAGAAACGAGTGGAATGCCAACACTCCCCAGAGGAGATAAAACCCTTTATTTATTTTTTTATTTATTATTTGGTGTTTATTTCCATCCCTGCTAATACACACTCTACCTCCCATCTGTTTGTTATGGGAAGTGTCTGATACATTGTGAACATTTTGCATGAACGAGAGCACATTAGACAGTGACTCCAGTCCCACTGTGACATGCAGGACGAAGATGAAGAAGGAAGAAGAAGAAGAAGAAGAAGCAATGAAAGGATGGAGAGAAAAAAGAGGGAGAGATGTGTGCTGTTAGAGGGGTGGAGGATGGAGAGGAGGGGAGTTAGTGGGGTTGTTAGTGGTGATGGAGAGACCAGAGGAGGAGAAGGTGGATGGATGGAGGAAGGGAGGAAGGGAGGGAGGGAGGAAGGGGAGGTGGAGGAGGGGGGGCTTGACGATAAGAGAAAAATTCAGACCGGTCAAAGTTTCCTTTTTGCCAATCGTGCTCCTGATAAAGACAGCGCCTGCTCCGGAGCTGATAGAGGGGCTATCTCTCTCCCTTACTCTCTCTCCCCCCCCTCCTCGTCCTCCCTTCCCCACCTCCTCCATCCCTCCGCCTCGCTCACCCAGCAGTTAGTTTGCGAGGAGGAGAGAAGGAAGAAAAAACGAAGGGCCCTATCAGTGCAGCATCATGGTGCTACCATCAACCAGCCACAGCGCAGCAATTAATATCGCTCCAATTACTGTTAAAGGGACAAGGCTGGGACAGGACGATAATGAACACATCCTCTCTTCCCCACCAGAGGAATTAAAATACACGTGCACACACACTCACACTCGTAAACACACACACACACACACAACACTGTGTAGACACACATGCACAGACATACATAAAACGTGTGCAGCTTGAAAAGGAAATAATGCGAGATAGTGCGGTAATCTTCTTGCATTGTTTAACTCATTGAAGACAACAGACAGAGAGAAATAAATAACCAAACAAACCTTGATAAGAGAGGAAATAAATAATAAAATTATGGCGATTTACTTGTTATCTGCTCTTAGCCGTGTGTGTGTGTGTGTGTTTTTTTGTCACGTCTTGAATAAATTTTCCCCCGGCCTGTCACATTCACATCTCATGTTCGGGGGAACAGTAGGACAACAGAGCGGACCCTGAAAGACACTCGGAAGAGGCGACACAGAAGAACGTCTCCAACACTTAAGGGTTGAATAAAATGATGGTATGTTGGAGCCACACCACAGACACTTAATGCCAACAGTCAGTGCTCTTCACTGTAAAGTAAGGGTGTAGAGGTTGGGGGTGGTGGATGGAGTTGTGTTTTTTAACCCTAACAATGTTCTGTCATTTAATCACGTGTTTTAGTTGAAACCACATCCTGAGCATAGTTTCCACAATAAACAGATTAAAAATGTTCAAAGGTGTAATACGGGGATTTTGCAGAGTATCGGTGATATGACTTGTAACAGAGCTGTGCCTGTGATAAAGATATTAACAATACTTTTCCATTTCATAACATAAATGTACACTTCCAAACTAAACTGACTGAATGCATCCCTCATTAAACACATCTTACAGGTCATCTGTGGGATTTCCCACTGAATTAAAGCTGTATATCATTACCGTGTGATGATTTTAAAAACACAAAACATGCAGAATCAGCTTCATTTATCATGTTTTCTGTATATTCATATATATAGAACCTTCAAATAAAAATAAGGGATGTAAATACGACTTGAGTGAAAGACTTGAAGTCTGCTAACAACAGTAAAGTACAGATGTTAGCAACTGCACAGCTCTGAGGAGCCTTTGACTGAGGTAGATTGAACAAGCTCTGCTGTGTATGAGTCAAAACAAAGTCACAGGTGATATGCATCATATCACATTTATTTTAAGTGTCACGTAGACTTTTTACATGTTCACGAGGGAACTTCACACTTAAAATACCAACTAAAATAGACACAGAACATGAAACTATAAAAGAGACGTGGCCAACAGAGAGACACTCACACACACCAGACAGACGGAGGCTACAATTGCAGCAGTACACTTATAGATGTTGGTGCGCCGAGTACAGCATTGCAGAGAATGGACATGCAGGATTTTGTCAAGTTGCACAACAGACTTGTCAGGATGGTAAGGAAAGGCTGATTGTCTCCTATGCTGGATTTGTTTTAGGAGTTTAATGTAGTTTTGCTTGAATACATTTGTCACAAACACACGACATCAACATGTTTCCTGCTGTACTGTGACCACACTGACCTGGACCTCTCCACTGTAACACCTCCTCCTCTTCTGCTGCTCCTTCCTCTTGCTCCTCCCTGCCGCTGTGTGTCGAACCTTGCTCCTCCCCGTCTTCATATTCATCATCGGGGCCTCCTCGAGAGTCCTGCGTTCTGGGCTCTGGATATACACAAACACAAACATTTTTTTAAAAAACACACACTTAAACATAATATCCAATAACTCCAGGCAGTTTCAACGCGAAACCTCATGTAGATGTTCGAAAACCAGTCATCGATTGAACCCTGTGTGTGTGTCTAAATGTGTGTGCGTGTGTGTGTGTCTGGGCAGTGGCTGTTCCTGTCTGTTGATCAAAGGCGGTGATGAAATGACTGGCTAAGCTGTGTAACACAACACCTTGCCACACAGAGATGGACCCTTTGATACTCATTGCAAACTCTGGAGAATCAAAGACGACTACGAAACGCCGTCTTCCCTCTCTACCGTTAGTTCGCACACTCTCTCCGTTTGTCTTCCACCAGTTTCTCATTCTCTCTTCTTCCTTCTCTCGCTTTGTGGATCTCACTGTGCTCGTCTTTCTCTTTTCCCTCTATCTTTCCATCTCCTCCTCCCTCATCCCCTCGGCCTGTCACCTTCAGCAGAGACTGAGGCTGTCTGTGTTCCTCTAATCAGCATTGATACCCGTGCTATTGATCAAGCTGATTACACAGCCTCCTGCTCGCTGATCAAAGAGATCTGTGTGTGGTTCTGCACGTGGCTGGACCTGCTTTTGTGTGTGTGTGTGTGTGTGTGTGGTGTGTGAGTGTGGTGTGGCATGCATAGATGTGAACCCTGAACTTTGCTTGTGCAGCTGGTATCAGCCGGTTCATCACACTGCTGGGTCCCTCCCTATTAGCGGGACTCATGATTAGTTAGATTAGATTAATAGTTACATCACAGCACCTCGGGATATCTGAGCTCAACATCTCTCTCTTCTTGTTCTCAGGTCTTGCATCATCGTCAGGCCAAGGGTTAGGGTGACTCAAAAGCTGACTGCATGGAAACGGTTCACAAACAAGTCACTATAAATCCCACTAAAAGATTTCGCTCAGAGTTATCGCCCCGTCAAAAAGTCGAAACTGCTTCTAAAATGTGCTTGCGTAAATCAATGAATTCGTTCCATTGATTTAGTGTTGTGTAATGGATTTCCTGGTTTAAACGTACCAACACAAACTAACTTGTTGCAGGGCAGAAAAACACCAACAGTGTGACAGAGATCAAAATGAAGTACTGGGTGAAATCATCCAACAAAACACTGTTTTGAAATTATCTCACTTCTCCACACATACAGTACATCAGCGCAGCATGTAGGTAGAAGTCTTTGCGTTGGGTCATTGTCTCCATTACAGTTTGTTGAACAGAGAGCAGTGAAGGTCATACTGGTATTGATCATGTTGTGATTTGGATACTAAGTTTTAAGAGCTTTTAGAGTTGAGCTGAAAGTTCTCCACAGTGACACAAAGTCAGAACAGACAACAAGACGTGAAGTGAAATGGACAGCAGTAAGTTTAATAACCCTGACACACTCCAGAAAACTATTAGACTATATGAGTATACTTAAAAAAAGGTCCAAAAGGTTTGCCACGTGATTAATGTAGTTAAAAATAGACACTATGATTTTAGCTGTGAGGAATGGCTCGTCTTCCCTGAAGGCATCATAAAAGTCCATTTATCTTTATGATGTTAGCTGAGCTGGACAGATAATAATGCAGTGGTACTACTGTAGCACCTTCATTACACTGTAAAATAATCTATTAAATACATGTCTTAATGTAACTTAGCGTACAATATACAAAACGTGTTGCTATGTGTTGTTTTAGACTTTTGTGGGATTGATATCAAAAGAATTGTGGGAAGAGTCCAATGATACAAACGATTACATCTCCACGACTTTGTGTGCATGGTTTGAAATTTATTAAAAGTGATGATGTGTGAAGAAAATACATCACAAATTCCAGGTTTGGTAAAGATGTGTTTATTACAACCCTCTATATTTAAGTCAATCCACTTTCTCCTCATTTCTCCTGTCCTTTGTCTGAGTCCTCCTCCTCTTCCTCCTCCTCCTCCTAACTTTTGCCCTTCTTTCCACTTCCTTCTTCCCACCTCTTTTTTTGTGCTCTCCCCTCCCCCTTCATCCCACCCCCGTCTTCAGCCTCCATCCCTCCGATAACACCTGAGCTGTCTGCACAAAGCCCGTGTTTACCCTTGCATTCCCGCTCCGATAAACAGCGATAGCGCCCGATCGATACCGGCCATAAACGTCCCACGACCACGTGACGCCCTCACACTCCGCTGTTATTAATGTAACAGTTGAGAGATTGGATCTGCATCGTCAAATAAATCAACACACACACACACACACACACACACAGAAGCAGATGCACACACATACACTCACCATCCATCTTCACGTCACGTCCACCTTTCAACCTCATCCACACGCAAACACTCATACACAGTGACATACTGTACACACACTAAACACAAGCAGACCTACACACACATGCACACACACACCACACACACACACACACACCTCCCCCCCTGCCTAAACAGTGCCATTATTTTCAGCTATAAATCACATTGAATGGCACATTGATTTTATCCTGCAGGGGCTGAAGCGAGGGAGGGGAGCTGGAGACACAGTTATTGCGTTTAATATTATCAATATTATCTCCCATATCATCTCAGACAGGGAGGCAGGTATCAGGAGGAGTCGACAGACACTTTTCTGCCAAACCCCTCCTCCATCTCTCCCGCCTCCCCACCCCCCCATAGCGAGACAGTCTCCATCAATCAGATAAGCTGAACTTCCTCTGTCACACCTGCAGGGCAAAGTCACCCAACAATCTCGCCTTCTAACTTCTACAACCCTGTATATACGTTTCTGTCTTTTGCATGTGTTTACTCATATTTGAAGTTCAACACGCTGCTACAGTTTCCGCGTTGGTCAATTTGGGGGGGGGGGGGGGTAAGTTAGGGGAATTTCAAGTCAACAGGCTACAGAGAGCAGCACATAACCGTCAGCATCTACACTACACCAAAACACGACTAACGCAGTGATGCACATACTGTACTAGTCAGAGGAGAGACAAGTAAAGCAGATGTGCATGAGACAATCAGAAAGACAGCGACCACAGTCGATTAACTCGCGGATAATCAAGATGAGGAAAAGCAAAGTCAGCAGATTAAAGCAGTTTGTGCGTAAACACTAAAATGCCAAGTGACGTGGACTGTTTTTTTCTTTTTATCGTGGTATCAGAGAGATATAGAGTAACATTTTTAGATACTAGTGTTGTATCAAAGTTTAAAACACTGCTATACTGACAACCTTAATTAGCAGTGCTGCTAATGGAGCTAAATTAGACTAATATGGTTGTTTTTAATTACCACATGTTTGCAGTGTAGAAGTGTGTCAGTGAATTTATGATGAAAAGCGATTAGTCTTTAATTAAAGCTTCAACAGCAAGTTTAAAATCTGTGAGAGAACAGGAAAAAAAAAAAAAAGAAACTTCCTCTCTTATCCAAACATAACATTTTTTTGTTACGCTCTCATGCAACAGGTGTTAAATATGGTGCAAGCTCACACCCTTCGGCAACACATGCACCGTCATGTCTGTATGAAGCAGTCAGCTATGTCGTGAACATAAAAGAATCATCAAATACACCGACGCAGGTGAAGCAAGCGATGTTCTGCGTTCATGTCTGGTCCTGGAAATTCTTAAAAAGCTTCTGATGTCATTGAAAGTGCTTGATTTTATATATTTTTTTGCAAGAATAGATACTGAAGTTCGTAAATAGGCGACGTTCCGCTAGTTCTCTTTGTAAAAACTCTCAGTATTCAAACTGTAATTAACCTCGATCAGTATCTCAAAGTATGCCGTGTCGGGTCCTTGAATTTCAGAGAATAAGGCTTGGAAAATCCTTGAAAAGTCCTTGAATTTGATGTTTAAGAAGGTGTGAGAAACCTTAGATGAATAAGTATCATCTGTGCAGAAGGCACACAGACAAAAAGTACCTTTGTGGTTGATTGTTTGATTATTCCCGACCTCACTACACATGGGTTAGCGCTGCAGCTAGTCTGCGATGAAGACACAGAAACTAACAAAACAAAGAAGAGCTGAAAAGTTTCACGTAAAATTTGTTATTTTTTCTCTTGATACATCATTTAGACAGTTGCTTTATTCAAACTTTTCTGTCAGTCCATTGATCACCTTATAATTTCAGCACTTCTGCATGCCAACACTCTCTAACTATCCATCTTGAAGATACCACAAGAGATTATGACCTTTGTCATTAGTCAGTTTCTGCATCACACACTTTTCTCTATCACCCCCGATCAGATTCTAATGAATTAAAAAAAAAAAAAAAGCAGAAGAAGAAATCATTCTGATTGGTCCATATTAGAGGTCAAAAGGAGGTAACGCACTGACTAATCAGCCCCAGAAGTGGATTTTATCAGGTTTCCTGTGATCTAAGTGTGATTGCCTTGTTATGAAAAAAAAAAAAAAAAAAAGGACCTTCACGTGTTTCTGCAACTGTAGAGCAATTCTGAGAAGAGAGAGGCAGGGAAAAAAAAAAATCACACCACAACAGAGAGAGAGAGACGAACTGAACAGATGCTCAAGTCTTCTTCGTCAATAAAGTTGTGCGTACGTGCCAATGTGTGTGTGTGTGTGTGTGTGTTTGTGTGTGTGTGGATCCATTGTATCAGCATTAATATACTGGCTCTGTCTGTCAGCTTGAGGAGGGTGTGATGGAGAGAACAGAGTGCTCAGTCCTCTTACTGGTAGAATGTGTTTTTCTTGCTAAAGTTATCAGGTCGGTTATCTCCACGTATGTGTGTGTGTGCATGTGCATGTGTGTGTGTGTGTGTGTGTGTGTGTGTGTGTGTGTGTGTGTCTTTCTCTCTCTCTCTCTTCCAGATGGTGGATAAGAGGCCTTGCCTTTATTAGCTAGAGCTGGCCAGATAAAGACCTGGTATTGATCCCAGGTTGAAAGAGCAGGTTCGTCAAACATGGCTGATTTACAGAGAACTGATAATGGCAGCGCCGGGCAACCGAGGAACCCCACAGAAAAAAGAGAGAGAGAGAGAGAGAGAGAGAGAGAGAGAGAGAGAGAGTAAATCAACAGTGTGATGCGGAGGTGTCTGTGTGTGTGTGTGTGTGTGTGTTTGTTTGTGGGTAGGTTCAGTCTGCCATCTTCATCTTCTTCTTATACAATCTAATACACACATAACCCACTCCTCACCGCAAACCCACCGCAAACACACACACACACACACACACACACACACACACCTATAGCTAATCTCTAATCTCGTCTCGATTAGCACCTGACAGAATTTCCATGGGTTTATCAAACCAAGCCAACCAACAGACGCTTATCGCTCCCGGCCCCCAAAATTTCACAAGAGCAGGAATTTTTTTGGAGATTAAAAAAACACAGCTAGTGAAATCTTGAATAAGTCAAAAGAATATGACTGAAAAAAAAAAAAAAAGTCTGCTATCACACGGTTCGAGGGGGAGGCTCGGGATAAGAGGTGCATGAGGGAAGCAGATTCACCGGAGCCAAGATTGAACCCCAGAGAATTTCTTTTTTTTTTTGTAGTTTTATTTATTTTTTTGTATTCGTTTAGACACAATATAGATAAAAGAGCGATACGTGTGAAAAGCTGCAACCTCATAATGGTTCTTCAGTCTTTTTTAGTTGACTCTGGGGAACTGTCTTCAGACAGATAGTAGGTAAACGTCAGTTGATGAAAGAAAAGTCTTGATGAGGAGATAAACCACTAATAACTGCCACTAACTAGACATCTGCATTATTTTACTTGAAGAGAGGTGCATGTCGTCAGTGCAGGCTGTCATTACTGCGTGAGCGTAAATGTCTGCAAGTTATTATCAATTCCAGTCAGTTTACTGACAAACTGTCAACAGTTTTCATGTTTTCAGGGATTTTTTTCCTTGGTAGAAAGAACTTCCAGTAAGAACTGTTTTCAGTAAAGAGGTCTGTGGACTCTCCAGTAGACACAACAGTAAAATTCACTTTGTGTCCCTGGAAAATTGTGCACAGTTCATTCATGGGAACATATTTCTACCCTCCAGCTCTGTGTCTATGACTTCAATACCACTGTTTATACTCTGGCAGAAGAGCTACGGATGAAATAGTAATTGATTGATTGAATAAAATTGACATGCAGTCATTTTTAATGATGACTGATTAATGGTTTAAGTCCATTTTAAGAAAAAATACCAAAAAAATGAAGAATAAAATCACTGAATCCACTCAAATATGAGTATTACAGTGTGTCTTTGGACAGACAAAACAAGTTTTGTGACATTTCATAGACTAAATGATTCATTGATTAATCACAAGGTACTTTTAGAAGTAGAGGCTTTGTCCTTTTCCCTGGCTTAGCGATCATATTCTTTGTTTGATTGATTCTTCTGTTGGAGTTCAATGTTTCGCCTCTTACATCTGGCTTTCTTCCTCCTCTCACCTTCGTTATACAGTGGGGTGTACGGCGGGGGGCTGGAGCTGTCGCCTTCCGCTGAGTCATCTGGGTCCGAGGCTCCTCCCTCCTCTCCCGATAGGCTGAGGTTGTCCGGCGTGTTCTCCTCGCCGCCGTCGAGATCTCCGAGGGAACCTGCAGGAGGAAGAGGAGGGAAGGTCAACAACTGAAACTGTACGTGTGTCAGTGAGATCCACTGCGTGCAGCTCGTTTGTAGCAGTTATGTTAGAAGAAAATGAGTTTATTTAAGTAGCGACACTGTTGAACAAACTCCTTATTGTATGATCGTATGTAGTGTAGGAGGGAGCAAAAATAGCTTAAACGCACTGATATGTTTCTTTTTTTTTTGTATAACTGGACTCATTCAAAAAACAGTTTCAAGAATTGGACACAGTGAACGGTCTAATCCAGAAGATTAATAGCAAGAAGCCAAGGGGGACCTTAAAGCCAAATTACAGTATACCTAAAATTGTAGCTAAAAGAGTGATTAGTGTAGGGCTGATCTGTATCAATTACAGTTTCATAATCCCTGCTGACCATAGTAATTATACAGTACTTTTGATATATTTTAGCCCGTTTGAAGATTACATCCCAAAAAAAAACGGAGTCAGTTAATATGGATTTAATGTGACTTTTTTAAATTGCTTCATTAATAATACTCCTTCTATAAGATGAACACAGCAGCCTGCTTCAGCGGTGCATTAAGAGATCTAAACGTTGGAGCACAACGTCATATTTATTGGCATCACAAGACTGACTTATAGTTATTAGCGTTTCAAGGCTTTCTGATTATAAAAGGCAGTTTCTATTACTGCATCGGATGACATCCTTCAGTCTCAGTTCCCGGGAGGATACCATGATAGAATTATTAATTCTGGGTCCCATTTCTCTTAAGAGGATTAGGGAGTGCTAGTGAGTGAAGCAGAAATGGTTAATATGCCGCAGACTGCCGAGGGAGAAAACAACTCACATACATAATAATGATGTATTGGAAAGTCAAGGAGGGTGGGCACATTGTTTTTGAATAACTAAATCAGAGTGAAATTAATACTGGGAGATTTTTTTTCTTTTCTTCCATTTGCCGCCTTTCTCCCCCCACCCTCAATCCAGACAGGTTGTAAATTAATTTTCATTAGGTTGTGTTGAACGAACAGAGGGATTGTTTCGCAGCTAAAGCCGTGACTGGGGGCGTATATATTTACAATACTGGAACAAAAGGAGTCTATAATCTATACAAAGCACACAACAATACCCATGAATAAAGAAGCTTGTAGAAAAAGGGAGAGGCAATTTTTCTAATTCTGTTAATTTCACTTCCAAAGCAATTAAAAGCAGGCAGAGATAATGCTGGGAAACAATCGCCGGCTGACAAAGTGTTTCTGTCTTTGTAAATGAAACATCTTTAGGCTAATTTCAACTTCCACGCCTGCATGGTTCACTCTAATTTCAGATAAAATTAACACAACTAGATTTGGACCTTAACAAAAAAAAAAAAAGAGAGAGAGAGAGAGAGAGTAGAGGAGAACGAGAAAGAAAAAAAAAAGATCGATCCTGTACACAATATTTTTAGAATTAGGTCTATGTCGCCTGAGCTTTGCTAGATCTAATTTTCAGTATCTATAAGGACATTTTCATACAATTAATTTTCCTTTAATCATAATTGTACAAAGGGACTTCTCTGTATAAAATTCCAATTATATTTCCTGTTTAAAATGTAAGTTTGAATTATGATTTCTTTCCTCATTACGGCTCTGGTTTAATGAATCAATCGCTGCATCACTGCTTTCAGACATCAAATGGTGCGGAAAAAGTTTCAGCTCCACTTTCTCCCCTCTTTTATCCAAGGAGAAATATTCTCCCTTTTTCTTCCCCCCCCCACTTCTCTTCCTGTCTCGGATAGTTGGCAGAAAGGATAGCGGGGGCCGCCGTGTGATAAGTGAGGCACATTCTACTTCATTTGCCAGTTTAAAAGTTAAAGTCTTATTAATTGTTACGGCGTGATATCCACAGGAAAATTGGACTGAACTCCATTCAAGAGATGGAGAAATAATAAAAAAAAAAAAAAAGACATGGCCCACATGTGTATCTCTGTACGAGGGACATCAATTAAGTTGAGACTTATCCAACAGCAGCAGTGAACTTTCTAGGTTATGAACTAAATAAGGAGGATCTTGTTCGTGACAAAAAAAGCCTAAAGCTGACATTCATATTTCCAAATTTGATGTTCTCCGGCGAATAAAACTTGAAATACTGACAGATAAAATTCAGGAAATACTTGGCATCAGTTCCTGAACAGAGAAGGGACTCTGTGTTTTTGATGAATGTTCTGTACGATGTGCAAACCTCCACCGAGTCAGTCGTAGACACGCAAACAGTGCGACCAATTCAGATTTTTGCTGAAGATCAGCTGGAGTAAGACTGACTTAAAACATCAGCAACATCAACACCATTTACGAAAATGAGACAAACCTGTCAAATAAATAAATAAATCTGATCACTCAAACTTTCAATACCCGATAGTTTTCGATACAAACGCGACTGACGCATTTCAAACGGTGCTCAAATGTTAAAATGTAAAGTTGAGAAGCATTAATCAGCTAATGTTTGGTAGTTTTAACTTGATATATGTCGTAAAACAATTAACTGATAATGGGAGCAGTGTGTAGAATTTAATGGCATCTAGCAGTGTAGCTGCTGATTGTAACCCCCTCGCAACGTTCTATCACTCCTTCTTCTGGACTACTGTAGAAACATGGCGGACTCCATGGAAGAGGACCCACTGCACCTGTAGATATAAGAGTCTCATTCCAAGGTAAGAAACACACAACGATTCTTATTTTCAGGTGATTATAGGCTGATGAAAACAGAGTTATAAAGATTGATGAAAGTGATTGATTAACTGCTGCAGCTTGAAGTTTGAAAGATTTCAGCACTGCAGTGATTTGCAAACTGACAACCATCATCTCGTTCATACACTGATTGGATCACCTTAATGGATTAAGAATCGTTATTTTGAACCCTAATGGATATATTTCGGTTGGTAATCAAACAGTATTGAGGTTAGATATATCTATGTGAGGTCGTGACCTAGATCTAAGGTGTCTAATTCAAGTACCTGACTGTACCTTCCTCCGCTAACATTTCAGAGGAAGCAAAGACTTTATTAAAGGTGTTTCGGGAAAACGTTTTAAATTCAGGTACTCCATGTTGACTGAAGAAAAATCCAGTCCAACACAGAGATGAGGCAGAGACAGATGTGTTAGTACAGGAGTACTTGAGCTTCAGCGCAGAGACTGCAGCTGTCTGTCTTGGAGGCGCGAGGAGAGGCAGAACAAAGTGCTGCAGCTGATGAAGGCACCAAAGATACTGCTTTATTAACTCTCCGTCCACATCAAACCTGCAGCGAGCAGCTCGCTGATTAAACACAGAGACAACACACATCAAACCTGCATGCTCAACAAGCCTGATTAAACAGACGCAAGCCTCGCCGCTCTCACGCTAATAACCCGCCGCACAAAAAAAAAAAAAAATACATTAGACCTGAAAGCAAGAGAAGAAGAAGAGGGGGGAGGGGGGGAGTGAGAGAGAGGGAGAGGCATACATGTATCAGAAAATCACAGACTTGTGAAGAGAAACATTAAAAGAGGATATTTAGAGAAAGAAAGCAGAGAATGAGAGGGAAGAGGAGGACGTGGGAGCTCTCGAGAGAAACTAAGGTACCTGACACAGAGTCACGCACTGGAGAGGGGCCACTTATTGATCAGAGTGAGGAGAATTACCCACCACTGAGGAAATACTTTTAATCAACTTTGCACTTTAAACATTTTCCGCAACGCTGCATAGGCTCTTATCGCAGCTTCACGGCCACCGTTCCCTACCATCAACTCTCGCACACAATAGGAACCATCCACACAGCCCATGATATCGATCCGTTATATTCAGCTTCAATAAAAATCAGCTTTTTCTCCCCAGCCTTTAGGATCTGAGCCGCTAACGGCCGCCCATTGATTACTCTGGGGGATGACAAAGTCAAGCAAAGCGATGGATTTTTTCGACAGATCTGAAATCCCTGAGACTTATCGACCGGCCCGCACATCTTCACATCTAAACGTGATGACGATAAAGTTCCCAGATTGCAGTGGGCTGCGATAGGTGACGCAAAATTGTCGTTTGGTGTGAGGTTGAGGCTCAGATATTTTAAAAGGCGTGCAGGCTGATGAAGCTCCGTCAATCCTCTGCAACACCTCGATGTTCTGAAACTGATTTGCCTCAGTGAAACCTGCAGTGTGAATTACAACAAGAAAACGACTTTCAAAATGAGGTTTCGGCTGATACAAATCAAATGACTAACAAATGAATGAACACAGAGTAACTGTCAACTGTCAGGCCATCGTTTCTTAAATCTCAAATTGATCAGACATCACTGACATCGGTCAGTCTGTTTAGCATTTCTTAACGGATGTGTGCAGTGAACTTTTAGTTTAATCAAGTTTGAGGTTACAGCACAACTTTTTTCTCAACGTCCATTAGTCACAAGATGTTGCCAGTATGTTTGTTAAAGGTGTAACTTCAATATTTTTTCTTTAGATACCACGCATTTAAGATATCGTGTCAAAAGCTATAAAAAAAAGGATGATAAATATAATTGATTACATAGGAATAATAATTTGAACTACTTTAATATTATTAGAAATGTGTTGCATGTTTTCAGTGACTTAAACAACACTGTGTGTCTAGAATCCTTGTTGTGGTATCGAGTATCATTTTTTTGTACCGGTATCAAGTTCTCGTGTTGTGACAAGTTGGCGTTTTTATGTTTTTATTTCCCAGGAAAACTTCTCCAGGATAATCACTTAGGAATTTCCGATCTTTAGAAAAATGATAATCGTTGCTTTTCTTTGGTCTAGTATTTTAATTATGTAGACCTTTAAATTGAGACATTTTATATACTATTCCTACGAGATGAGAAATGAGTAAAGCTTAGTGACTCATGACTAATGGCATCATACAAAAGGATATATATTAAATGTTTGGTACAACTGGATTCAAAACAACTTCAACTTCTACCATCAGTTCACAGAGCTAGAGACTCTTAAAATGACTTGTTCTGTCTGACAGCAGTTAACAGTTTACTCAGTTTACAGTGAAACCAGAGAAAAGCGTTTCTAAATAAATTACTCAATTAATCACTAATTAGAATAGTTCTTTACACATTTTCTGTCCATCTGCTAATCAAGTCATCAAATACTAGTTAAAGCACTCACAGAGCATCACAGTTTTGTTGTCCTATAGTAGATTTTCAAAATAAAAGTCCCCAGAACAGCTGGGCCTGCTGGTTGTTTCCCCTGTAGAGGAGTTGTGCGTCACGACACGGCTACTGTTTGCTCTCATTACTGCTGTAACCTTGAACTACTACCTTAAAACTGTGAGAAAGACCATGGGGAATATATATAAAAAGAATATTACATTGACATTGTTGTTAGTCATATTAGAGCTAACACAATTAGCCAAACTACTAATAATAAATCAATATTTTTTTCAAAAACGGCAAACATTACCTTGTTTGTTGTGTCTATTTGTCTTATTACTTGAGATAGTAAACTAAATATCTTTGGGTTTTTGGCCAAGTCACCTTGGATTTATTCATTAATAAAGAATACATTGGGCTGACTTACTGACAATGAAAACAATCATTAATTGCAGTCCTTTATAATAACATAACCCTGAGATTTGTATTTTGATTCTCAGTCAATCATTATGTAATCCTGCTCTTATAGCAGAAACATGACAGGAAGCTTGGGTTAAAAAAAAAATCATCATCAACGTGGTCCACCTCTATCGTGACAGGTCAGGCTGATTGATCATTTATTTATCTATTGTAGGACTGATCAACTGATTGATTCTTAAATGTCAGTAGGAAGCACTTAGATTGAATTAAATCTAATGAGACAGTTTGATCACGTTACACTTGGCTGACAGAGTAGAAGTCAGAGGATGCCTGGGAAAGAATCCTCCCCTATACTCCTCTACACCTCCAATATCAACACTGTAAGCTGTGTGCGACAAAGAACGTGTGAACAGCAGTGTTTGTATTGACAGAATTAAATTATTTGAACATCACAAAAAAAGTACCAGGAACATCGTGATGTCATGCCACAGCGCAGAATAAAAGCCGCCTGCTGACAGTGTGAAGAAATGGACGGACTGAAGAGAGATATATAAATATGCAGAAATAAAAAAGGAGCACCCAGAGAAAGGAAAATGTCCGTCACAGGCACCAGCAAAATATATATTATAAGGTTAATGATAATAACTGATTAGCCTGCGATGATAAAGGTGTGAGCTGATGCACATGAAGGCAGCGGGGCCAGCAAACATCAAAGGCCTGAATATGCATGAACACATATAAACATATAACGGCGTACGGCGTGAACAAACTGCAACAGACCTTTAAAAGTCATTTCCTGCATTGAGTTCTTAAACTGATTGTGTTCAAGACCTTTAAAGGCTTCGAGTTCAAAAGAATTCAAGGCATTTTTTAGACTTCCAGGACTCTGTTTTCTCTCTCTCTCGATGGAAAAAAAGGAAAAACATTCTCTCCATTCCAACCTGCAGTTTCTCTTTTATATTCTTGCTTCCTCCTCTCTTTCTATCATTATCTCTCCGTTTCTCATCCCGTCTTATACCCCCCCCCTCCCTCCATAACCACCTCCTCCACCTCTCTTTCTTCTTCTCCGTCCCCTTTCAATATCTCTCGTGCTCTCTCTCTCTCTCTCTCTATCCCCTTATACTCCATCACCTTCCCTCCCTCTCCTCTCTTTCTCTCCCTCCCCTCCATCCCTTTTTCTTTTTCTTTTTTCTTTTTTTTTTTCAGTGAAAAAGCGTAGTGACTGGGAGCGTCACTCTGTGCGGATAGCTGGGAGCCGTTGGCGGTTATCGGCTCCTGCAGACTCTCTCTGCCGGTCTGATCTGTCTCCTCTTCATTAAGCAAATACGCCGACGTGGAAATGAAAACATAATAGCTATTTGATTTCCAGCGAGATATTTTGCATATTGGTTCGGAGCTGATAGCGGAATTTCATCAAGTCGTTTTTTTTTCTCTCTCTCTCTTCCCTCCCTCTCCTGCCACCACCACCACCACCATCACTGCCCCCCCACCCCGCCTACCCTTCCACCACCACCTCCTCCTCCTCCTCCTCCTCCTCCTCCCTCCCTCCCTCCCTCCTTCCCTTCCCTCCATCCTCATGCTTTAAAAACTGAATTACTGAGCTGGGCCGGCTTTCAGCGAGATTTCTTTACATTGCTGGGAAGAAAAAAAAAAAGATGGAGAGAGAAAAGAGAGAGAGAGAAATCTAGTTCCCCGGGAAGACTACTTAACCGATTAAATATCCCCTCATTCCCATCTTTTTTCTCGCTCTCTCTCGCTTCCTTTTTTGATAACAAGGAAGAAAATTTAAAGAATTCACAGTGCTTTAGGTTGACTATACTAATCAGACATGGGAGTGAGAAAATTAACTCCTTAATGAGCAGAGCCGTCTCCCTGATAAAGGTCCTGGGGAGACGGTGGGGTGGGATGCTGGCTGAACCATGGGAGAGAGACATAGAGACAGAGAAGAAGAAGAGATAGATGGTGATAGAGGCGGCCAGCAGATGGAGGGATGGAGTGTAATCGAAACAGAATGAGAGAGACTTGACACCATGCCGGGGTAACAATTAGTTTCCCTTCTCCTCCTCTGTGCAGATATTTGCTTCTTGAGCATGAAGAGGGCAGGTAGAGAGATAGCGGCAATACTGCCCCTATAGCACCACGGATACCCACAGTGCCTTGCATCAAGCGCTGGCCCATGATGGATGGTCCAGTAGCGGGGTATCCTTCATGCCCCCCGGAGAGAAAAACTAGCCCTAGAGGAGAGGATCAGCAGCCTCTTCACAGCGGGCCTATCTGATAGTCCGGCGCCTCTCAGGAGGACTATTCACCAGCCCGTCCACTGAAATAAATCTCCCTGCTGCTGCTTTCCATGTTGGAACACCGTGTTGCTTCAGACCTGATAGCGGCCCCGCCGTGTTAGAGCTGCAGCCCGACGAGTACTGTACACACTCACACATACAGTGGACTAGGCACACACACCTTTGTCAAAGGGTTCTGAGTTGAGGAAAGTGGTTCCTGTTATATGTTAGCTATTAGCAAACGTCTGGTTAGTTAGAAACGTTCATATAACCCCTTATTTGTTTATCAGATAAAGATGTGTTATCTTATATTCTTATTATAGTCAAAAAAACAGTTGGGCACTGTGGTTTTAGCAGCGTCACTCGAACAAGAGGTACTTTGTTGGGGTCTATTTTTAAATTTGGATCAATACACACATGGTGCTTGCAGTATTCTCAAATTCTCAAACATGAGAACAATAATTGTCTGATATTCTTTGTTTTTATGTATTTTATTGTTGTAAAAAAGTTGTTGAGTTTCCTGCTCTCTGCAGGACAACCAACGCAACACAGTCAGTTTCTAAACAACCTGAAAACATATCTCGGCATGTCTGTACTGATATTTCTTGATAGGAGTGCCTTCTTTTCCCCCCAAAATTAAAATGTGTATACCTTTACTGTGTGGATATCTTTTATGTAAAGTAACATGAGGCCAGGGATTGCTGTGGAGTTAATATTTAGTCAGCAGCTCACAAAGACTGATTGAATGTAGCTGATAGGAAACACTGAATGTTTCGATGACACAAAGAAAAGTGCATTTAATATGGATCACGTCACATCGTGGCCGATACCCAATCCGCTTCAGAAGATCTGTATCCAATACGCCGTTACCAATCCAGTGTATTGGAAGAGTGCGTCCACAAATATCTGCCAATATATTGGCCTGGCTGATGTATCAGACTAGCACTTAAGTATTTTTTTAATATTTAAATGGCAGATGGACTTTTGTGTAACAAAGTGAGTCAAAAGGAATCAATGCAGCACAAGAACTAAATCTTAGACGACACTTGTGTGTTAGAAACAGCAGCATCAGTTAATAGAAAATAATCATCGAGGAACAGAAGAACGCAAAATGTGTCAAAACTGAACCATGTGACCGTCATACTGCGATAACGGTGTGGAAATTCAGGTGATTTCATCACCTTTGACAGTAAGATCCCATCACACGTCACCTCTAGCCGTCCCTGAACGCCACATCTGTCCTGCCTCTCATCTTTGTTTCTGTAATAGAGCATTGTTCTCCAAGCGCTGCGCTTTGGAGTGACGGATGAACCAACCGACGGACAAAAATGTCCGACTGAAGACGATGTATTTGGTTTTAGTTGTACAAGATCTGACTGATAAGTTAATAAAAATACAGTTTTTCAAGTTTTAAAATCACGTAACCAGGTCGCTGAGGCATCTTATATATTTCCTGCACAGTGCGCAGTGTGAAGAAACCTTGTGATGTGTTGGATCAAGTCTTTCCTCTGGTATTCTGTTTCACAAGCGTTTCTTCTCTGGCAGCACTTCAGACGCACTCTGTCCGACAGAATGTTTCATGTTCCTCAAGAACGCCTCACTCCCACATACATCACAGAGCAGCAGCAGTCTACAGTTTGAATGCAGCGAAAATGAGTGGTGTGTTCCTCTGAAAATCTAATGAAAAGTGAACATGTGTGCATGATGATAAGAGCATAAGGGAATCACAGTGTGTGTGGTGTGTGTGTGTGTGTGTGTGTGTGTGTGTGTGTGTGTGTGTGTGTGTGTGTGTGTGTGTGTTATGTTCCAGACCTGGATTTGTCAAAAATAAAAAACGATCAGCTTTAATGTCACGGATGTAAATTCAATCAAACTTTTTTTACTTTTCTGTTTTTATACGTTATTGCCAGTGAAGCACAGCGAGCTCCACATGCTTCACATTAACCAGCACTGAGGAGGATGATGCTACTACACGAGGGTCCGTACCTACCTACCTACCTACCTATCTGCCCAGGAACACCCAGTTCACCCAACATCTCGCCATCTTGTGAAACATAAATCAAAAAGTGCAAGTTGCAGGAAAGGTTTCAGCAGCTATACAAGCAAACAAAAATAAGACCCCCTCAGATCACCCCCTGTGTTGAGGAGCTTTATGGTTTATCTGTCAGCTATAGCAACACCTGACAGGGAACAGTGGCTCAGATAAAAACTGTGTTGACCAGTTAGATAGTGTTATGTTTGGGGGAAATGATATCATAAGCATGCTAACCGAACCCATAAGTGATTATATGATATGCAAATGCTTGAGCTGTTCATCTTCACAGCAGGAATTACGTTGCACAGCCTCCGTTAAGTGCTGATACCAAAATATATAACATTACATCCCTTTTTACATGTTTACACGAGTCTTTTATAATACAGTAAGGTAATAAACAATCAACAATATATGTTAGCAGATAGTCCAAACAAATCAAGTTCTGATTTTTCTCAGTTATTGGATGCTATAAAAAAGGAGGTTTCACGTCATGATTGACAGCTGCTCGCGATTCAGTCGCCCGTGTGCATGGGTGGGACCTAAATACAGCAGCTCCAACTCAGATCAGTGCAGACTCTTTATTATTTTATTAGTTTATTTTGTTTATTATTTCATGACTATTACTATCTTCCTTATCTGTATTTATGTTTCTGTTTGAACAAATATAAAACTTAGACATGTTAGTACTTTCAGATACTGCATAAAAATGAGTATGAGACGAGGAATGAATTCAACTTTTGACCCATGAGAGGAAGAACACTTCTGACTTCTTGAAATGGATTTAAAGATAGATTGTCTGGAGGATCATTTAAAGCCAAATTCAAACTTTTTCCAGTACGTCATGTGTTATGTTGTAAAATTGCTTGTGGTTCATTTGTGTCTTTTATTTTCAAATGGATCACATATAACTTGTGCTTAACCACATTCAATTGTTCACATCAATATCTATGACTCTATCTGCATATCAAGCGGCCCTCCACAAGGGGTCCAAACCTTATGGCTGGAAACCTGTAGTTCAAGGCCATAAATATAGATTAAATAATGCCAGACGTGACCTCTCGAGGACTGGCAGCCACCCTGTTTATAGAGTTTTGTATGATCCACGAGATAAAATGATATGTGACCAACAACCTGAGAAGTATTCCCTGACTTTTTAATGATCAAATGTAAGACTCTCAAATGTAGAGAAGAAAAGGGGGTGAGAACAGGTGGTGTTTTAAAAAGGAAAGAAAGAAAGAAAGAAAGAAAGAAAGAAAGAAAGAAAGAAAGAAAGAAAGAAAGAAAGAAAGAAAGAAGGGAGGAGTTTGGAGGGAGGGATAGAGAGAGAAAGAGAGAGAGAGAGAGCAGTTACCATGCAGCCTGAGCTGAGACCCTGGACTATTGAAGCCAGGCATGCAGACGAGAAAGCCAGCCGATAAGCCCGACTGATAAAAGATAGAAAATAGCAGCAGATTTGAACTTTCCCACCGTCCTAAGATCCACAGGGGGAGGAGGGGTTGATTCAACTACTTATTGAATCCCTTCCTATCTACAACCACCACCACCACCACCACCACCACCCCCTCCTTGAAAAAAAAAAAAAAAAAGAAAAACCAACAGCAAGGCAAGGCCAAAAGTAGAGCGGGGATACAAGGTTGATACATACAAATACACACACACACACACACACACACACAGACACTGCTACATATCTGCTAAACAATTCCACAAGTCTTCTAGAAACTGTAGCAAGCTCCCGTGATAGAAATATCTCGACATGTGGGAACAAACGTCCTCACACAAGCAGAATTATGAGCGTAATGTCGTCACATATTGCAGAATATCACAACAGAAGAAGTAGATCTCCCCCAGGTGTGTGTAGGGGCATATAGGTGGGGGAAAAGGTGTGTGTCCAGTGTGTATTCACCTGTAAATCTGGAGAGGAACAGTTCCAAAACACCAGCGATGTTCATTTTAAAAAGGCCAACAAAAGGAAGACACACACACACACACACACACACACACACACACCACCACATCAACACATCAAAATGTGTCATGAGGAGGTCAAAGAGAGTTCAAGAACAACTGGTTTCCACACACACACACACACACACACACACACACACACACACACACAGTCATACTGTACAGCATGTGAAGTCTAACCATCATCGCTCCATCCTTAAACCATATCAGAGACAGTGTTTCGTTCCATATCTCTGCTCCTCTCTATCGATATAAAGAGACTTGGCCTTGAGTAAAAAGGGTGAGAATTGCACAAACATGCACACACACACTCACACACACACACACACACTCACACACACACACAGACAGACACACACACACAGAGTTTGGTGAAATAAGGTCATTCCCGTATCCGACATGGTTTTGGCTGTGAAATTTATTGATGGGATTCATTCACAAGGTCTATACTGCAGACGCTGTTTGGCACTAGTATGATTCTCATGCCCCGGCTCTTACACAGGCATACAGGTGTGACTTGTCCATATCCCATATGCAAAATTACACCTTTGACGACAAACACTGGGTGAAATTTCCTAAATATTCAGGATTAACTTGATCTTCTGGGCTTTTTTTATGCATTTCCTGAAGAAAATAGCCTGGAAACTTTTCATGAATGATACTTATGTGTCTCAAATGTTGACTCTTTTTAGCGCTGTAGTTAAGAGCGAGTGAGTAAATAAAGCGCTGTCATAATGTCATTCTTACCCTTGTAGACCCATAAGCTAGCCCAAATTGCTATTAGCATTAATTATCATTAGTCAGAGTCAAAAGTGCAGACTGTTCTTGTTCTTCTTGAGGCCAAAAAAACTTCTTCCAATCGTTGCTAGACGAAGTAGCGATCGTAGCAGCTAATTTCTCGTCCTCTAATGCGCGTTTTAGTGATGGATTATAGGGACTGTTCCATTAGGCTAATAAAAAAAATGTTTTTAATCTAATACTTTTATGTTTTCTCTCAGTATAAAGAGAATTACTGAAGAGTATAAAATCTTGGGAACGCCAGAAAGTGCCTTATAGTCTACTCACAGGGCTAGTTGGTTGACTACTGAAGTTGGCAATGTTGTTGCTACTTTTACTCCTGGCATTTTGTTCACCATCGCACAGCATCATAGTCTCATATGTTAGCTGGGCCTGGCCGCTAATGGGACAATAAGTTCACGATAATCTGCAAACCATTGGTGCAACACAGTTAAGAAGCTATAATAGCTTAATAACCCCATTTTGGGCTGTCAGCAGAGTCAAGACAGCTTGCTATTGAGCAACAGTGCACATTTGTGGGTTGAAGTTCACAAAAGATTGATACGGATTTATGTCACCTCTGTGAGATCATTCACAAATCGCGGTGGTTCAGTTGGAATTATCTGAATTTACCGTAAAACTTCAAAAAGTTTGAAGTGCTGCTGCTGTTGCTGCTGCTCAGCCTCAGAATGTGTTATCATGCATTTGTGTTGTATTAAACTTTTAGTGTGATTAGCGTTAGCCTGCATTGTGTGTGTGTGTGTGTGTGTGTGTGTGTGTGTGTGTGTGTGTGTGTGCATGATAATAATAAGACCAAATGCAATCCCCTCTCCTTGATCTCAACCCTGAATAAAGACGGGAAGCAGATGAGAGATTATAATGGTATGCAGGAGGAAAGAGAGAGAGAGAGACTCCCTCCACTGTGGTCCTCCCTCACTCACCCTCCCTGTCCGAGCAACCCCACGAACACCACATCTTTGACATGAACCAGCTCTGTGTGCACGTCACTGCGATGTTGCGGATGTTGTAAAAGAAAAATGTTGTTAACACTAGAGAAAACAAAAATCTGGAGCCGATGGTGCTGAATTTTACAAGTTTCATTTCCTCGTTTTCCTCTCTCCTCATCCACCTCGTTGCCCTCTGAAGTACCACAGCCTTCGCTTTTGCTTTTTAATCAAGTGTTAACCCTGAAACTTCATGTCAAGTGTACAGCCACAAGAGAAACCAACACACACACACACACACACACACACACAGATGTTTCTGCTGGTTTCAGAGACTAAACACACTGAGGGACGGAGAGAAAACAGCTCCGGCAAACAGAGACAAAAACATGACTGAGAACGCAACAAGAACTGCCCTGGGGGATGGTTTGTGAGTGTGTGCATGTGTGTGTGGACGAGGGGTTGATGGCATCTGCCTCAGTCAGTATCATCCATCTGTATTATTAGGCATATGATGCACTTTAAACTGATATATTCACAGTGAAACTGATCAATACGACCGTTTATCAATTTCATGCCCTCGAAAATGACTTCTTCCTGCAGACAGCAGTTTAAATGATGTTTCAGGAGGTTTTTACTCCATTTTTTTTGATGTTTTGGGGGCATAAAAAGAGTCGCATTTATGTGTATCAAACAAAACATCACCTACAGTTGACTTCAGCCTAAACCTTCCAAACTCTGTATAGAGTACAGCAGGTTTCTGCAGACTAACTATCGTGACGTGGCATCGTGACGAGACCATCTGAACTTGCAGGCAGCAAGTGCTGCTGTCTTGGTCGACCCTGCAGGACTTCTGAAACTGAAAATAGCTCTGTGCTTGCAATAATATACTATTCATAACTATGTTTTCATGAGTGTATAATCACCTAAAAATGTGAATTATTATGTTTTATATCTACAGATGCCCCGGTTCCTCTTTCACAGGGTCCTCCATGTTGAACTGTCTTCTTTCTACAGTAGCCCAAAATGGACAAACCAAACATTTGCTTGAGTTTTGCGACAACCGTAGTTTCTCCTACACATTCGGAACGGGAGGTTGAAGGCGAGGGGTATTCAGTCGGTCGCAATCTGCAACCTCACAGCTAAATGCCACAAAATGCTACACACTGGACCTTTAAAATCCAAAAACACAGCAATAGACCTTACTTCTAATTGAGAGTCAGGGAGCTGCTGTGGTGCATGTTGACTCACTGCATGTTAACTCGAAATTCACATAAAATGCAAAAGTCCATATCTAGATCTACTGTAGAAAAATGGCGGTTCAAAATGGCAGACTCCATGGAAGAGGACCCGCTCTCACTGTAGACATAAAGAGCTCATTTTAAGGCGACGAAAACACAACGATTCATATATTCAGGTTATTATACACTAATGAAAACATACTTATGAATATTATATTCCAGAAAGAAATGTTCCCAAATCTTACACACTGGACCACACTGGCTTTTCTCAACAAAGCTAATAACTAAATTAATTAAGTAGACAACTGGCACAGTCACCTGCAGTGGTGTGTTTCACCATACCTAACATCCTGCTTTCTAATAGGTTTACAGCTGTTTTGAATACACACTTTTTGCACCTGAAGTGTCACATAAGGTGTATAATGTATAAATAAGCACAGATCAAGCCAAAAATAAATTCAATAGGCCATCGTTCCACATGACAGAATCCAAGTGTCGCACATCTGTGAGATCTCCAGCTGCCTATACTGTACATCTGCCTCTCCTACTGCCAAGAAGAGGAAGCTTCTACCAGGAAACCCTCTCTGAGAAGTAAAGAGAAATACTACGAGAGAGAACGAGAGAGAGAGGAGGGGTGGGGCGAGATAAAAGGCCAGAGAAGTGATAAAGATAAAGAGACAGACAAGCAAAGCAAAAAGAAAAAACAAGGGAAAAGATAGATGGAAAGGAAAAGAGGGGGGGTAGTCTCTTTTTTTTTTTGTTGGAGAGAGCAGAAATAGAGAAGAGGGGGTGAGGGGGTGGTACGCCACTCACAACTTGGCTTTGCATCTGTTATCTCCGCCTCCTGTCACAAGGCTTAAAATAAAAATAAAAATAAAGTGAGATGGTGGCAGCAGTGTTGGTGCGATAGCCCCGTGGAGCATGGAGAGGGGATGTAAAGGAGATAGCTGGTTAAATATAACCCGCTGCATGGCTGGCAGCAGCAAAGAAAGGGGGTATTTTCAAGAGGCAGGGCATCACTGGAGCCCTCACTGCCCAGATAACATCCATGTTAAGAGTGTGTGTGCATGTGTGTGTAAGTGTGTGTGTGCACAAAAGACATATCCATAACTACTCTACGGATCGAACACATGCACAAGTATGCAAGCCCAGACATACACAATTACTTTTACACACTGATGGTGGAGAAGACACACACACACACACACACACACACACACGCACAGAAGGAGCAAAGCCAAGAAAAGATGCGTTCGCTCACATCTATGTATCTCTCTGCCTCGCCAAAGGAAGTATCAGCACCACCACCACCACCGCCGCCGCCGCCCCCACCTCCAACGCAAAAAGTCACAACGGGATTTCTGATGGGAAAAATGTGCTTTCCTCAGATGATGGTCAGATAGAGGGGGAGTACAGCCAAATGTCAAAGATGATAAATGGAAGGGTGCAGAGACAAGATCACACACACAAACACAACACAGGCAGGCAGGACACAGAGAAATACTCTCTTCCTCACTTGTACTCATAAAAGCACACATGCAAATACACTCGCACACGCGCTCGCACACGCGCGGCGCGGCTGCAACTGTCGCTTCCATGTTTGAAGAGTCTATCGAAGCCGACATCCACAACTCAAATAATCTGTAATCAAAGCCAGAAATATACCTTTGGCCCGTGTGCATGAGTTCAGTTCTCAGCTCCATGGCAGAGTTAAATATGAATAAACTTTACCACCTGGAACGTGAACAATCTTTGGACATATGAGAGGTTTATTTCCTAAAAGTATAATGACCTAAAGCTGTTAGGATTTAATTCTATTTGGAGCCCAAAACGTGACAAACGTTAAATATCATGCCTTTCATGATGGTATATTTCTTTTCACATCTTCATCCTTAAAAACTTGTCAACACCTGGAATTTGGGAATCACTTGGGCTGCATTTTCTGACTATTTTCATGATCTATGATCTATTATTAGCTGATCATATTTTCCATTAATCATGAAATAATGTCTTATGAATGTCATATGAAAACTGTGAATCCACACATTTGAGGAGCTGGAACCGGAGAATGTTTAAAGAGTTTATCATTTATTATTACTCAATAATCTTCTGTTAATCAACCAAACAATTAACTCACTGATTATTTGAACCCAAAATCACATTAAGTTTATATTTCTGGCCTCACAGCCGCTAACTGTGATGCTTTTGACCATCTTACGAGGGGAAACAAGGACACTTTCTACTCTCTTGTCATGCCAAACGGGGCAGAAGTCTGGATCAGCTACATGACAGCTTTATGGATCTGGTTGGGGTTCAGTGTATTGCCAGTTTGAGTTTGAACCTCCATCATCTAGTCAAAGGATGACTCTCTGTCTACTAGATTAACTCATGGTGGACTCAGTATCTGGTCATAGGTGACACCCATGACAGCATCATGTCTTGTTGTGTCTTTCTTAGCCCAGTCTGGCCTTGCCCTGTCTAGTCTGATGTCTTCTTGGGGCTTTAGGCTAGCTTAACAGAGGTGTGTGTGTGTGTGTATGTGTGGATGACTTAAGAGATAATTTTAATATCAGGCCGGTGTGGATTGCTGATAGTGTTTTAAGGCAGGGCCCGGTGGACCGAGCGCTGGTAGTACCTATCTGTAATTAGTAACCATTCCCTATCACTGATAAGATAAACTACGTCTGACCTTTTCCATTTGGTCACCATGGCAACCCGACACCCCCACCCCGGCACCGCCACCCTCCCCTTCGTATTATTTTAGTGATTAAACAGCAAATAGCGCCGAAGATGTGAGGAGCTGATAGGAGGATGATTAATAATAGTCCTCCACATGGTCCTCTTTGTGTGTGTGTGTGTGTGTGTGTGTGTGTGTGTGTGTGTGTGTGTGTGTGTGTGTGTGTGTGTGTGTGTGTGTGCTGAGGAGGAGGGGCCCGTCAGTGTCAAACAGTCACTGTGAAAAGGCTTGGCTTGGCTTTTTGTGGTGAATAATGGAAATTTAAGATGAGCTCAAAGTGAAATAAAAGCAGCGGGATGAGAGCGATAGATGTCTCCCTTTTCCGAGAGCCTCTCTCTGAGGATAGGGAATATTAACGTTACCCTCTCCCACACCCACTCAGCTTTTGCCCACCGTGGCCCTTACATTCTGAGGGGCCATGCTGTGGAAGTGCTATCTGTCGATGAATAATGAATGCTGGATTCCAGGGTTACCTCCTCCTCGCTTTAAAACGCCGCGTTGTGGTTTTAGAGTGGTGGGCAAGAGGACTTAAACCGTCGATCAGAGAAACTTGAAATGAGAACCTGAGTGTAGTTCTTGATGGATGTCCGTGACAAACTTCCCCTCATTGAAAAAAATCACACTGTCACTCTGAAGATGAAAGGCGCAGGTGTGAATATGACGAAATACTTCAAAAAATCCTCAAAAATAGAATCTTACATATTAACATTTACCTGCGGTTGAGTCAGATTACTTTGAAATGTGGTTAGAAATTACATGGCATGTTTAAAATTAGAAAAAATGTAATCTAATTTGAATATTTTTTTGGATTACTTTCAAATGGTTAATTTCAAACATTGAAAAATATAACCCCTCGTACTAAAAAAACGGACGCAGCCAAAAAACTTTTTGTTGTACAAGTGACAGCAAAGCAACAGCTAAATTTAGAGACACTAGGATTACAGTAAACATCTAACGTTACTCTTTAAAAGATCATTTATGATTTCCTACGACTCAGAAACAGCTGGTGACAGCAACCCAACCAATTCAGCAATCCCTTAACAACATGTTTTAATTTTAGCTCCATGTAAAGTGAATAAACATGATAACGTTTGTCGGCCTTAACAAAGCTGTACACACAAGTGCAGCTTTATTAAATCAGAGTGAAACGTCACCCTAAATTTAGCAGAAGTAATACATAAAAAGTCTGTTTTTGTCGGGTAATAAACATTATCAGTGTCTGACAATAAGCCAATAATGAGCCACTGCTATTGTTTGTGATTAGATGTTCTTAATGTCTGGTGTGACAACGCTGTGGTTAAAGTCTGGTTAGGTTTAAGACCACTTGATAAAAGTTATGGAAAGATCATGTTTTGGGTTACGAGTGTGTATTTTAGAAACAAGTGAAAATTAGACAGAAAATATAAATAATTGCAAAGAGTTTTTCAGAGTGGGTCTTGTGTTTCGTTATCTTTTCATGCACACAGCTGATGTGATGCGGTCCTGCGGATGGTTTCACATTTGTCAGCTGATCGACAGTTAGCGGCAGTGAAGTGCAAATAAATACACCAACAAGGAAGAAGACAGCTAGAAAATATGAAACATTAAAAAATTCAGCCTGATCATAAAAGATACACGTAGTCACAATATCAGATCCCAAATCTCCACATCTCTCAAATTTGAATGTCAAGTTCCACAGATTCATTATCCTCTCTTCCAACAGTGCTCTCCCCTGGAGCCCTCATGATCTTCCTCTTCCTGCTCAGCAGTCAGAGTCCAGTGAGCTCAGAGCGAGGCCTTCCCCACTTTTAGGAAGCCTGCTCTGTATCTCCCCCCATTTGCATGCCAGGGAAACAGCGAGTAGGTATGCAAAGCGGGACCAGTTGACTGAAAGGTCAGTGTGGGGTTTGCTGAGGGCAGAGCAGCCAAAAAAGCAAAGCAAAACTCGGCTTATGTTATCGGTCAGATCCCTCAACTGCACACCGGACTACATCAGCTGTGCTATCTGTACGTACATAAGCACGAATACTGTGCGCATACTACAACAAAACCTGAGTACATCACGGATATTAGCTTGTTATACTAAAACTGTGACTCATATCTAACACCAATGACGCCTAAGTCCATGTTCAGTTCAGCATATTTACAGATGGTACCCGCAGTGGTCACACTGCACGTGGCTGAGCAGAATATCTGTGTAGACCCAAATGAGCAAATGGCTAAACTAATCTAAAATGGTTCTTTGTAGTTACATTTTAACGTGTTTCACATGTTACACACTCTTCCTGGGGTCCATAATACAGCATCAAGAATGTATTGCAATATTTATATTCACAGGATTACAAAATTCCCACAAAAATTGCTATATTAAGTTACTGTTAATGCAATATGAACATTTCATACTCCTGCAGCTTCACATTAAAAGCATTTTACTAGCAGAACACAGGTTGACTTTTATTATGAAGTAGTCTCAGGAAATGCAATGTGTTGTGTCAGTGAGCTTGACGCCTCTAAACTCCAAACTGCTCACAGCATAAAATCAGATCACGGCTGCAATTATTACTCAATATTCTCTGAGCTCTAGTATTAAACTGCATTTAACACCAGAAACTACAGCTGTTACGTGTACGGTAACAATGCAGCCGCACAAAAGCGTCAAAATCGGTTGAACTTGATGGATATTTCCTGTCGATCAAGACTCCATTCTGCAGTTATATTATGAATTACAGATTTTATCCATCACTGCTCAGCGAGCTGCCTCCGTGGTGGACATGGAGAGCATTTTCTAGTAAAGTATGTATTTATTATTACGGATATGAACAAAAAAGTACAAATATTAAACAATAAATATTATTTTTTTGTTTGTTTTGTCTGCTTGGAAACATTCTGTCTGTTGGACAAATGTAGCCGATGACCTCGGCTGTATACTGTAGATTTGTTTTTGTTCCGTGCACTGTATCAAATATGTTTCCCGCGTGTTGTTTCTCTGGGGATAACCGGATTAGTGCAGTTACTATTCCGACATTATATTCTATTTCTCACACGGGCCCTAAGCTCCAGAATAAGGACGGGTCTCCCGACATTGCAGTCATTGGGGTTGGTGGTGGTGGGGGGTGTGGGGTTCAGAGGAATGTGCCTGGGAAGGCAGATTTAGCCAATCAGATGAGTGTCAGTCATCCAGAGATATTTTAGAGATAATAAGCATTCTGGGATATCTCTGGAAAATTCCTGCCCCTTACAGTGGAGCAGATAATGGATGCCATACAGTGCTGAGTGATGTGGACGGAGGCAGGATCAGATTCACACGAGCAACGTACGCACACACCACACACACACACACACACGTTTATACATACTGCTGCTGGTATAAGCACTTCCCAGCACCACTTTGAAGGCAATGTGGCTGTGGAATGCACGCACGCACGCACGCACACACACACACACACACACACATACACACACAGAAGTATGTCCACATGATTGCTTGAGTAAGCGAATTAGCCTCAGCGATGGCTGAGGAGGCAATAAGTTGGCAGAAAAGAGGGATAATCTTTTATCTTTCACCCTCCCAAATGATTTCTTAAAGTCTGTATCACTTCCCTGACAGTTGACGTTCCACTTTTTCCCCTCTTTCATTATTTATTTATCTATTTTTGCTTTGTGTGAATTCAGCTAAAATACTTCTAAAGCGCTTAATGGCCCTATCGCTGCCTCAGATCTGCTGCCACATGCTGCCTTTTCCCCCGCTTCCCTCCTTATTTCTTTTTTTTTTTATTATTTGATATTCTCCGGCCCGGCCCCAGAAGAGCCGGCGCTTTATCAAAACCGTCTTGACGAGAATGACACGGCCAATTATTGACAAATTATTCCTTCATAGAATGACAGTAAGACAAGGAGAGGAGTGAGAGAGAGAGAGGGGGGAGAGAGACTATTGGCTTGATGAGTGGAACTCAACCCAACGCCCCCCTAACAGGCCTGAGGAGACAGGCGTCTATCTATCAGATTCTATTAAGAGCTCGGCACTTTGGCGAACAAAGCTGCCCGCGCCCCGCCACGCATTAACTGCTATTATACGCTCATGAACTTTGTCACAATCACAATGGTTCCCCCCCATTCTTCCCTTTTGCACATTTTTAGTCTCCTTTTGTGCGCTTAAGAATCACTGAGAATCACATCGCTGCTTTTCCTGTCTGTGTGTGTGTGTGTGTGTGTGTGTGCGTTGGATGTAGAAGATGATGACGCATGTACAAAGTAAAATAACCGCCTTGTAGTTGAGCGTCTCTGCCAGCCACGTCACGTCGCAGTTTAGATCCACGTCTCTCGGAAAACAACTTTCAATTTAAGATTTAATTTTTTAAATTGAAGTGTATTTTGGGGGGTTAAATTTAAGTTTTTACTAAATTGACATGTATGAATCCATTGAAGAATTTCCAGTGAGTACAGAGGACTGATCTTAGTCACATGGTGCAACAACAATGGCCGATGAGCTTGTGGTGGACTGCTGCTGTTTGTCTATTAGAGTATGAGCTCATTGCGAGGAGTCAAGTTCCTCGTATGCGTTCTAAATTTTGCTGAAACTGAATTTTTTGATTGATTTTGTGGTTGAAGATTTACTCGTGTCTTCGGTAGGAAATGGTTGACAAGGTTGGGAAATCAGGATGTATTGAACTACAAACCAAGCATAGAAAAAGTTGGTTTTGTTGTGCCGTAGCGATGTGCTACAATAACCCAACACTGACACTGTGAAACTTGGCAGGAATTCTGACAGAGGCTGCGCAGAAGCCGTGCTGAAAACAAGGACGAATAGACACACAGGTAAAGAAAGGTTTGACCTATACGCTCGTTCTTGTTGTGTCCTTAAAAATCATTTAACAGGAGAAGGTTTGGAGGAATCATTCTTACATTTCTCATCCGTAGTGCCACTGTGAGTGTTTGCTCCTGGTTTTCAGCTGCTAACCTTGCTGATGGACATCTTGAGCTTGACACTTAAGATACAGTACACGGTTAAGAATGCTGGTCCTTGAGCAGATCCACTTGTTCCCAGCTGCTTGTAGCTCAGATCAAACATGGGGAGGGGGAGAGGGACTTTTCCTGCAAACCATCCAGTTTGTCCCAAAATCCAAAAAGTACTTCAAATGCACACACCTTTAAATAAACACCTGCCAGCGTGAGTGAAAAAAGATACAGCGCATGTGAGCTGGCTCACTAATAATAGGTCGACGAACTATACTAATGCTTTATCAGTCCGTTGCTTTTGTGAACCACCTCTCTTATCACCTGCATCATAATCGGGGGGACTTTGAGGCCTGACAGTCCGATGGGTGTAAGATAGCAGTTGTCGATGTTGTCGGTCTAAAAACTGTTTCTGTCGGGAGGCAGTCACCACTTTGTGCCTTTGTTTGTGTATTTTTCTGGCCCCATGATTAATCCATTAATGGTTTGATCTCTGAAATGTCATTTAAAATGTCCAGATTGCTTGTTTTGACCCACCACCAGTCCAAAATGGAAAGATGGCGCATCAATTAATTTCCCATGATTACATTTGAGAAGCAGGAACTAATAAATATTTGTCCTCGTTGTTTGAAAAACACCTTACGTAATTAATTAGCTGCAGATTCATTTTCTCTTGATCGACTAATCATTTAATTAACTAATCATTTCAGCTCTAACTACAGCGCACGTTGTGTAGCCAAGCTTTTACACGAACCCTCAGAACTTTGTTTTAAACTCTGGTGGAGATCCGAAAGTTTTCGAACACTAGTCAAGATGAATTTTTGGAGTAAAATGATGCACAAGAGCGAGAATGTTTTAACTTCATGAAATGGTGCAGCTATAAAAATATTATCTGATATTTCACGTATAACTATCATATATCTTCAATGACGTTTTGGAACAGTATAGCCTACTGTACATACTCTTTTAAAGATATGAGAGACGATATGGGGTAAATGTAAAGAGGCTGAGACAGAGTTGAAAAGGTTAAAACATCATAACCGACACTGAAAGGCCGTCTGTTAAAAGGTGGGAAAAAAGAAGAAAGTGAGCTCTGTTCATGGAGCACAGAAACCCAAGAAAAGAATAGACTTGGTGTGTGTGATTGAAAAAAAAAAAAGACCCACCAGGGCCTGACCCCTCGACCCATGACTGATGCCAAGAAGACCTCTTTTTCCTCTCTGACTCCCCTCCCCATCACCACCACCACCGCCGCCGCCACCACCGCCACCCTCCTCTTCTTCCCTTTCTCTCCATTTTCCACCTCCACACACCCTCCCTATCGCTCCGCTTTGCCAAGTCCACATCGTCGGTAACGAGGGTGTAGTTTCTTAACATTCATCATCGCTGAACTCTGAAACTTTATCAGCTCCAGAGAGCGGCGCCACAGCCCCGGCCCTGGCTTTCTCAGCTCTCAGATAGGGCCGATAACACGCTGATAGATTACAGCAGATTGTTTTACTTCAGGGGACACTGCTGCTGCTGCTAATACTAATACACAGACAAGAGGACTTGCTGGTGATAGAGCGGGGGGCGGGGGGAGGTGGAGGGGAAAGGGGGCAAAGAGGCACAAAGAGGTAAGGGCAAGGAAACCGCGATGAGCTGGAGGAAATTACAGCCGATGTCCGATATGTCCTTATCCGGCCTCCGCAATCATTTGTGGAAATACAGGCTCACTCCAAACTTTTCAATGTTGTGTGAGCACAAAAGTTCAAACTAATAAATAATTTGGACCAGAGAGGAGATGATTTTTATTGAAACAAATTGATTAAAAGTTGATTTATAAATAAATAAATACAAACATGTGTATGTGCGCGTGTACACACACACACTTACAGGGGGTAACCTGAGCTAACGGGGAGGGTTGCGGGGGGGCAGAAGGTAGCGCACCAGGTGACCTACGGTTAAAAACAGGGTCAAGTGTGAAACACAAGGACCACTTTCTCTCTTTGGTCTCGAACAGTCTCAAACAGTCTCTCTCTCTCTCTGCCCAGATAGACAGTTTACTGCTTAATAAAATCCCTCTTTCTATAAGAGATCCTAATCTCAGATGGAATAACCTAATAAAATCTAACCCTAGAAAAGAAGAAATATAACCTAATAAAATATCTTCCCAAAGACATTAAATTAATGGTTTATTATTTTTTATTTCATTTCATTAATCTTCCTACAGTATTCTCTCATTTCAGTTATGGATTTCTCCAGCCTATTTCTACAGGTGTACTCCATCATGATAAAAAAAAAGGGCGAGCTATTATTGTCTAAAATTACTATAAAATATCGAGCACCGCTCATGCAAATGAGAAATTACTTCTTCTTCTTTTTTTAAAGTTAAAGCTCCGCCACACAGGCTCACCATCGTGCACAGAGTCAGATCATCGCTGTATATTCAGTACAAATATAAATAAAAATCCAGGATGTGTTTAGCCTAGCTTAGCACAAGCAGTGGAAACAGGGGGAAACTGTTAGCTAATCTGGTAATAGGGTCTCCTAAATGGAAGGGGAGGGGTGATTTAAATGTTTAAATCTGCAACCCTGTAGCAACCAATGATGGAATAACGGCTAACAACTGCACAAAACCTGCAACTAAATGTATGTGTTATTACATTATCGGCTGCAGTTATTACATTTTCAGAGGATTTTTTTTAATGCTACGCCATGTACGTAACAACCTTTTACATTATTGTCAAAGTGTTATTACGTTATTGGTTGCTACAAACATTCACCGCTCGATGCTACTTAATTCTGCACACTGTGTGTTCATTCTAGAAACGAGTCGATGATTAATCGATGAGCCAATCTATAATAATTAATCTGCAAATAATTGTTGAAAGAGAAGCGGTAAACTGCTATTTATTACTTGTCACATTAAATCAAACAAAACAGTTAATCACGTATCAGTTACTGTTGTTATTTTTTTTGTTTTAAATATCAGGCTCAGTTCACCGCTTAAGGCATGAAACAAGCAGAAATCCTATAAGAGGACGCTAAAAAATAATGATATGCTCACTATCATTTATAATAATTAAAAATGAGGTGTAGCTTACAACACACTGGCTGAGCTTCACTGGATATTCTGATGAACAGTAACGTCAAGTTAACCACTATAACAGCAGGACTATGACACTTAGAGCCATAAATCATGTACTGACACTCCCCCTAGGTGGGAGAGTCCAACACAGAAACTCACTGGGACATAAATGTGCTTTCTGTCTTCCCAGCAGAGAAACTGAGAGTCTGACAGTAGCTCTGCTCGTGGCTGGTGATGACCTGCATTGCAGGGACGCACGTCACTCTCCATAAAACTGAGCGGTCATGCTCAGCCACACACACCTCATACAGATGTTTATCCTCCTACTTCTCTGATGCATTGTTTCTATTTACTGGAAGCCAAAACTGAATGATTAAAGGAACAGTTCAGCATTTCTGTCATCAGACTGTTATTTAATCTGATAAGTGAGGTGTCTGCCTGACATTAAAATTGTCTGTGGCAGTTCTGAATAAATATCAGGATCACTACGCTAAATTACACTAAACGCTCTACCCATGAGAGGAGAAGGAGTGCACACACACACACACACACACACACACACACACACAGAGTCAGTCAGCTGGGAATTTGGAGCTATTGTATTAAGCACAGGAGCAATTAGGGATTCAGATGTAAAGTGGGGTCAAGCTGCTGACCCGCCTGTCTTCGCGTCTTCTGTTGGGACGCCACCGGGACGGCTCCCTGCCACAAAGCGACCAATCACAGCACCCTTATTCCTGCTGCCACCGCCGTCGACGGAGACGTTTGGGCCCGTCATTGTGGAAACTCAAACCTGTGTGCGCCGCTGGTTTGTGCCTCTCTATTAGCGACAGATTGAGGACTGAGCTTATCTGGGCCCAACAGAGTGTATGTGTGTGTGTGTGTGTGTGTGTGTTTGTGGAGACAGAGGGGTGTGCATGTAATGAATTGGTGTCAGGGAGGGCATAAAGAGTTAAATGAGGTCTAATCTGCTAATAGCAAGCCATGGCAAGAAATTATCAACACACAGCTTGCACACAATGCAAAAACCTTCACACACACAATAAAAAAAAACACCTATCATTATGAAAAACACTTGCAGAGCTAAAAGAAAAAAAAAGAACTGTGCCTGTATCAGTCTTAATTTCAGCATCAACATTTTATCAGCCAACCTCCATGAATAATCCACACGGTAATTTCTTTCTTTCTCCCCCTTTTTTGTTCCTGGCATTTTGGTGCAGCAAGATAAGGGCTAAAAAAACAACAGAAGGGCTCGCAGAGCGAGAAAAAAAAGGCAGATAGATAACATTGATATCAACTCCTACACAACACAGTCATTCTCTTATCTGGGCTTTTTATCGCAGTTTCGTTTTTTTTTCTTGTTTTTTTTTCTATTTTCTTTCTTTCATTCTTTCTAAGCCTTCCACTCCCCGTTCTTTGTGGACTCACAGGACAAAAAAAAAAAGAGCACTGCCCTTAAAAAAACTGAAGTCAGGTTATGGTATCAAATTAAACTAAACGCTGATGTTCTGCATCCTCATTCTGTCTAAAGTGTAAAAAAAAAAAAAAAAGGCAGGAGTATGCAGCGCGCTGTTGAGAAGATAAAACTGGTCACATATAACGAAGCAGACTGTGGGCTGGAGGAGAAAATATGTTTAGATATGTGATCTCGTGAAGTGGGAGGGGAGTTGCTTATTAGCAGACACAGACAGGAAGATTGGTTGGTAGAAGCAGACTGACACACACACACACATATATACACAATCTTGTCCCAGCCTACACTGCAGCCATATTTCTGAGAAGAGGAAAAACTATTTCACACACAGACTTATCATTGCTCTGTGTCAGACAGAAAAGCCTCTCTGGGTCTAATCTATCAAGGTCAGCTAGTGTGGCCCGGACAAACAGCATGTTGTTCCATCCCGCTGCTCCTCGCTGGAGAACACAACAGCTGACTGGCTCACTGGAGGGATGACTGACTGACTGACTGACCCACCTGCTTACAATAGACTAATAATAAATGCACCGCTGTATCATAATGAATCAATCCGAGGTTGGAAAATCTGATCGTATCATTTCAAAAATCAATGTTTCCTTCCGAGCCGCTGTTTTACTGGACTGAGTTTGACAATTTGTTTTATTATACAGAGGTGTAGATGGAATCAGTTTAATTACTTTTATTAACATTTGTATTGCTGTTGTGCTAGTATCAAAATAATAAAATTAACTACAATCAAATTGGATTATGGGGCGGAATATGAGATTTCTCCGGTTTTATTAATCCTCGCTTGAATCAAAAAAAAGGTTGGTGGTGTTTGGCTGAGTCATCTCGGACAACATTAATACAATAAAAGGTTTGTTTTGAACATTTTACACGCTGCTGGTAGATGCTGACGCCAAGCAAGGCAGCAAATAAGCATATTTCCCTAATTGTTTAAGTATTTTTATTTTAAATATATATAGACACAAACATCTCATACAGCTGTGTATAGCGTGTAAAAATATGACAGCAGTGCAATAAAAACAAATGTAAACATTTACAGATGTCCTGGCGGTCTTGTGGTTTAAACATAAACATATATCTTCCTCTCCCCGTGCTACCTGTCAACGTTTAAAACATTTCTCCACCCTCCGCGTAGAAGTCAGAGGTCACAGCCTGCAGCACGATTCACCATCTTGCTCATGGACCTCACTTCAGCCAGGAGCACAGAGATCTATCACCAGCTACTGAACAGATGTCACTTTACAGCAACGTCTGCCAGCTGCCCGACTCGACTGCCCCGTATATGACTTTTCACATTCAGAGGTTAGACACGCTGCAGTGTTATCTTGTATCACACTCGAGCCGTTTTATTTAACCCCTCGATTACTTAACGATCGTGTGTTTCACGCTTTCACGCTGTGAGCCGAGTTTGTTAAACCAAGTTTAAAAACCCAGTGTGGATTGTTGTGTCACCAAAACCGACAGTAAAGCAGACAGGAAACATTGTCCAGCCCTAATACACACTGCTGACATAGACTTGTAGTTGAGTTGTGAGTAAACTCTAAATATAGAGTGGAAATAATAACTACTAGTAATTTTGTTCCACAGTTGATGAGAATGTGATTTGATTTTTATAGACGATTACTGGGGTGGGATGCAAGGCAGCGATGTAGGCGACAGTGGCGGTTTGACAGTGACAGTCAGATTGCGAGTCTGACAAAGATTATATTTTAGTCATCAATGACCCGTGTGTTTCGCTACATTTCACTTCATTAAGAACCACTTACAAGCAGTTATTTCAAACAACAAGAAGCAGAAAACACACAAAACCAACAGTTTAACTAACAATGAATGAGAGCCTATGCCCTAAAAAAAAACTTGAGTTTGAGACTAATCAAAGTGACGCCTCTCGCTTGTAATAGACGAGCTTAGTCATTCTTCCTCTCGTAGTCCTGCCCATGCATCTCTGTTGGCTCCAGGGAGTGACCTGCTTGGGAGCCGGGTGGTTTGAAGGTGGGTCCACGGAGTAAATGCATCACAATAGAATAATCTGATTCATGTAGACCAGCTATTCTATGAAACACAGACTTTTCGTGTCATTGCCAGGAGTTGGAAAGTGAATCGACCGTCACTCTCAGGACGGACTGGACCAGAGACCTGTTTGGTTCGGCATAGCTACAGTATGACCCAGAATGTCTGGTGGTGGCTGTGCAGCCATCAGCTGCTATTGGAGCAAATGAGGCTGTACTCACACCAAAGCAAAGTCAGGCATTGTTGCAGTTAGCACAAGGTTGTACATACACACCGATTAACGCCTTTGACTCCGTCACTGTAAGGTTGTACCGCTCTGCAAAGGTCATGACAGCGGCGAGCAGTCTCTTGCTTGGTAAACAGAGGAATGCTACAATGCTACCCGGTGACCACGGTTCTTCTTCCTGCGGGGCGTTTTCCAGTCTGATCACCAGGTTACATGACTGGCCAGCGTAGAGTGACGTTGAGTTGTGTTTCTCCAAAAGCTGATTGCGTTTTTTTAAGCGTCCCCTCCACTACAGGCTAAACACACTGCCCAAATTTGGTGTGAATAGAGCCTAATCATCGACCTCTACTGGAAACTCAGCAGACAACGTCGTCATCACCACCCGATCAAGACTGGCGAGGAAGAGTGAGGGTGCAGTGATGGAAAGGAGGGAGGAAGAGGTACAAGGAAGGAAAGGAGGACAGAAGTTCAGTTGGACAGACAGAGAGCTGGAGAGGGAAAGATAAGAGAGGGGAGGGAAACAGAGGTTACTGGGTGTGTGTAGGGGGGTTGGGAGGAGGTAGGTGGGGGATAAAAAAGAAAATGGGTTAGAGGATTTGGATGCAGGGAGCATATCCATCAGGGATCTTTCCTGGTATCAAACTGGAGCGATCAGTGATAAAAAGTCAACCTGGAAACGGTTGTAGCTGCAGTGGGAGTTCACTGGGCTGCAAATAGGCCTGTCTGCCCCTACTCTCCCTCTATCGCTCCATCTCTATGTCTATGCCCCCCTCCACCTTCCCCCCAGACTCTCTTGTTGCCTTTATAATGACTCAGAAAGCCAGTAATACAAGTTTTCTTTATACTCAGGCTGGTACTCATGGCCGTTCGGCAATGATCTTTGTGTGCCCGTGCTGTTTTCACACATCTATGCAACCCTCAGGATCTGCAAATATAATACACTTCCTCATCTCGATACTCTTCTTCCAATCGTATGACCACTACAGAATCTCTCAATCCTGCACCCCTCCCCGCCTCCTCCACCCTTCCTCTCCGCACTTCATCTCCCTCTTCCTACAAGAAAAAAAAAAAAACGCTCCACAAAAGAAAAGAGAAATGAAAACAGGAGAGGGTTTTTCTTCTTTCTGCTGTGCCCCACCCTTTTCTAGATAGAGAGAGAGAGAAGACGAAGAAGAAGAAGAAGAAGAAGAGGAAGAAAAAAAAACATAATTTATCTGTGTATTATCAAGAAAGGCAGACACTTTAATCAGTCAGCTATGAAGTCAGTATTTCCATTCTTATCTGTCGCAGGAGTGGAAATGGAGAGGAGATAGCGTTCTGGGAGCCCATCGGTGGGCAGGAATGATAATGGGGGGGGTGGGGGGAGGGAAGAAGAGAGGGGGGGGGGGGGGCAGGGCTCGGCTATTGGACCGCTGTGTCAGCGCTATCTGCACCCATTATCAACAGCTTTATCTGCCCTACCATCAGCCTCGCTGTAATGGGGCCAGTTCAACTTTCCACATTATCATACCGCCAAGACCTGGTTCGCCAAGGCTAGGGGTCTGGCTGGAGACAGAGAGAGAGAGGAGAGAGAGAGAGAGGAGGTGGGGGCAGATAGATAGAATGAAAGAAGGGGTGATAGAGAAGTGTAGGTGGAAGGGTAGAGATAAAAAAAAAAAATAAAATAAAAAAAAAAAAAAAACAGCAGGCAGCCGAGGGGAAAGAGAGGAGATTATTTAAAAAAGGTGGGGGGAAAAAAAGGAAGAAAGGATGAATTGATGGAGGAGCTGAAGGTGGAGGTGAGGGAGTGAGGGTGATTGATAGGAGGTGGAGTGATAATAGAGAAAAAAAAAAAAAAAATCATAACAAACTTTCATAGAAAAAACATTAGGCTTTGTTATTTATCCTGATATCACAGTGACATTGTGTTTGGCTCTGTTGTTGGGTCTACACGCTGGGGGAAGTGTTTATGGTCTGACTTCCTGTCTCTCCTGGCTGTTAAGTTATATTATATCAACACACCCATAATAAATTATGTTACAACAGGGCTTCATTAATCTGAAAGATTGCAGAAAGTTAGTTATATGGATCACTCAAGCTTTATCTGGGGCTGTATCGAGAGAGAAGATGAAACAGCGTGTCAAGATATAGAACACAAATGTGTTTCTCCCAACAGTCCCAACCAAAACATTGTTAAAAAACACGGTGGAAATTAAACATTTATCTCAAAAAAGATTGTTTTAGAGTTTTGATGTGGACTTCTCTTTGCAGATACTGCGAAATCTAGTTGTTGTATAACTGGAATATGGACTATTTTTAGCCCTATCACACACCACAACATTTAAGCCTTCAGATTAATCTGTTTCCAGCAGGACTGTGAGCTCTTGTGAGGTCAGACAAGCCTCTAATATTAAATATATGTTCTATTAAATGTGTTAAAAGGGTACTCATAAAGAAGTAGAAGGAAAAGATATGGCAATTTTTAGATCCTTGAATGGGCACACACACTTCCTGTATTACACCCAACCATACAGAGGTTGGTTTCTCAGAACGCAGTAGACAGGCTGAGTTCATGACTAGTAAACTTTACCTTTCTGGGTAAAATGCCCCTTTAACTTGATTTAAAAATTGGCATTGTTGCGATGTGTACTTACAGAGTCCAAGTTCTTGACTCAGATTTACACCAGAAGCCTGAAATTACTCACCCACGTCTAAATACACCAACATGGAACGGTTAGACTTTGTGGTTTTAGACTGTGACTGAATAATCAATAAGTCATCTGGCAGAAAATGAACTTTGACTTTGATAATCAGTTCATCTTTCACGTCATTTTCCAATGAAAAAAAAAAAAGCCAAACATTCCCCTAAACTCCAGCTTACACCGCTGTAAACCAAATATATCTCTTCGGACAATTGGTCAGACATAAACAAGACACTTCCTTTGGACATCAGGATGTGCTGCATTTATCACAAGTTGTTTTTTTTTTTTTTTATAGGCAGATGAATTAAATCACGCTTAAAACAATCGGCAGTTTAATCAATGGTAAGAAATATTCACTAGTTTGAGCCCAGCTGTGTGTGACACGTTAAAGCAAAGCAGTGTTAACTTGTGACTCATATGTCAGAGGGCAGACGTTCTCTTCTCTTTATGTGAACAAACCTGAACTGGGGAAACTAACAAGTATTTTAAAATAAAAAATAAACATGTAAAAGATTTTTTATTATATTTTAATTATGTTTCTCATCTTGCAATGCCTTGGGGTTTTTTTTATGGCTGGCTCAGAAACCACACGGCTGCATGTCGTTCTTGTTTTCTTTAGACTTCACCAGCTAAGTGACTATTTGAATGTCACATTCAAAACCAAGACAATGTAGTCCACAACAGCACAGTGCTGGAACATTATGAGGTATAATTAAGATTGTAATGATAATCTTTAGCCTTTAGAGCTCTAGCATAAAAACTCCAAGAGAAATATGAATGTATATTCACAGAGAATGCACTTAAAATTGTTTTTCTAAGTAACAGATTCAGCTTCTAAAATGATGTATTTTCACCTGTGGCACATGCTGTACAGTCTATGAGCATACTGTAAGGCCAGACACACATACACCTACCACCACACTACACACACACACACACAGAGGCAGTTGATTGGCAGTTCACTTATCAGTCGGGGAGCCAGAGCACCACGGTTTACACAAGCACAAAGCAATCCAAAGGCCCGGATCACTGCAACACTACTGGCTCACATGACTCATAATGTACACACTGAGACATGAGAGAGAGATACTGAGAGCGAGGAGGGGGAGACAGAGAGAGAGAGAGGGAGAGAGAGAGAGAGAGAGAGAGAGAGAGAGAGAGACGTTATGCATCGCTCACCAACGTGGCCTCGGTCAGCCTTACATTCCTAAATGTAATCAAATACATAAACACTACATTTACATGGAAAACAAGTTATTTATGCCTTTTATCATCCTCTGTTGGCAGCCGGAGGGAACTGCAACAACAACTGGCTCAGCTTCAAGAGGCTGGGAACTGATTTTCACAACACAGAGGCCAATTAGAGAGCAGAAAGTGAGTGTAAAAAGGCCTACAATTTACCATCACTGATGTCAACCAGCTGATCCATAAAGGTGTTGGTCCAAGGAAACAGCAGGTACAAAATACAGGGACTGTTACACAGACATATTGAGCCACGTACTTGTGACAAGACAGTTAAAAAGAAGATTTTCCATAAACATAAAATATCTATGTTCAAATCTAAATTCCAGCACAGAACTTTAAGCCCTGTGTTTTTATAAAAGCAAATTGTTTGTGTGTGTGTGTGTGTGTGTGTGTGTGAGCGTGTAGAGACAGACAGTGAGAGGAGCCGGTGGTCTAGACCTCCTCTGTTAAAGGTGGTTCCCAGGAGGCTCCTCCAGCATCTCCTCTTTCGACTCGCATTGTCTCGGAGGCCGAGTCGGCCTTATCACCTCGTCGCCTCCTATCCTTCCCATTTCCTCCTTCTATTCCTCCTCATTCCCTCATTGTACCCTTCTCGTCTCCTGCACGTTCCTGACTCACATTCTTCTCTGCCTTCCCGTTTGATGCTTTCATTTTTTTTTTTTTATAACCGGTCTGGTTGCTTGATCATCCGAATGCTGTTCAAACAAGTCTTTTTTTATCCTAGCAACAACACGTCTTGTGAGGAAACGCTACGTTTATGCCGTTGAAATGTTGCAATTCAAAGATAAGAGGAAGAAAACATTATTTATCTGTAGCACTACATTAAATTAATTAATATGAGCTGTCAAGAAATAACTCAACAACTCTGCTGCTCTGTAAATTATGTGAATTAAGGGTCAGCTAGTTGCACTTCCCCCTTACTGCCCTGAGAGTATGAGTATAATATAATGTTCTGTATGAAATTGGCTAAACTTCCACAGTAAATGAACAAATATTAAATAAATGTAGATTATTAGTATTATAAAGTTTAATAAGAATGAGACACCAGAACACACACATCAACTCAACATCAATGTTTCCATCACATGATCTTGTTAACCAAATTATTTCACTGCTTTCCCAGAAACACAGGCGTGTTCAAATCAGAGCAAATACTACAGCTAACACTGTAAATGAACGCACATACAAGCGTAGCTTAAAACATTCAGGTCAATCGGCCAGAAAGGAATGACACTTCTCGTGCTGATTTTCAAAATAAGAGTCCATCTTGTTGGGCAAATTTAGTTATTTGTCTGTTTGTTTTCCAAATATCATCATACGAGTAATCTCTATAAACAGATATCTGCAAATGAATCCAGAATTCAAAGTATTCTAGTTGTAGTCCAAGTAGTATCGACAAATCGCGCTTTTGTCGCAGCCCTCGACTGATAACAATCTAGCTTTTTTTCCTACATATCAATATTAATAATCTTGTGACACAATTCGTAGAAGTCGTATCGTAACTCTAACTCTTCTATCGTGTCTCAATAAGTGGAGTGTAAACAGTGACCAGCGTGTGGAAGAGGAAGCCTTGGCCTGGATATCCGCTAACTACACCAGAAGCCCTGAAACGTTGGCCATTGCTCCCAGAGGCTAAATTGTGTCAAACGATAGCAGATGGGGTCTGAAATGATCATATTACCATTATTATTGAGTGTGACTTGATTAATCTAATCCTGTGTTTTGTTTATTATATCGTCAATGGTAAGTACATCACATTCCTTCATGCGTACTGCTTGTGTATTAATGTCTCATGAAGGATTTTTAATGCAAATCTGTGAGTTACAAACCTCCTTGTAGCCCACTGAACCTGAATGCATTCACAAAAAGCTACACACTGTACTAAAGCTCACACTCTCAGTGACGTTAGGACACACTGATGCTTTTTCCCACTGGCTGTCTGACTGCACAGGGAGCAGGTGCACACGGGGGTCAAAGGTCAGCGCGTATGTATGGAGCACTGCATGATCTGTCTAAGGACGGCGGAGTATTGTTCCATGTCGTCAGGCTGTGCCGTGACCTTTGACCCTTCAAACTTGACTGTTTAATATCGGTGATCCAGGAATTCAAGCTTGGCAGCCTCGCGCAGTTACAGTTACATTTACTGTCAGCCGGTCAGGAAAAGAGCAGTTTGCGAAGTGTGGTGTATGTGTGTGTGTGTAGTGTGTGTGGCTGTAAAAGCAGGTCAGGCGGTGTTGTTTGCCCAGGTTGCCTTAACACCCAGGAACAGAGTGCTCAGCACAGTAGGAGCAAATGGTCTGTCTTATCACTGCCGCTGGGGGGGCCTTGTCATAACACTGGCTGGCTTTCTCTCCAATACACACACACAAACACACACACACACACACACACCCACAAATATTGTGTCCTTCGAGTGCCCAGAGTCTTTCTGACCAGAAATCAGAGCCAAGCCCACGCAGAAATATAACCTCACAGCTAGAAACTAAACACACAGACACACACACAGCTGTTTTACCCTGTAACTTCCATTTGATCTGCTCTGACACAGTTTATATTCTGTAATTCTTCTTAGCATTTCTTGGCATCTTTCTCTTGGCATTTAACCATTTAAACATCACTGTGATGAAAACCTTGCATGATAAACATCAAACCAGTGATTCCGTGCATCGATCGGACAGCGGCTCACGGAGATGGTTCAGATTCTTTGGTTACTCTGGTTAAACATCCGCCTGCCTCTAATAGAGAGCGCATCAGCCATGAGTTAAGCCCTCACAAAGCTCCCTGGGAAGAGCTGGCGGAGTGGTAATTACCGCTAGAGCAAACAGTTTGGACGTAGATTATGCTACTGTTGGGTCGGGGCAATGTTTTCTTCCCTCCCTTGTCAGCGTCGAGGTCAAGGGTGAAACCGTTTACAACCGCGCCGAGTTGGGGAACCATAATTCGCCACGAGGTCGTCCCCTGGGTAAATAGCAGGAAGGGGTAATAACTCATCCACGCACACTGAACACAAACGGTGTTTCCTCTGTAACCCTGCCAACTTCCCCCTTTGGTGTATCTGACCGTGCACACACACACACGCACACACACACACACGTACACTCTGTCAGCACTGCTCGGATGTGTGCAAACACACACGTCAATGAAAACAAATTAACACCTTAAACAAGAGCTGAGAAAAACAAATCACAAACACTGAAAATTGCTGCTAACAGTTAAAAAGTTGAATAATGTGCAGGTCAAAAGATATTATTGAAACCATAATGGAAAGTCAGCTTCTTCAACTTTCTGAAGAAGTAAGAGATAAAAATCAGTACTGCTTTGACTACACTGAAAATGTCATTTTTTCTATGTATTAAAATGTTCACTATTTTGTAAACCGCCCTGCCTCGTCCGTGCAGATATATGTGCAGGCATACGTGGGTATGACTAACGCACCAATGTGCAGCTATCACGCCAGATATACATCATCGTGAGCATGAGAAACGTTGCTGTTCGATACACAATCAGTCACCATCTCGCTATTTTAATATCTGTCGGTAGAATCAACCCAGTGCGAGTCATCCTGCTGATGCTGTTACTTTCCTCTTTTGCTTCTCCTCACGCTTTCTGCACGCTCTTCAAGTTTTCCGTCTTTAAAAAAATATTTAAAAAGAAAAAAAAAAAAAAAAATCACCATGGTGATAATCATCAACGAACACCAAAAAATTTCCCAACATGTCTGCGCTATCTTACACAGGATCTGGAATGAGTAATACGTGGTATTAATTTTAATTAAATTAATCAATGACGATGCTTGTTAGGGAGGAGAGAGAGAGGAGAGAGACGAGGAGGGAGGAGAAGTGGTGGGTGGTGGTGGTGGTGGTGGGTTTGAATGAGTGAGAGAAGATGGAGGGAGAAAAGAAATGCATTCACACCTATCATCTAATTATACAACAACATTAATCCCATTAGGGCTGGAACTGATTGCCAGGGTCCGGACCCCGGCTGCTCCCGCCCGGGCCTGTTGTTATTGCGGTGGAGCCTGGGCTCCTGCCTGCTGCAGCCTGATAACAACTCTAATCACACTTGGCGATCTCTATCTGCACCAGAGATCAGGCCCCGGGGCTTATCGAAAGTTCACATCAAGCTAAAAGCAGAACAAAGACGGAGAAGAAAAAAAACACACACACACACACACACACACACACACACACACACACACAAGGGAAAGCCACCAAGGCGCTGCATGTGTCTCTCTGTGTGTGTGTGATTGTGATTGTGTGTGTGTGTGTGTGTGTGTGTGTGTGTGTGTGTGTGTGTGTGTGTGTGTGCTTGGAATTTAGACATGCTTGTGTTTTATTTCACTTTGGCTCACAAAGAATGAATTAATCTCTCAATTGTGTCCATATAACAATCACGTGACCCGAGCCTTGTCAGACTACTGATAAAAGAACAACAGAGTCACACATTCCTTTCACACAGCTGCAACACACTCAACTGGAAACAGTCTCGCAGTCACACCCTCTCCTGTAAGCTTTAAAAAAGAAGTTTAAACCGCTGTTTCACGAACGGAGAAAGACGTAGAAGGAGTAGAAGGAAAGGAGGAGGAGGTCAGTGTGGTGATTTCCTTGTCTGGCCTCTGCAGACGTCCTGGTTTGCTTTAAGCCGTGGGAGGCAGCATATTATTCATGTTGACCTCTGAGCTCTAGCACTGATGTCATAGGAACCAAGTTTTCACACTCACACACACACACTCAGACACATAGAGAGGTCCAATCAGCAGTGAGGATCTGCAGGCTGTTATCTATCTACCATCAGCAGGCCTCCTTATCAACCCCAAACATCTTTCAGCGATGGGCGGGGGAGCAGCAGACCTGGCTGGGCTGCCATTATAAACACACCACAACACATTCATCTACCAGCTATGTATTCCACACACTTTTTCAATCTTTCTCTGTCTCTTTCTTCCCCCCCTATCTACCTCCACTCCTCCTCTTCTCCTCCTCTATTATCGCCGCACTTTACCCGCCCCCCCTCCCTGCATCCGCCTGCTCTCCCTCCGCTTTCCTCTTCTTTTAATTATCTCGAGATCCACCCCCAGTCAATCACAAACAAAACCAACGACAACAACGACAACAACGCTGGGAAAAAAAATGGCATGCAACAGCCAGATGTAATTACAATGTGCCCTCCATCCTCCATCTCTCCTTCCATCTGCCCAACCCCTCTCCCTCCCTCTCTCTCTCTCTCTTTGCGATATCAGCAGCAGCAATCGCCGCCAAGTTTTATCGCGTCTCCCATCTCAACCGCCAAAATATAAGCCCAGGGATCCAGCCTCAGTGGGCTGCCTGCCTGCCTGCCTGCCTGCCTGCCTGCCTGCCTGCTATCTCGCCATCAGGGAGAGAAGCCTTATCAGGCTGAAAGATCACCAACCGCTGGGGAGGATGACGCACAAAGAGACACAGACAAATATCTATCTGCTACACAAACACCCGCTTCTCCTCCTCTACTATGGGCCTCCAGAAAACCCTGGACTTAATCCATTGATGTTGGGGGGGGGGGAAACACTGAAAACGATATCCACTCTATGTCTTAATGTAGCGCTCCGTCGGGAGAGGGGTGAGTGGGGACGTGGGGGTGGAGGGCAGCCGTCAATTGTTGCTTTTCTGCTGGTTTTTACAAAAGTTACTTCAGGTCAGGGAATCGTGGGTAAACACTACCAAACTACTACATCCCTACAGCAATATCAGAGTTTGACAATAGTTGTTACTGTACAAGAACTTTGCCTGCATAAAGCTGGTTGTTGTCGTGAAATCGGGGCCTTCTGATGAAAGAAGTCGCTACAATTTCGACCGGACATTTGATTCCAACCTTCAGTTACTCGGTGGTACAGACACGTTTTGGTAAACATCCAGCTCTTATCACTTGTTTACCTTGATTATTACCTCGCCTGAATTGCAGGAAGCACCTGTAGCCTTCACTTTTCCACAACTGTCTGAGTTCAAGTGAGAACGAACGTGCAATTAGTTCCAATTTAATCCAGAGCTAGCCCACATAGCCAGGTCATAAAACACATTGTAAAACAAACATTGTTCTTGTCATTCACAGCCAGCGATAGCAACAGGTGACTTCAGTTTAATGGTAATGATTAATTGTGCTGTTAAGATTGAATCATGCTTCTCACGGCTGCACGGGGTCATTTGAAGTCCGTCAGATGCTCAGGTTCATACGACAGCACTGCTGAGACTTCAGGTGATGTGTGCATCACCTCCTCTGTGAGCCGCTGCTAAGAACATCTCTTCCTGTGCGGGTTTGTATCTTAAATCTTCACTCACAACACAGCCGTGTTAGCCCTTTTCCCATGACTTTTCATGGCTATCCATTCAGCAGAGCTCACTAGTTTCCTCCATTTTGCATAAATTAACGTCTAGTTTAGATCAACAGGGCTGCAGCAGATCAGAGCGACAGTGCTGCTTCATGATTACCACCCACTGGGGTACAACGCACAGCCTGGTTATCAACTTGCTCAAAGCATTCATGTTCTCGTCTTCTGGGCATTATTCAAAACTCCCTCCACCTGCTTCAGGGTAAAATATCTTCCAGGGGATTTTCCAGTACTTTAACTGTGAAGCTGCTGCAGGAAGAGTTTGCATTTAGAGCAGATTACAACCAGAACAGGCTTAATTACAGCTCCAGCACAGAAGAATGAATCAGAAAAGAACAGCTGATTACAAAAACAACAATTATTTGGCTACATCGATGTGTGCTGTGAAGATCTTTCAGACAGGAAGTCAGAGGTGCACTGCCGTGATAATGAAACTCGGCCCAACGACACTGTGACCTGGCTGGAATTTGTCAGCAGCATGCTCAAACCAACATGGCGGACGCACTGCTTTAGTAGTAGTAATAGTAGTAGTGGTGGTGGTAGCACCAGCAGCCCCCACCCCTGTTGAAGCCCCGCACGCCCCAGCCGAACAAAGTCCTTATCACTCCGCACTCTTTCCTATCAAAATGTCTGCCAAATCACAAGAGAGTCACGGGGCTGAGAGCCTGGCTGGCCTCGTCCACAGCCGGCACAGCCGGGGCCTGGTGCACAGGGAAGCATAGTGGACCAGAAGCACTGATAAAGACGGCCATGACACCCCTGAGACGCACACATGTACACACTCTCTCTCTCTCTCTCTCTCTCACTCATACGCGCCAAGCGTAGTCTGGGTTTATCAGCCTCGGGGTCTGGAATACATCTCCAGGCTTTACTGTAGGTGCCTGCTGGGAGTTCACAGCTGATAGGCTTCTCTATGGAAACACATGAAAAAACAGGAAGTGACAGAATATATAGGCTACTTGCAGCGGCACGCCAGAGGACCTCATTGAGAGAAATCCTTAATGGCGGCTCGACGGATATGTTCAATCGTGATAGATGGCGTCAGTGAGTTCAGGGGCAACCTATGGAAGAAACTGAGCAGCTAACAACAACTACACCCTAAGAAAGAACATGCCATCATCTGCAAAGAGCAACAAGAGCATTACGTCTGCTAGTACATGAATGATGTGTGGAAGATATCTAATTACGATTTTTCTGACCAAAATTACAATGTAAGCTGTAAATATTTACTACAGATTAAACTCCTGATGATGTGAAGAGTTTGTACCAAGCAAAAATCACAAATAGAACAAATATTGTTGCATTATCTTTTCTTTCTTTTCTTTTCTTTTTCATTTCAAACCACTCAGACAGAGATAAGTAAACGTATGTACCACTTTAGCCCAAAAACTCATTGAGACATTGCATAACTTCACTCAATAACATCTGATAATCAAGAAGTTTAAAAGTTTCACATTAGCAACAGCTAAACAGTTTCGATGCTTGACGTTGTTTTAAATCAAACTACGTCACATCTGACAACATTTAACACCAACCCGATGACCCACAACGACACTCTAGATAGTCCTGCACAAGCTTAAACGAATAAAAGATATCGTGTGTATGAACGCTGAACACTCAACAACGAACATCTATCTACCACACAAACCAGTATACAGACAGCTTATTAACTCAAAAACAACCAGTTTCGCATTGTAGATTCATCAATTACCTCCTATAGCTTATGAAAGCTTATGAAAGTTATGATTTAAATCCAGTTTTCAAATTGTGATTTTGATATACAAACCTATTTGTATGATAAAAAAAAATTCATTGTTGCACTCCGGTTTGCATGTTGCACTTGTGAGCAACTTTCTTCACAGGAGCTGATCCTCCATGCTCCATTTGACCTTTTGCCCTCAACAACACAAACATTGCTCACATGTGAGGTTTGAGAAATAAGCTGATCATTACATGCGTTTAGCTCAAAATCATAGCTGCAGACAGAATACACCTGCAGTCATCAGAGCCAGGAGACTTAATCGGGTTGTTTTGACTGACTCATTAATATATATATATATATATATATATATGTATAAATAAAACTGTATGATGTGATATGGTGCAGCCTAAACCTCCAAATGTTGCTTTTACACAGCAGATTTCTGGGAACACACTGACACAATCACTGATGACCAGATAAAAAATTATTTGCTCAATGTGATAACTTACCAAACAAACTGTCCTGCTGATGTCATGCTTTTCCATCCAGGCCTCCGAATAAATATACACGCACAAATTATTCCTCTAATCTTTCATGACATTAAATTTAACAGTTCATCAGCTCCCAGTGCAACAGGCCTGTGTTTTTTTTGACCTCACCAGGCCCAATGAGGAGGGGGAAGGAGGGGGTTAACAACGACAACATCATTAATATGCTTTTATATCAACTTTGAACATCAGTCACCAGCGATAAACCTCACACGTTTTATAAACAGGAAGAACTCGTCAAGCACGGAGACCAGCCAAGCGCCAGACCAAGAGAGAGAGAGAGAGAGAGAGAGAGAGAGAGAAGGAGAAAAAAAAGAGGCCTTTCAAGCGGACCCTAAGATGCATTATTGAGTTAAAAGGATAGATGAAAAAAAAAGATCCAATTGTAAGCAGCTATCAGCCGGAGAGATCAGCCAGGCGGCCCTATCTGACGCCCCATCTGTGGAAAAGAGAAGTGAAAAGCCAGAGGGGGGGGAAATGCAACGGCGGGGCCTCGGCGCTGCCTCAGACAGAAAACAAATAAAAAAGATCCAATTTTAATCTTTATCTGGGCTCACATCGGATCGCTGCTTTATCTCTGTTCACATCGGCTTTTTCAGAGAACACTGACGTTTCCACAACAGAATTAAACAGGAAGCCACGGCTACAGTTTGAGCTGCCAATGGACATTCTTTACAGGGTAATAAATGAAAACTTTTTATTTATTTATATATATATATATAAATATATATATAAGTATATATTCTTGCACAGGCTGCCAAAGAGGCGCTTTGATATAATTTGGAAAATATAAAAAAATATATATATATTCAACTTGTACTGTGTGGGTCTGTTTTGTGTGTTTTAAGCGGCATTTACTCATAAAACTGTGTCATAAAACTACTGACATAGGCTTACTTACTTATTAACTTTGTATAGTGAACGCACGGTTCAACAGAAGCACCGCACAAAAACATGCGGCTTCCCATGAGCGCGCGTAGCTCACCGCACACTACTACTACTACAAGTACTACTCACAACAAACAAACAAACAAACAAACAAACTGCAGTAAGTAGTCATGAACTTACGTTTTATCTGCCGAGGTTTGCTCTGCTTTCTCCGGGACATGGTTGACAAGGAGCCCGCTGGGACGGACTGATAAAGCGGTCTGGTTTCTTCTGTCTTCTCCTCCTTCTTCTCCTCCTTCGTCTTCTCTCTCCGTTTATTGCTGCGACGCGTCGCTCCGATCAGCGACCGGAGAAATCCGCATGACCCGCCTGTACTTTGATATCTTCTGCCACGACAGCGTACGGTTGTACGGCTACCTGTAGCTGCGTCCGGTGACTTGTCACTGCCCTCCTTTCTCTTCTTCCCAAACGTGCCTTTCTCACCTCCACCTCCACCTCTCCACCTCTCCGTTTTCCTGCTTTAACGTTTATTCCTCCGCTGGGCGCGCCTCCGCCACAGCCGCTTACGCGTGAGTGTGTGTGTCAAACGAGCACAGTCGGTCGCGTCCTGAAGAAATATTTAAATGCTGTTAAATAATAACAGTTACATGGAGGTCGGCTGCTATTGTTTCTCTGTCAAGTTTCCTCTGGCCGGTCCGCCCCCTCGTCCGCTCGCGCTGTGTCTGAACCGGTGGAGACACTTTCAATGGAGCTCGAGCGCTACTCTGCTTACTACTGAGGGAGAGAGCGCGCCTCCGGAACGCCCCTTACGTCCGACGCAAGGCGCCGCACTCGTCTCCCATTGGTTGACACTTCCCATCCCATGTGAAGCCAAATAAAATAACAGAATATAAAATACAGTAAATATTCATTCAAATATTCAAGTTTTAGTTTTATTATTGTTAGAATAATTCAATAAGGACACTTTGATGTGTCAGATTAGCTCGAGATATTATTGTTTTATGCTTTTTCTTTAGAAAACATACAAATCATATTACTGTTGTTCATGAAAAGAACTCATATTTCCAATGTTGTTGTTAACTTTTTCATGTTTTATATGGAGGCTCAGGAACTTCTGAGGTTCTTGGCACTCGTGAAACTCTCAAAAGATTTGAACTTTGTCCAAATTGTGATTTTATTGTAATTTCCTTAGCAGTGTGTCACCCTAACATTTAACTGTAAATATTCATTGTCAAATAAGTTTGACAAGTTTAAGTTTTATTATTTAGTTATAGTAATTCAATAAGGACACTTTGATGTGTCAGATTAGCTCGTGATATTATTGTTTTATGCCTTTTCTTTAGAAAACATAAAAAACTGTTTGAAAACTTCCAATGTTGTCATAAACTTTTTCATGTTTTATAGTCTTTTAATTGGAGGCTAAGAAACCTCTGAAGTCCCTCGCAACTCTCAAAAGATTTTAACTTTGTCCAAATTATGATTTTATTGTAACTTATTTGATATCAAGTTAGTTAGGGTTAGGCACAGAAGTGCAGTGCGTCACCCTAACTAACGTGATATCTGTAAATATTCATTGTCAATTATTTTTGTTATAATAATTCAATAAGGACACTTTGATGTGTCAGATTAGCTTGTAATATTATTGGTTTATGCCTTTTCTTTAAAAAAACATATTACTGCCTCATATTTCCAATGTTGTCATAAACTTATTCATGTTTTATAGTCTTCTAATTGAGGCTAAGGAACTTCTGAAGTTCTTCGTTCTCTCACAAGATTTGAACTTTGTCCAAATTATGATTTTCCTGAATTTCTTGAGCAGTGTGTCACTCAGACTTACTGGACATCATATATAATTTTAAATTTGTATTCATGAAGCGTGTAATACATGGTATTGTTGAAAGCTTTCATTGTACTGTATTTTGATTCTTGTTTAAACGTGATACAGACATGAGATTAGCCAGGATTTCCTTTCAGGCTGACGGCAGACTGCTTTGGTTTCCTGCATGGATGACTCAGATTGAAGTTATCGCATTACAAAGGCACATACAAAGTACAATAACAGTATTAGACTATGATTTATATCTAGTGTTTAGGCACACACGTGTGAATGGATTTGTGTAACGCCAATATTTTATTGAACTTTCAGTCACTAACATCAACACCAGACTATGAACAGCAGGTGAGGGTGAGTGATGAGTGTTCCCACTGTTTCACCTGATGCTCTGTTATGATATTAATTAAGCTTTTTGATGTATTTATTTTACATAGCAAGGACATCACACATTAATTGGGACAGGTATATTTAGCACTTATTAATGAATGAAAGGTTTGAACATTAATCTCCAAAATCCATAAGATGATGAAGTTTAGTTTAAGGTTTGCATACCACCATCACTTACTGAAATAACAGACTAGACAGCATCAGTCAGTGAACCTTAATTCAGGTAACCCCCAGTCATGCCATAAAGTTTGGGATTTGAACCAGCAACCCTTGAGTCACACACTTGTTTTTCCAAATATGTTAACTGTTAACGTGAACATGGAGAGGAGCTGGAGTTGGCTTCTTACCAGCTAAGTTCACTGCTGCCACCTCGTGGCCACCTTCCAAATCACGAGAGTACCCCAGACGGAGCTAAGAGCTCAAAAGCATGTCACATGGCTGATACTCGGAGCATGGATGCTTGTCATACTGGCAGGATTGGGATAACACTTATGAATATGAAAGGAGATTGATCTTATGAAGCTATCCTTATGTGTTTAGCATACACACCGATGCACATACAGAGTAAAACCCAAAGTGTTTGTCACCTCAAGCCTTCAGAGCCACACTACAGTATCCCCTCTGATTGTAGTACATCTATTTTCTGTCCAACAGTGGGAAGTACTTTGGATGTTTGTGTGGCTTACTGGAAATTTCGGACATTAATCTTCCAGACTGTTTTTATAGCCATGACATAATTTCCTTATTTCAGTTAGGCTCATTTGTGATATTAGTCATGTATTTTTGTTTTAAGCTGTAAGTTCATGGTGACAAACAGCGGTCAGATGTTTTATCAGTGTGACTATCTTGTCATGCTGATAAAACGCAGTCTGATAATATGATAGACCACAAAGCAACATAACATTGTTTGTAAGAAGAATAGTCATCGACTACATACCCCTGCTAAGAATGGCAGATATGAAAAACAAAATGATCTCACTCACTTCTCTCTGCTTTTCAAGGCCATCAAATCCTTCATTTTGAGAACACCCACTTTTGTGGTTGCATGCCAAGTGATGAACAAGTGTTTGAGAAATAAATGTTTTGTATCTGAAAATCCTGTAAACATCATTGTCATGAGTCATGTAATTCGTTCAGAATCTTATATTAGATTATCTGTTGTCTGTTGTTATTGTTGCACTGACTGTGTATTTATTGGAGCAGGGGCAACACTATAAAACTGCTTTTTGTTTGGCTTTATACAGCAGTAGTCTTGGAGCATCTCCTCTGTTGGACTGGGGTTGGAAACTGCAGGACAGACTCACAGTGACTCCCAGGAGACTGCAAAACTCCTTCCGGAAATGAGAGGTGAAATGGGTCCCCCAATCTGAGACAATATCTCTGGGGAAGTCGTACAAGCAGAGAACATGGTTCAGCATAAGTGGTTTTCTTGGCAGGAGGCAATTTAGGCAGACGACTAAAGTAGGAAGATTTGGAGTAAGGACTGGGCTGGCACAAAGACGACAGGCAGTAGGTGCAGGATGGTCAGAGTGAGAATGCATTACCTTGTTCTCAGTGTGCCAGGAGACAGCACCCGCGACAGAACCAGGAGGTAGAATTTCCATCACGTTGAGGGGAGGGAGGGGAGACTGCAATTGGTGGGACAGGGCATCAGGCTTAAGAATCTTGGACATGATTGGAGAGAGAAAAAAAGTTGTGCCTATTAAAGAAAAGCACCCACCTGGCTTTGCAGGAGTTCAGCCATTTGGCAGAGTGGATTCACTCCAGGTTCTTGTGGTTGGTCCATTCCACAAATGGCTGTTCCGCTCCCTCCAACCAAAGCCACAATGGCCAGCCTGGCCGTACTCCTGTTCTTCAGGAGGCTGTTCTTCAAGAGGAGAAGCTAATGGACAACTGGGCTGGTGCAGCGGACCTCAGAGATTGGGTGGAGATGGGCATCAATGCAAATAGTCAGGGAGATTAGGGAAGGTATTACCTGTTCATGGCAAGAAGAGATTTCTTAAAGATGCCACACAATAAGGGTGAGTTGGTATTTGTGACGATAGATGGCACTGGCTTGTAAAGACAAGCTAACCTTCATCCCTAACCCAAAATAAGGAATCAGAAAAGAAGCATTGAGAAGGCAAGCAATTAACTTTTGACAAGTTAAGCTGAAGAAAAAGTTTATTATAATTTATTTCAATCATTAACAATGATAGGGGAAGAAAGTATTTAAAAGGATGTAAGTTGAATTTTAGTGAAATAATGGTCAGTACAAACTATCGTCTATTTATTTCCCAACATAAATCATATTAATTCAACTCCCCTGGTAATCCATGCCCTAACTGCCACCTGCAGAGGCTCTATGCCCCACCAGGGGGCCCACTGCATGAGACTGCATGAAAAATATGAATCATGCACTTTAGCTACTGTCATATTTCTAACTGACTATTTAAATACAACTAAAAATACAGGATCAAATTGGTATTCCCTGTTACAAGGCAGACGTTTTTGTGTACTTAGTTGTGATAGTTACAATAAAGTGGTCAGTGGCAAAATACTTCAAACACTTCATACAATGACAGTGACTACCTGAAATGTATTAGGCAATGATTATATTAGGATTAGAAGTATTATTTTTTTTTTAATTGTTCGGTATTATATTTTTTCAGCTCTTAATACTTCTTTAGCTGCTTCTTCTTACAAATACAAGCCAGTTTTAAATGTTACTTTTAATTAGGCCACGGGAAAATAGCGTTACATAATTGTTTCTGGCCCCATTACGATTCTTTCTCACCATTTTCATCCAAACGGGGGAAACAGCGCCTTCAAAATCCTGCTTGTGGCCAAAAATATATCACATCTGTGGTCATAGAGAATGAATGGGGTCAAGCTCTACTAATCTCGGTCACAGAACATGTGTTGGTTGTGCACAAGAGATGATGTTTCTACACTATTGTCCTCTGTCATATAAGCAGGTAGGTTGCAGTTTGTCGCTCTAAAGAGTGTGCTAATATTTGAACATGAAGTTGAAGCATTTCATATTGTTTATTTAAGATAACAGGCCGGCCTGTATGAACATGTTTTTGTTTCTATATTCTGTGTTTTTGTAACTTTAACTTTAAGTTTCTGTTGATGCATTTATTTTTGTTTTACATGCATTTAAACGCACAGTCTCTGTCTCACTGTAGTGCACAAGTATAGATTTTCAAAACTGTAAACAAACTGTAATCCAAAAATCAACAGAGGATTTGCCTCTTGACAGAGCACGTATTGATTGTCCACAGGAGCTGATAGAAAGGCAAATAATAACTCGAATAACCACTCATTACAAATCGAGGTATGCAGAAGAGCATCTCTGAACGCACAGCATGTCAACCCTTGACCACTCCGGGTGCCATTCCTGTCAGCTAAGAACAGGAACCAGATCTCAGTCCAATTACAACCATTGGAATGTGGTGGAACGGGAGATTCATATCGTGGATGTGTATCTGACAAATGTGCAACGACTGCCTGACTCCATCATGTCAATGTGGCCCAAAATCTGAGAGGAATGTTCCCAGCACCTTGTAGGAATTATGCCATGAAGGATCAAGGCAGGGGTTTCAACCTGGTACAAGCATGGCGTACCTAATAAAGGGGCCTGTGGGGCCATGAGGGGCCATGAGTCAGCAAGTAAGGGTTACAAACCGCTAACAACAACAACAATATCTTTGCCAGTGGTATTTTTGCTGAACACTGACTCCTGTTGCACAGAAAACTAACCATAAAATCTGTGTATACCCTGCAGTAGCACATCAGCACAGTGTGAACAGCTAATTTCCTGCAGTCAGTTTCCAGTCCAGTAAATAAACAGGATTTGTTCTAAACTTGTAATACTCTTAAATCCAATCTTACACAGCCCCTCTCAGAAGCTAGAGAACATTGTTTATTTAGTGTAAGTATACAAAGTATTATAGAAATTATGTTTTGCAGCGTTGAGCTGTAGAGGCCAAAGAGCAGGATTTTGTCATTTCTGACTCAGCGGTCAGAGTTCTGCTTGTGGAGGTTAAATCAATGAAGGTTATACTATTCATGCTGAGCTGTGGTTGTGAAATAATGAGCTTGTTTGTGATGTGTGTAGAAGGGGAGGTACTAGAGGGCCAGTACAGGGACAGAGGGCTATTTCTCTGACAGTACACTGTAATTCTCTCTGTTTTCTTCGAACCCAGTCAGGATGAGAACAACGCTGTTCATTGTTTATCTCCTTCCTGCGCTGACAGTGATCGCACAGGCAAGCCCAGGTAAGAAGAACATTTTATTTCACCTCATATTAAAGCAGGACTTTTTATTTTTCCAAAACCGTAATTGCCCAATCAAAACAAATAAATTGTGATGAATCATAACCGTGCAGACATTTTACGAACAGTCAACTTATAGCGGGTCAACTTTTCAGGAACTGTCAATAACAGCCTTGTTTGTTTTTTAAGGATTTTTTGAGAGGGTTTGGAACAATAAGAGGATTAAGGAATTTTCCAAATGGCCAAGTAATCCTTGGATTGATATTACAGTTTTGTTTTAAGCTTAAATTCAACAAATGTGTCTTTGTATATGTTAGCCTACTTTACATTACTGTTGTCCTTTCTCTGAGTGTGCTGTAATGAATTTCTAAAGCCATTTGTCATGTTTTGTGGTAAATCTTTGGATTCATGACACAATGTTAAGGGGCAAGAAAGATAAAAAACAAATGGTGAAAAGCAGGCTGCATCGAATGAAGAAATATCAACAGCAATACAAAAGGAATATACTGTAGGACTATAAATTGATCACCACTGATCAGAGCTTTGAATAAAGGAAATGGGATTACAGCTTTAGCACACTCGGCGCTCTGTGTCTGTCATAATTATAGAGATCAGTCTGTGCAAATAAACAATGACAAATGGCTGAAGGTCACATGTGGGGTTCCACAAGGTTCAATACTCAGCCCAGAGTTGTTTTTATTGTACATTAATGAGATTTGCAGTTTCTTCTGATGATAGATAATACAAATATATTTTGTCCTGGTAAAGATTTGAAGAATTTTCCAGATATAGTGGGAACCAAAATTGAAAAATAACATTCACACACACAAAATACTTTGAGATCAGTTTGTAGTTGGTCTGGGTCTTTTCATGAAATGTATTTTCAGTGTATAAATGCAAAGGGATCTGTACATAACAAATAAATAATAATAAAGGGTAAGTGTGATAAGCAAATGCTTGAGTTTTCACCTTTTCAGTTAGTATCATTGCTTTGATTTTGTTTATATGTGTATTTGAGTTGTGTCATTTGAAATGACCCAACTACATTAAAATTTAATAAGATGACCCATAATGTATATTTCTAGGGTGAACACACACAAAACAACTGTAGTCCCAGTCCAGGTAGCACGGAATGAGCTAACTAGCTTAGCACTTTATTTATTTTAGCAGCAAGGAAAGCTTTTTGTCCAACAGGAGTTGATGTGGAGCAGCCAGAGGACATCAGAAGGAAAACCGGAAAACATTTTCTCCATATAATATGATCCAGTTTCACCCAAACCAGTGAAATACTTGACTTAAAGTAGATGTACGGGGAGCAGAGTGGGAATGGTAGAGGGACCATTCACCTGATTACAAGTCGATGTAGCATCAACATGATGAAGCTGCTATTTTTAAGATTACACAATGGAGTTTTAATTTTAATCTTGGAAAAACACTGGTATGGTCCTTGAACACACAAAACTCTCTCTCTCATATCTTCAGCAGGGAGCAACGACCTTGTGGTCTCTCTGAAAAATGGCAGAATCAGAGGGGAATATGTGACGGTGAAAGGCACAGAGAAGAGGGTGAAGCAATACCTGGGAATCCCCTTTGCCCGACCCCCCTTGGGGCCCCTCCGTTTCGCTGCTCCTCAGGATGCAGAGCCCTGGGACGGGGAAAGAGATGGCACACATCAGCCCCTCATGTAAGACTGGGTGACCTCTGAATAACTAAAGGGGCACAGAACATGGCACACACTTACTCGTCATCTCTCTCTCTTTCTATCTCAGGTGTATCCAGGATCCGCAAATAGCTGTGAATGTTTCCAAGACCATGTCAATGCAATACACCCCACCAGACATTTCAGAAGACTGTCTGTATCTGAACGTATACGTTCCTCCTGAGGCAACAAGTGGGGACAAACTGGCGGTGGGTTAAAGAGATATTGGTGTGGACGAAATAAAAGAAACTCCTAACAGTGTAGATGCAATCCAGTCTTGCTATAAACACGGGTTTTGTGTAGAGAGACACGAGCTTATGATGTTGTTGCATTGGACTGAATTCTTATCTAAGGTGTTCATGTTGTTTTGTCCACCCCCTGAAGCATAGAACTGTTCATTGTGTGTTAGCTGCTCATTAACTTAGTTCAAACAGAGCTTCAGTGCGTGTTTGATTTTTACCATTCAAGTGTCTTCATGGCAACAGTGTTGGTTAGTTTGGTTAGCTTGGCTCTGCTCAAATTAACATTTATCTACTAAGACTGGTGATTCTGCTCACTACTGTTTAGTATTTTGTTGCATTTGCATGTGAGCATGACATAAAAAGCTAAGCACAGTGATCATGACAAGCTGCTCAACTGCTTTCAGCTCCAACATCAATTAGAATTTAGACAGTTTTCAGTCCTGACATATAGTGACACTTCAATAACTTTCAATGCTCTTGTTCTATAACCAGCAGTTCAGTTGCTTTAATCTTTTACTCTCCAGCTTATGGATTGAAATCAACGATTACACTTCATCTGACATTTCTTGGGCTTACATGTCAGCAGCTTACAGTGCTCACCACAAGATGCCACTAAATCCTACACACTGGACCTTTAAGTGACTGTGAACAGTACTGTTTTGTAGTTCTGTAAGTTTAAGAGGTCAGTTGTGAAGGCTCCCGTGTTGTGCTCTGTGTCAGGTGATCGTGTGGATCCATGGAGGAGGTCTGTCAATGGGTGCAGCTTCTCAGTATGATGGCGCTTCATTAGCTGCCTATGAAAACATAGTGATGGTTATCATTCAGTATCGCCTCGGCATTCTGGGGTTCCTGAGGTAAGGCATTGTGTTACTCATCATATTTCTGTCTCATGTTTGAAATCCAGTTTCATAGTTAAATGATTCTCTAAGGATCAAAAGAAAGTGTGTTGACTCTTCCTGTTTCATAGCACTGGAGACGAACACGCTCAGGGCAACTGGGGTTTGTTGGATCAGGTGGCTGCCCTGAGATGGGTGCAGGAAAATATTGAGGCCTTCGGTGGCGATCCACAAACTGTCACAGTTGCTGGAGAATCTGCAGGAGGCATCAGTGCGTCTATACTGGTAAGAAAACCTAATAAAAACATGTTAACCCAACCAGCATGTCTTGATAGTAAGTTAGCTGATAGATAGTAAATTACACGATTTAAATGATTTTCAATATGTTTAATGGACCCAAAGTGCTAATAATGTCTGTTATGTTTGAGTGCATCTTTCATGTCTATTTGTCGGGTCATTGCACATGTATCTTTCTTTATGAACAGACTCTGTCTCCACAAGCAAAAGGACTGTTTCACAGGGCAATTTTTCAAAGTGGAGTAGCAACACTTGGGACTTACACTACAAGCCATCCTTTGGGTTATGCCAAGGTACTGTAATATGTAAACTGAGTCATGTTCATATTCACCTGATGGTTTAAGTCCAATATTTGCTCTCCTTTTAGCTGTTCGTCCAGCAACTCCTCAGAAAAATATGTCTCTTTATCTGCTAAATGCTCCACTGTGTTCACTGGCTAACTGCTAAATATATCTGTGTGCTGAGTGCCAGAAAACCAAAATAATGATGAAAATAATGAAAATCTCCATGGAGCTGAAGGGAACTATAGAGTTGGGTGGTGGTTCTCTGTGTACATCTGAGTACTTTGATCGACTGTTATCATAAACACTTTAAAGGGATCTGTTTCACATGTGCATCTTAACCCATGAATGCATTTTCTTGTGTCAGCCTAATGTGGGAACAGCAGCCTGCCCAAATCAGGAGGCGGTGTGACGTTTCTGTCAACATTGCTGAGTAAAACACACAAAAAATCATGCCTTTATTTCATATAATGGTTTCACTTGGGGCTGTAAGAAATTTCAGAAATATTTGCTCATCAACGATGCAGCAAACCACTGTAGATGTTGGATGTTGTGGCTCTCATTACAGTGGGGAAAAAGAACATTTTTGCTTTTTTGGAAGTAGTGAGTGACAGCAAAGGTTGGGCAATAGAAGGGATGCATGCAAGCAAGCAAGCAGCAAGGGGAACCTGAGCCACTAAGGATTCAGTATTCTTCTGTGGTACCTCTACCAGAGTGATAAAAGAATTTCACTGTTACTAGAGAACTATTGTATCAGGGTACATTTATGTATGTATTAATGATTTGAAATCATCTCTTCCTTCCTACCTAGATTGTTGCCAACATTACTGGATGTGACCGCAGTAGCACAGAGGAACTGATCCAATGTATGAAGGGAAAAAGTAAAGATGAGCTAGTTGATGCGACTAAAAAGGTACAATACGATTTTGTTAACTGTGTGCTTGCCTCTGTTTTATTCTATCTTGCACCTCCTGGATCCTTCTGTCTTTACAGTGTAGTTCAAATTAAACTAAGTTGAGAAATCTTTGTGTGTTTCCCGGTGGAAGAACACTGAATTAACCAAGCCTAATCCAGACAACAACTCTAAAGTTATTCAACCTAATTATGTAAAGAAACCTGCTGTAAATATTCAGCATAGTCAAGCATATTATCAGGGTCCAATTCCCCAATATGAATTCCAAGTGTCATGTCTGACTTTAGCCACAAGATGGCAGCCTGTGAACATTCCTGGCTGGTAACCACCCATTGAAAGTTCTGTCTTGTGTTTAGATGAAAATTTACCTGGGAGCCGTGGTGGATGGGGTGTTTCTATCCGACACAGCAGAGGAACTTCTCAAGAGGAAAGAAGTGCTGAAGGTTCCTGTGATGATGGGAATAACCAACCATGAGTTTGGATGGATCCTACCTCAGGTCGCACAGTTCTCAATGCTTTCACTCCTCATGTTCAGATGTAATATCCTCTGTGGTCACATCATAATCTACAGATCACTCTTTACTGAAAGGAACTGAGGTGGTTTTCTTCATCTCCAAGGATTTGTAATAACTTGAAAGCATTGTCTCATGTTGATCACAGAGCTTTGCCCCTCCTGGCTGGGAGCAGGGGATGAACAGAGAGTCTGTGCTGGCAGTGGTGAACATGTTCAATCCTACAGGGGTGAGCTCCATGACAGCTTGTTGCTGCTTGTTGACGATTGACAATGATTAATTGATTGTACTATATGAATCTTTTCATTTAAGACCTAATTGTTCTATCAATAACAACAATATCATTAAATTTTCATCACTCATGTAGCAATTTGAGGCAGCAAGTTGCACACAAACAAGTCATTCAGACACTTAAAAACATACATGAATCTGTCAACAAAGACATTTATTCACATTCAAAGTTCTGGACAGTTTTACCATTTACACCATGTGAATGCATCAAAGACCGTTTGATACCGTTTGGGGAATGGGTCAGACCTATTTTGCAGCTGCACACACATATATGTGGTCAGTGATCAGGTCATGAAATCACCCTTCCTGTCAATGGGCACTACCTCAGAGGGAAATCTGATGGACCAACCCACCTCCCTGTTCCAGGCCTCCTTAGTCAACGGCCTCATCGCAGACGAGTACCTGAAAGACGCTAAGACCCCGGAGGAGATCAGGGACGCATTCACTGAAATCATAGGAGACCTTCTGATGACGCTGCCTGTCGTCAAGGTGGCCGGATACCACTCAGGTTAGAAAGGGCAAGGCACAGAAAGCATCCTGAAAGCACTGTGGATTGTTTGTGGTATGTACAGAGGACTAATGGACCTGCGTAGGAGGACATTCTGTCTACAGTGACGCAATTTACTGGTACAGATTATAGATAACTTGGTGCTACAGGATGTGTGTGTCACCTTTCCTCTCCTTGCTGTATTTAGATGCAGGTGTTCCTGTTTACATGTATGAGTTTGTACATCGTGCCGAGATACACAAACACACCAGACCCAGCTTTGTGAAGGCGGATCATGCAGATGATGTTGGCTTCATGTTTGGTGGATGTTTCTGGAATGGACATATAAAAATCATAGGTATGTGTGTAATATGTTATCTATAATATATCTACCATATATATGTATTTATAGATCAGATAGGCTCTCTCGCTCTGGTCTTTTCTCATTACATACTTGTGAAAGCAAAGTAAGTATCAGCTGAATATCTAGCATGTTCTGAGACTTGGTGGAATAAATTAATGGATGTATATGTGTTAGACCCTGTGGATCAGATCATGGTTAATGGATATCAGTATTTCATTCTCCTCCTGTCACATCTTTAGGCAACATTACGAAGGAGGACGAAAAACTTTGTAGGACCATGATGACATACTGGGCCAATTTTGCTCGTACTGGGTGAGTAAGCACGGAGAACAGCAGCAGCATCAAAGCTGCACTAATCGATATTTTTTTATATTAACCCTCTGGCGTCTGAGCAAGTGCCCACGATTGCGAAAGCAATTGATAGGGCCATTGATAGGACCCCAGAGGGGTAACAACAGAAGACCAAAAGGGGTCTCTTAAACGGACAGTCCACCTGACCTGTAGTTCCCTTCAACTCTATGGAGCTTTTAATGTCTTTCAGCTCATTGTTTTGGTTTTATGGTTACAATTCAACTGTCTTTATTCCATCTCATCGCTTTAATCATTAGCATCCCAATGAATGTAGCTCTGTGTGGGCTGGATGTGTAAACAGACAACTGTTTGCCAAAGCAACTTTACGACATCATATATCAGCGCTGTGTTTCCAGATTGTTCTGCTGCCAAAAGGGCCAAAAAGTCAAAGACTGCAACTTTAATTACAAGAAAAATCCTAAGCAGAGTGGTAGACTGGTTGGAGAAGCTGCTAGATTGAAAGATGATACTGCCTAGCACAGAAACCAGTTCAAGGTCAGGCTGTGAAAACACTTCACTGTAATACAGCAACACTTAGCAACAAGGTGCAGTTGCTTTAGACAAAATCGAGTATAAAGTATAATATTTCTTTGCTGTATAGACTGCTTTACATGGCTGGCTTCATGTTTGAATATCTCCTCAGCTCTCCCAACAGCCCTGATCTGGTCAACTGGCCTCAGTATGACAAGCAGGGCCAGGAGTACATGGAGTTGGGTCTGACGCAGACAGTGAAGCAGAAACTGAAGAAGGACCGGGTCCATTTTGCGACTGTTGTACTCCCTCAGAAGCTGGAACAGTTTGCTGCAGCAGCAGCAGCAGCCAGATCTGGAAACTGATCTCTGCAAGCTGTCATATTGTTTGTACTGGTCCCAAGTTTTTTAGAGTTTTTTTTTTTTTTTTTTATGTCTCCTTGGCAAAACTAAGTGGTACAATGTTAATTACTGCCTGGAGACCTTTATCTCTGTTTTAGGATGGATTCACTGTGCTTCCTTTCAAAGTCATTGTAATTCAATGTGTGTACTTTGTAACATAGTTATAATTAAAGGAAATCCTTTCACTGCACAGAGAGGAAGTGCATCTCTTGTTAAAATAGGATGGTCTTTGAGAACACACAGAAATCATGTATGTGTGTGTGTGTGTGAATGAGTGACATTTCCCATACATTTGTGAATTAAACTGATTTCACATATCTATCAGAATCAGATTTATTGCCAAGTAGGTTTTCACATACCAGAATTTTGTCTTGCTGTGCATAACAAACATTAAGTGAAAATATAAGGAAGTATTAAAAAAATATAAACAATATAAATATATATACAATATGTTTTAAAATGAAAAGATCTGTGCAGTTTGTGCAGAAATATACAAAATATTCACAAGGCAATGTGCAAAATTCACAGAGGTATGCAGAATATTTAAAATGTGCAAGATTGTTTGTGGCTGTAGTCCAAATTAAAATCTAAATATATATTTTGAAATATTCAAAAGATGTGCAAACTGCCTTGTTAAAATGAATCATGTACTTATGTAGTAATACATTATTATTATTATTATTATTATTATTATTATTATTATTATTATTATTATTATTATTATTGTTGCCATATGTGGGCTTGCCCCACATCCAGTTAATGTAGACGAGTGCTAAGAACATTTGCGACCAGAGCTCTAAAAACAAAATATTTATTCTGCAACAGAACAACGTTGAGCAACTTTGTCTTTCGGAGAATATTAGACAAAAACATCAACAAATCTAAACTAATATCAGCTTACTCAGAGTTTTGTTTGTGTAATGCAATATTCCAGCCTTTTAGGATGAAACATCTTCATAAATACTTTTTCAGAATCAGAATCACTTTAATTCCACTTCCACACTTTGCTCTCTTAGTACAAACATCAAACATGTATAGACATAGGTACAGTTGAAAAACAGAACAGAGGACTTGACAGGTAAACGTAGCCATAAACATAAACAGGTACAAGAACAAAATGTATATATAAAAATGTTTATATATATATATATATATATATATGTGTGTGTGTGTGTGTGTGTATATATATATATATATATATATATATATATATATATATATATCTGTATGTATAGACAAGGATAAAAAAAATGAATGGGAATGTGCAATGAAATGGTGCAATGGAGCACTTGTGAAAAATGTTCATTGAATGTACTGAGCTGAAGTTTATCATTTATATTTATATATTTTTTAATAATATATTAAGTTAATTGTTATTCAATGTATAAATCTAGTCACCGTGCTTTTATTGTGTAGGACACATCCGGTAATATCCGCGCTGACTTGACGTAGCAGCGGCCCGGCTGCTCGGTTGGCGCTCATTGGCTGTGCTCCCCTGTCGACGTCATTGGGTTCCCCCCTCGTCGTGTTCGCGTTCTCTGTTCGCGCCTGCGCACTTTCTTCCTCCCAGCTCCTCAGACTCGAGCAAAAAGCTACGACGCACAAACAGTAGTGAGGAGAAACCCATTTCTGCAGCCAGCACGGGACGTTTCACGTAAGTACAGCTGCCACTTGTGTTGTTCTGTCATGAAATATTAATTTACATATTCGTGACTTAATCTTCTACGACTTGTAAACGCCATTTTGCTGTTGTATTTCTGTTTATTTACATGTTTCCAGGGTTAATTCTCCTCTTCTCGTCATATTTTGGCCTCAATCGCTTAATTCCAGTTGTTTTGATGCGTGCTTGGCTTCACGTGCAGAGAGGGGTGTCCCCCGTTTGTGTGTGGGGGGAAAATTACAGCGATTTAAACGTTTACAGGAAACGTCAGCGTTTTCTTTGCTTGTGTTTATTCAGCGCTGCTTCCTATCTCAGCTGTCAAGTGCAGTCCAGTCCAGCAACTTGAACTCACAGGTCAGCATTAGTGTCAGATATGAAGATATGTTCTGCACCATGAGGAGTGCGCGCACCTGTTTCATTCATATGTTGTCAACTCTCAGTGTTTTTAATTCATTCACGACGCACTCTCTGCGCAGAGAGCGTCAACCAAACCTCATGTAGGAAGGTTGCAAAACAAGGTGACTTTGCTTGTTGACGTAGAAAAATATCTTATTTAACAGGCAACTGCACTTTTTATTACTTATATATATTCACAGTTATATTCGGCGTGTGCACCATCCTCTGAGCTCACCGTGTTTTATAGGAAATTGCAACTTTTGTGATTCGTGCACAAGCTGCGTCTAACAAAAATAGTGCTGGTTTGGAGCGACTTGTGCCAAATAATAATAACATTATAGAGCAGAAGTGCTGCTTTTATTGTACTGCTACATGTCCCGTATTAAAGACTAGCTCCTCTTGATTTGCCTCGACTATCATGTTGGGATTTATCACAAGTGCACGCTTGTTTATCGGCAGTCGATTATAAAATTGGCAGATTTTTTTAACGGAGTCTGGCGTGACGGAGGGCGCACAAACAGATAGCAGACATAGCGCCCAAATAAAGCAGTATATAATCATGACTACAGACAGAGAACAAAGCACACACAGGAGTCTGATCTGTATTAAATATGTACATTAAAAAAAAATGTTAATGATTTCTAGAATATTTAAAAATCTCCACATCACACTTTTAAATCTACAAAGCCTCTATGACCTCTCTTTCACCTTTCTATGTGCTTGTATTGAGTATCAGTCTCTTTAGTGTATTAAAACCAAACCATATATACACACATACACTCACCGGCCACTTTATTAGGTACACCTGTCCAACTGCTCGTTAACGCAAATTTCTAATCAGCCAATCACATGGCAGCAACTCAATGCATTTAGGCATGTAGACATGGTCAGGATGATCTGCTGCAGTTCAAACCGAGCATCAGAATGGGGAAGAAAGGTGATTTAAGTGACTTTGAACGTGGCATGGTTGTTGGTGCCAGACGGGCTGGTCTGAGTATTTCAGAGACTGCTGATCTACTGGGATTTTCATGCACAACCATCTCTAGGGTTTACAGAGAATGGTCCGAAAAAGAGAAAATATCCAGTGAGCAGCAGTTCTGTGGGCGCAAATGCCTTGTTGATGCTAGAGGTCAGAGGAGAATGGCCAGACTGGTTCGAGCTGATAGAAAGGCAACTGTAACTCAAATAACCACTCGTTACAACCGAGGTATGCAGAAGAGCATCTCTGAATGCACAACACGTCGAACCTTGAGGTGGATGGGCTACAGCAGCAGAAGACCACACCGGGTGCCACTCCTGTCAGCTAAGAACAGGAAACTGAGGCTACAATTCGCACAGGCTCACCAAAATTGGACAATAGAAGATTGGAAAAACGTTGCCTGGTCTGATGAGTCTCGATTTCTGCTGCGACATTCGGATGGTAGGGTCAGAATTTGGCGTCAACAACATGAAAGCATGGATCCATCCTGCCTTGTATCAACGGTTCAGGCTGGTGGTGGTGGTGTAATGGTGTGGGGGATATTTTCCTGGCACACTTTGGGCCCATTAGTACCAATTGAGCATCGTGTCAAAGCCACAGCCTACCTGAGTATTGTTGCTGACCATGTCCATCCCTTTATGACCACAGTGTACCCATCTTCTGATGGCTACTTCCAGCAGGATAACGCGCCATGTCATAAAGCGCGAATCATCTCAGACTGGTTTCTTGAACATGACAATGAGTTCACTGTACTCAAATGGCCTCCACAGTCACCAGATCTCAATCCAATAGAGCACCTTTGGGATGTGGTGGAACGGGAGATTCGCATCATGGATGTGCAGCCGACAAATCTGCAGCAACTGCGTGATGCTATCATGTCAATATGGACCAAACTCTCTGAGGAATGTTTCCAGTACCTTGTTGAATCTGTGCGGCAAAAGGGGGTCCAACCCGGTACTAGCAAGGTGTACCTATATAAAGTGGCCGGTGAGTGTATATATATATATATATATATATATATAAATTTGGATATTTTTACAGTTTCATGGTAGATTCAGAGGATAAGGTGCACCATACTTCATGGATACATTGCTTTCATGTTGATGGGGTTAATTTCTACTGTTTTTCTCGTCCTTTGAACACGATGCAGTGTTGCTGGTGTGTCTTGAGCCTTAGATTTACCTCGTTCCATTGCGTAGCCGTTTGCCAGTAAAGGAAAGACCATCCTGAAAAAATAACCAACGCTCCAGCTGCAGATGAGAAAACAGTACTTGGTGTTATCTGTAAGTGCACATGGAGGAGAACTTCCTCCCATGTTTTAGAGCATCCATCACTCATTTCACGATGAGTCTGTAGTGTTTGGTTGCTTTGTTGTGCATGTCTGTTTGTGTCTTTTGTTTTGTCTCCCACTCGTGTCTTGAAAGATGGAGACATTCTGCTATGTTACATGTTCGTTGTGAAGGGAAAGCAACGACAGAGGGACATGAGGGGGTGTCAAGACGTGGTAATGGTATTGAACAGATCGTTCAGGTGTCCTCTGTGACCTCTCTTTCACCTTTCTGTGTGCTGGTATTGAGTATCAGAGTCTTTAGTGCATTAAAACCGAACCGTATATGCATCTATATACACATATTTTTAGAGTTTCATGGTAGATTTAGTGGATAAGGTGCACCATACTCCATTGGTACACAGCTTTCATGTTGTCACGATGGTGATGAGGTGAATTTCTACATTTTTTCCATCCTTTGAGCACACATGTATTGGTGTTGTTGTGTTTTGGATTCTGGTGAGCAGATAGCTGTAAGTGCAGCCCTCTCAGCTGTAACACTGGCTAACCTCAGCTGAGATTCTACACATAACTTATCAACAGCCACTTCTGCTTGTCACACATTCACTGCGGTCGTGCGGTTCAGTTGTCACACTGTGAATATATAATAAATATATAATTCTATAAGATATTTTGTTCCATAAAACAAAGTTACTGTGTTATAAGTGGCAGTAAATCAATGATTACTTAGCGAGGTGGGTGGAATTTCATGACTTTCAAGCGGTATTGTAAAACTTTATTATTGCTGTCAGTCATACAAAGCAAATGCCAGAGCAGTAGTTCCTACTTGTTGGTGACAGAAGCTGATAAAAAAGTTATTACTGCCCCTGTTAGCGCCTGTAATCAGGTAACACACACAAACACTTCTTTCTGATATAGCTCTACAGAGCCAAAGCTCCTCTAGAGGAGGCTGAGTCCATAAAAGGGACATAAATAGACATGGGTCGATATATATTTGTGCAAAAATCTTAAGTGTTGTAACAGTTATTAACCTAGATCAGTGTCTCAAACTATGCCATGCTTGGTCCTTAAGGAAAGTCCTTGAAAACTCCTTGAATATGACTTTTAAAAAGATGAGGGAATCTTGAATAATAATATTCTAGTCAACAAGTAAACTGTCATGGTGACATGACTAAAAATGAGTTTGTCAGGAAGGAAACGTGCAGTCATATGATCGGACAACCTGTAAACAAACACAAAGAGAGACAAACAGTCAGTTATTAGTCAAACACCCATCACACTTTACGGAACAACAAGGGAACTACAGGGAAATCCAAAGAGGTATTATCACCAACTTTCAGTTTTGCCTCCAAATGCATGCCAGCTTGTGGTTCTTGCCTCGTCAGACTTGGACATTTTGAGTTCTTTTCACAGCAGGAATGGAATTCAGCCATTTCTCAAATGATTATTTACACCTTTTTACTGTCATGACCTGTCGATACAGAGAAATATATCATAGCAATAAAATCACTGGACAAAACTACAAAAATGAGACATGAGTTGTTACTTAGCAGATTGATATGGTAATTATCAAATATCGATGTGGTAAACTAATCAAATATGATGCAAAATTATAGAAAACCAAAGAATATATGAGGTAGTTCAAAATAGCTCCATGACCAGTTACAACATTAAAATGCTGCTTACATGTAAATGCATCAGTCAATATATATTCTGATGATATGACACTGAAACTAAAGTAGTTTAGATAATTTTAGTACATTGTTGTTTATTTAAAGGTCCAGTGTGTCACATTTAGGGAGCTCTGTTTACAGAATACGCCAGAAATAATCCACAATGTTTAAAAATGTTGTAGCCAGTTTTGCTGTGTGCCACAGGTAGTGTCTGTATGAGTGTGGTAAATTGAGATTAATGTTGTTGTTGCCATGTCTCCTGCACACCTGATCACTGAGGAAGGTAATTGCGGTAGTCACGTAGCCTTCATAGGGGAGTCACAGGTGAACAGCTGGAGGGAAAAGCCACACAGTTTTTTTTTTAACCGTATGTAACCGACCGTAGCTTTGTTTCATATTTACAAGCTTATTTCTTTTACATCATTGATTCATCCATTTAGTGCACCCAGCTTTTGTATGTGTGTTTTCATCTGCATATGAATAAAACATCCATCGCATACTTGATTGCAGCACTACCTCTTCCCTCAAGAGGCTCATTGTTGTTGCTGGACTTCCACTCCACATAATAACTATGTTTAGTGTGCTATCACCTGAAAATAAGAATAGTTGTGTTTTTGTTACCTTAAAATGAGCATTTTATATCTACAGACATCGCAGTCTGTGCTATGTATTCAGACAAACGCTGTTTAAACCACAGACTTTGTATGAAACAACAAGAGAGGGAATAAAATCACATGTTAAGAACTGTGGCTGAGTAAAGGAGTGAGGAGGAAACAAGCCTGTTTTCTTTGAACTTTCATCACAAGTATAGAAAGTGGCCAGACAAAGAACGTACTCACTGCTTATGTTTTGGTGACTGAGACGTCCCGGTAGACACAATAATGATTCTCAACAACTTGGCCTCTCAGATTACACAAGGAAGCCAGAGGATTGTGGGTCAGGGAAGTCCCTGGTTGGGTATTGGTTCACCTTCATCAGGCTGAGCTTTGTTCAGGAATGCCTGAGAGAGCACTTCGGGTAATGGACTAGTAGCCTGAGGAGGGGACTTTGAAAGCACCTTGCCCACATGCTGAATTGATATTCTATAATGTTGTAATTGGCATAGAAGGAAAGATGATTAATTGCTTTGTGTTTGCTGCATGCTGCTCATAAAGGAGAGAGGGAGACAGAGATAGATTAAGTGTGAAACACCATGAGTGTTGAGGGTAATGGCTTGTATCTTGCTTAACTGACTTTTTTGCAGACAAGTGTGCTCAGTAATATTTTCTGGGGGTGGGAGAGGCTCGCGGGCATGTTGCATAACAGCGTTGGCTTCCATGTGTGAATCATGCTAAGTGCAGCACGCACTAGAGATGAGAAAGAGGGTGCAGGACGGGTCTTGTGATGTTATTGCGCTGCACAGCTGACAGCAACAAGCAGAGATCTTTTCCACCAAATCACCACAGTATCTTCCATCATGGTGGAAACACCTCCCTCTCCGCACATTACCTCAAGGGATAGCGCTTGTTCAGGGGGGGGGGGGGTGCAGAAATACTGCAGCCTTTGCGATTTGAGCGAAAGAACACTGATTTGCTGAGTCCCAGATATATATGTGTGCGTGCATTTGCTGTGGCAGTGGCAGGCCAGGAGGACAGGACACATTAATCAGGCCAAATGGCGTCACTGGCCTGCAGGTGATTGTACCACTGCCATCTATCTCCAGCAGGGAATCACGACTGACTGGGGGGGCTCTGCTGCTCGATCAGCCCAGCTCAGGCCTCCAGATAAAAGCCGTGAGGGAAAGGAGACAGGAGACATTTCACACCTCCAGTATCGCCAGTAAGACTGAAGAACAGTGCGCCATATGCTCAGTTTCTTCCTGGTGAGATCTCACTTTGCCTACTTAGGTTTGATTTATTTATTCAGAAGACTCAGGAAGACCTGAGAAGGAACTAGAAATGTACAACATCCCAACAAAGCGTACAAAGCTGTGGTCACACATCCAAATTAAAATATATCACAAAGCTGCACTGAAATGAGGTGCATCATACAGGAAACCAATCCTCCTCAATCCAGTGTTAGTATGAGGAACTTTTAACCTCTTTGGTGTCCTGGATTTCACACCGAACTGGTGTTAAATATCTTGGTAACTTGGTATGTGGCAGGATAACTCACAGTGGTGAGTTGAATGAATTGAATGGCGCTGTGGTAAAGTCCTTTTAAATGGTTTAAGGGTAATGAGGCAGCAGCGTTAGCATACAGAATATTTACATAATTCAGTGTAGATACTTTTAGTGGATTTTGTAGTGTTTTTCCCTGTTATTAAAGCTTTATTGAGGTCATATAAATAAAACTTGGTCGCCGTGATGCAACTCACAAGTTTCTGAAGAGCTGTTGTAAAACTCAGTGTTTGGTGGCTCTGACTGTTGCCATCTTGGCAGCCCTGACTGTTATTTTCAGATGATACACTGATATTATATTCCATTTCTGCCATATTCTGTAAATAGAGCCCCCTAAAAGTGACACACTGGAACTTATTATAAAAATGTATCAGCCCAACTCTTCTAATCTGCTTCATCAGGATTCTGTGGGTGTGGTTGGATCAGATTTATTTGACAGTGATCAAACAACCCACGAAGTGTTATCAGAGTCTGATTCAGATGTGGCTAAGTCCTTATTGGTGCACAGATGCATGCGACATCACCCTCGTCCCACACACTTCCAACAATGGGAGAAGCACAGGCACAAATACACAAATCTTTCATGTTCAACAGCACGATTGTTCTAACTTTGGCTAAAAATAGTGTGTTTATGTAGGGCTGTGATGGTGTGGATTTTTTTTTTTTTCATACTGTAATGAAAAACATATCCCTGTTATCAACACAGTCCTGTGTTCATGTAGCACCTCTTTGCTTAAAAGTAAGAAGCTAATTAAAAAACAAGGGTTTTCAGGGACTTTTTAAATAAATAAAAGGTCATCAGGAGGTCATTAAAAGTAAAAACAACAAGAGCAGAGACAGCCTGGTTTGAGGAAGAGGAAGGCTTACAAAGTAGTGTTAATAGCATAAAAATGTACACTGCAATATTCATTTGGATTTATTTTTGGAGAAAATAACAGGGGCCCTAGTATTGATCCTTGTGGGACACCTTTATTTGCTTCGAAGCCATTAACACAGTCTGAATTCTCCCAGAAAGATGTGATTTATGTCATCTTTAAACAGAATCATCACAACCAAGCTACTTATTTAATAAAATATTACCATATAAAGCTCTCAACTTATCTATAAAGTGTACAGCACAATGCTGCAGCAGTTATTTTACTCTGAGATGAAGCCGGCCTGCTGTGGCTGAACGATGTTTCTTTCCTATAGGATAGTTTTGTAAGTTGACCAGTAGTTATTAGACTTTACACAGATAGGATGGCTTAAATATAAAACTAAAAAAGACTATGAGAATATTTATTATATCATGTTTTCTCTGTTTCTTTTGCTTTTATTATTACATGATGCAGACAAAAGCTGGTGTCACCCTGGCTCTTACTCACGAAATAATACTGCATTATATAACCAGTCATCTTCAGAACTGCAGCCCAACACACAGAAGGCCCCAGGGATCGTAGCCTGACTTGTGTGTGTGTGTGTGTGCTTGTGTTGAGGCTAATACTGTTATAGCTGTGTATGTTCAATCAGAAAGCCAAACAGTCCCCCATGATAGAGGAGCTAGAGCAGATTAGCCCAAGGACGGGCAGCCGTTGCTGTGTGGGAGGCAGCAGCATGATACTGTGCTGTGATGGGGTCAAAAATCAGATCAGTGTCGAGTGTGGTGCCGTTTTAATTACAAAGCACTTGTACAGAGGTGTTGCAGACGGTTTGGGATTGTGAGAAATTGTTTGAACAGATCAGATAGGATGTTTAAGATTTGAGTTTCCTGTCTTTGTGGTCAAATCAGATCAATGTTCAACTTCCTGTTATTTGCACGATAAATGCTGACGAATGAATAAAAAGGAACAAGTGAGAACGCTTATCCCTAGCCTTGATAGTCATTTCAGATTTCATGCATATGAGCAAATGTACAGGTTGAAAGCTGCACTTGGAATGATATCTATGTACAAATGATCTGTGTTATGAGCCGAAATCACAATATGGCAACTGAGAAGCTGCCAGGTCTCATTTTCGGTCAGGAATTCTGGGATGATTTCTCCCTTTTTATTCATGAACTGAAAAAAGTGGCATCTAATAGTCCTATCACTTAAGACCTCTTTCTAGCAGCAACTGAACAAGGAAACACAACTTCCTATCAGGAAGTTGCATATTAATATCAGACCACTAAACCTGCTCTGTCCAGCTAACAATAACATAGCTGGATGATGTAATCAGCAACTACAAGAAATACTTTAAATGCACTCCCGCATGTCGCCCATTTAAATAAAGAGTCCAGAGGTTCCCAAGATCCCACACTTGTTGCTTTATTAGTTGCTATATTAACTTTTATATATATATGTATATATATATATATACCTCATCTATGTTTTTTTACTTACTTTGTTATTGGCTGTTTGGTTGAAGGTTGTTGTACAGCAACATCATCTATAATACGACTTTTTCACAGCAGACATGTTGACTTTTTTATCATTCGAGAAGTTGCCTTCGTCCAGATCTTCTAATCACTGCCCACATCTTTGATTCAAATAGATCGATATATATTCAAATGGGTCTCATGCAGATCTTTTCATCATTATCAATCAATCTTGCCCGATCCAACTTGGTTCTCTGAGCTTGAACTGTAAACCCTTTTATTCACTGCGGGAGTGTTCTTTGTTTATTCTGGTTCATGTTGACATTGCATCTCAGGATGAAACTAACTTGGACCAAAACCATCCTGCTCCATCCATCCTGATTTTAGCTTATGGATTTTTCAACCAGGCCAGAAACAGGCTTCTCCGCGTCAGCATGAAGAAAACTTCGGGAACAACAGGAAACCGTCCCCTCACACTGTGGAGAATCACCAACTGGCAGACAGCTTGAATGCATTTTACTGTAGCTGTGATAAGCCCACAGTCACACCTCCTCACCTCCTGCATCCATCTCAGGAAGCTCAATCTGCCTCATGAGCTACTGATCCAATTTTAAACAATCATTATTCAGTCTGGGTCTGAACACCCATCACCGTCTGGTTTGGATCTGCCATCGCACAGGACAGGAACAGATCTGAAATCAATGGTGCCAATCTGCCCTCCATTCAGGAGTTATAAATCTCCAGAGTGAGGAAACAAGCGTGAATCATCACAGCAGATCCATCACACCCTGGGCACACCCTGTCCTAACTTCTCCATTATAGGCTCTACACAAAACACTGTGCACCATAACGAACAGTTTCTACCCACAAAAAGACAAAAAATCAGCTTCTTTACATTGGTATAGGTTTTTTTCTACTGTGACATATCAAAATGTCTGCTGCTGTCTATTTAGTCTTATTATGAGGTCATAGGGAATGCACAGGTGACACAAATAACATCATTAATCGCTGTCCTCCATTGAGCAAGCATGTGCAACAGCAGGACCTTCGATCTCCAAGACGCTGCAGCCATTATTTATGCTCTTACGTGCACCTGTGTTTGTCCTACTGTGATTAAATCAAAATGTCTGCTGGGAAAACTGCATAAAGACTTGATTTTTATTATGATAAAAGTAAATATCTTCCTTCCTCTATGTGACTTCCTGTTAGGCAACATGTTATAGCGACTGAGAGAGGAGATAAAACACTCAGTAGTGCGATGGACAAATTGAAAACGCCTCCGAATGGTGTCAGGTCTAAGCACTTCATCCTCTGCCAAAGTGATAATTGAAGTGAAAGTGAAATCCAAACTGTCTCCCAAACATTAGTGAGCAGCAAAAACTCGACTTACTAATGTTACTCATTGGTAAAGGCTTGTTGTGTGCTTTTTTCAAAGATTTAGCGTGTTAAAGCTCTTATTTTTAGCCATGTTAGCAGACTGCAATATCAGGCAAATGTGAGATGAGCTGACATCCATGTTATTCTCATTCCTCTCATTTCCCCCACAGAGCTGCTGCCATGGTTGTAGATTGTCGGTCTAGTTTACCTCTCACTGTCATTTGGGTCTGTTAGGTTGCCAAATATATCTTAACTGAATGTAAAAGAGGGGCATGATGCTAATTTTCTCCTTCCTCTGTTCACAGATGCAGTGGGTCTGTGAGTTCACTTGATGTCAGCACCCTCAGGGGGTGGGAGGGCCTGCAAAATCAAAACCCACTAACACCAGTGATCTCAGTTGAAACCTCCAACTTTGCACCCACATCTGTGACCACCCTCATGTTCCTACAGAACACCGAATAGCTTGTTCAGAAAACACTGTTGCAGAGCTAAAAGGAAGGGATTCTTTCCAACATGGAGGGCGTAGCAGTGGACAACCTAATAGACTTCGACCTTCCTTCAGAGGCAACAACTCTTGCCGTAGATGCAGGCCAACACCAGGGCCATACAGACATTTTCTCCCCAGAGCCGCCGGCGTCTTCCATGGGAGTCCACCAACAGCCCTTATTGCCAGAGCCAATGGCGCCAACCAAGCCCAGCTCTCACAACCACCACCAACACCGCCACCACCACCAAGAGGAAGGAGACAACGACAGCGACGCTACAGAGTCGGCAGACAGTGAGAACGACATGGACCCGTCCTCGCATATGTGGGAGCTGAGGAGGTCGTCATCTTCGTCCGCCCACAGTGGAGAGGACAATGACGCTGAGATGGTGGAGAGGAGGCAGTTCATGAAGGCTTACGTGGAGAAGGTGTTTCATGGAAGGTAAGGAGAAACTGAAGAGGTATACTTACGTGGAAAACAAACATGGTGGATGGCAGCTTATAGAGGCAATGCAGACTCTTCTCTGAGGGATGTTGGGGCTGTCGGGTAGGAAGTGTTCTGTGGCTGTCACTCATGGGTGCAGGGAAAGAGCTGAATGCTGAAGGTGCCTCACAGCTGCAACAGCTCATGTCAGAAAGTGCTAAGTATCTTCTAAGATGGACCTGATGCTCCCCTCTAGGCTCAGCAATGTGACTGTCAGCACACAACAGTAAACAGTGCAGTGCATTAAAAGGTTTAATGCATAATCAATCATTTTCTGCTGTCACTCTCTGCAGTTTTTACAATATTTTCCATCAATTCTTTTATTTATTTTTGTGACGCAGTGCAGTTTTTAGATGTTTTTCCAGCATTTTTCTGTCTGAGTGGTCCTGACAGTTTCTCCTGCTTTAGGCTGTGTCTGCCTCACTAATATTCAGATCAACACTGTTCCATTCTTGTCACCCAGAATGACAATAAACATTCACCCGGTCAGAGAGTTTCCCATCAGACTCACACCAGCAGAGGCCCATGGGGGGGACAACAGTGTGACCGACACATGAATATTTGACAAGGAATCAGATGTGAGCAGGGTGAAATGTTGCTTCTAAATACCAGGCTACTATTGGATTTAATTTCACAGGCTTTTATGGCATTTTTTGCTGCAGGCCTGATCCTTTCTGACCTTCCTGAATACTCTATGCCATATGTTGTTGACTGACCTCTTTGGTCAGTGACCTACAGATAGAAAACTGACACATTGACCTCCTCTGTAATTTGGCAATCCATCTTGTCGAAAGAAATTCATTTCTAGCCACGAGGACTCGTCTTGTGATGACCGAGCCCCCGCTCTTAATCTTTCGTGACACGAGCCTCTTAGCAGATTCCTAATTGTCTGTTTCCATCCCAATGAAAGGGATAGACATAGTGATGGGCCACATATACAGTATGTTGTGTACATTAAAACTGCTGTTCACCAATGTGTGACTTTTAGTTTGTATGTCAGTATTATTGCCTGACTACTAGTCTTTTCATCTTTGCAGGGTCACGACCTGACTATTACCCTCCCTGACTCTGCACCGTTGCTTTTTCTTTGTATGCAATGATGCATGACTTCAGATACTGAAATTTCCTGCAGAACTTTTCCGAATAGTAAAATAAATCTGATAAATGACTGAGTAAAGAAAACCAGCTGTGTCTTTTCACAGGGTCTGTAATGAGTTTTTTTTTTTTTCAACAGGGAGGACTTTGACCAGGAAGAGAAGGCTCGTTTTGGAGAGCTGTGCAGTGGAGAGAACGGCAAAGGCAGGGAGTGGTTTGCCAAATACGTCAGCGCACAGGTGAATATGGGGAAATGATGAAAAGATAATTCAGAAAATGTTTTTAAAAAGTCCAGTATTCCAAATGAGGAACCAGCACAGGTCAGCTTCTGATTTATTCCAACCATTTTTAGACAGATGAGTCTAAAATGGTTATAAAATGGGTATTTCTGTATTCACAAGTGGCTGTTAAGCTGTAAAAAAGATCACCTCATTTCCTTGTTTCGGCTGAAATAAAGCTTTCCTTCCCCTCAAGTGTGTTTGACCTTAACACAAATGTCAAACCTGAGTTTTGAGACATATAGTGATGATTGTTTTTTGGTGGGGACTGCCCCTTAGACATAAGATTAGCCACAAATTCGAGTGCAAAAAAACACCTACAGGAAAATCAAACTGAAGTATCTCATGGAGTAAGTAGTGGAGTTTATATATTTTTTTTATTTGTGTAACTTAGTTGAAGGTTGTCGAGGTCTTGCTTTTATGCCAAGCTTGCCTGAATGAGCTCATAACTCTCTGTCATACTGTCTTTACAGCGCTGCCACTCCAAATGCGTGAGTGAAGCCACCTTCTACAGACTGGTGCAGTCCTTTGCAGTTGTACTGTTTGAGTAAGTTTGTGTGTCGTTGACTTTGTTTGAGATCAATGTACTGTTTTCTAATCCTGTTTGACTATAGAGGACAAGGCTGGTGATAACAAGTTATTGTCAAGAAGTCCCATGAAAAGACCAAAAATTCACTCAATACTTTCTGATTTTTACCCTCTCTGTGGCACTCAGCTCCAATGGTTCCTGCTGGTAAATATGAACAGTTGTCCACGACTTTGCTAACAGCCAAACATCAAGCAAGTGCAGCCAGCTAATATTACTTACTAGTCCAACAACATGAAGCCCAGCTCGGCGTCTGTCTTTTCAGCCTTTTATTTCACCGAGCTCTCACCAACCACTAAAAGTCAGTCCCAGATTTACTCTTATCAGGCGGCCTCTTGCTTGGTTCCTCTCTCCTTTTTGGTTCTTAGCTTCCTCCATCAGCGTCCTCTTCAGTCTCTTCGCCTCTGCCATTAGCTCTTGGGCCTTAAAACTTCCGCCTCAAATACCAAGACTGCCCCAGTGCTCTGACCACCCAGTCCCAGGCAGTAACATTATGTCTAACTAACTAACATTAGCTTACCTAACTAAGAGCAGCTACATTTAGCAGAAATTACATTTTCATTGCACCAAAATCAGTGAAATAGTTGGTGCTGTGCGACTTTTTGCTTTTTCTACGCATTGCTCCCGACCCGGAGCCCAAAGATACAAAGCTACTGAGTCACCATTCACCTGATTACAAGTCAGCGTAGCATCAAAATGAAAGTGAAGCTGATAGTTTTAGGTAGAAAAGTCACACAATGTTTTAAAATCTGGTCACAAATACATACTTTTATGTTTTTTAAAGGCTCAATAATTTAACAATAATAAAACAGCTGGGCATTTTGTAGGACAGGAAGAGACATTACATTTTCTAGTGGCTATTTTCAGCTGAAGATTAATACACGTTAAATGTGTACATCTAGATGGTATATGTGGGATTAAGTTAAAATAAACTACAGCATGTGTTCATGTTCATGAAGGAGCGTGTCATTGGATACAACAGTGTGGCTCAGTGATGTGTTTTTAATAGTCTTTGGACAACAATGGACAATAGAGCTCCGTGGCACAGAGGAAGACAATATATCTGGCTTTGAATCAGCTCGTTATGGGTTCGGCCTTTTCATGGGAATTCTTGACAATTAATAAAATACAGGATCACAGGATTATCTGTTATGTTATGTTTACAGATGTTACCAGATGGATGACTACAGTCCAGCCAAAAACCTCATGACTATGTGCTTCACATACTACTACACTGGTAAGGTATTATTCACTCTGTACGTCACTCTCTTTGCTGGTTTGATATAAACACAGCCGTGGTGTTGGGTTGATCAAAGAGAAAAAAAAAAAGCAGCTGTGTATATTTTGATGAGTGTCACTCCTCAGTGCTGATTCAGAGAGCGTTACCACCACAGGTTCGCCTCGTGGCTTCTCTTGCAGCAGCGCCACAGAAACATGCAACGACTTTGTGGGCTTGCATTACGGTACTGTTTGTGCTTACGCAAGCAGGAAGCGTTGAGTGATCCGTGCACCACCACTGCTGCGCAGTACATTGCATCAACATCTGTCTTCAGTCTTTGGCTATACATTTTTTTCTTTGCTTTGCATCGTGGGGGAAAACAAACTGCAACGAACATATCTGACTCAGAGGATGAGTAACTGTGCATGATTACAGCTCTTTGTCCTGCAAGGCTAGAAGTCTGTGAACTGAAGGATCCGTCTGAAGGACTAATTATTGTTTTCATTTCCAGCTGCAGCTGGTTAGATGAAATTAATTGGTCCATCAAATTACAGGCAGGCCCATCTTCTTTTTTTTTTAAATGCCACATGGTGACTCACAATGTGAACACCTGTGAGATTAACCTTGCCTCAGACGCTAAACAACAAGGTGATGTCTGTCAGCTGTACAATTTGTACTCTGTACACGCTTTATCAGCCTGACCAATCTGTACAATACACCACAGGGACATCGCGTTAAAAAGGCAGACTGTTGTTTAAACAAATCTGCCTTGTAGGGTTTTGAAACAACACATTATTTTATTGATCTACAGATAGAGGTCTTCATTTCGAACTCTGCTCTCCTCTCGTTCAGGGAAGTCCCCGCCGTCTCCGTCAGAGCTGCTGGATCGTAGTGGTCCTCCACCTGGTCTGGACTCGTACCTCAACAAGGCCAACTCCTGGCTGACTGGGAAGAAGGATGCCGCTGAGCGCCTCCTTAAAAACACATCCAAGACTGACGTCAAAGGCTTCTTCGGAGGCTTAGAGAGCAAGCTGAGGAGCTCAATGACTCTCAAGACCGAGTGAGCAAACGCATCTCCCCCTTTGAGTTCTTATTATGAACACGGTAATTCATAGTTTTCATTCCTTTTTCTCTCCTGCATTCTCGTTTCCAGGGATGGGGAAAGCCCGGTTGAGACAAAGCCCATATCACCAGGTATAGTGCTGCATTATAATGCAAAATTCTCCTGCTCCACTGCTCCGTTAGTTTTCATAAAATATAATTTAGACAATAATTGAGCTGTGCCAGTGCCTGTCATGTTTTCTCTTCCACCTCAGTGTCTGATGCTCCAGAGAAGAAAACAGAAAAGGTGTACCTGTACACACACCTGAAGCAGCAACCCATCTGGTAAGTCGAGGCAACTCTTAACCAGAAGCTCATTACAGGGTCATTATATCTCTCAAACATTTTACAGTCCATCAAGACTGTCTGCAGAAACCAAGGAGTCATTTTGGTAAAAGACATTAAAATGCACTTTATATCAAGGATAATCCATTATCAGGAATTAATGGAAAACGGGGAGGTCAGCATGTCAGACAGTTATCTCTGTGCAGTCCATTAATTCCTGATTCTTGACACCTTGAAGGGTATTATCGCACTTGTACCTTGGTCACTTGCCAAAGAAAAAAAATGCAGACCATTCGTTTATATTTTCATTAATTTTGTTTTTCACAAGCCGTAACTCCTTCATAACACCAACTGTAAGCCACATTTCTCTATTTGGTAATGTCATGAGAGAAGTTTGAGTGTGCATGAGCGCAGAAAAAATGTTTGAGGTAAAGATTATAAATTGTTAATTTCTAAATAAATCCTCCTTCAAGTCTACCTTCATCTCTCTTCATGACTGCAGTGGGTTTTCGCAAGAGGATTGAGTTAGGTTTATCAATTCGAGTCAAAAATAAGATTACTCAGCTGACTAAGTCGCATTTGGGTCCTTTGGTAAACGGCCACTACACCAACTAATACCTGAAACAATCATTACCTAACTAACTGACTAATTTTGCACTATGTATTACACGGACTGCTAGCTATCCAGTCACGTCATAGTCTCCAAATCAAAATTAAGATTCTCCACCAAAAATCTACTTAGCTCTAAAATGTTTGTAGTTTCCTCTTCGACAGGCGACTGTAGTTGTTGTGAGCTTAGATTCCCACAATCAAGTCCAGTGGTGACCCAAAATAATTATTTATTAAAAAACATTTATATTTATATTATGCAAACAAGCTGTAAACACAGACATCACTGACATAACGGCTGAATATTTACACATCCCCGCTCAGACACAGAGCAACATTAGCATTCATAGTTGTGTTTCTGTCAATCTGATGAATGTGAAAAAGTGAAACCTTTAGTTCAGAGAACTTTTTATCAAACATCATCCGTTCTCTCTGTCAGGCACACACTCAGATTTTGGAATGCTGCATTTTTTGATGCCGTCCATTGTGAGAGGAAGAAAAGATCGCCAACCACAAGGTGAGTCTGGAGACGGATAAACGAGACCATAATATATTACAACGAGCCGACAGAGTGTAGTATATTTTAAAACTTATGTGAGCTGTTGTTCTGTGTGTGTTCCTTTGTCACTGTGTCTGTCTGATATAACTGTATCAAAAGTTGGACATCCTGTAATGATTTGAATCTCACAGTGCTGTTCAGTTTGCTTCAGCCTAAACCAGTACTGCTGATAATCTCCTGATGCCCCACATCTTCTCTTCTCTTCTCTTCTCTTCTCTTCTCTTCTCTTCTCTTCTCTTCTCTTCTCTTCTCTTCTCTTCTCTTCTCTTCTCCTGTTCTTGTTGTTGTTCTCCTTCTCCTTCTTCTTTCTGCATGTTGACTTTAACCCTTTGTCTCCTTGTGCCTTGCTGCTGTGCAGGGGGACGCAGGATGAAGAGAAAGACGAGAGGTCTGTCCTTCTATTTGTCTGCAGCCCTAAAATAAAATAATTTTAAAAAATAACTGAGAGGTAGAGCAAAAATGAATCGAGGTGCAGACACTTTGCGATTATATCACAGATCTCTGATGCCGTCATGGAGGTCAAGGGAGGCAGTTGTTGTGAAATAAAAGCTAAATTGAAGGTGACAGAGAGACAGCTAAAAAAAAAATAGTTTGCATGTTTCTGTTTGGTGATGTTTTCTGACAAGGTACATGCATAGGCATTTCCTTTTTGTGGTCACACGAGTAGCTCTTTGGGACTGAGTAAACAGGACCTTTATGTGAGGATGTCCCACAAAGATGCTGGAACGAATAGATAAATAGCTGTGGGTGTGTGGAAGGGGCCCATAGAGGATGCCAGGGTCCAGAATTTTGTCATACGTCCCTGCTTGTGCCCATAAATTAATTAAAACATGTATAACAGGGGAAGAATTGTATCTTGCGCCCACACAGTAGCATTTTGAGGACTAATTGTAGTAAAACCCCGGCCTCTCTCTCTGTCTTTAGAGAGGTAGCGAAAAGCACATGGAGTTATTTAGAGAGCCGATAGACGATTACATAGAGCAGCTTGATGTTCAGCCCTGTGGTAACGTCTGAGGCTCAAGGTGTGGGAGTCGCCCTGGGTTTAATTTGCAGTTTGTGAGATGCGATCTACTGAACATTGATAGGATTGTCTCTAATGGTAAATCCCCCAGACCGCACAACAAGAGTCGAGTGTAGAGAGTGTGTTGTGTATAAATTAAAAGATATAATCTGCTTAATCACAGCAGGGCGGTAATGTCCACATCACTAGAATTACAAATTAAAGTGGTTTACTTGTAATTATAATTGGATTACCGTGTTTGAATAATTGCTGTTTTAGCCTGTTTCGTTGTTTAGCGTCATACGAGTCCTTCACAGTGTTTCTGTGCTCTTTGTTTCATCTGGCTTCTGTCGGCATGTTCTTGTGGTTGTCTAACAGGTGATGTGATTCACCTTGGTATTGTGTCACGCGGCTGTTGAAATGATTTTTGTGCCTATCCTTGACGAGTAAAACCATCACACCCTTTGTCAATATCCTGAATGTGTAAAAAAGAGACCTTGTATAATGTCTGGGATGGTATTTATATCTGGAGCAGGAGACAGAGGCAGCAGATCAAACGCTGCAGTTTGAAGGCGTTCTCTGCCTCTTCACAGCTCGACGCATGTTCACGCCACTGATCCTCCTTTGCATGTGGTTTTTTTTTTCCTATCCCTCCATCTGCATGTTTCTCTCTCTTTTTTAACCATATTTTCACGCTTCTATATTTCCACTGTGGGCTGATCGCAGGAATAAGCTGCATACCATAAATATACAAACCCACTTTAAAAGAATTGAACACAGCAACACTGCATTTTTGATCAATTTTTAAGTTTGGAGATTTGTCCTATATACTGACATTTTCATTAAGGGACCCCTTTTCTATCACCCAATAAGTGACATGTTTTATGTATATTTCATATTACATTCAATATATAACTTTAAGAGAGCAGAACAACTGATAAACTGTATAACTAACCCAAATAGTAAACACATTAACTGCAGAAAGTTTGTGTCAAACAAGTGATTTGGATGAATCTTGAGCAGATTATTTCCTGTTAAACTTTTTATTCTCTGTCTGTATTATGTATTTTTTTTAAACTGTAACAATCATACATTGTTTTTTATTACAAATCCAGTGTTTTCTGTCATTGTTTTTTGAGCTCTTTATTGTTATTTTAACTTTTCTAATGCAGAACGTGTCTGTTTAGCTCTGTGAATACAGCTTGTGTTCAGGTCTTCACTGTGCCTTTATCCTGTGAGGTTTTCTTTAAGTTTATATAATCAATAATAATAATCTAAACTCAGTCTTACCCTACTTAACTTTTGGCTATTAAGTGAATTGCTCTCAGCATCCTGTTTTCCAGCTCTGTAGGTACAAGTGAGCATCATACTGGACATCAGCCAAGATTGTCATACATAAGACTGAATGCTGCAAAATAAGTTACAATCATATTTAAAATAATGTTTCCATGTTTTATTTGGTCCATCAGCAAACACCACAAAGCAACAATCAGTCCACAGGACGTTACAGGCAACTGAAAAAGTTGTGGGTAGTCTAAGTTCTGCTTCAATCTGTTCACAAACTAAAAGTGATTAAAAAATGCTTCAAAGTATATAAATCTTCAAGACGATATGTGCACCTTTTAGGTTCACAGCCTTCACAGCATTCTGGGAAGCAGTCTAGCTAAAAACTAAAAGCAGTCGATGTGGATGAGATAAAATAAAGTGAGATAAACAAAAAAAAAAAAAAAAAAAGATACAAACTGTGAGATTTCATCACAGAATGACCGCTGGCATGCACCAAACATCACAGGATGAGGATAGATAGTCTGGATGAAGTAATAAAACTTAACTTTACTTTATGATTGCATGAATATGTGCTGGGTTTCAAACATAAAGCAGCATTTGATGGCACAAGTAGCAACAACCACCACACAGGATGGTAGTTTTCCATTTCCAAGTCCTTGTAAAGGCAATTCAGAGATTTCTTTCAAAATACATTAAATATGTTGGAAAATAGTTGCTGAAAACACGTGAAAAGACTTTGAACGATATATTACTGAAATGTGGAGTTAGAGGTTAAAACAGTTTTTCATCAGTTTTCAGTCCAGGATTTTGTGGGCGGTCCTTAAAGGGTGGCTCGATGACACGCTGAGGCCACCCTGAGCAGAGAGATAGAGATGAATTCATCTCAGCTCAGAGTGTTTCAAAGTTAGTCATGTCATTTTCTGAACTCATCTGACACGTTTCAGTCGCTTCAAAATGGCTGCTTGACTGCTCCCACGAGTGGGCGTGGCTTCAGCGCCCTGGAGCTGAGAGTACTGCTCATTTTTACCTGATTTTGACACCTAATTTCAGAAACTTGTCGATATTTTTAATCACTCAGATTTGGCTGGGTGGTTAATAAAACTTTATTCTTTGGTCTGACAAACTCAGAACACATATTTATTCTTACTTTACACAGACTTTGATAAAAATCCCTTCTTCAGTCAGATCCCAGTATTAATAACACAATGAAGTGCTATAGTCACGTCGTACCTGTCCACAGTGATATATGATCGTATACAGCACAACAACATCCTCTCCTCGCCCAGTTTATTTGACAAACCTCATGTATATTTGTGTATATTGGCTTTCCATCTGATGATTCTTTGTGAATGAATCATTTGCTGTTTGTATGCTTTTGCTGATGGCTTTTAAATGTGCCTTTTGATATTGTTTTATGTGTTTTTATATCATTGTTTTTATATTGGAGTCTCTCTTTTTGCATCCCGTTACACGGTGAGCAGCTACAGGGATGGATGTCATGCTGGATTATAAAGATGTTTTTTTTTTTTTAAACCTCAAAAATCTGCCAAACTAGTGAAAAGTTCAAGAAACCAGAGCTGTCTGTAGCATCGCTGCAAAGAAGTCAGCCTGACATTTTTTTGACACCCACCCCTGGCCTGTTTTTTTGCGTAGAGAAGCTGAAGGTCAAAAGGAGAATTAAAGCCTGACTCCAACTGTTTCTGTGCTGCAGGGAGAAGTGGTGTCATATGACCCAGGAGGAGAGGGATGACAGCTCCAAAATCGATGAGAACATCGCCTTCGGCCAACTGGGGTGAGGGAGCTATAAACTTTATTTATATAGCACCTTTTCTAACACAGAATGCAGCTCCACAAGATAAACAAATCAACGACACAGGTATTAAAACAAGAGAGAGGAGTGATAAAAGAGATCAAATAAGCCATAAAAATAAAATATTAGTAATAAAAACAAGTTAATAATGATAAAGCACATGTTGAGATGACATCAGCATTAATACAGCTGTCCTTGTAAAGGTGAATCTTGAATATATACATTGAATATGAAGCTAGAAGTCTATAAATACTAAATACTGAGTTTGGTGTTATGTATTTTTAGGACGTTCACCCATAACATGCTGGCGTTTGGGCTCAGCAAGAAGCTCTGCAACGACTTCCTGAAGAAGCAGGCGGTCATTGGGAACCTGAACGAAGGTAAAACACTAGAACAGTCTCTGCTCTTTGTATTTTTAGATATAAAGTGCGTAATGGAATTAGGTTTTAACTCACAACCACAAGCTCTCTGCTATAGAAAAGGGAAATTGCAATGCCAGCAGTTGTTCAGACCTGCCGATACAGTAGACGTGTCGATGACGCCTCCTGCTGGCGGAGGAAGTCAAATTTGCTGCAACCTGAAAACGTTTGCCATCTGCATCTTGGATACTTGGTGCATTCTTGGCACTTTCAGCAGCAGCAGTAGATAACGTAAAAGATAAATGACACTTTGATACCCAGAAAGGTCTCCAAAGAACACTCATTCACTCATCCTGGCTGATTTCTAGTGCTTAAGTGAGCAGACAGGGAAAAGTCTGAAGTTGGTGAGTGTAGTTGGTAATAATTAATTAATGAACTAACATGTAAGATTTGTTTTTTCGATCTGGTGCCCACAGTTTCTTTGGTAAATATGGATTGGAAATCTGATTACATCATTTATGATAAAAAATTTGTGATCCAGCAACTTTGTCAAACAGTCAAACATCAAGCAAGTGCAACAACACAAGACATAGCAGCCAGCTAATATTACTTACTAGTCCAACAGTAAGTAGCCCAGCTTTGGCATTACTGCATTGCATTACTTTCCCGGCTCCGGTTCTAGCACAACACCAGCACCATTCTCCTTTATCTCCCCTACCCCAGCGGCCTAAACAGCATAGCTAACAGCAGCTATAGTTTACCTTAACATTTGGTCTATATCTGGATCTCTTACCTGGATTTGTATAAAGCCTTGTTAATGTCATGTTCAACTTTAAAGGTGATGATATGTCAACCAGTTCGTCCCTGTGCTGGTTTAATTAAGGTGGACCATGTTTGTTGACAAGTTGCCACCTCATTCTGAGATCTGATCTCAGTGCATACAGATAGAAATTGCTTGTTAATTCCAGGTGAAAATGCAGCTTCAAAAACAAATATGTGTCTGTGTTTTACCTGTTTGCAGAACAGTACAAGTTGCTGACTGACCACATAGAGAAAATGGCGGCAGAGTGAGTTTGACGACAGCAGTCCTGCGTTTCAAAGTCCAACGCACACACACACACACACACACACACACACACACACACACACACATCAGCGGTTTCTTTTCAACTCAGCGTGACAGTGACCAACTCTCTCTGTTTGACTGTTGTTGCATCTGTGTGGTACACTGCTGGAAAAACATGAACCCGCTGTACTGAACTGTGCCATATTGTAGCAAACCCTGTTTTCCTGGTCGTGCTCCTATATCAGCAATAATACGACATCATCAGCTGGTGCAGACTTCTCTAACAGCCGTGTTTGTGACCTGCTTTACAAAGACTACAAGTATCAAGTGAAACCATCCAGTATATAACCTAAACAGCCTCAGTGTGGTGTCCAACTCTCTGGATTTATACATTATATTATCCTCTGTGCTGGTTTACTCTGTGTTTCCTTGGCAACCATATTTATTACATGTTAGTGTAACATCATCATCATCAAGTATCATCCTACATACAGTTCAAAACAACCCTGGGTGTGATAGTACGTGGCGATAATAATTCATAGCTTAAATCTGCTTCTGTTCAGGTGACGTCAGGTCATCGCAAAGTTAAATGAATTACTCAATACTCTCTAACGCTCGTCTGTGCGCTCTGAAATACAAACAAATACAGCTTTATTATATGAAACACATAATTTAATCACTGCTATTTATAATGGCAGAAACAATATCCCAACATGCCTCCTCCTCCTTCTTCAAGAAAGGTTCAACATTTTGAGAAACACATTTCATTGCAGAGAGTTGCAGAGACAAGGTGACAACACCACTCTAATGTCTGTTTAGGACATACAGTCTATGATGCTAAATATGAAGCTGCAGCAAGGAGACGGTTAGCTCAACACGCATTTTGTTTACGTGATCTGTACAAAATGTGCAAAAAAAATGACATTTTAGCACTTAAGTTTTTGTACAGAAGGCACAAACAAGATATAACGTGTTAAGCAGTGAGCTTTAGAGTTGATGGCAGGTGGACGTTTAACCCCTTCTCCCTGCCTCCAGTCTTTATGCTAAGCTAACTGTCTGCTGGTGGTAGTCTTCTTGTTTAACTCTGGCCAAGAATTAAAGCAGCCAAGTCTTCCTTTTAAGTAGTTACTCAGAGAAATTTTGCCACTTTTATAGTGGTATTAATTTATGTTTTTTTTTAAATATAAACTTTATTACACCCTTCGGAACATTAGAGACTCCTTATCCATCCAAAGTGCCTTCCATAGAAGTTAATGCCCTTGTCTTTATCTTCTGAAGCTACCTTCGATTGCCCGACCAAACACTAATGCAGCGGCTGCAAAGATTACTCCCTCCCACTCATTTTCTGTGCATGCATATATAATTCATTGTGTTAGTGATGGACCTACTCTAAGTAATAAGTAAATTTCCATTTGTTTGAGCTGTAACGTCAACAGTATAGCTATAGCATGCCGTCTGGATGAAAGACCATACACACTCTCTTTCTTATCCTGCTGCATGTGTATCGATCTGTAGAGCTATATAGCATGTGCAAACATCATCAAGCAAATGTCAAATGACTGACTGAACTGTGAAGTGACATTCCCTAATTGTGTTACTTCATCCTACCACTGAGGGGTAGCATTGTGTCTTCATTCAAAGCACTTGTCAGTGAGAGTTTTCTGAATCCTAAAAGATCCCTCTTGATGTTTCCGGAATATATCAGCGTGTCCTTTTTAAATAATGAAATATGGTTATCTATATTTGATGGCAGGTTGTTTTAATCTGTTGTGTCGATGAAGCCATTTTGTAAATACTGTACATGTTTCTCTGTGTGTTGTAAGAATTGATCACGTGCTGCTGTTTGTGAACTCCGGGTCTTCAACTGTAGATGTAGAAACATTAGATGTAATAGTGCGTCGTGACCACAGTTTCCATGAAGAACATAAATGTACTTGTGACCCTGAAGTGACCCCACACCTCTGTTTTTGACGTGGACATTCAAAGTATTTGCAGATAGTGTTGTGCAATAATCTCATGTAATGTAACTGTAAATCATGAAGTATAATCATACAAATCATATATAGGAAGCGTTGCAGAACCTCTGTTGACTTTACACTGTTTTCAAGTAACTGTGTTGATTCTCAAAGTGTCCCTTTGCATGTGCTCTCAGTTCGTCTCTAAACCTTTGAAACATTCGTAGATGACGGTCGAATGGCTAAACACCGTTGATTGTGTTTCTCCTGTTGTGACCTTTGTACACCCTTGAGCATGAGCCATTCGCACTACATTTAATCTCAACATCTCTCCACCCACACTACACATCCTCCTCTGATATAATGTTACATCAATGCCTCTTATATTTGTTTGAATGGCCAGCGCACGCTCTGTCTCCACGTCGAACATATCTGATGTGAAATGCTGGCGGCAGATTGTCTTTTATTTTTTATCACATTGACTTCATGCAAAGTATCAACCAAGTCAAATTTAATGATTGAGTACATTTTGTTTTTGTGGGATTGCCCTGTTGATTAACTCAAAGAGAATGGGCTGCTAACATTCAAGCATACACGGCAATGAGTAATAGCAGCTAATCAGGATTACTCAAAGTAAGGGCAAGTAAGCATGCTTGTATTTATTATTAGATTAACACTGACTCCAATCTCCAAGCACTGTCACTGTCTGTGGACAAAAACGACAAACATAAAAAGACAAAAAAAAGGTCATGAGAATTGTCTGAACTTACAAAACTCAAGATAAACTGAGACTACCTATTGTTTAGCTTTAGCACGGCTACAAGTTTTCATTTACTCATCATTGAAAAATGTTTGTGGCGTTATCAGTTGTACTACCACAGTGGGGCCTATTTAATGTCTAAAAATGTGACTGTATGTCACTGTTGGTATTAAGAGTGATGATGTGGTGACGCCACAAATGTTTCCTGAGTAGCGACTAAAAGCAAATGATGTATTTAGAAGTTGGAAAAAAAATAAAAAAATTCATGCAGAATTTAGCTTGTGTGCTAAAATGTTAGCAGCCATGGTGATCTACTGGGAACACGAGGTTATTCTCAGTGCGTACATTATCGTTACTACAAAGCTGACTGATAAAACCTGGAGGAACCTCCGACACGACAGTCCCCGTGTTACGTGTTGTATGTCGAACAGAGATGTTGACTATTTTATTGTGCTGTGCTTCCTTTTTTTTTTTTTTACTTTTCACTTTGCTTGGACATGTTGTTCATAATGTTGATTCAAATTGCTGGTACTGTAATAAATGTATTTTTTGATGTGACTGTTTTGTGAACTCTTCTTGGATCGTTCAGAGAGATTACAACCAATTATATTTTAATCTGAAGCTGCTAACAACGTGGGATTTGTTGCACATTTAGTCCTTTTTTCCCCCCCTTTAAAATTTCATTTCTTCCTTGACGGATAAGCCTCTGAAGCTCAAACAGAAAAGAGGTAATGTAACATGTAATACTACTATAACAGTAATTATAAAGCAATGAAACTTTATTGATCTTAGAGTTTGTATATGTCTGTGTCAATAAGAGCTGGGTGTTGATTGGGACCTCGTGTTGCAGTACAATGTGCTGGAGTGTTCCAGTGTTTGAGGTTCTGTCCGAGCTGCCTGCGCTCTGCCATTTCCAGCTCTGTGTATAAATAAACAGCAGTCACGCTGGCTGCGCTCTGATTGGACACCATGTAATGAGCTGTGAAAGGCCAGTCAGCAGTGTCACACCATGAACACCCCTTCTCCATCTAATTAATACCAGACCTCAACACACATGACACACAGTCATGCAACATGCTAGTCACCTTTTCTCTCTACATGTGGCCCCCACATTGGAGAGTAAATATTTTATAATGTGCACTTGTAAGTTTCTTTAATTCGTGTCTGGACGTCGAGACACTTTCTCTGCCAATGTGCTTTATAATGTAGTTAAAGATGCACATGTTGTCACTCATGAACTTCACCTGTGTTTCAAATAAAGTTAAATTAAGTTTCTGTCGCAGGTTTGTAAAAATACCACTTGTATAAAGGTGGAAGGTGCTGGTCAGTGCTGCAAGGTCCTCTCCTGCATGTTAAAATCAAAGACAGTATAAAACATAGACGTCATATCTGTGACGTGGATCGTTGGTGGAGCTGAGGTGGGCTGAATAAATCCTGGGTGCTCAAACAAGCCACCCACCTGTCAATCAAAGTTGGTCAAGTGAGTTCTATAAAAATTCAGACTCAGTACAGTTGTCATGAACGGGGAAATTAGCTATAGAGTTGGGCCACTTCTATACTTAAAGGTTCAGTGTGTAAAATTTAAGAGGATCTATTGGCAGGAATTAAATATAATATTCATTACTATGTTTTCATTAGTGTGTAATCACCTGAAAATATGAATCGTTGTGTTTTCGTGGTCTTAAAATGAGCCCTTTATATCTACAGAGAGAACAGGTCCTCTTCCATGGAGTCTGCCATTTTTTCTACGGTAGCCCAGAGCAGACAAACCAAACACTGATCTAGATATGCACTTTTGCTTTTTATGTGAACTTCGCAGCCAGAGTTTTTCCTACATGCGGGAAGAAGAGGATGAGACGTGCAACTTCACCACTTCACCATGTCACGTTCAATGCCCCTTCTGTGAAGGGATACTTTCTTTGTTATCCATCCATTTTCTGTAACTGCTTATCCTTATCACGGACGCGGGGAGCTGGAGTCAATCCCAGCTGACATTGGGGGAGAGGCGGGGTAAACCCAGGACAAGTCACCAGTTCATCACGGGCCTGACGCAAAGAGACAAACAACCATTCACACTCACACTCACAGAGTTAACCTGCATGTCTTTGGACTGTCGGAGGAAGCCGGAGTACCTGGAGCTGCCCCAGCCAGGGTTCACCACCATGTCACCCGTAATAACTGACATCACTCCAATATTTTGAGTCAGTGACTCAGCTGAGAGCACACACACACACACACACACATAAAACACACACACAATATATTTTACAGTAGACACGCTGACAAGCTAACAACCCTCTGTACATACAAACATAACCGTGATGCATTGACAGTCACGCTGACAATAACACACTCTGCAAACATGTTGAACTTGTAGGAGAGCAGCTGTGCAGTATTAATCTTAACTGTTTTGTTTGAGCTTAAGTGCTCAAATTAGATGTGTGTGTGTTTGCATACGTGTGTAAGTGAGTACACAAACTCTATTGCAACACAATTGCTTTAGACATTTGTGTGTGTGTGTGTGTGTGTGTGTGTGTGTGCAGAGGGGGCGGTGGCCCTGAAGTGAGCCTGTGATGCAGCTCCACTTCCTCCTGGATTAAGTGTTAAAGTCAGGGTGGTCCCAGTCTGGGGGTGGTAATCCTGCTGCTGTGTACAAGTCCTCCTGCCAGTGTTCGTATACACACACACATACATATACACACAAGCCTCCTGAGACCGTGGGTATTTATTTACAGTTCGTGAAAGCAAATCTACAGAGATGTTGAAAAGTTTTGATGAGAGCAGTGTTTCACCGGCCAGCCGTCTGGTTAGAAAAGCCGAGCATGACGCCATCATCTGCGGGAGTCTAAATGTTTTGTCTTTAGGATTTCAGCTTTTTTTTTTACTGCTTTGACTGCAACACACTCATGCCATATATAAAATAAATATTTGTTTTTGTGGGTTGCACTGCTACGATGTATTTGTGTATTAAATATTCAGAGGTAATCTCGTTGTTTGGGTTGAATATCCAACAGGTGGAAAAAATAACCACAGTTTTACAGAGTGCAACGAAACCAAGCAGCTGTTATGAATGACGGAGAAGGGTGAACGTACTCTAAATACTCTGATGGTTTATTTCTTTTCTAATCATTCATGATCTCGGCTGGATGGCTTTAACGCTGGAAGTCACAAAAAAATCCTAAGCTGACTGTAAATATATAAAAACTCATTGGCCTCATAGTTAGGGAGGGAATGGAAGTCAATGGGGGCTTAAATACTTTAGCATTAGGCTTTAATGTGACACATAAACTGTACACATCATCCTTATTCACAGCATTTTAAAATTCAAGTTGCAGTATATCATCATAACAGGCCTTTGTACAGCTGAGTTTGCGAAAGTATTGTAAGATTAGATTTATTTTTGTGAAGATTTATTTTATAGATTACCATATTTTGCTCAGGTTTAGTGAGATAATTAATATACTTTAATTAATAATAAGTATTTGTGTTCTGTTCCTTCAGTTAGAAGAGGAACTATATTTTATAGTACACCTTGCCTGTTATATAAGTGATTGTTTATACTTGAAGTGCAACCTTGACGTGATGTATCACATTGTTGGTCAGTGTCGAGTTGTCCTACGGTTGAGACGGAAATTAAAGTATTCATGTAACACAGAAGAAGCTAATTTAACTCAGTACAAGTCAAGTTAATAGTTAATGTGAAGCATAACCAGCGTTACACAACGTATGTTTGAAATATTAACAGAGGTTCAGAAAGTATGATGTTGCAATGCCGCCTCAAAGCAAGAAGGTTCCTGGTTTGAACCCCGACTGGGGCAGCCCTGGGTATTCCGGCTTCCACCCACAGTCCAAAAACATGCAGGTTAATTGGTGACTCTAAATTGGCCGTAGGGAATGTAGTGTGAATGGCGGTCTTTCTCTATGTGTTAGCGCTGTGATGAACTAGTGACTTGTCCACGGTGTTCCCCACCAGCCCCCCGTCTGACCCTGACAAGGATAAGCGGTTACAGAAAATAGATGGATGTTTTGGCGTTTACGTTGGTTCATGTAGCATGTTGCAGTACTTCAGATTGGTCTTAGTCTTGAGAAGACCACTTTTTGAAGGTCTCAGTCTTTACTTTATTTCTAGACCAATCAAGTCAGCGCTTAATGGGTGTAGGTCTATTGAAAGCCAAATGAACCGAAACTGACATTCCTCTCAGTTCTCTTTTTGGCTTGTGACCCTTTAAAACCAAGTCATGTCTTTTTATGACCCATCAGCACCGGATGCACGACTGTCAGCTGATTTCACCCAAAGTCAAGGAGACAAAACTCTGCAGTAATTCACCAGAAAGAAGTGAAACTCCAATTGTGTGTGGCAGAGATGTGTTTTCTTCTTTTCTGCCTGTTTAATTAATCATGTTGCTCGACCTCGTTAGGAGTGTTTGCCGTCTCCCTGCAGGAGTCGCTCACCTGTCTGTCTATGATATAAGCTGGTGGCAGTCGGCCAGTCTTCGTCTCTCCTCTGGCTTCCATCCTGTTTAGTTTGTCTTCAGTCTCTTTCTCTCTTAGTTATGTAAAATAAACACATTTTTTGTTACAGCTCATGTGTGGTCTCCCATCCTTTGTCCAGCCTCGAGCCGAGGATGAGGAGGATGAAATGTTGCTTAGTTATTTATAGTAATGTGGGTTATTTTTAAAATCTATGAATTTTTCTGTTTGTGAGTGGCTAAAATAATAAAAAAAATACTGTCACATATGTAGTTACATGACAAGGTTTTTTTTTCACTTCCCACTGCTTTCATCTCAGCTGTGTCATTTACCGTTTATATTTTACATCGTTCCCTTTTGTTGTTCCCATATTTTTATGTTGCAACTTTTCATCACATTTGCTTATTGTGATATGGTTTTTATGACTTCCTCTTGGAGTTTTTAGATATTTATGAGCTACTTTTTTCTGTTATGGGTCAACTAAGTAGACCAGTACTGTAGCCAAAGTACATAACTTGAAGAATATAATATAATAAGTGCTCGTCTTGTTTGTTATTTCACTGGGCCTTTACTTTAGCAGAAAAGCTGCAGTGATTTGACCCATCAAAAGGTTTAAAGGTCCAGTGTGCAGGATTTATTGCCATCTAGGCATGAAGTTGCAGATTAAAATCAACTAAATAAGATTAGCACGTCGACAACGGCACCCGAGGGGAACCAAACCCCATGAACTCTGCAAGTTTAGCTAAACTATGTGACTTTAAACAGTCACACAGGTTCATTTATTTAATATACCCAGATAAGACACCGATGTGTATTAGTAGCTGGCAGTACGCCTCACTCACAACACTACACTATGCACTAGGCCCAAACCGTCACCATGATAGTCAACTGTGACAGACATATGTGGCAAGCTCACTGTAAATCAATAATTCACAAAAGAAATAAAACATACAAACTACCCTTCAAATAAACACCAAATAATTCAGAAATAAAGCAAACCAAATCAAAATAATCATCCAATGGGGAAAATTGAGTCATATGGAGCAAAATGAGTGGATTAGTAGGTCATATGACCACCTTTAATAAAGGAGCACTGCCGAGCCAGCTTAAACAAAATAAATAAAACTAATAAGTCGCCACTTTCAAGAAACAAAAACTGAACAGAGAAGAGAAAAAAAAAATTAAAAGACAAAAACAAACTAGAAAACAAAATCTTAGAAACAAAATGAGACAAAATAAGAAAACTCAGAGACAAAGCAGAATCATAAAAACAAAGAGAGACCGAGCAGCAGTCTGACGTGGAGCCACATTCTTCAAACCCGTGCGTTTGATTGAATAGATTTCTCTGCACTATTGCTAATGTGACCACAGTAGCGGCAGAGCAGGCGACTGAGTTTTCTGCAGCTATTTGTTCTCCGTGTTGCTGCTGCCTTGGACACAATTTGTCCGTAATTGTTTTTTTGTTTTCAACATTTTCATAATAAACGTGTCATGTTTACTGTATTTGTTTCACTCTAAATTGGTTTGTGTCTAATTTAACTGATGATTAGCACGCCTGTGCAGTGCTTGCCATGTGGTGCTGCGTTTTCCTTTGACTTGTGTCTTGCTTAGCTGTCTCTGTATATTCTATTGTTTCAGTTACAGAATAAATTGGTGGTTCCTTAATTTCAAGAAAAGTCACGCCTTGTTGGTTTTTGAAAGGGCATCAACTGCAAGCTAACTTATTGTGAGGACACTATAAAAAGGCTCGTTCTAAGGTAACAAAATCAGGTGATTATGCTCTAATGAAAACACACTTTTTAACAATAGATCCTCCTAAATGTTTCACACTGGACCTTTAGCTAATTAATTTTTCCACCTGAAGAACTCTGACCTCCTGAAGTCCATGTAGAACTATACCTAGCATGATACAGATTGGTGACAAATTGAAGATAAAGGCAAATTAAAGTCTGTTCTTCGAACAGAAGCCTCCAGGAATTGATGAACAGGGAATCTCTGAGTCAGTGCTAACACAGTTAAGATTTTACAGGTGTTCATCTTTATATCCATGTGCACACATGTACTGTCGGCTCTCTGTATGTATGTGTTTGTGTCCAGGTTGTAAACAGCATCAGTCCTGTTCTGGAGGGCATTTGAGGCACATAATGATGTATAGATCTCTGTGCCAGGAAACCTAACTTGATTAGCAGCTAATGTGGCCTGAACCAAGCCCATCAATCTTCATCATTGCCCCGCCCTCCCCCCGGTGCTGAGTGTGTATTTGGACAAGTGTAGCCGGTTTATGTAGAGAGTGAAAAAATATAATAAACACTTGGATTAGGAGCCCTTTTGAACCAGCCAGTTTTAAACTGTGTGATTTAGCACCGAGCAGGGACTTGATTGCACATGAAACAGAGGCGACGACACTTTCCAGAGTTGCAGCTATATTTCTCTCTCTCTTCGTGTTACTATAGAGGCTTGTCATCTCTGTCTAAAAATGAGTCATGATGAAGATATTTAAAGTCAGCTCAAAATGCTCTGCAGTTATCCCTCAAAGTGCCCCACACACAGACCGTACAGGAGTTTCACGTACACCGTCTTCCCTTTGAAAACAACTGAAATGTGACACAAAACATAACAGATTTTAGCTTTGTCACAAGTTAAATGTGAGATAAACAGTGCAAATACACTGTTCAGGTTACCAGCTAATCAACCAGAAATCTAAATATGCACTTGCACTCAATTCATTAGATTGTCCAGGTTTCAGTCTCGGTGTCCTGACTCCAGACAAATACCTGTAAAACACTGAAATGTCCTCGTTTTCAACATTCATCATCAAATTATCACAGTTTTTACCACATATAAAATAATTAAAATAAGGGTATTATACTTGTTTTCATCTTTTACAAAACTGTTTATCATGATCTGTCCCACTCATTATCCCAAAATAAAAACATAAACATGCTAAAACCTGCACCAAAAGTCCAAAGTTCAACACTGATTTGTCTCTATGTGTGTTAATCAGTCGACGTGACGCTGTCACGCCTGTTGCTAGCCTATGATTCATAAGCACATGTGCATGCTGGCGGCTCTTTTTAAGCTCTATTTACTTTGCTAATGCAGTGTAATGTTTACCAGGTTAATAATTTTCATCACTCACCACTTTGTTTAGCCTAAGTAGTAACACCGGATGGTTAGCACGAAACACAAAGTGCAGCTGCAGTGTCAGTGAGACAAAAAGATACAAGAGTGAACCAAATGTCATGTTTGTCCATCAAATCGTTGTGGAGACAAACTCACAAATGTCAGCTTCAAGGTGGTGCTAGAAGAAAAGTTAGCAGATCATCTAAGTGAGCTGTATTTACACAAACTTTCATGGCAATACATCAAACAGTTATTAAGTTGTTAAAGGTCCAGTGTGTAGGATTTAGTGACACCTAGCGGTGAAGTTGCAGATTGCAACCAAATGAATACTCCCCCACGCCTCATCGTCCAAGCATGTACTAGAAACTCGAGCATTATATTCAAATCCTGCCGATAGATCCTCCTAAATCTTACACACTGGACCTTTAAGTTGTTCATTTCAGTCTGGACTAAAGTAACATCCCTATCAGCACAAAATGTCCTAAAAAGTTGGTTTACATAAAAACTGGTTTAATTTCTTCAACTTTTAAGTTTTAGGAGCACAAAAGAGTTTAGTTGGTAATAAAACGACAATCTCTGTATGTTTATTCTGCTCCTCTTGTCAAATTGTGAAATGTGCAACAAACACAAACTTTTTCAGTCTAAAAATATCACCCAATAGTTGACATTCTGTTAACACTAGTTGTTGACATAATTTTCTCTGGACTTCTCTCCTCCAGCCAGTTGGAGACTGGAAATTTAGTTTGAAGTAATAATCTGCAGCATTTTCATATAAATACTCGTCCACTTTGCTGCTCTCCATGACTGATTACTACAACACAACAGTGATTCAACATGATGAAAGCTCTTACTTTTGATGTGCTCACACACACACACACACACACACACACACACACACACACACACACATGCACACACAGTCTGGTAGGTTTTTTCCTGGGAAGAATCCTCTGTCAAACAGGAAGTGATGCATTTTCTCTTTTTGGTTTGTTTGGATTCAACAGAAGAAGAAGAAGAAGAAGAAGAAGAAGAAGAAGAAGAAGAAAAGTGTCTGACCACAGCAGCCGGAGAGGGCGAGTGTGAAAGTTTATTCTTGACCTTTCAAATAATAATAATAATAATAATAATAATGATAAGTTGCAAATATTTATCTTCATTGTTTTGATGCATTATTAGAAAAACGTTTAAAAATTCTATTTGCAAAACAATAAATGCATGTCCCCCAAAAAACAAGGATTTGTTCTTTTAACTCTTCACTTCTGCTTTAGAGATTATACACAAAACAAAATATTAAAATACTTTAGGCTGCTCTGTATCTTGGCTGTATTTACATCATGTCATAGACTGTTATTCACATAACCTGCTGCAGGTAAGTCATATTTTTCCTGAATGGACACCTTAGATAATATAGTTTGAGTGACAAACACCAGTGATGTTGTATAAGCTCCTAAACACAGTCACCTAACACCTCTTTTAATCACCTATGAAGCACTACAAGGACTAGCCCAACTTTATACCCGTGAATTATGGTGACCCCTGACCTCGATGAGGCATTTTGGTGGTCCCTAAATCTAGACTTAAATCCAAAGGTGACCCCTAACTAAAAAACGCAGAGTCAGTCGATAGCTTCAAGAAGCTAAAACCTCACCTGTTTGGTAAGCACTTTGTCCTGTGACGTCTTTTTATTGCTTGCTGTGTTGTTTTTACTGTTTTTATTGTTTTCTTATATTTTGTTATTTCCAGTTAACTTAGTTAGTTTCACATTTTATTGCTTTTATATTGTTACTTCCTGTTTTTTCTAATTCTTGCATTGAACAGCACCTTTAACTCTGGCTTTAAAAAAAAAAAAACACTTTATAAAATAAAGTTTACTTACTTTCATTCACACCCCTGCTGAACATGAACATCACAGCTGGCTAACCAACCTGCTGCGTGACTTTACACTCATTATCACACACAGAAAAAACAGATTAAAAATAGTGTGAGCAGAAGACTCAGAGACTGTTAAATATTTGCAAGCCTCTCTTTATGTGTGATGTGAAATGAAAATAAAGAATACATTAGATGTACCTCAACTCGAGGTATCTTCTCTCTCACTGCTTACCAGCTTTCAAACTACAATATTTAAACTGAAAGCAAATCTTCCTGTAACATTTTATTTGGATGATCCGTCTACAGATAGTTTATCCTGTGGAGTATTTGTAACATTTCAGCTGTTAAGCTTTGTCTATAGATGTTTAACAGATAAGAGCATACGTAACATACCCTAACCAAGCTGCTTTTGAACATAACCAAACATTCAGCGCGGTGGTGTAATATCAGAAACCATTTGTTGAGTCTCAACTAATAAGGTGTTGAAATTTTATAAGTACTTTATAAACTATCTGTTGGCGGACCATCCAAATCCAGTATGATCATCCAAAGACATCTAAAAACAGTTTCAAGCAGGAAAGATGAATATATTTAGGACAAACAGCAGCTAAAGGAGAAGTCACTTGGATTAGAAGATGCTTTAAAGGCCCCGTTTCTGATGAATAAACTCAGCATGATTCAGAATCTGGAAGTGTGTCTCGCCTTATCCTCGAAGTAAAGCGCCAAAATCAGATCCATGTCCCTGCATGCTGGAGAGTTCATACTGGCTCTGATGCTTGATGTATGTTAAAGATCTCTGACCGCAACCCCATCAGCTCAGTTTGTTTTCTCAGATAACAAATAAAACTCAGAGGATTTCCCTTTTGTCCGAGCTGCTTTCTCATGAGGATCTTTTACTGTTCAAACACTCGCAGACCGTCAGATAAAATATCATTTATTAATTCACTTTGCTTTTTAGAAGTCTTTGGAGATCACAAGAGGATGAAGAGCCAGTGGAGCCAATTACAGAGGTTCAAAAACTCGCCCAGAATCCCGCAGAGACAAAGTGCCAAGCGTTGAGTTAAACCGATACTTCTCACTTCTTTTCTTCCCCTCTCCTCCTCCTCCTCCTCCCTTCTTTCCCCTCCGAGGTTTTCATCATGTTTTATTTACACGTCTGACCAAAAGAATCCTATACACAGGAAATGCTTGTGATTGTGAGTTCCTCTCCTCAAATGTGGGGAAGTTTATTTATTTCAACAAACATTCCTGATTTGCACAGCGGCGGGCCTCGCACAGTCGAGCTGCTTCAGACGAATGTGTGTCTAAGCTGTAGGCCTATATTTAGACATGGCTGCTCTCTGTTTGTAATGATGCTGTCAGCAGAGCTCTTTGATTTCATGCAGGTGTCATTCGACAGCAAGATGGAGCTCAGAAATACAGGCTTTAATATATATGGTGAATTTTGAGTCTCTCACTTGACATTTAACCTGAAATGTTAAGAGTTTTATGACCTATGGTCAAGAGTGTTTAGTCCAGGAGGTCTCAGGCCTCTTGATTTTGAGTGTGAACGTTCATTCTTGACCTTTGGAAGAGTAGTTTAACATTTAAAGACTGTAGTGGTCTACCTGAGCAGACTCCAGCTCCTGAATAAGACCATAAGTTGTGGTTGAACACCATGAGTTAAGATCTTAACTGACTTTTGCATGAAGTCATTCTGTCAACCTCACTCTCAAAATGATCCAGGGTCAGTGTATCCAGCATTGAACTCATTTTTATTCATGAGTTTTATTTTATTAGCCCACTTCAGATATGATGTTTGTGTTTAATTCATCATGTTTAATGTTGAGAAGTGGCAAATTTTCCACCGCGTACACCGCCTCTAACCCAATGCCAGCTGGGATTGGCTCCAGCCGCCGTGACTGTGATAAGGATTAGCAGTTATGGAAAAAGGATGGATGTTTATTGTTGGATCGTTTGATATTAAATTGGTTATTTATAAATAAAAAAATGTTTGAACCTCATAATTGAGATCTTCATTGAAAAATAAATGTATCAGCATCAGTAACACTAACAGGATTTAAATGCAGTGACGACTTTTCCAACACAAAAAGATAGAATTTGAAGGAGGAAGCAGTGATGTTTGAATGTTGTCACAAGATCATCTGTCAAGACGTTCAATCAAAAAGGTAAAACCTCATCTGAAGAATGATTTTCCTGCTTTTCTAGTCCATAAATCATCGTGTGACCTCCTCAGAAGTCCTTACAGTAGATTTATCACAGTCTGAGTGTTTATTACTGTTAATTGAATGTTAGCTGATATTGAAATTATCTGTCTTTGTTTCCGTCGTTGTCATCCTGAAATTGACACAACTGCTGCCAGAAAAAATAATCTTAACATCCTGATTTCTGTATCCAACCAACCACTTTGGATAAATAATCTTTTTTTTTTTTTTTGGTTTGTTTGTTTTTACCAAATCTGATGAATCTCAGCTGAGTCCTCTACAGTTAGGTCTGACTATCCTCAATCAACATAAGCTTCACATTTCATAACTGAAAATACAGAAATAAACAAGTTATCTGTCTGTCTGATCACAAAAAGAAAGAACATTAGATGACCTGTCACTGAAACAGAACCAGCCGTCCTACAATCTTTCTATTTCTACACTTTTTAAATAAATCATACTGTTATTTTATTACCAAACTAAACTTTATTTTGCAGGTGAAATTCAGAGCAGAGTGGAATGTAAAAAAAAAGCATTTGATTACATTATTAAGTATTAAACTTTATTCTTATATTTTACAGTATCTCCACTGTATCTTCAGGATACTGTGAAGGCTACAGGGCCATGACATTCAAGGTTCTTCGTTGAATTAAACATGTTCAAGAGTTTTCTTTAACTTTCAGCTTCTTCTCCTATCAAACAATGAATTTCTCAGTCACTTTGATGAGTTTGGGAAACATTGGTAAAAATAACCACAAACTTGACAATCGCGCATGCGTAAAGAAAAAAAAAATCTCAAAGCCTCCCTGCTGCACTTTGTCACTGTCTGAACTGTAGATGATGAAGATGGCAGATTTCCTGGAAAGAGCAGAGCAGAAAGCTGTCTCATATTAACTCATCATGCAAAGCTGATTACAGGCTTTTACGCATCTGTGCGTAAAATTCACTAAAAGTCTAAATTCATAGTTGTACTCATTTAAAATGCAGTACTTTGTCAGGGTAGGTGAGTGACATGTAAGAGCAGAAGGGGAATCCCATCTGGTACAACTGATGAGGTCGAGCACCGAGGACCACAGACGAACTGAACGCGGGACTTTGGCCCTCTGTGCACGTCTCCGTTGACAATCCGAGGATGCTGCTGCGCATTTCGTCTTCACTTTTCGATAAGATACTCTCGATGCTGAATCCTTTTAATTTATCCCGGCTCGGAACGCTTCCTTTCGGCCTGTCCTGCGCAATTGCAGCCAAGTTTGTGTTTCCTGCACAGCTGACGGCGCACAGCGGACCCCTCTCTCTTTCTCTCCCGCTGAACGCTGACCTCTCCTCTGGCTCCCGGTGGAGGGACGCCCCTGGGAGATGCGCACCGTCCATCCACAGCGGAGCGTGTCTCGGAGCGGGACATGGCTCCGGCTGAGAGGCGTCAAGCCTCCTCCCTGTGGACGCAAGGGTGTCTTGGCTAGGGGACACTTTAAGTCTCAGTGTGGGTTGGGTTTGCGATTGCTCCGCGTGGTTAAACTCGACAAGAACAGATTTTGTCCCTTCTTGTGTCTCCATCCTCTCCGCATCCCTCCTGGTTGGCACCTCTGCTATCCCCGAGCCAGTCTGATGTCTCAGACAGGATTGAGGGTCCTTGGTTGCTCCCAGGCTCTTGGTGCGCTTGTGTCCAGCGGCTTTGGAGTCCACAGCCTCCTGTTGGCTCCTCGCCTTCCTCTTCCTCCGGCGGTAGTTACCGTTCTCAAACATATCCAGGCACTTGGTGTCCAGCGTCCAGTAGCTGCCTTTGCCCGGCCGGCCTTTTTCTCTGGGCACCTTGATGAAGCACTCATTCAGGGAGAGGTTGTGGCGGATGGAGTTCTGCCATCCCTGCTTGTTGTCGTGATAAAAGGGGAACCGGTCCATGATGAACTGGTAGATGCCGCTGAGCGTTGCGCGCTGCTCCGGTGCGCTCTTGATGGCCATGGCGATGAGCGCGATGTAGCTGTAAGGCGGCTTCTGCGGAGGCTCCTGACGGGCCGGCACGAAGCTCAAGCCGGCCGGTACGACCCCTCCGCTGTCCCCTCCGTACAAATAGATGAGCGGGGGACCGGTGAGGCTCAGAGCCGAGGATGGCACTCCGAGCGACGACAGACGGCTGTGGTAGAGAGTCATGACGCCGAAGAAGTGTGTCCCGGGGAAAGTTGAGCCTGCTCCCGGAGCTCCTCTCCTCCACTGAGTGACTCCCCAGCCTCATGAGGGCCCCAGAAAATGTTAATAATTGTTGTACGTTTGCTGTGTTATGTTGACTTTGCACTGGGAAATAAATTGTCCATCATAAACAGTCGGTGGTGTTCTCAGCCCACCCACATTAATTAAAATTTCATTGCGCTGAAACTCCCTCACGTCCCCCCCTCTGCCCAACAACCAATGAGGTGCCGGGTTATTCCCTCATCTGTTTATAGAATTAGTCGCTTGATAAGTCTGCCCACCCAGGTTGAATCAAGCTGTGTTTATTTGGAAAAATTTCCGGGCACCCAATACATAAACGCACTGATGTGCTGTTTGAAATATCACGTCCACCCCTGACGCTGAGAGTTGCTCACACAGAGAGAACAAGCAAACATTGCCGAGTCCTTTTCTGGGAGTTGCTGTGGCTCCGCTCAAATGAAAACAAAGTGTATAAAAGGGAAAATAACTGAAACAATTTCTTTTAACTCTTGTCAGGCTCTCTTCATGAACCAAGTCCAAGAAAATGGACACACGCACACACACACACACACACACACACACTTGTAGGCATTAATCATTATTATTATTATTATATAGTTGTTGTTATAAGAAATGCCGAATGTGAATAAGAACCATACTATATATACAATTTCACATATTTAATTTTCATATTTAATTTATTTAATGTTTCAAAAATATTTCTATTAATTTAATTTTGATATTTAAATTAAATATTTTCTTTGTAAAAACAGTCATAAATCAGTAACTGTAGATTGTAATATCTCTATCCACTGATGAAAGCCATGAGATGTGGCTGAAAGATCTGGAAAAAGACGACACAGTGAGTCTTGTGATAAGATTTTTGGCACACTAGTCAAGTGACTAAGATAAGATAAGGTTATTTATTTCATACATACTATAATTATGATGTATTATGCACCATCTGTATTCACTGTAAAATATTTATTTCTGTTTTATTATTAAAGATATTAAACATAAATGATGTATTGTACAAAAGTTAGCTTCAAGCTCATTTTCATCTGCAGGACATGGTCACAGTTAAAACATCCACACCGTTACAGAACAACAGTAAACAAACAGTCATAACAGCAGTCATCTGATGACACTGTAGAGCAGGTCTAGATCTTTAAAATTATTTACAGAGACTCAACAGTTCCAACCATCAGCAAACACTTGGAGACAGTGGCAAGGAAAAACTTCCTTTTAACAGGTAGAAACCTCGAGAAGAACCAAGCTCATGGTGGACGGCCATTTACTGCAACCACTTTAAAGTTTAAAGAAAGAATTATTGTGTACAAAACCAATAAAATACAGAGATGTTACAGAGTTGAATAGTTTTTAGCAGAGTGTGTTTTTGTTTTCATGCTTTATTTTACAGATGTTCAGGACTGTAATCTTTTTTTTTAGGTTAGTTATCTTCAGTAGTTCCCAACCTAAAGGGTTTATAAAAAAAAAAACACATGATTATACTTAATACTTTATTATTCCCTCATATACTCTTTGAGACTTTATTGAAACAATAAGAAGCAAGAATTTGGTGTTGGGCTCCTTTGATCTCCTTTTATATGTACAAATCTACCAGACTCCATTGACAAAAATTGTGATTTTACTTCATAACATTGTAACAATTCACTCAACAGAAACAAAATAAAACACTAACAAAGTTGCGAGGTGCAAGAGGGAGGTCGATCATACCAGAGTCAGTGATGTTGTTTGAACAGTGGAAAGATAAACTAAGGTGTTGGTGAGTTTTTATTTTGTTTGAGTGTTAGGATGTTATTAGGTAAAATTACTGTTTTGGTCAGTGAAGTGTGGTGGCTTTGAACGCAGAGATATAACTGCTGTTTCTGGTTAAACAAGAAAGGATCTTACTCTTCACAAAAGATCCTTTCCATAATGTTATCAGACAATTATTATACCGACTGGCAGAAAGAAGCACTTTTATTGGAAGTTCATCTACAGTGTACAATTGCCCACAAGGATTATGTTGCAACCGTTGCAACCGTTTCCACCTTTGTCGACTGTAGTGCTCAATTTCAGCGGACCGGTTGCACAGCAGAGATTTTGACAGGAGACTCACAGGTGTATAATGATTGCTGCATTCGACTTAGAGGAGGTCCTGCTATTGTCCTGCTTCACAGTCACTGTTAATGGGAAACTTATTACTGTATTATTACTGTAATTAAGTTCATCTGTGTTTGGGTAAATAGAGTCCAGGTTGAAAAATCCCAGAGGAACCCTTTAATACAAGATTCCACGAGATTTCATAATAATGCAGCACTGAGTTGATTATTTATTTACTTTAGCTGTGCAAATTTCAAGACAAATTTTCAATGAAACATATTCCAAAAAGATCAGCTGACACACACTATTTGGAGCCCATCTGTTACATCTTAATAATAATATCTGATTTCTATCAGAGGGTATTTAGGCTGGATGGTCACCTGATTTGACATGTTTTTATGTACTCTAAATAAATTCCTCACAGTTCTTGCTTGATTTTTTTCTCTCTCTCTCTGTTGTAATAAGAAAAATACACAATTACATCATACACAGAAAATATGATGCACAGTTTCAGGGCCCTGAGCATTTGCTGGAAAAAAAGTGGATTTGGTAATTTTCTAAATGATTAGAAATAGGGGAGTTTGATTGTTATTTATTTATTTAAACTTTATTTAACCAGGAAGGGTCCCGTTGAGATTAAAAACATCTTTTTCAACGAAGTCCTGGCAGCACAAACTGAGAACAAGTCAAATTAAAACAGATGCAAGGCACACAGACAATAATACAAGACATAGAAGTCTAGAAAAGTAATAAATGTACAATAAAAGCCATAAATTAAACAACACCCCAATGATTCAGTCTCCGGGTCTTTCAGTGTGGATGATGTCTTGGAAACATCCCAGTCTGACGGTGTAGAGTATCCACACTCCCTCTTCCCAAGTTCTGTACGAGCATTTGATACAGACCACATGTAAAAGAACGCAGCAAGTATTGTCCTTCACACTTCAGAGAACTAAAAGAACAGATAGGATGGAAGCAACCCGAGAATTGCCTCGTATATGAAAATGTACCGGTGTGTGTGCCTGCAGGTTGCTAAACATGGCAACCTACCTGAGCATAAAGCTCACAGCGGTGAGTCAGTGCTTTACAATTAGTAACAAATCTAATATTAGGGACAGATGATAAGCTGTGTCAATCATATGCAATACCTGAGCAGGATATAGATATATAATATATGCACATGAAATTTCATGTAAAACATGGATGGATGAACCCATCACCTGGACCTGAAGGAAAGATTTCATGTTGGGCCCCGTTCATACGCACAAAGCCACCAGACTCCATTGACCAAAAACAATAATTTTACTTCAACACTTTAGTCAAACTTGATAGTTCTTGTTTAATTTTTTTGTTCTTTGTTCTAATAACAAAAATACACAATTACATCATACATAGAAAATATGATACACAGTCCCTCACAAAGAGCCGTATCTATCTGATGGTGGCTCTGCTCTTTGGATAAAGTTTCATAGATTTTGACTCTTGTTTGTATCAAAGTTGACCGAAATGAAACGCGGCGTTTTAATTATCCTTTGAGAAGCTGCAGGCGGGCACTTAGGACTGTATTGCCTTACAAGGACAACATGGACAGTGTATTATTTGTAGATGTGAGCATGATGCTTTATATTATGTATTTTCCTGTTTATAGGTCAAAGGAGGATTATAACAACTTTACAAGTGCGCACAGCTGGCTCCTGCTTACATTAGGGGTTTGGAGCTTTCAGTAGATAAACTCAGAAGTTGGTCTTTTTTTTTCTGTTTCTCTCTCAGCAGACGGTGATTCATTAGCAAATAAAACTAAACTAACATGCAAGTATTAGACGTGTACAAGCCACAGCGGGCGGGATTTAACATTTTCAAAGGGCGTCTGCTGGAAACTTTTTTCTATCCATACTTTAAATCAATTAAAGAACATTAGATACTTTAGAGAGGATTATTAACCTCATATTCCAGCGTTAATGCTGTGACCTTTAAGACCACAAACTCACACAAAATTCCATCCATGCTGTAGAAACATCCCTGGATTTGATATCATAACAAATAGTTACTTTTGTACATCATTATTCACATTGTAGAGGAGGATGGTGGTGCAGTGGTTAGCGCCGTCCTGCCCTGGTTCGAATGTTGGCTTGGGCCTTTCTGTGTGGGGTTTTCTCTGGGTACTCCGGCTTCCTCCCACAGTCCGAAGACATGAAGTTAAAAGGTTAATTGGTGGCCCTAAATTGCCCGTAGGTGTGAATGGTTGTGTAAATGAGCTGGCAACTTGTCCAGGTCAATCCAGGTTTTACCAGCTTGAGAGGCTGACCAACATAAGCCCCAAATTTAGATTTGGCTCTACTGTTTCCTGCCCTCTTAATACATGTACATACTAAACTGTTTTGCCAAATAGAAACATTAAAGATCTTATGGGTGTCTTTCCTTTTCTAAGTTAAATCAAGTTTACCCAAAAAGATGTAACCTGCTGATCTTAAGTATATCCACACAGCCCTGTTTGTAGTTACCTTAGAGATGCCCTCATGTTTTAAGGCATAAAAATACGATTATCTAATGAAACTTCTGCTGCAAGGGCTAAAGTTTCTCTGCGCTCACCTCAAATCTCAGCTTAACGCGTGCATGTACGAGCATGGCGCTGTGACATCACAACTAGTTTGGAAACAAACTCACGAAAAGAGCGGAAACTTGCAATTATGGCAATAAATTATGGGCAGAAATGCCGACTTAATCCATCGTTACAACTATTACAGACAACAGCCGCTTTGTGTGAGAGCCTTAGCTAGAGCCCAAATGTGTTATATAAATGTTGTAAAAATGTTAGATTTTGACTTAGTGTCCATGTTGGTGACAACTCCTGAAATCAACATAACTCCACATTGAGCAGCAGCTTCATCAAACATGTGTGGTATTTAGTGACATCATCTGGACAAACAGAAAACTGCTTTACTTTCACAACTGATACTGCACTTATATTATATATTATATATACTATATAGTACAGTATATGTGTTCAGTTAAAGGGAAGACGTCACACAGGACTCTGGTGAAATCTTTTATCATGAAATTAATGCTTAATAACACATAATAAATGTGTAACGAACATCAGGTCACCTTAAAATTCTAGTTTTCATTTTCAACCTATTAATCCTGACTTCTGTCTTTAAATTTGAAATAAGGAGTTGAATAAATGTCCTGCTGAGTTCACTGAACTCATTAAATTACATTCCTGGCCACCTATGGACGGCAGATGAGCATACTGCTACCCAGCATGCATTGCATTTGAGTTAAAACTCTCGTTGAACAGTTACACAACAGAAGCCGGTGACTGGTTACAGCTGTTTTCTCTGATGCGATGAGAACTACTCTAAGAAAGTGCTCACTCGTCATATTATCATCCAGCTCTTTAGACTGTCTCGGTGTCTTTCAGCTCATTGTTTTGTTTTGGTTTTGGTTTTGCTGTCACCGCTCTCATGGACTTTATCTCCAGCTGCAGCAGCTTTTAAAAGCTATGATAAACTCACTTTTTAAGGACTTTCCAGGCCTAATTCCTTCTAATTTAAGGATTCGACAGGGCATAGTTTGAGACACAGATCACGGCTAAGAGAGCTAGAAGTCTTTTTGTAGCTCACATGTAGACAGCTAAACATGTATTTATTAATGTTGAGGTAAAAAAATAACTTCAGTTTCTATTCTTGCACAAAATATATAAATTAAAAACACTTTTACTGACCTGTATCTGTTTATATATATTGTCAAACGTTATATATATTGTCAAACGTTATATATATTGTCAAATGTTATATATATTGTCAAGCGTACAAGGCCTTGTTTTTCCCCCCTCAAATTCAAAAAAGACTTTTGGGAACCATGTTCATCACATGAACTTAATAAGACCCAAAGTGTATTGGACATAAAAGTGTTTTGTTTCTTCTGGTATGCTCGTTGAGTTATGACAACAAAGCAACTTGTGTTTTTTATTTATTTCTGCTGGACAAATTTAAAAGGTTTCACATTTTTTACAAAGTTTTTACTCGTAGAGCTGCTCTGGATCTTTAACATGATCCAACACTGTGTCCAACATCCAACAACTGAAACAACAACAGACCAGCTTAACTGTCTGTTTTGAACCTAATTTGAAGTGACCTCCGTCCTGTCCGATGACGTCTGATTGGAGGTTACTGACGTGGCGTGTGGATTATCTGTCTGCTTTGGTAGAACAAGATACTTCACCGCCCAGTGCAGCCACGATCCAGCAACTTTGAATTGACTGAAATCCTGCAGATTCTGTCCAGACACCTGGTAAGAGTAAGAGAAACGTTTGCCATCGCTGTGCACAGTGGGAGTTTTTCTCAACACAGTTTGACCCTGATGGTGACTGCTGTCCTCTTTGGCCCCGCCGTCTGCCTGACTGTCAAACAACCAAGATGGAGGACTCCTGCTGATCTGAGCTTCCTCCTCTTCCCCGTCCACTCCTGCTTCTGGTGTGGGGACGCTTCTCTTTCTCTTCGCCTTTCCAGATTTTCTCTTCTCCTGGCTTACCTCGTTTGAAGCTGGAAGATGTTGTTGTGCTGGGTCAGTGTGGTGTTTGTCTGTGGCATGCGACAGGTTTGACAGTCTGGTAAAAGGTTCTGGTGTTTTCACAGATCTAGAAGTTGAAGCGACGGCAGAGGCGGGGTGGCTAGTTGACGGTAGCCGTAGCTGATACGGCGGGAGGATGCTCTGCTCTGATGTCTGCTGGGGTTCCTTCGAGCTTTGGACAGGAAACTGCGTGCTGGTTAAGATTGCGGCATGATCAGGCTTGGATTCGGCAACAGTGCGATCGTGAGGTGAGTGGGTTGGTGTGGCTTCTGGGGACGCACAAGAGGACGAGGAGGTGTCACCTGGTGGAGGAAAAATGTCCCAAGGATTGGTTAAAGGTCTGATATCGCTGTGAAACATCCCCGCGATCATGTCCTCGTGCAGCATGCTGTGCTCCACGGGAAGAGGAGAGTTCTCTTTGGCATCACAGACCGTCTCTAGGACAGCTGGCTGACCTATCCGCCACTCTGCATCATCAACAGAAGGCTGTGCAGACTCTGGAGAATTGCACACTTCGGATGAATCTCCCTTACTGTCCTCAGAGGCAGCAGTCAGCCCGCTTGGTGTCCTGCTTCCACCGAGCGGTGGTGTTTGCAGCTGCTGAGCATCTTCCTCTGGGATGAGAAGACACTTTACAGGCACACTGAAACACTTCTCTCCCTTATATCTGACCCTGTCCACATCCCAGCTCGTGGCAGTGAGAGTGTCTGGGTGGGTCAGCAACGAGGTGGAGGGCTGCGGGCTCAAGGGTCGGCTGCTCGCCGTCATCAGCCTCTCCCTGACATCCTCCAGCACAGTCTGCAGGCAGTCTTGCTGCCACTCCCCCAGCAGCTCTGACAGATTGAACCCACACTGACTCCTCTGTGAATCCTGCGTCTCCTGACCCAGCAGGAGCCTCCACGTCTTGCAGATCTTCTGCCTGATGGAGGGCAGCGTCGTGCAGCAAGGGGTGTTTTCTTTAACCGGACCTGCCGCAGTTGTAGCCAGCTCTCCAACTGATAAGAAGAACCTGCATTTGGTCTTCTCCAGGGCCATGTGAAACTGCAGCTGGTAGTCCTGGATGTACACGGTGGTGTTAAGCAGACTGGCGAGGGACTCGCGTTCCTCCTGGTACTGCAGATGCTCCCAGGCTGACGCGGTGAGCATGGCCGGGATCTGGAGCACCTCATCGGATAGGAAGAGCAGAGCTGTGGGGCCTTCAGAGCCCTGAGCCTGGGACTGAGACATGGGACCCACCCCGATGACATGAGCCTTCAGCCTTCTGCTGCCGCCCTCCTCCACCTCCGGGTGACTGCCATAACTCAGGATCAGACTCTCGATCCACGGAGACAGTCTGATCCGAGCGGGTCGAGGCATGTTTACAAACTGTGTGTCCCCTGTGAGGTTCCCTCAGAGAAATATGAACGATTCTCAGTGGTTCCCCCCCATCACAGCATCACCACGGGAGCTAGAAAATAAAAACATATAACCTATGAGCCATATATATATATATATATATATATAAGACAATAAATGTTGGATAAACATGACACAATAATTTAAGCGCAACTTTGCTACGTCACAATGGACAGTTTTACAGCACGGTTCCCTCTTAGCTTATATGAGTATATATTATAAAATATAGTATTATATAAGATTAAATAAGTAGTCAACATCATTACCTTTATGTAATCCTGAGCAGAGCATTATAATATTTACGTTTGTCCAAAGTTATGGCGGCGACTTTCTGTTTTCAAGTTACCGGGCGGATAATGGCGGATGTGAGTGAAGACAGGGTTTTCCTTCAAAATAAAAGCGCAAGCGTTAACCTACGTAACGTTTCTGTAGCAAATACCAGTAAATGTCATTAATATATACGATGGAAAAAAAGATCTACTGTTTTTTTAATTTATGTTACTAAAAAGTATACCAACAGTGGTTGGTAAAAGAGGTTTTACCCATACCGGAAATTTATTTTGGTAGTATTTCTCGATAGCTTTTTTAGCAGTTAGGGTTTGTGGTCGCGTTCCGCTTCGTTTTGACTCTCATTTTTCAAAAGCATTTGTAAGCTTGGACAATAACATTTTCATGAATAATTAAATACGTGTTCATTTGTTTTAGTTTTTTTAAGACATGTCACACAAATGCATGCATATAACGGAGGTGATACCCGCCACAGAAGCACAGTTTTGTTGGTACACAGGTTGCTCTTCAAGTATTGGAACGTTGTTTATATACACGCTTTCCGCCTTGCTGATGCTGCATTCACGTACAACATGAATTCCACCATCCCGATGGTTGTAATGATAAACGGCGTCTTCTTACCAAACTTATTTAAAGATATTTAGCTAACGTGTTGTCTTGAATTCATAAGAGGTTTGCTCACGAAATATTTTGTTGATCTTCAGTTGGGTATGTAGCCGCTCCGCTCATAAACTAACACGGAGAGTTTGTTTTTCCCACATTTCCTTTGGCTGTGAATGCAGCATAATATATATGTCTTCACGTCCACTTCCAACATTCTGTCTCATGGAGTGATTCACGTTGTCCTAAATGTAGTTAGGTAACAGTCTGAGCCCTTAAAACAGAAAAACGCACATCGTAGTCTTAAGGTAAGACACTTGCGAAGAGTAAACTTGAACTGGTAACATGAAAAAAAGCATGACATAACAAGTTTACACCGGTAAACAGACAGTGTGGGGCTTCGTTCGTCACAACAAATTCAGCTAACATGAGCTAAATTAGCTCTGAGCTGTAAATATCATTGCTCATAGCTCTGTTATGTCGTCTGTCTTTGACACAGAAACGTGATTTTGTTGTTGTTGTTGTTGTTTTTTTGCTACTAGCCTAGCTCTGACGTGCCATTTTTTCCAGCTGCTTCGCCAAACTTCATTTAGAAACCTGCCAGTTTAACACTCATAACACCAGTGTTTATGTTTATATATGTATATTTGACATGCATGCGATTCACTTTGCAGTATTTTAATTATATTTTAACGTTTAGTTCACACAGCACAGCTCGACACTGGCCACTGTGGTGTGTTGTGGTATATTACTAATTAGGGGCGTAGCCTAGGAACCTTTTATTAAAGCCATTTTTTTTTTTTATTCATTAAGTTTTCTTTTGTGCAAGCTGAATTGAATAATGTCTCCTGTTAATGTGTTGTTGTTTTTTTAAGTCAAGTGCAGACATGCCACATTCTGCCTGTCAACCCGGTTCAAGGGTTTCGGACCCACAGCATTCCCAGAAACTTCTCAGGGTCCTTCGAGTCTTCTGGCAAGAGCAAAGTTTTCACGATGCACTGCTGGTGGTTGATGGAGAGGAGCTGCCCGTCCAGAAAAACATCCTGGCTGCTGCTAGCCCTTATATCAGGTCAGTGAGCATATATAAGCACTGATCTGTCTGCACAGATATGACCGTGCATTTGTTGTGTTTGTGTTCTACTTTTTATTCACTGGTTTCTTGTCAGGACCAAGCTGAACTACAATCCTCCAAAGGAAGATGGGTCCACATACAGAATTGAGCTGCAGGGGGTCTCCATGTCCATCATGAAGCAGATCCTTGACTACATCTTCAGCGGTGAAGTGAGTGTGGACGGATTCGTAGGACCAATCCTATTGCCCCACCTTCCTCTTTGTCTCACCACCTGCATTTTTGTGTCTCTCCTCCACCCACAGATCACTCTGAATGAAGACACCATCCAGGACATGGTGCAGGCTTCTGACCTTCTCCTCATGACTGACCTCAAGAACCTGTGCTGCCAGTTCTTAGAGAGCTGCATCACTGCAGAGAACTGCATCGGCATCCGGCTCTTCTCTCTTCATTACTGCCTTTACCACGTCCACTATGTCGCCACCGAGTTCCTGCAGACGCATTTTAGCGACGTGGCGGTCTCTGAGGAGTTCAGGGAGCTGCCGCCGGACCGGCTCTGTGAGGTGCTGTCCATGGAGAAGCTGAACGTGGGCAACGAAAAACGCGTGCTGGAGGCTGTGGTGCGATGGTTCGCGCACGATCCAGAGGATCGCAGGGTGGGTTCGTGTTCACTTCAGGTTGAGTGTGAAGATAAGAGAGGTTCGGAAAAATGTTGGCAGGCAAAACCTGTTCAACTGATCAACAGCTGATTAGAGCGTTTTACTCACAGAACTGAAGTTTTCAGTACAGTTTGGTGATCATATTCAAAAGACAAGAAGACAGGGCAGTTTTATGAACCAAAATGTTTTTTTGATGAGTTGGTTTATACAATTTATGATTTCTAGAAAATTAAAAATGAGTGTTCTAGCTTCTGATTTCTGTGACATGGAAATAAAAGTCACAAATGTGCTTGGGGGGAGTGGGGGTGTCAGGACTGCAGGCGATCCAGGCCAGTTTTTTTTACTTCGAAGCCGCTCTGTTGTAACATGTGCAGGATGTGTCTTGGCAGGAACGTCTCTGGCTGGCAGCACGTGTTGCTCCAAAACTTGCATGTACCTTTCAGCATTAATGGTGCCTTCACAGATGTCCAAGTTCCTTATACCATGAGCTCTAATACATCTCCGTGCATGGTCATAGTCTTCCTGCGCCCATGTAGTAATATCCTTTATACATTTATGTCGGTTTTTAATGAAGGTCCTTGTTAGGGATCGTGTTGTTGTTCAGAATAAGTATATACTTCCAAACAAAAACAAAAAATCTAAACCACATAGTGCCGAAGAACATTAAAAAGCATGTTGGTATTGTAAAAACAGAATAATTATTCACATTAATAATGATTGTTTTCATGCGTTGCATAGTTAAAGCTGCACTAAAGACTGCTACTGAGTGATCTGCTCATAATGTCAAACCCACATAGTCTCTGCTCCATTTCTAATGTCTTTTAGCTCATTGTTTTGGTTTTGGTGTCTGTAGCTTTAATCATCAACCAGCCATGTTTCCAGCAGAATCGGGCAGAGAAAGATCCACTCTGCGCTGTCTGCCCAGCACCAAACATCCGAAAGACAAAGATAGTGACTAGCTGGTGAACAACATAACACAACATTTAGCAGCTAAAGAGACAAATATTTTTGTCAAGAGTAGCTGGAAAGGAAAATAATCGGACTCCAGATGAAGGCTAATTTATCTCCAATGTTTGCTGCATATGTAAAAGAGCATAATGTTCCCAACTTGTTGATATGTCATGACGAAAAACATTAATTAATTCAGTTAATTTGCTGCAAGTTTTTGGTTTGTTCCGTAAACCACAAATCTTAATCTGCAGGTACACATGAAGGAAGTGATGTCTGCTGTATGGCTGCAGGGCCTGGACATCAGCTACCTGAGAGAGCAGGTAGGGAAACCTCCAGATTTAAATGTATGCTGTATAGTATTATCGGTAGCGTAACAACTTGGTATCCCATCAGGCCATGGGAGAGCCGCTGATGAGGGAGGTGATCAGAGAGCACTGTCAGAAGGTGCTCGGGGAAGGTACGCTGCAGGGTGAGGCTCTGCTCGCTGCCTTCAAACCCAGAGGTTACTCAGAGTGTATCGTTGTGGCCGGAGGAGAGGATCGCAAGTAAGTCACTGTTCACCACATTTATTATTATCATTTGTACTGTGCAATCCAGCGAGAGAGGCACACAGCCCATATTCAGAAACTGTGCCTATAAATGAGCCATCAAGACTTACGTAACGTTGTGACGTCATAACTATGCAGCCACCGCCCATGGCCATGCTCCGCTCCCACAAATGGTTAGGAAAAAACTTAGGAGGTAATTTCTTTCCTCAGATTAGAGGCCACATAAATGCTTCACAAAGTTCAAGTAGCAGACACATATCAACATCAACCGTTCAGAGGAGCCTGTGTGAATCAGATTCTCTTCTTCACGGTCTCCCACAGTCGTGGTTTCTTTTCTTTCGACGTTGAGTTGTGTCAGTTTCAACCACCAAGTGTAACACACATCCATGCTGCTAACTTAGATTATTAAAAAAAAAAACATAGTACATTTGACAATACATTTATTCAGATATTTATTAAGTGAAAAATCTTTGTATGAAAAATGTTGACTTGTGCGTGAAGTGTATTTAACACCACAAATATATCTTCTCATGGATAGCAAAACGTCAAATAAAACGCTGGAAAAGTGTGAAATATGGGACTTTTTTCAAATTTGATGGTCGTGGTCAGAACCTGCTGGAATCAAAGTTGTTCACACTGTGATTTTCGTCATCAAGACAGTTTTCAGCCTCATTCACAGAAACGGTAATGTTATTTTAGAGTAAAATGTGGTCACAGACAGAGGAACTAGTTGAACTGTTGCTTAGCTCACCCAGATCACACAGTCTGTTCACATCCTGTCTGGTCTGGTGGTTTTTTTGTCCCCTGTACAGAAGCAGGAAGCCGACTGCTGTGACACGCTGCATGTGTCCACTCTACGACACCAACAGACAGGCCTGGATCGAGCTGCAGCCGATGGGTGTAGCTCGCCTCGGCCACGGGATGGTCGCTGCCGGTCAGTGCTGGGCTTACGCCAAGAAAAAGCTTCCACCACAACACAAGTGAAAACACACCTGTAACTTATGTTATATTCTAGAGTCATTAATAACACCGTGTTTTCTGCCTGTTAGAGGGTTTTCTGTTTGTGATGGGTGGAACTGATGAACACAACACAGTCCTGGACAGTGGAGAGAAATATGACCCAGAGTCCAACACCTGGAGCCCCATACCCCCAATGCTACAGGTACACACACTCCTTTCTCTAACAGCTGAACAGCTGAGTAAAAACTTTGCTGTAAAAGTATTTTCTTATATCTTATGATACGGTTCAATAGACACAATTGGAATATACTGTTGTTTTATTACCAGTCACCACGTTCCTGCAGCCATGTTACATTATTCAGTGCGGCTCTCTGACTTGTTCGTTATTTCACTTCATGACCACCAGGCGTCAGCAGTGCACCGAGCACTGCAGGTTCAGTTTCAAGCTCAGTTGGCAGAACAGGCAGTGAAGTCATTCATATTATATGTTGACTAGATATTACTGAACGCTCTACACATTAGTCATGTATTATAATAATATATATTATAAACTTCATTATACTCTACATAATGTTAATATTTGCACTAATTCCTGGTCATTCAGTGTCTACAGCCTAATTTAATTAATTTTTATCTCTGTTTGTAGTTCTGTTTCTTATTTCCATCAAAAAAAATATTTCTATAGTTTCTATTTAGACAGACTGTAGCACAGGTTTAATTTAAACTCAGATTTATCTTATAGGTTAATTTTAATGTATGTTTACTGGTTAACTGTGTCTCATGCTGCTAGTGGGTGCTTGAAATTTCTATAAAAATCTATTTTGGTAAATAAGAATATTAGATTAAAGTAAGATCATGTAAACCTAAAATGCAAAAACAATGTGGACATAAAAGCAAAACAAAAGGCATAAAAGGGAAAAATATATTGTTGTTATTTAGAATTATAAATATAATAAGTATAATTCTGAGATTGTAGGACTTGAGCTATGATTTCAAGTGAGTGAGTGGAGCATGCTGCCATACCTGTGCTTTAATTCTGATTTCAAATGGACCATATGAGCCCAAAGAGTTCATGTGTATGTGAACGTGTTTTTTTAATTTTTTTATTATCATGTCACTCTCGTATACGTAGGCTCGTCAGAACTTTGGCGTGGTGGAGCTGGACGGTCTGATCTACGTCCTCGGAGGAGAGACCAAAGAAACAGAGCTGATCACCGTTGAAGTGTTTGACCCTCACTTCAATACCTGGAAAATGCAGACCAGTATGACCATGATCCGCAAGGTATCCCCGCTTTATTGTTCAGTTTAATGTTGTCAAGTAAATTCTGTTCATAAATAATCTCAGCTCAATAGAAGGACTTCGCAGTGACACCTAAAATCATAATGAATTATCACATCAAAGCTTAGTAACAATTAATAAACAAAATCTTATTAAAGACAGCTGTGCACAAGATTCAAGTCAAGCTCTTATTCAGTCTTTGTACTGAAAATAAACAATAAAAATATCATGGATGATGATTCTGTCATATTTATGTAACATATTCAGTAGCTAAGAACACCCACTTATTTGTTGAAATTGGGAAATTAAACTAAAATAAGTCATATTTCACATCTGTTGTAATAAATATAATAAAATAATTCATATCATAACCGGATCTTACTAATACTTTATGACATCAGTTATTCCATTCCAGATATGATATACAGTATGGAGTAAATTATTTTGACGAACACTTGTGTAACAGACTGCTGCGTCAGTAACAACTCGAGCCTGTGGTCAGAGAGCACAGAGGGGAAACTCTTTACAGCTTTACTTGGCAGCTAACCACCACATTACCATAGTCAGAACTCTGCATGCTGTGGCCTTTATTTTCTGACAAACTGTAGCCGATACTGAACATTGACTGTGTCATCCCTCCTCTCTCGCCTCTTATTTCCTACAACTATGAAATATATAGGCAACAAAATGGTTGCAGATTCATTTTCTGACATTTGATCAATCATTTCAAAGCGCTACACAAACGCTCCTCTAAACCCAAATGAACGGGGAGCTGGACACTCTATTTATTGGTCTCTGTCGCAATTACCATTGTCTGGACAAATGGCAGAATGTGCCCACAGCTGCTAACAACCTCTGTCCAGACTTGTCCAAAAAATTAGACAGAAATGAGACCAAGTGATTCATTTTTCCACTGCAACCTCTCCCCACACGCTCTGACTTGTACAGTCTTCTCTCTCTTTCAGGTCGGCTGCTATGCCACGATGAATAAGAAGATCTACGCCATGGGTGGGGGCTCCTACGGGAAGCTGTTTGACTCTGTCGAATGCTTTGACCCCAAAACCCAACACTGGACGGGCCTCTGTCCTCTGAAAGAGAGAAGGTAAAACCGATCCCTGATTGTGTTAGCTGTTACAGTTGTTTGCCAAGTGCTCGCTCATGGTTGAAATTGTTGGGTCTCTGTAAATAATGTTATAAAGAGTACAGTCTAAACCTTCTCGCTGTATAAATATAAAAATTGAATTGTTGTGGTCTGAGCAGGACAATTTGTTTTATTCTTCTCAAGTTATTGTCTTGTTATCGTCTCTTTTCTGTCCATTGAAGATTATTTTGTTACATGTCGTACCCACCTGCTGCATAATACTGACATCTAACCTAGCCGCTTATAATACTCAGAGATTTGCTCTTGTTTCTGTTGCACAACAGGAAATGAAACCATCTCGTGGTCATTGTTGCACACCCAGTTTTTGTTTCAGTTTGACATACGTCAAGTGACCTCGCAGTCATATTGACACATTAATATGTTGCTCAAGACGTCGAGCGGAAACATAGCGAAACATGTGATCTTATGAAGTGAAGAAACATTCAACACTCTCAGTCTTTCGGCCTGCATATCTCTTGACTGGTTTGTACTTTTTATGTATTAGGTTTCCTAGAGACACCAATGTATACACTAAACTCTTAAAGGTCCAGTGTGTCAAATTTAGGGCGCTCTATTTACAGAATATGGCAGGAATGGAATATAATATTCATAACTATGTTTTAATTAGTGTTTAATCACATGAAAATAAGAATAGTTATGTTTTTGTTAGCTCTGAATGAAGCTTTCATGTCTAAAGACGCCACAGGTCCTCTTTTATTGAGTGTGAATGTTATTTTCCTGCTCAGGTTTGGTTCGGTGGCATGTGGTGTCGGCCAGGAGCTCTACGTGTTCGGTGGAGTTAGAAGCCAAGAACAAGAAAACGCAGAGCAAAGGCAAATGCTGACCTGCAAGTCCGAGTTCTACCACGATGAGATGAGGAGGTCCGTATGGAAATAACTGATCTAACTATAACAGAAGGAATCTGTGTCTTTGGTTCATCCAGTCGACTTCACACTGGGCCGCTGTACTGCTCAAGAAAGTGTCGATGGTGAAGTAGTTTGGATGAAAAGTTCTTGATAAAGCTGAAAAACATAGATAGACGTGTTTTCATACGTGTACACGGGTATTGACGCGAGCTGTATAAGTAACATGACGTACTATATATGCACAGATGTTGGATATAAGTGTAAACAAAAGTGACTACAGACAGGTTAAAGTGACTACAGACAGGTTAAAGTGAAGAACAGACAGGTTAAAGTGACTACAAACAAGTTAAGGTGACTACAGACAGGTTAAGGTGACTACAGACAGGTTAAGGTGACTACAGACAGGTTAAAGTGACTACAGACAGATTAAAGTGAAGAACAGACAGGTTAAAGTGACCACAGACGGGTCAAAGTGACTACAGACGGGTTAAAGTGACTACAGACAGGTTAAAGTGACTACAGACAGGTTAAAGTGACTACAGACAGGTTAAAGTGAAGAACAGACAGGTTAAAGTGAAGAACAGACAGGTTAAGGTGACTACAGACAGGTTAAAGTGAAGAACAGACAGGTTAAGGTGACTACAGACAGGTTAAGGTGACTACAGACAGGTTAAAGTGAAGAACAGACAGGTCAAAGTGACCACAGACGGGTTAAAGTGACTACAGACGGGTTAAGGTGACTACAGACAGGTTAAAGTGACTACAGACAGGTTAAGGTGACCACAGACGGGTCAAAGTGACTACAGACGGGTTAAGGTGACTACAGACAGGTTAAGGTGACTACAGACGGGTTAAAGTGACTACAGACAGGTTAAGGTGACTACAGACAGGTTAAGGTGACTACAGACAGGTTAAAGTGACTACAGACAGGTTAAGGTGACCACAGACAGGTTAAAGTGACCACAGACAGGTTAAAGTGACTACAGACAGGTTAAGGTGACTACAGACAGGTTAAAGTGACTACAGACAGGTTAAAGTGACTATAGACAGGTTAAGGTGACTACAGACGGGTTAAAATGACTACAGACAGGTTAAGGTGACTACAGACGGGTTAAAGTGACCACAGACAGGTTAAAGTGACTACAGACGGGTTAAAGTGACCACAGACGGGTTAAGGTGACTACAGACAGGTTAAAGTGACTACAGACAGGTTAAGGTGACTACAGACAGGTTAAGGTGACTACAGACAGGTTAAAGTGACCACAGACAGGTTAAGTTGACTACCGACAGGTTAAGGTGACTACCGACAGGTTAAGGTGACTACAAGACAGGTTAAGGTGACTACAGACAGGTTAAAGTGACCACAGACAGGTTAAGGTGACTACAGACAGGTTAAAGTGACCACAGACAGGTTAAGGTGACCACAGACAGGTTAAGGTGACTACAGACAGGTTAAGGTGACTACAGACAGGTTAAAGTGACTGGTGTTTTAACAAAGTATTGCACAAATAATGTTCCAGCAGTTCCAGATCCATCTTTCTATGTAGAAAATTGCCCATCAAGAAATTGTATTTTAAATATATTATTATTTATTATTTATTATTATTATTATTATTATTAATTCTCATGTCTGTTGTTGTACGATGGGTGAAGGTGGATGCTCCTGGATGACCAGAACCTGTGCATCCAGACCAGCTCGTCCTTCGTTTACGGTGCTGTGCCCATCGGAGCCAGCATCTATGTAGTGGGAGACCTGGACACGGGTCAGTAAAAGAAAAGCGTTCGTTCTGATGGGGTCACAGCGATGTATATCGGTATTTGAATGTGACGGGTTGATGTTTCCTGTGTGTACAGGAACAAGCTTCGACTACATCCGGGAGTTTCGCCGCAGCACCGGGACGTGGCATCGCACTAAGCCCATGTTACCCAGTGACCTCTCCAAAACGTCCTGCGCCGCCCTGCGCATCGCCAACTGTCGGCTGTTCCGCCTTCAGCTGAGCCAGGGCATGTTTCGAATCCGAGTCTGACTCCACTTTTGCACACTGGTACTTTTTCCTGCTGTGGGTCTGGGTTTAGGGGTTTTATGAAGACTATTATAGTCGCTAGATGTTGAGGATTGTGACTCCGTTCAGGGGTTTTTACTAGAGACCCTTTTCCTGTACGACCCAACGGGACAAAAGCTCACACATTTTTGACACTATAGGTTTTATTGCTTATTTTAATAATTCTTTTTTCTTTTAAACATGGGATTTTATCGTTTTTTCTTTTAATGGACATGGAACAACATTTCTAATGTTTACTGTGGTCTGTTGCTTGGTGAGGGATTTAAACTGTAAACAACACTTGATAAATTCACAACCACATTACGACACGAGAGATTATGTTACACCTTTTTTTTTTTTTTTTAAAGTACCACTGTTTTGCAATGTGTATTTTAGGATCTATTATGTTGTTTTGTGGTTTATCATTCATCTTTCTGGTCAGACGTAGACCACATCATTGTTCAGATATGTGCAGCTGCTGCAGTGGGAGTTAAGGGTAGGAAATGTTTCAGTTATCTTAATCTTTGGTGGGAAAAGAGACCTTGATGTCAGTCCTTTTATAATCAGAGAGCAACAGGACATTTTGCAGCAGCCACACAGAGAGAAATCCACTGTTCAAGGCTAGATACCGTACCACCTTTCTCTACTTTTACTAGCCTCAGTATAAACCGGAATGCAATGCAACCACTACACAGGGCATTCTGAGTAATGGCCCCTACACACTGTACAATAACAATAACCTTATGGGTTCAATGCATGTTGCTCTCTGTAAAAATCTGTGTTGCAATCTGTCTCAGACCATACAGTATCAATTTTTGGGATCTGGGACTGTGCGATGAATGCCTGGTGAATTGTACCGCTACAATGTGACTATGTCAGCTCGCGTCAACTCACGGCATCCATCAGAGCCGCTTAACACTTTTGAAATACAGCAAAACAAACGAACAAAAAAACAGGCTGTGAACATAGTGTGGGCACTGTCTTTGTTTTTATTTGGAGCTTTATGTCTGTGTATGTTTATGACGTGGGTTGTTGTTTGAATCTGGTTGGGGTGGATAAATGGGTCAAGACCATTTTCTAGTGACAGTCTATGTTTCTTTTAACCATTTCTCAACTCTAACCAACAAGTTACTATGGTAACCATGATGTCGAAGGTCTCCTAACCTTAACGAAGTTGTAGTTTTCCCAACCCTTACCAAGTTTTGTGCCTGAACCTGATCACACCTTAACTATCAGATGAGAAGGCGCAGACAAACGACGTCCTCCTGCTGACAGGGGCATTAAATCAGAAACAGTCTATATGTGTTGCTCCCAAGCGACATATATTGTTGTTTTATTTGGAGGGCTTGTTGTCTTTGGAGACTGTGTTCAGTCACCAAAGCTCTAAATCAGCCATCACTGACATTTCTGTCACATTTGTCACTCATACTGGGCAGTGAGAAAATTATGTAAGAACCTTCAGTGCCATGATTGTCAGTAGAGACCTCTGCTCTGCTGACATGTTTGCTGAACGTTGATGAAAGAAAAACCACAAACTAATCCCAGAATGCATTGCATTAACTGAATGTTTGCACATTGGAGCACAAGCGCTTTACTTTGACAGTCAGTTTTTATCTTCGTCCGAGCTGTGTGGTCTCAGCCTGCTCAGAAATAGACGTCGCTGCGAGTGACACTTTTGAGTTGCTGGATGTGTCGCCGCCTTTGTGACCTCTGACCTGGCTTTCCAGTCAGAACAGTTTTGGCATCCCTTGACCCCATTTGTTCTGTGTGAGTTACAGCTGCTGCTGTCTGTCCTCGGCTCAGGGGCAGCAAGTAAAAAGTAGACACACACTCAGCGGAGTGGAGCTCACGCAGTGTTAATACAAACACTCAAAGACAAAAGTAATCATGCGACACAAAAATGGATGTATATTTTAAACAAGTTGTGCACGTGTTTGTTTTGTGGAGAGCTGAGAAACCTGTTGCATTAGGAACAGCTGGACTCGGTGGCACGTGTCACCTTTATAGTAATCATGTCAGCAGACAGTTTTTTAAATATGTAAACACACAATTTGGGGATCCAAATCTAAACAAAACCCACCACAAAAATTTTAAACACAGGTCCGTATGCAGTAACTCTAAAACTGAGAACGACGGCGTCCTGTCGCACCAGCTGAACCGAAGTTTGATCCTCCGTTTGAGTGTTAAAGTCAACACGAACGATTGACTTTGTTCAATTTGTCACCATTTTTACTTCAGAGAGCAGTGGTGGATCGTATTAAAGTACAAATTTGAGGTACTTCCATCTTATGTTACTTTATACTTCGACTTCACTACATCTCAGAGACAAATATTGTACTTTTTACTCCACTGCATTTGTCCAGTGACAGCCATGCCTTCAAACATGGTGATTTTGAATGTTTATGAGGTGGGAAATGGTGGAAAACAAGGACCATTTTACTGCACAATTAGTACTCTTACCTTTTAATACTTTAAGTACATTTTGATGATAATACTAACATACTTTTATTTAAGTGAAGTTTTGAATGATTTTCCTTGTAGTGAAGTATTTTTACAGCGTGGTATTTTACTAACTAAGTAAAGGGATGAATACTTTTCCACCACTGGCAGGGAGAGACGTTTTGTCCCGTGCATCGTTCATCATATGAGAAACTTCTACCCAGCAACAGAGGGTCATAGACTGCTACATTAAAACAGAGAAAGTATTGTGCGCTAGCTAACATGATAATACACCTGCTTGTCTCATCAGTGACTCAAAGATCATTTATCGTCTGTTGTACTTTGATGTTTTTTTTTCACACCTATGGTCACACCATCAGTATGCTGGAAAACTTCGATCTCTGTGAAAGCCGTTACTCTGTGGAGTTGCAGGTCTTATAATACACAGACCAACATTAGACAACAACTAACTAAGTTCTTTATTATTCGTTAATGTCAGTACAAAAAACAGGCTTTGATTATGTTTTATGATCAGCTGACAAACAAGCTAAATTATATATTTTTTAATATGTGCAAGAGGTAAGCATTGCTACTGCGTCACACTCCACTTAAAACATTCAGAAAGAGAATATTTGTCATACACTACATTCATGCTCGTATGACACACCAGCTTAAAAACAAGGATTTCCTGGAGCTCCACAAAGCAGCAGGACCAGTATGCTGTGGCCCAACATAATATTGTGCTTCCTTATTTTTGCATAGACACGTAACATTCCATAGTGTCTCATCATTTACAGTAAATACATTGCGTTTCCGGGCTGCTCTGTATCCTAAACAACGCTTGCTCTCACTTGTTAACACTTTATGACCGTCTGTGTTGTGATACACTGGAATACACCATAAGGGAAAATAATAGCAGTCTAAACTTGAAAAAAAATAGAATAGCTTTAACCAAAGTTGTGTTGTGAAAGACGGGGAGCGACACTGATGTTTGTACTTTTGTAACTGATGCATGAGGAAGTTCACTAAGATGTTGCTCTTGAGTGTCATGTACGTCAAAGGAATTAAAACACCAAAGTGGTCAATGATCTCGTTGTTTCTGTTCATCATAAGACTGATACTGCTGACAAAGTTTCACTTTAATGAAACTTAATGCCGCTTTTATACTGGGGAATGTACAAAGGAATACAGAAGGCTGAGTAACCATTGCTAATGTTCTCTATTCATTAAAAAAAACAAAAAAAAACTTGAACATAACAAACAGACACACAAAAAAAAACTATGAATATATAAATCAAACAATCAGACTTTATTTGTACAGCACTTTTAACACAAAGTCCTTCACACAATCACGCCCCAACCACCAACCCCCATTATAAACAAAAGCACAACACAAACTGAAAAAGTGCCACCACATCATCTTACAGTGAGGAAACACCAGAGGCAGATTAAAAATGAATAAATAATTAAATAGAATCAGATTTAAGAAAATAAAAATTAATAAATAAATAAATAAAATAAAAATAAAACCCACTGAACTGTATAAATAGTTAGATAAAATAGAGTAAAAGTAAAGCATAATAAAATATATAGATAACCAAAAATAAAGGTTTAGATATATAAATAGACAACTAACCAAAAAAGTGATAATGGTGTAACAGATTAAAATATATAAACATAAAAGTTTATAATTATAGTTCAAGTAAAAGCCAGATTAAAAAGAATAGTATTGCTCTTAAAAATATGAACGTTCTCTGCTGCCCTCAGGTCTTCAGGGAGGTTGACATAACAGACGTGGACCACAGTGAGTTTTCATTCTGACTTTTAGTGTGATTAAAAGGCCACGACCAGAAGACCTGAGAGTCCTCGAGGGTTCATAGGTTCAAATAAAATCAGATAAATAGGTGGAACTGAGACCATTAAAGAGATTTATAAACCACTGAGAGAATCTTTAAATTGACTGAAGCACATAGGCAGCTGATGTAGAGACTTTAAAATGGGTGTAATATGTGTTCTCTCTCTGGTCTTTATCAACAGACGAGCAGCTGAGTTTTGACTGGCACTCTGTCAGTGTTCTTAAGATGATAAAAAGCAGTCTTAGTTATATTTTTAATATGAGGTTCAAATCTAAGATCAGAATCAATGATAACTCCCAGGTTTTTAATCTTTAGGCTTATCTACATACAGGAAATGAGAAAGTTCACCAAGGTTCAATTCAGCAGTTCTGTGGTTAAATATCAGTTTTCTTTACATTAGTAGGGGGTTTAAAATACTGCTCTCCACATTGAGTTGCGTGCCTGCAGAATTGCCTCTGAATGTTTTGAATGTATGCTGACAATCAGCCAACAGGCAATTCTTCGTGTGTGTGTTTAAAATGTGTTTAGTGTAAATTGAGTTTCTCGCCATGTTGATCTGCATGAGCGGCATACATTGTACGTGTGTGTACCTCAGGAAAAGTCTAGACATGGCATTAACAAACATGAATACATAGCATGACCAGGATGGAGGTAATTCAGTTAAAGTGAGCAGCTCTCGTGACCACTCCCAGAATCTAACTAACCTGGGTCCTGTGACTGACGTGAGGTGGGGGATGGATTGCTAACATGGCACTTTGTGTGTATAACTAGGTTTGCACTGAGATACTGTATGGCTAATAATTGCCTAAACTAATCAAAGCTACAATGGTTGTCGAGTGTTAGATGGATTAGATGTTGTTCTTTTAATCAACTTTGAAGTGTTACAGTCATATGATGAATATTCCTTCCTGGAAACTCCAGAAATTAAACATTTTCAGACACTACATGTGTCATACTTTCAGAGGATTTGTTCATCGTGGTGTAAAAGCTGCTCCGGGTTCCTTTCCACTTTAAGAATGAAAGCAAGACGACAAAACACTAATATCATATTACATTACACTACACTTAAGGGTTTTTGGTGCTACCGTTTCAGTTTGTCCGGTAAGTGTGAACCAACCGTGATGTACACACACACACACATATATATATATATATATATATATATACATGTGTGTGTGTGTATATATATATATATATATATATATATGTGTGTGTGTATATATATATATATATATATATATATATGTATGTATATGTATATATATATATATATATATATATATGTATATATATATATATATATATATATATGTATATATATATATATATATATATATATATATATATATATATATATATATATATATATATATATATATATATATATATATATATATATATATATATATATATATATATATATATATATATATATATATATATATATATATATATATATATATATATACGTATATATGTCCAAGATTTCATAATTAAGATTTGTAGGTGTGACCACACACTTAGCCCATAAAACTATGATCAATGGTCTTTTATTAAACCGCTCAGAGCCCCTTATTTCACTCAGTGCTCCATCTTTTAATGATAGCACACAGGTTTAAAACAGACTTGACTTTAGTCAATCAATAGTCAAAAAATACACAACCTAGAAATATTTAGAAAGTCAAAATCAATACAAAAAAGTAAAATAAATAAACAGAAATTCAGAAATTCTAACAAAAGAAAAGAAAAAACTAAAATAGAAATAAAATCTAAAATAATAATAAATTATAAAAAAAAAAAAAAGAGAGAGAACACAATTTAAACAATAAGAAAGAAAAGTGTGATGTTGCCTAAATTATTCCTCATCTTATCTGTACAGATACTTGCAGATTCACACATAAACTCGCTGATCCTGAAAAACTTGGTTTGATCCAGTACTGTCTGGACAGAAAAACAATAAGGTAGCGTGAACAATCAAAACAAACGCAGGATGACAAATGATGACATGAGATTATAACAACTGTCAGCATTAGCAGATCATGTGTCTACCCACAATACCTTTTCTTATAAATGGGTGATATGAAGGTTTCAGTTATATTTCCTATTTGATATCATCACAATGATCAATTCAGGTCCATTAATGCTGTGATGTTCTTGAGAATTGTTGAAGTACATCTTCACAACACACCTTTTATGGCTGTTTAACATGTTTGTCATGTCATTTCCAGGACTGATTATTATACTAATTTTCCATTATTACCAAATCAATACATCTGTCTCTGACACATTTCATTCTTGCTGCATTTATTTCTTTCCCCTTTGGCTTCCATTGACTGTTGACACAACAGCAGACAGTCTGCTGGCGGGCTGCTCGCCGCCGTGTTGTAACTTGTCTCCAGAACAATACTGGCTGGAGTGTCGGTGGTGTTACGGCAGGAGAGGACTCTTGCTGATGGGGGATTGTGAGTGGAATGGAAAAAAAACAAAAAAAACGAAGCTTTAGGGGAACCTCAGGATGTCCCGGCGGGAACGCGTGGAAACTTCAGATGTGACCCTGAGGTGGTGGTTGTTGTTGTTAGTTTGGGCCCTTGAGAGGAGAAGCTTTGAAGCCTGTGCTCCCAGTAATTTACATTTAGTACAGACTGTTGCACCTTCCTGCACTCGCACTCTCACCTGTGTTTCTAAAGCCTCGCTCCCTCGGGCTCATTCCTGCTTGAGTTTCATAACAGTGATGTCATCGAGCTCTTTTGTTCCACCTGCATTTGATAGATGATATCGTCCCTTATGTGTATTAAATATAAGCCACGTTTAACCTGATGAGGTACATGCTCAGTTTCTATTTGAGGAATGCAAACGGTCATTTCCCATGTGACCATATATGGTCATATATATATAATATATCCCAATACAATGAGGTGAACACAGCATTAAGAAATTTCACAATTTTCACAATCTATGTAGCAATCACTATTTTGTGCAAGTACTGTATACGAAAAGAAAATGTTATATTAAATTAAATTAAATTTATAAATGTTCAGTGCATCAAAACATATTTGAGAGATACCTCAAATTTTGGGAAAATTAAAACCAGTTAAAGCGACAATATTTTTGCAGTTTAGTGCCCCCAGTTTCAATTTTCAGATATCACAAACGTAAATACAGGACAGCTGTACACATGTATTTATTATGATTATATTACTTATGATCAAAAAAGAGCAAGTTGACAACTTTGCTAACAGCTAAACATCAAGCAAGTGCAACAACACAAGACATAGCAGCCAGCTTATATTACTTACTAGTCCGACAGCAAGAAGCCCAGCTCAGCGTCTGTCTTTCAGCCTTTTATTTCACCAAGCTCTCGCTAACGACTAAAAGACAGTCCCAGATTTACTCTTGTCCATCGGCTTCTTGCTCGCTCACTCTTTCCTTTTCTGTTCTTAGTTTCCTTCGTCAATGCCCTCTTGGGTCTTTTTGACTCTGCCATTATGTCCCCAGAGGCTGCTGAGCCCAGTTATATTGCCCGCTTGCCCAGCTCCGGTTCTGGCACAACACCGGCTCAGCCCCCTGTCAACATTCCCCAATTCCCTTGGGCTGAAATCCTCCTAGCACTGTCACCTCACAGCAAGAAGGTTCCTGGTTCGAAGCCCAGCTAGGGCTTTTCTGTGTGGAGTTTGCATGTTCTCCCTGTGTCTGTGTGGGTTGTCTCACATCTTTGTTGTAGATTTTCAATAAAGATTCAGACATTTTTGGTTATTTCTTGTGGGAGTTGACGCAGGAAGCGGAGTTAGAGGTCATAGAAACAGTAAAAAGAAAAGTGACGAGTGAGCGTTCTTTCCGGGCTTTTTTTTTTTTTACTCGTTGAATGATTCATCAGAGAGAGAATACACGATAAACATCATCACATCCTGCTGCCTGTGGTTGGGAATCAGATTTTAAAAGTTTGTGTGAATTTGCTCATGGAATCTAATCCATTAGCCGTGTTACACAATTCAAAGTAGTAGTAGATGGTAGATGGAGATGTGAGTATTGGCTGATTCATAGCTGAGTGTTCGAGGTTTGGGATGGTTCTTTAAGTGGAAGGCATGACTTCAGGGCCTTGTATTGTTCAACATCCGCCCTGCTGAAGTATCCGTGACAAAGACAATAAATCACTGCCAAGGCGTGGCAAGGCGTGCTTCACTATGCTCTGCAACTTCAAACTCCAAACCTGCTCTGGTGGAATTCATCACACATAGTTGATTACGCACTACAATATGAGTATGTTGACGGAATAAATAACATATTGATGCTGCTGTTAGCTCGGTGCTGAGGGTTTTAACGTGGGTGAGATGCTACAGAATAGATCGTACAAACACTAAACTCCGTGGGGTTCTTCCTCTGGTGAAGATGAATGTATTCAATAAAAGTCATGGCAATCAGCCTGCTATGGAATACTTCATGCATGTGGAAATTTTGCCTCACAGTCGCCACAAAAATCAATACGGTTCATCCTATGGGGATCAGGAATACCCATGGCAAATTTCATGGCATTAAATATTGCATCTTGTGGTCAAGCTTTTAAAATCTGACCTGATATGATATATCTAATCTGATATTGCGGCAATAGAGGAAAGCTCAGTGGGTATCCAAAGTGGAAAGGGTGTATCCTCTGGGGAGCATGAAGGTGCTTTTTCGCAGCAATGAGTCTCTTTTATTATTTTTATGGAAAATAAGTGGAGATTTTTGTCAAACTGGGGCCACAACCCAGAGTCAATTAGGGGGCAGGGGTTTGCCCATGGCCCACCATCAGGACAAAAATTCAAGGGCTTAAAAAAGTATCCTACAGTTGTGATCAGACAGTGAGGAATTTTTTAGACGTAGTGCAATTGCATAAAAGGATCATAGCGACGCCTCCGTGTGTTATTTTATTGTGAATTTGTCTGTATTATCAACCAGATGGGTGCAGTCTGTGAAAGTTCTCAGTCGTCCAAGTTAAATCTCGGGCAGCTGGACTCGGTTGTAGATCCGTGAAGACGTTTCACCTCTCATGCAAGAGGCGACTGCAAACCAGGGTGGAGTTTATATTCTACAAAGTTGATTCAACGTGGTTAGACTTCATATGAATATAAAAGTAAGTAAAGTTAAAGTAAAGTAAGTGAGTAAATAAATAAAAGCCTTAACAGTATAATTGAATAGTTCAACTAATGCTTGAATTTTCTTCCTAGAAATACATGATGTCTTCATATCTTGACTCAGCTGATACTAACATCCTGTGATATATACTAGATATTTCAGGTCGAGCGGATTTGAATCAGTCGTTGGGGTTGATAAAGTCTACATCATGTCTCAGTTTTTTGCCCGCACGTTGATGTATCAACACTTCATATCATAATTGCTTCCTCTGAGCTGCTTTTCCTGTGGACCAGTGATGACCAGGAATTTACTAAAGAAGTTCAGTGATCCCACCAAAACGTTCAAGATGACGCCGACTACACGGCTGTGCCCTCTGATAAAAATAAATACAGGAAATACAAAAAACAAAACAAAACTGTAATGTCTTCATGTAAACCCTTATTATAGGGGTCATGTTAAACCATAACCTCTTCTGGAGGTTTCAGTGTTTAGCTGGTCAAAAGTTCAATTTGCTATGAAGGTTTGATATTAAATCAATAAAAAACTAACATAAAATAATTAAATTTCTCAATGTCAAACAGTCCTGTTTGAAACATCTGGTCACAACTGGGTCACAGTGTTCTTTCTACTTTCCATACAATGTTTTTAAATATGTCACATTGCCCTGTTGTCCTCATATCTTCACAGCTGCATGTACAACTTAGTAAAAAAGTGAGTATATGTCCTATATCAAATCACATCCTTGTTGTAGCTTTTCAATAAGGATTCAGACATTTTTGGTTATTTATTGTGGATGTTTGGTTGTGGCTATGAAGGTGGTGATGCAGGAAGCAGAGCTTGTAGAGGTCATAGAAACAGTAACAAGAAAAGTGATGAGTAAGTGTACAATATGCTGTACAGGGGCCAAATAAAAACATTATTACTGTCTGTAGTTTCTAGGTTTTTTTACTCATTGAATGATTCATCAGTCCGCTGCTGGACAGGAACTGAACTTCATTATTGCGATAGTTGTACTTTACTTGAGTATTTAGATTTTCTGTTATTTTATACTTCTATTACATTTATTTGATGACTTTATGAGTTAATTTGCGAGACAAAATATTATTTTGTGTGCTGTGATTTACAAGCTATTCAGTAGATAAAGTATTTGCACTGTTAATGCACATTATAATACAATAATTAAATAAACTGGGTCATTCTGCACTACTTTTGGTGAAAAAAACTTTTAGACTTTTCCTCACGCACATTTTGAAATACATGACTTTAAGTTGTAATAAATATTTCTGCCACTTCCCATGGCGTCAAGTCGACAAGCTGCATCATTTCCAGTGAAAGGAAAAGAGGTGGATTCACTGGAAGTCCCTGCGCCCTCCTCCATATTTTTTTTTTCTTTTGCGCTGATGCACGGAGGGGAGGGTGGAGGGGGGGGGTGGTGGAGGATGAGGGGTGAGGCGTTGTGTGGAGGAGTATGGGGGTAGGGTGAGCGTGCGCCCTCGGCAGACAGTCAAGCGCAAAAGACACACGGCTCATCCGCTCGCCTCCCATTGACGTCAGTCCGGTATCACATGAACGAGCAGGGACCAATCGGCACGGTCGCTGCCGGAGAGTGCTGGCTCCTTTACACCAAGATAGGGGAAAAGACTGAATAAAAGGAAACCGTGCCAGTGAGCCAGTAATGACCACAAAATCCAACGAAGGAGCCTAGACTCGCCGCCATTGGATATTTCGCCTCGTTTTCTCTATTCCCTCGGCTGTGGATTATTCTGTTTGGCACCGGGGCGGACGGAATGGATAAGGCCATGGCCCTAACATATTGAATAGCTCGTTGGTGGTGGAGGGGGGAGGCGAGACGCGCACCGTGGAGACAATTCATGGGGCATTGTGCGGGGAGAAAAATGGTGGATTATTTGCACTGTATGATCAAATCCTTCCCCAGCGTGGATACCCTGCCATAAGACAGTGTTTGGTGGCATTTTCTGCGCCTGTCTCGGCCGTGTCGACAGTAAACTGAGGTCGTGTTATAGTGGTTGGTAGGTAGGTACCCCCCTCCAGCTCGATCCGAACGACCTTATCCGTTTTCTATTTGTTATAGGCTATACATGTAGGATTCACCCTCCCCTCCCCGAGAGCAACATTTGGAAACAATAAACTGTTGGATTACTGAACTATGGATTTCAACAGCGGCAGCGGCGGCGGTGGGGGCAACGAGATGCACAACAACCAGTTTTATCAGTGCGAGGAGAACAAGCCTCTGCTGGGGGAGATGTCGGAGGGGAATAATAACACCAAGCTGGGCGCAGGGCCGTGCAAGCGGTCCCTGCACCACTGCAGCAGCAGCGGGATGCGATACAAGCTGCTCCACGAGGGGGACATCCAGGTGTGCGTTGTCAAACACCCCCGCACCTTCCTCAGCAAGATCCTCACCTCCAAGTTCTTGCGGAGATGGGAGCCGCACCACCTCACGCTCACAGACAGCATCCTGACCTCGGCCACCGTGAGTTGCTTTCTAGCCTTCCATGTATATATGTGTGAGTGTGTGTGTGAGTGTTTGTATATATAATATGCTGCGTTTCACATTCCACAGGCAGCTTTGGTGTTTGTCTTTTCTTGTCTGAACGCAGCAGACGCGCGCCGAGATTACGCACAGTCTGTTGTTGACGCAGTTTACAAGAAGGCGGCGTGTCACCGCGTTCACGGCCCCTTCTGATCATTTCAAATCAACACTGTTAGAAGCTGCGGCCTTGCACCCCGCTCACATCCACTCCTCTCCACCACTTCCGTGTGCAACACGTCTCCACCGTACGTGTGACCTCGCATCTGGCCCCCCTCCTCACTCCCTGAAGTGGAGGTTCCTGCCATGGGTCATTAGGGGTCATTATTATGTGGCTCCAGGATGCTTTTAGAGGGTTTAAACTCACGATTTGAATTATTAAACAACAAAGATCTTCTTTTATTTGTCCCCTGGAAATAAAAACCAACAGCAGGGGGGTCAGAGAGAGGGGGGGCCCTGTCAGATGAGAACCCCCTGCTGCAGCAGCCAGCATCCCCATAACAAACTGATGTTTATGTGTTGTGTTGTGCGAGAGAAAGGTTGCTCTGATAGGGTGTCATCTTCAATAATGATGGGGTTATTGGGATTATAATAATCTCACAGTTTAGCTCTAGCGGTGGGAATACTGTACAAACTGTGTTGCTGATGTGGCCTGTAGATTCTGTTGATCAGACCAACAGGCCTTTATATGATCAGATCACTTTGCGAACGGGGAGTGATAAATAAAAAAGGAAGGGAGAATAATTGAGATTGCAAAATAAAAAATATATATATTTTCATTCTGAAAACATATTATTTCCTTTCACATATACCCCCATCATTTTCTATGCTATAAAACTATACTAACTTTATCTGTATATGTGCAGCAGCCTGGAGGAATCATAGACACTGTATAATTATTAACCACAACAGGAGTCATGTCTGTGCTAATCAATTGTAATTGTTAGTAATTCAGCAGAATAATGCCAAAATAACAAAAGCCTTTATTTCCCCTTCTGTTATTATCAACACTTTTGACATTTTCCATAAAGCCAGGCCCATTGTTTTATCAACACACCTTGTTAGAGGCTTTTTGGATGTCTGCCTATCACACCCACGCTAGAGGAGTGTGCTGAATCGCTCACTGCAGTGTTGTCGTTACAGATAAAGACCTGTAGGATGTAGTTCAGGGGTAAGACCACCTGAACTCGGTTAACCTGCTTGTTTACAGGTGATTTATGTCTTTTAATCCACTGTAAACCTCAAAAATTAATTAATTAATTAACTGTACTCATCTAGTTACCTGTTATGTTTTAATTTAGCTGATGCTAGCAAAACACTAGCTGACTAATAACTAATGTTTGATGTAGATTAGCTCGCCAGTGGTAACATTAGCTATTTTAGTATGTGGATTATATCCAGTGACAGTGTAAAGAATGGACAGAGCCTGAGTGACGTCAACGTGAAAAGACGTGGATCATCGTCTTTGAACCTAAGATGGGCCGAATGACGGCCATGCTGTTGTTTATGTGTAACTTTAAGCCTTAATATAATTTGAACAGGTGAGTTCTATATAAATTCACCCTCAGTACAGATGTCATGAACGGGGAAATTAGCTATAGAGACCAAAACTGTTTTTTGTACCAGGCTGTAAACATGTTTATTTCTGCTGTGAAGTTGGACATTTTAATATGGGGACTTATGGAGATTGAGTCATTCTGCAGCCAGCCTCGAGTGGCTGCTCGAGGAACTGCAGTTTTTGGCACTTGCGCGTTGGCTTTATTTCCCCAGCCCCGGAGTTTGCCGCTTGATTATATCTATGTACAGGAAGATAACTGAGGCTTGCTCAGCTGTGATTGGAGCACGGGGTGAAAAGGGCTGGGTCAATTATACAAGTTAAGGATATATTATATCCCATTTTACAGGAAAACGCGTTAATTACTGAACATCTAAATTGATTTGGCATGTATTGTTGCTTCCTACTGACTGACTGGAAGTCTCTGATTACTTGTTGATTGCTTGTATACATTAGCTTGTTGTTGTGGGTGTAACACGACAATAAAGGGCAATTACAAACTGAAAGGGGATTTATTGTGAGTCATGAATCTATGTGAATCTTCTTTCTGATCAAATAATGGTGTAAACACACTAAACTGCTTCATTAATCCACAGTGTTTACTTTAAAATGAGTTGTTTACAGTAGATTCATCCATTGGACATATTACATTTTATGATCCACAGTAGTTCATTGGCTCTGGTGCTTCACCTTAGCTCATTAGTATACATTAGCTTGTGATAAAACAGCCTGATTGCTGATTCCTTGTCTGTAGTTCCTGTTTGTTAACACAGATTAGGAGCTCAGGTTAACTGCTGACTTTTTGGCATCGCTATTACAGCACACTGCCACTCAATAGAATCTCCCGATTGAGTAATGGGATACTGTTTTGTAGGCTGCATGTTGAGTGATAGCTTCCCACTTGAGTTTACACCAAACTGCCAACTTTGGGGCAGTAGAAATAAGTCGTGAACACAACATGGAGTCTTGTTTCTGGTGGTCCTGATGGTCGTAGGTCCAAAATTCACTTTCTTTAAGCTCTAGTTAGTCTCTAACGGCGTCTGTCTGCTGTTTAGTGCTGAGCAGGTAGTGTACAGTGGGTTTGTAGAACTTTTTTTCTGCCTACTGTGACCGAAACGACATTATTAGAGCAACGAGAGTGAACCAAAACAATAAAGTTGTGGATTGAACAGCTAAACATTGAGTTGAAACTCGCTATAGAGGTCCATAATAAATTGTCAAGTATATGCTGTTGAGCTTTACATATTGCTTTTGCACATGGTTTATTCATTTCTGTTGTCTGGATGACTTTATCAATAGTGTCTCTAACACAGACTTTGCAGTATGGATTTGGACCAAACTTCTAAAGTTCCTTCAAAAGATGGTTCAAGATGAAACAAGCAATAGGCATCGTTTGTTTGCGAAGCAGAAGAAGAAGCTGCATCCTTAGCACTTATACTTCCTTATTAGTGGTTGAAGTGATCATACATCATCTTCTCTATGTTCCAACAAGTTTCATTTTTGGAAGGCAGTATGAAACCAATGATGCGGCCAATCAGTGCCCACGTCGATCGCGTCATTTCTAATGGGACATCATATGCAGCTGAGTCACATCTTCGTTTGTTTTACTTGTGTGTTGTAGCCCAAGTTAGCCACGGCAGTGCAGTATGTATGACTGTTAATGCATCGTATTTGTAAGGTTGCAAATCACATTTTCTGCATGTAGTTATAAGTGGTGTACTGTGAGCTCCACTGCATATCAGTGAGTCTTTATTGATTGCGGTTGCAGTGGGAAACGAGGGCAGCCTTCGAACTTTGGCCAGTCAACAGCAACCCTCAGCAACAGCCAGGAAATCATCTCTTCCGCATCTCTTACGTCCAAATTCATGGATTCAGTATCTTGTATTTGTTGGCCTTAAACACTCATTGCTGTGGTGTTTCTGTATTCAAAGGGGTCGCTTGTCACTCAAACAATGAAGTGTGAATTTCTCTTGTTGAAGCTTGAAGTTGAAGACGCTGGCTAATGTAAAATCTGGATGTAATCACTGCTCTGCCGTCAGTTCTACCTTTTTGAGGCTTGTAATGTTGAGTTTTTTTGTGTTGTTTTATTGGTAACTGAACATTTAATTGTTAAAAATGTAACTTCAAAATAATATAGCCATTATAAAGTGTATAATTTGATTTCTAGCCCAGTACTCTCCAGGAATCCACATTAGACGGGTCCAAAGCCAACGTTCAGTACCCATGCATGAAGGCATATATGTAGAAAGACAGACAGTAAAAAGGAATTTGCCTTTTCATTAACATAACCACAATCTTTCTCTAACCATATCCACATGTTGTAGTTAACCCTAACTGTACCTGAACTTTGTCATAACTGGGATCTTTCCCCAACCTTAACCACACTGTTGTTGCTATGCACAGACAGTGAAGAAAATGAGAGTTTTAACAACACAAAAATATAATTTAACAAAATCCATGTTGTGCATTAAAGTTTATTCTCAAACTTGGAAATGGTGGTTTCCCAAGGTCCCACTTACTGGCTTTTTTCAAGTCAATCTTGTGGCTGAAAGCACCCGAAGAAGCTAGTAAATGTCATCGCTTTATATAAAGCATCTTAGTCAAAGATGATTTGGCTCAAATAGTTATTTAAGTTAAAACTGCCAGACATTCATGGCGACTTGTGTTTTTGTGTTGAGCTCACCCTTGTAGTGCACTCTTGAATTGATGTGAACGTTAACCGTTGTGTGTTGGGTAGAGGTGTTTTGTTCACTACCTGGGGACTGGGCCAGATTTAGTTAATTATACTGATTGCTCACACATAAATATATTTTATTTACAAGTACTCCCATGATCAGGGGTGCTGTTTCTTTCTGTTTTTTGGTTATTCAGTAATAGATAGTGACGTTTCTTCCCTCACTGTCTTTCCTTTTTGATTTAATTTAGATAGCTTAGACTTTGAACAGCATCTGCTTGCCCTTTGTTTCCCTTGTAGATACCTCACCTCCTTTTGTTGCATTTTAATTCATTCAAATTTCAGCAAAGAAAAATAACTTTGTTTTTACCGAGAACAGCTGGTTTTATGTTACTTCCTTTCCCCACACGAGCCGGGTCGCAACGATGCATTCTGTGAATTGTACTTTTGTTGCCTACTATATAAATGTCTTTTTCAAGCAGTAGGTGCTTTATTGTTCTTGCTTCAAACAGCCAAATGCTTACAGTCACTGACTGGCAGGCACCGACTGTCATAAATCACCCTGTAAAACCCCCGGAGGGTAAAGGAAATGTTGTTTTTCTATAAGGTAACAATGCGTCATCAATTAGCAGTTGAAAATGCAATCATTACTCAAAATGGTGTCATTTATCATAAGCTGTCCTTTAGTGAACCATAGTTTGTTTTGTTTGAATCACAGGAAACAAGACTATGTGTCAACCCTAGTGGCAGAAATGATGGTTCTAATGCTCTTTTGTTTTGAATCAAGTCATGTGGGTGACTTATCCACGCTCAACCTGTGTGTGTGTGTGTTTGGGTGGCGATCATGTGTCTTCGAGTCGTCGACTATGTCACATATTCTGCGCTCTGTAAGAGGCTGAAATATGAGGAAGAGGGTTTTATTCAGGGTGAAGCATGAATGTGCATTTCCTGAGTGGAGTTGTTGTTGCTCTGCGTCGAACAGAGCGGTTATGTGGGCAGAAGAACAATGCTGACCCATTTGCTCTCGCTCTCTTTACAGAAAGACTACTTCCAACGGGGAGGCAAAAGAGCGTCGACTCTTGTGTCTCCAACAACATCCCCACGCACAGCAAATAATTGAGATGATTGTGAGAAAAGAGCTTTGTGAAAGTGAGCGCGCCTGCCAAGAGGCTTTCATTAGTTTCAGTAACAGAAATCACATGAATCTGGTTTCAGTTAATGTCCATTTTTTCCCAAAAACTTCGATCCTACTAAATCATCTTATCTTATTTTAGATGCTGTATGGAACATTACATTGTGTCGTGAGTTAAAGTAGCTGTTCATTTCTTTGATTTTTCTTATAGGATGCTGCTTCATTCTCCATACATTCCTCTGTTTTTCTGTCTGTACATGTAAAGGTTAGTCGTGTGTGCGCAAGAGAGAGAGATCTCACTGGGCAACAAGAGAGAAAAAGAGTTGTGACTCACTTTTCTTTCCTTTGACAGACGTGCCTGCCACGACTCTAGTCAGAAACCTAACCTACATCACATTTGCGTAAGAAGGGCGCTAGTGCAAGCAAGCACTTCCTGTGTTGCGCCTCGCTCACAAAAGGCCTGAGATGAAAGGAATCTGGTTGGGCCGCAGGCAAGCACAAGGGGTTCATTATTTGTAGCAAGGCTACAGAAGACGGGATCCGTTTTAGAAATCAATCAGGTAGACACGAGTGTCTTCTGGTCACACGTATGGACACTCTGAAGTGTCCGGTGATTATATAAAGAGCCACGTCACCAATCTATTTTGATCATAGCACTTTTTTTTTTTTTTTAGTTAGGATTAGTGTGATCCTCCGGGTCAGCTTTGCTTTCACCGAAGATCTTTGGGGCGTTTTAATAAGCAAAGAATGCAAAATATGGAGGTCATAAATACGACATGTCATTCACTTGGAAGTGCATGTGCGTGTGTTTGTGTGTGAGCTCACAGTGGGGACGAAGAAAGCGTTGAGTTTTTCCTCTTTTTTCCATGTTGACAGTGTCGCACACGTCCATCCAGTTCACAATTTTATTTGTTGCCATTTAAGACAAGAAATGCAGAAAAATCTTTATCTGTTGACTGACTTCAGGAAAAATGCATTTAACACTGCACTATCAGTACAATAACATAAGTCTGTTATGCTACCATCCTACATAGATATTTAATATTAAAAGCCGGAAATTTCCAGTTTTCTTTTCCAGAGAGACCCAACAATTTTTGGTGGAGTGATCCATATTTGGTGGTGGAAAACACCAGCGTAGATAAAATGATAAGACACAAGAGATTTTGTCCCAAGTGTGAACCCACCGTGACGTCACCCATTGGTTTGTGGACGACTGTTTTGAAGCCTCAAGTTTGCTATTATGGAGAAATTACCATACTTGGACGACAGCGCGGAACTGGCGGGTGACGTACAGCGAGCTGGGCTTAGTTTTTACAGTATAGTTACAGACGCACTCGTTTTACAGCAGTAACTAAAATATGTTTCTGAAATCAGTTCATATTTGATCAGCACTGCTTAGTTTGACTGTTTGATCTGAGTTTCATGAGCCCGGAGTGTTGAGACAGACTCACTGAGAATGACTTGTCAATCTCAAAGTAGCCACGCCCTCAAACGAACCCTGCTTTATCGTCTGTTTCACTCTAAATCGGACCAAAATTTACAAATTGAAAGTCATGCTGTGTGGAGGAAGACTTGAAATTAGAGATTGAGACTATAAACTCACGAGGACACTGTTTACTGAGGTAATAAAGCAAGTGAGAAGTAGAGTCATTTCTCCATAAGAGTCAATGCAATCTGACTTTTTCTGCAACCAGCGGAGGTGCCCCCTGCTGGCCATTAGAAAGAATGCCAGTTTAAGACACTCCCTATTCACTTCACAGACCTAGAAGCCACTAACTGTCCACTAATGCTGACAATGAATTTAGCGGTTAGGCTGCGGATTGCAACCAATTGAATACCTCTCACCTCACCCTTGGTGGCTGGGCCCTATCTAGAGCAAGTGTTTTGTTTGTCCGTTCTTGGGTGTTGTTGAAATCAAGCGGCAACCACCAGTGCTGGGAAATGAAGCCAATGCATAAGTGCTAATAACTGTAATTCCTCGAGCGGCCACTTGAGGCTGGCTGCAGAAGTGAGTCAGTCTCCATAAGCCCCCATGTTAAAATGTCGGACTTAACAGCAGCAAACATGTTTACAGCCTGGTTCAGAAAAACAGTTTTGGTCTCTATAGCTAATTTCCCCGTTCATGACAACTGTACTGAGGGTGAATTATTATTAAACTCAACTGTTCAAATTATATCAAGGCTTAAAGTTATGCAGAATTAACAACGTGGCTGCTTGATTGACAGGTCACAGATGGCTTATTAGAGCACCCAGGCGTCATTCGGCCAGCCTCAGGTCCGCCAATAATCCACGTCTTTGCCGATATTTAGATTAGCCCGGAGGCGGAAGAAGCAGTACATCCAACATGGCAAGAGCCAGCGCCAGATATTTTCAGCTTCAAAACGGCGCTTCAGAATCCTTCGGGTGACGTCACTCAGACTCTGTCCGTTCTTTGGTGGTTCAACATGGTGGCCTCTGGAGGATCCACTCCCTCTGTAGATATAAAAGGCTAATTTTAAGGCAACAAAAACATACTTATGAATATTATATTACATATCTGCCGTTTTATGTAAATCGATCCTTCTTAATCGGACACTTAGTTCTACCTTGTACTGTGCTTTATCACCAAACCTTATATGTCATCATGATAAACTTAGTATCTTCACACGCCACAGTGTTGTGTGACATATCTCACATATCTGATTCATTGTCTTGATAAGCCCAGTGCACCTGAAGTGTCAGCCTCTGGCCAGGTAACAAAAATAGTGTTGTTTATATTAGGTATTAGTGTGAATGTGTTAAACTCCATCGGTTGTAACACATGAGTCTTTGGCCCTGTTACACATACGAACTACGAAGAATAAAAGTCATAAAAAAAAATGTATCTCAATTCACATGCTAGCGCCGCCCACTGGGTCACAAAGGTAACCAATTGTTGTGACGCGTGGGAGGTGTGAAAGTTTCGTCTTTGCAACACATGAAAGCGACTATCATCTGTTCTCTTTTTATTCCCACGGGAGACAGCACAAAGTCATCATACCCTCCACTCCGCTGCGTAAATGAGTTTTAAACAAAATGCTGAAGCTAGAGCAGATCGCAGTGATATCTGGCTCCAACAACAAACACTGCAAAGCGAGATGCTAGTGGGAAACTAATGACTGGTGTAGTGACAACAACTGAACTGCCTATTCAGAGCGGAGTATGTAAATTAAGGTGACATTGCGAGGTCTTTGCTCATCACCTATAGGCACAGAGGCCACAGGTGACATGCAAATTAATAACGTCACGTACACAGTGATATCCATCTTATTTCTGTTGCTAACATTAGCCATCATCCCTGACAAAGTATTGGAGAGTGTATTTAACTGAACAAAGGTGCAATTTGTTCTGTGTTATATGAATTTAAGTCACAATTTGTAAGAGGAAGAACGTGTTCGTCGTTCTTTCTCACAAATACCACAGTATTGCTTCAAGTGCTTAGCGCTAACGACAGCCCTTCCATTTTTAAATCTGTGTGCCGTGTGTCACATTAATGGCCCAGCTGTCATAACTCCCCCACTCGTATAAAAAAAGAAGTATATAAACTGGGCTTCCTGATGTGGTTGGATAGCACGTCATACAACCGTGTTCTCTTTAAGTAGGCCTCAACCCCAAACCTGGCCTTAATCCTAATCTCGGCCATCTCTAGGCCTAAGTGGAACAATTTGATTAGTTACAGGCACAAAAGTACCTTGTATTTTACAGTTATACGGTGGTAAACTTTCGCAATCAAACCGACACTCAGGCACTAAATGTAGGTTAGACTGTACTTTAAAGTTAAACAAGAGTTTACTCTGTGGAATCTCTGTGTTTGTATGTACATATATATGTATATATATATATATATATACACAAGAATGCTCATCTGAACAATGAAGAGTGTGTGTGTGTGCGTCTTTCCTGAAGCAGTGCCAGAGGATGCTGTGAATAAAGTATACATCAGATCAGCTGATCTCACATTCACGTCACGCTGCTCCGCAAAGCAGAAGCAGCGCAAGATAACTGGGCTGCCGACCTTGTTGGTGGTATTGTTTCAATGCAAAGTAAAGGGAAGAGAAATTACATGCGGCGACCACAACCAGTGAGCTCATGCACACACACACACACACACACACACACACACACACACACACATACTGGGCAGGCCTCCAGGACAGGCTGCAGTGCATGTTCATATTCAAATACTGGATCCTCCCAGTTTTGTTTGAACAATGCAGCCATTAGGCAAAGATTTGAGTTATAGTCGGGAATGATAGTGCTCTCTGCCATATTGATTTATGATATTTGGAATAGATTGGAATTGGACTTGTTCCACTCATTCTGCCTTGTTATGCGTGTCCGTGAGGATAAGGTGATGGATAAGGCGAAGGAAAACAAGAGAGTATGCGAGGAGCTAACTCTTGACTGCAGCTCTGCAGTGGTCATTCTCTGTTTTTAGTGACGTCTTTCAGGTAAACTGTGGGTTGTTTTTAACCACGATGAAACAAAAATAAAACCTTACTCAGCAGAGTAGTGGGAAGTCTCACACGCCGCTTTTCTGCTCTGAAACTTCATCTTTTGTGCGTGGAAGTCTTCACACCTTACTCAGAATTTACATCTTCCATAGCCTAGCACCAGTTTCGCTGATGACACATCTTGGCGATTTGCTTCTTGTTTGCATGATTTAGTGATTTATGCATGGCTGTGTCACCTTATGGTGGCATGTAACACCCACTGTTACATGTTATATCAGCTGCTCCTCTTTGCATGTTATATATGGAGCGCTTACAGATACTGTATGTTTGCTATTGTTGCTATAACGTTCATGATGGCTGCTTGTTTACTCAGAGATATCTGTCCATTCAATATGAACCAACAACAAATAAATGGTTAGCAAGATACAGCAAGCGTGGCTGTGTCCAAATTTCTTTTTTTGAAATACATCAGTGCTTCTAAATCTCACTTATTCACACGTTATATCCGTATAATCTGTGCAAAAGAGAGAAAACAAGTTGTGGTTTTAGAAGAAAAAAAAAAAAGAAGTCGCTGCCCCCAGACAAGAAGTAATCCGACGTATAACTTCCTGTAAAACCAAAACTTTTTATTTGTCTCGCTTTGCTTTTTGTACGAGTCAAACAAACCGAACAAACTGTTGATGAGTGAGCTGTAGAGGTGAGGCTAGCTGTTTCCACCTGCTTCCAGTCTTTAAGCTAAGCTAAGCTAAGCTAAAATAAGCTAAGCTTAACTGAACTCAGCTTAACTCTTGGCAAGAAATGTGAAAAAAATCCTTTGATTGATATATTTTGGAACTTAAAAATCAGGATTTAAGAAAAATAAACAACTGTAGTAATATACTGTTAATAAAGTCGTTTTTAATTGATAAATATGATGTTTTCAGCCCCTCAGGTGTGGGGATTTCCTACATTTCTCTGTTTTATATCATATTTAAGTGAATATCTTTAAGTTTGGACTGACAAAACCAGATATTTCTCACTATTTTCTGACAGTCTGGAGACCAAAACAATTAATCGATTCATCCAGAATGCTTAAAAGTAACATGAGCCTCAGAGTAAAGACAAAAAGAAGGAAGAAGGAAGTTCAAATAAGAAACTTGATTAAACTTAAAAAAAAAAAACACACACAAACACCAAATGAGCTCAGGATCGTTTTTTAATGTGGAAAAATGCAATGCATTAACATTATACCTTTTCATTCTCAGCAGTAACTAAAGCACGAGAGCCAACATCAGATAAAGTGGCTGACGAGAAGTCGTATAAAGTGCAGAAAAACTATTTTCCATTGCAGGCTATTTTGCTTCCTACTGTTGTTTTGGATGGCAGTCAAACAGAGCAGTAAGAAAAGCGTCAGAGATGAGAACAGTTGCGTACACAGACAGAAACTGACAAAGGTCATGAAAGAAGCTCTTGACATTCAGACTGGGGTCACAAATCGAGTCAGGTTTTTTAGCTTTTCCGCTACAAAAAGTGAGACATCGGTGGATTAAACTTTAAAAATGAAAAGCGAAAGCCTGGGATGGAGGAAGAGCTGGAGCTGTGTTAATGAGAGGGTTATGAGTCGGGAAGGGGTTAAATGATATTCAGCATGTGGCGTCCTGTGGGAACCAGAGCGAGATTATGTGAACCCACAGTTCATCATACAGTATGTGACACATTAAAACCAACACATGAAGTCAACACTGCTCTCCTCTCATTGGCTACTTTTTTAAACAGTCTGTCATTACCTTTGGTGGGACGTTTTTGATATCAGTCATTAGCAACGACGCTGTTCACGGTTCAAAAGCTTGGCTCAACATCCCGGCCCGATCAGACGTGGAGATCTTTAGCTTACATTTCCTCACTGCGCGCTTTCTGCAGGAAGTTTTATTGACTGGATAAAAATGAATGAAAATCGGCGTAATGTACCGACGGTAGATTTTATCTGAATTTATAGTCAACAGATAAAGATTTTCCGTTAAAAGTAAATTAGAGCAAGAGCAGATCAGGAAACGTCTGTCCAAAAAAACCCAAGGAAAATTAAATTAAAAGCTTAAAGGTCTCTAATGTAAGTCTGTTTCAAATAAAGGCCTAATAATTAAACACTACCACCATTATTAAAGTTACACCAGCTGCACGGCCTGTATTTATGGCTTCAGATGTGATCACTTCGGTTTGTATCTTCCACAACAGTTGCCATGCCTTTTTTTTTTTTTTTTTTTTTGGAAACTGGAAATGTTTAATCAGGTGTTGGAAAGCGTTCATGTTGATGTCTGACTGCAAAAAAAGAAAAAAAAAAGAGAACTGTCATTTATGCATTGTCCAGCCTACTTGAAATGACGTCTTAAGCTCATTCATCTGTGGCCCTGCCAGACCACAATGAGATGTGAAACCGTGGTCAAACTTCGAGCAGCCTCCCTTTTTTTAAATGTCAGGCCGGGCTAAATCAGACTCTAATTTAAAAGAAATCGTTCTTAAAGTTTCTGTTTCCGTGAGCCACGCTCCTCAGCTGAGGAGTAAAAATCATTCATCTGTTCTGTGTTTGTTGTTTTTTAAATGTGAAGAAGGAATGTGAAATGTGAGCAAGTCCCTGTTTGACGGTCAAACTAACAGGAGAGGACTGTTAAAATGCAAAATCACCATTATCAGTCTGCTTGAATGAAATGACGTTCGCAACCAGACCAATGCAAAACGGGTACAAACACTCCTCTGTATCTCTGCACTTTAACAATTTGTTTCCCCTGGTAGTGTAAGCTTTCCTTGTATTGAGCCATTTTAAAGGACCAGTGTATAGGATTGAGTGGTATCTGTAGTAGTGTAGTTTCTTTTTTTGGGGCGCTTTTGAACCCTTATTTTGAAAGCGGTAGTTGAAGAATGACAGTAATGTAGAGAGAGGGAGGGGGGATGACTTGCAGCAGGTTTGAATCGACCCTTGGTCACTCAGCTAGGATTGAGCCCTTTGCACATGGGGCACACGCTCTACCAGGTGAGCTACCAGGGCACCCCGAAGTGGTCTAGTTTCTTCCCTTGAAACACACGGGAAAAAAAAAAAGGCATCATTCGGCTAGCCTCAGGTCCGCCGATGATCCACGTCTTTGCCGATATTTAGATTAGCTGGGAGGCGGAAGAAGCAGTACAGCCAACATGGCAGCGTCCAGCGTCGCATATTTTCAGCTTTTTTTAGGTAATTATGCACAAATATAAACATAATTATGCATATTATATTCAATTTCTGCCATATTCTGTACAAATAAATCCTACATACTGGACCTTTAAGGCTCTGTTGTTACATATTTATGCAGCGGTGCTGGTGCAGATTGCCTGTGAACCGCTGTGGGACTGTACATACAGTTTCATTTGATCATCTGCTTACTCAGTCCTGCCTTTTATTTAAAGAACTGAACAGTAGAAAGGCATTCAGGCGTGTTCACTCCACTGTTACACGTTCTGACGTAACACTGGGTTTGTACATATGTGTGCCATGTGTCACCATGCTCAACGCTACTACAGGAAACGACCATGAGGCTCACTGCAGTACAAGTCGTAGGCATATTTTCCAGCGTAGCATTCCTTGATAATCAGAACCGCACATGTGAAGTTCTCCACAATCTGATTTACAGTTTTGTTTGGGCTTGTGTTATATTTGGATCTAAGTGTGGAGCTACTTACATTTTTCCAGCTCTTCTGCTGCCAGGAGCGGAGGTTACTCCCGCTACACCTGTTATTATTATTGTGTCGTTGGTTTTGTTCGTCACTGGACTCTTTTTTTTTTTCTGTTCTGTTGCGGTGGCAGATGCTTTTCGGTTGTTGTTTTTAGTTGTTGTTTCATTTTTGTTTTTTTCCCACCGGGATCATTTTTAAGCTGCTTGTTGTTGTTGCTGTTTCATTGTGGTGAGCTGCCTCGGTTGATGTCATACAAGTATTAACTCCTTTGTCCACATTCCAACAATAACTTACTCTTTAATCACAGGACTATAAAAGTCAACTTATCGAGCTTTTGTGACGTTCTACTTTCTGTTAAATGATTATTCAAACTACTAAAGCCACCAGATTCTTTTTAAAAACTTGTTATATAATTATTTTTTATCATTTAAAGCGCCATCATTCATATAAATCTAATGCATGTCATCGATCAAGTAGCCTTCAAGTTAGCAGACCTTAAGTGATGCCTTGTATTGACAAGATATGAGCAACGCTGGATTGACCCAAATTATTCATATAACGTGTGATGATTCGATTAATTGCGGTGCGGTCTACTCATAAAGGTGTTACTTATTGTACAGTTACGTTTACATTCACTTTGCTGTGGTGTGTCGTGTCTGGAAGTACAAACATAACGGGGACCCACTCTTCATGTTGGTACCTTTTAACGTAGGTCATGTGTTTTTACCGACCTTGTAGAGCTGCATTATGTCCGGATTTATATGGTACATTTTGCCAAAATCACTGGCCCTCTTTAAGTTTTACCCTGCGGCCAATCTGGCTGTGGAAATGTGGCAGAGCTTCTAAAGGCAGCAAATTCTTTGTGCTCATTTTTATTTGGAAATGTACGAGAACAGTCATCAGTTCATTTGGTAGTACTGAGCTGGTGTTTCGCAGTACTGTATTGCTACATTACTTTTCCCGTCATGTGCATTCTGTCATTAATTTCTTGAACTGAGCGAGTCAAGACTTTAATTCTTGCTTCGTGGAACTGTGTTTTCTCAGAAAAGCAGCCATGTCAAACCACAGAGCACTGTCCCCAGACAGCTAACTGAACAGAAGTGCTCTCTTTGCTCTACACTCTGTGCACGCCTGCGTGACTTGTTGACGATGTACTGCAGGTCAGCAGTCCTCCAAGTTTACGAGCAGCAATCGCTGATGTTCCTTCGCAAATGGAGAAGTAGAGCAGCTTATCGTTCAGGGAAGTAACTCTTTTAATTCCCGGCGACGTCACGTGCATAAACAGAGCATATGACATGTTTATGTTCATGTGTGATTAATCTGTTGGTCACAGAGGAGGTCTTTGAACAAACTGAGCTATCGCCTCACCTCAGTCACCCTTCAAATCTGGGTCACTGCTGAATGTCCTTTTGTTTTAGAGCCACTGCTGTGTGATTATTGGCAAATATGAGACCGATGGAAGGCAGGATGTGAAATGATAATGTTTGCTTGATGATGGGAACAGGAAGAAATGTGCACTCATATGCCCCTCTTATCCGCTTGCTATCTGTCTTCAACAGGAGGGTTGTGGTTGCCACTCGGCGTGATGCAAACAAACAGTGGCTGCATAAGACCACAGGGGTTTCTTGTAAACCAAACTTTTATAGTCCACGTGTCTCTGTCCCGTTTGCATATATAACATCCTGTGTTATTAACACTTTATTATAGAGTTGCTTATGCATATCAGCGTCATGTTTTGTAACTGTGCTGCTTTATCACAGCAAGCGTCTTTTTTTAGAACACGAATCGAATATTAGTCAGTTTATTAGAAGATTAAACAGCAAAGATGGAACAACATACAGATGAAACCACAAGAGGAAAGGAGGAGAAGGGAGCGTCCAAGGAAATGAGGGGTCACAGATAGATCGTGGAGGTTTAAGGGAAGGAGTAAAAGATGAATAAGGGACGAGAGGAAAGTGTGAATGAAAGCAAAGAGAGAGATGAGGAGGGAAGGGATGAATAAAAGATGAAGAGGATACAGGGATGGCAAGAAGGAGTTAGGAGAGGATAGGAGGGAGCAGATAAGGAAATAAGAAGAAGAGGGAAGGAGCTTTCTAGTGAACCTTTCTTATAATTAAACAAGAAACAATACACCTCGGCATTGCTAAAACAGCGTCTATTGTTCCAGGTATGTATGTAGCGGACTGACCTTTAAAGTGGCTACTTGACCTTTTCAGTGCACTGACCCGGGCAGCAGGAGCTAAACACCTGATAGGTGTCTCCTTCAAACCTTGCCGCAGCTCAGACGGGTTCAGTCAGCTGTTTCACTCCTCCACTCCTTCTCCGTCGCCCTACTTCGGTTTCTCTTTCTTTCCTCCTCTGTCTTCTCTGTTGTCGCGTTTCCTGCTTTGAGTCATCAAAGGCACAATTAGAAAGTTTTTCCCTGCCCTGCAGTGCAAGGTAAAACATAACATATCAGGGAGCTGATAGGCGGTGACTCAGCGTTTACACATGCTGACACTTCTGGTCTTCCAAAGTCACACCACACCTGAAAGTTAAAGGTAGAGGCAGTCCTTTTTATATATCATATATTGCCTTATAATGCATTATAAACACCATCAAAAGGCATTATACGGTGCTTAGATCAGTGTATAATTATAGATATAAGCACTCCTAAATATTAATAATGCTGTACAACAATAAATGCATTTTATAATGCCATATAATCACATTAGAAAATTATTATAATGGATTACAGCTATGATCTCTGCTAAAAACATGAAAAATACTTGACCTTATAAGTCATTATAAAGTGTTTTATAATGTGCTATGACATTGTTGTAAAGCCTGATGAATATTTATGAGTATTATTATGTTATAAGCACCGTATAACACATTATAAGTACTGTTATACTGTTTTTACGGTAAAAAAAACACGGGAAACAGGACATCTTATCCCTGTTCCACTCATCCATCAGAGCTCCCACCATCACCAAAGCAAACGGACCAGAGATTTGAGAAACAGTTTTAAGTCTTAATCAAACAGGAAGACGTAGTGCATTTGTTGGCGACACATTACAGTTATTTCTGGCAACAGGACAGCGTACGTGGAATCGATTAAAAAATAAACAACAACGTGTGTGTTCGTGGTGATGAAGTAATATGTTACCACAGTGTGGTTCATTGATGTGTTTTTAATAGTTCCTGGACAACAATGGAGCTCTATGGCACAAAGGGAGAAGATATGGCTTTGATTACACTCACTAATACTTGTTAGTGTGTTTAATACATTGTTGGTTTTGGTCTTGGAGTAGAAGAGTAGAAGAAAAATAAAAAATATCTCCAGTGTTATCCTTTTTGTAATGAATGAATTTGTAATGATTTCACTAGTTTCCATTCATATCTGTACGGCATGACAGTAAACTTGCAGGGACATAAAGCTTGCTTTATTTAGCCCGTCGTGTTTGCTTGTTTTGTTGAATTTGTTAGTTCTTTATTTGTTAGTTAGTTATTAGTGTTGCGTGGTAATGCACTGCAAACAGTCATTACATGAAAAAAGCATTAAAACTGTTTTTCGTAAGTTGACTGCCTCGAGGGAGTTTGGATGAGTTAGAGGTTGGAGGGTAAGCTGGCTCACATGCTGTAGCAGCGGCATTCTGACCTCAAAATAAACAAATATCATGACAAGAGAGCACAAGAAGGCATTTATATTTATATCACGCCTAATGCTTTTGACCACATAGTGTGATGTTACCTGTAAATAACAGGAAAAAGAGGAGACAGTAGAAGAGTCGACAGAAGGCAACGTGTGTCCATGTTTGTTTTTAGACTGATTACATTAAAAAAATGATTGTTGCTGGGAAGCCTTTATTGCATTTACAGTAACATACCGAGTTATTATCAACCTGAGTAACGTTATCTTCACTTCACCTGTCTCTCCTCTGCTCAGCTCTTGTTGTTCACTGTGATGGATCAGAAGCAAGTTGAGGTTTATTTTCCTTCTGTAGCTGCCCGGAAGGTCTGAAAATATACCTCAAAACATCTTTGTAAATTTTTGTCTGTGAGTCTGTGATAGTAAACACGATTTGTAGTACGTGAACGGTTTAGATTATATCATATTTTGTTGGCAGCTGAAGGATGAAACCCTGAAAAACAAATCTCTAAACAGGTTTTCACCCAACAGCGAGACAAAGATCGTTGTACTGGTGTGCTTTGGTGCGTAGGTCATTCTTTATTTCTTTCCGTTGCTCCCCGACTCCTTCTGCAAACAAAAACAAAACACAACAAAAAAAAAAACCCATAAACATCTCCATCTCCTTGTTTCTATGGCAACACAGCAGCGAGGAGAGGAGACGAGAGGAGCTGTAGCTAGCCTCCTCCGCCCTCCTCCCCGATAAAAAAGCCGAACTAAAAGAAAGAATGAGAGAGAGAAAAAAGGAGGATTGAGAGCAGGGAAAGAAGGAAAGAAGGAAAGACAGACAGAGTCGTGGAGGGGAGAGGGAGAGACAGGAAGGTGGAGGCAGGCAGGCAATCACATGCTCTTGTGCAGGATGTAGTATCTATGGTAACCTCGGCTGGTTATCAGAAAATTGAAGCCCCTTCTGTTTGTCTCCATTCTGCTCTGCCTCTGCCTATTCAAAAACACCATTCATCTCCTCCTTCAGCACACAATTTCATATTCGGCTCTTTATTTTGCACTTTGTCTCGTTAGTGTGGCGTGTGCATCCAATTCGAGCAAAAACTCCTTCAAAAAAAACACACACACTATTTGTCAGTGTACACACAGACAGAAAAACAGACAGACAGACAGACAGATAGACAGAGACTGGGGCCGGCGTTTACTCTTCCAAGGAAATGAGACATCTCGCCCAGAACCAATATTTGCCATGGACGTCGTCGTGTAATGAAAATCCTGTATGGGTGTAGTTTCTCAACAGGGATTTTTAGTGTGTGTGTGTGAGGGGGGGGTTTAGAAAGAAGAGCCAGTTTGCTCTATCAGCTGGGGAGGTGTAAATAAAGGAATAGCATGTTTGTTCGTCAGGCGGGGGGGAGGTCGGCTGCCTGTTTGCTCTATAGAGAGTGAGATGGATGCAAATACAGAGAACCACCTGTCTGCTCGACCCCGCTGCAGAGGGACGCCAGGGCCAACGCAGCCGCTTGCTGCTGCTGCTGCTGCTGCTGCTGCGTCCATGTAACTACTCAGATGTGTTTGTGTTGAGCGGAGCCATGGCTGTGTATATGTGTGTGCTGGAGGAGGCCAGAGACAGACTGTTTATCTGTCTGAGAGCAGCAGCAGAAGAAGAGGAAGAAGAAGAAGAAGAAGAAGAAGGCAGGCAGTGGAGGCCTGTTTACCGAGAGAGTTTATTCATATTATCATGATTATGTATATATTATATTATATAATTATTTGGGTGTCTGCCTTGTATCATCTATTTGAGCAACATATTTCGAAGCTTTACTTAGTTAGTACTTAGTTTTACTAAGACAGTCAGATTCAAGTCCAAATCATTAATTAAGTATTTCCTTTGTTATAAAGTAGTGTTTTCATCTCAGTGTTGGAATAAATGGTAAAAATGTTAAATCATTGATAGAATGGACAGAGCCCGTAGGTCTCTGAACTGCCGTTTTGAAGCTGAAAATATAACCTTAATTTAATAATCTTAATATAATTTGAACAGGTGAGTTCTATAAAAATTCACCCTCAGTACAGTTGTCATGAACTGGGAAATTAGCTATAGAGACCAAAACAGTTTTTTGTACCAGGCTGTAAACATGTTTATTTCTGCTGTGAAGATGGACCTTTTACCTTTTCATTTCCCAGCTCCGGAGGTTGCCGCTTGTGTTAAACAAACGTTTTCTCACTGCTACATTCTGTCCTTATAACTTCAGGGCTTGTCTCATAATCATCAGATTCAGACTTAAAGGTAATCCAGTGATTGTGATAGTAGATTCATCTCTGAATAAACTCAACAAGACAGGAAACTGATGAGCAAACAAAGTCTGTCTGTCTCTAAACAGTACTTTCCTCGAAAAGTGAATTCGGTGTAAAGTGATGGGGGATGAGTCCACAGACGTGTACGTGTCATCACAGGCGTCATCTGAATTTCCTCACTGTTCCCCAGCCGCTTGTGAAAGAAAGAGTTATGCAACATGATGCATAGGTACTCGTTTGCATACGGATTAAACAAATTATATATAATGTGTTTATTACATGGCTCCTATTGGTCTTTGAAATCCTTGAAAGTTTTTGAAAATACACCTAAATAAACATGGAATGAATTTAAAGATTTTGTGCAAGACTATAAATTAAAGCTGTTATTTTTTAAACACATTATTGTCATTAAAAAAAACTTTGTCACATATGCTCATAAAAGAACAACTCTAGTGAAATTAGCTCCTAATATACTTTCTTAATGAACTAAATGAGTAATAATAATAATGTTAATAATATGTGTATATATAACTAATGAGTACATCAATAGTAATAAGGAATAAACAGTCCTTGGAGATGTCCAGTGGTCTGATGGTTGAAGCTCTTCCTGAGCCTCTCAGTGCTGGTCTGGTGTATCCTGACTCTTCGACCTGATCCCCTAAACATCCCATCCATCCATTATCTGTGACCGCTTATCCTCATCGGTGTCACGGTGGGGCTGGAGCCTATCCCAGCTGACTTATGGTGAGAGTCGAGGTACACCCTGAACAAGTCGCCAGCTCATCGCAGGGCACATAGAGACAAACGACCATTCACGCTCACATTTACACCTACGGCCAATTTAGAGTCACCGATTCCCTAAAGATCCTCCTAGCTTTATTTTTGCAGCGTTTGGTATTGATGTTTTCTTGGCAGGTAGAGCGCTGCCTGTTGAACCACTCTTTGCCGGGCCTTGTGGTCTTGTTCGATGCTGCTCTGTTCCGGATGTTGTTGATGGTGCTAGAACCCAGTTTACAGTCATCACGCTAAGCTAATTTCTAAACTTTAATAGCAGTGAGTCATCTTGATCTTTTTCAGTGTTCACTCTGAATCAGTCAACACGACAACATTATATTCACCTTCTTCTTTCTGATATAAACCCGGTGTGTTCCCGACCAATCCCCCATAAGAGATGTCTGTTTACAGCATTGTACTTACCCTCTTTCAAATGTACCGTATCAGAGATCCACTGATAGTCTATTGACTTGTTTACACGTCTTCTATTATCTCTGCTGCTTTCTTTATCTTGTTTGTTGGTTGGTATCACACTTGAGGGCAGTAATCACACTTTAAAATCTTTGTTTACCCACCGATAACAGAATGGATATATTCACCTAAGTCTTCAATTTCTGAAATATCAATACCCGAGTGACTACGTTACTGCGGTCTGTCAGAAACATGACGGCCACCTCCAGCTGAAACTTCAAACCACTGAGAGCGTTTACTTTGCTGCTCCTCTATAAAAAAAAGTCAGAGAGATTGAGAGAGAGAGAGAAAGCAGAGCATGCTCTACTCAAGTTTTCTAAATGAAAATGAAAATAAAAAGCATTGCCGTCTAATTCGGGTGAAAAAAGCCACTGCAGATGACGTCTGCAGGGCCCATTTGTGTGGATATACAGTTAGTCTCCCATCAACAATAATTGGTACTAAGTCATGCAGTGACGCTAATGTCTGGGAAATCAACTGGTGATTCATTTACTGCCATTTCTGCATTACTGACAGACACATGTCTTATTATAGACTTACTGTGGCATTAAAACATTTCTCTTCAAACTTCTCCTGGGGGTTAGAAGATATACAAGCTCGGTTTCCTTGTGGCTTTCACTTGGCCTCGTTATTTTTATCTGTTTAGATTCTTTTTTTTTCTCTCCCCTCTTCTCTCTAAAGACTCTTCTGTTCCTGAGTCCGGAAACTTGTGGTAATTTGTCAGCATTTCTGTAATCATTTTGAGACTAGCAAACAGGTTGTGGCCTGTTACTCAGTTGCATCTGCTTCCAGCTCTCACAATGGTGAGGCTGGGATCAGAGCTCTGGTTCTCTCTATGTGTGTGTGTGTGTGTGTGTGTTGACTCAAAGGGACATGAACAATGTCTTTCTAGGTGATGTTTGTGTATTTGTGTGATTAATGGCTTTTGCTAAATTGATTTTCCACTTTGTTTCAGCATTCAATGACTATTCACTTGGAACTACATCAAATGTCGCCACAGCTGATAAAGACTACTCTGTGTACTGTGTAACAGCGTTTGCCATTCGGCTGTATTTGGAGGTTTTGTTTGGCCTTGTGTTTACCCAGGGCAGGTTAGCTCAGGATATGTTTCTTTTTGTCTTTCCAGCTGACTGCCAGTAAAAGTAAATGCCTTTTACTTCTCTGGCTCTGTTTAAATATACAGTATGTACTGTAAATGTTAGACAGCGGCAGACTAATATCCTCTTTGCTTTCTCTCTCCTCTCCAGCCCACTGGTTACATGGAGACGTCATTGTCCTACAGCTCCATAGAAGACCTGCAGCTCCTCTCGTGGGACAATGCGCCCAAGTATTGTGTCCAGCTCAGCTTCCCCGGTGGCACGGTCCTGCTGCAGGTAACGCACGTAACTGCAGTCATCCTAAAAATAAGCCGGTGACAACATACCTCATGAGTTTTATCAGATCATTTCACTGCTCATTTTACAAGGAAATCCGAGGACACTCCTGTCGGCTGTTGGAATAACGCGAGCTTGAAATGAATTAGTGACAGTGACATTTTTGTCAGCTAGCTCGGTAGCTGCAAGAGCTATTTTCATGAATAATGTCATGTTATTTTGTTTGAAGTAGCGATGGCTACAAAAAATATATATAAATCTGCAAAGATGTGCATCGTTTGTGGACCTGAGGCGGGCTGAATGATCCCTGGTTGCTCAAACAAGCCACCTATGATGACACTCAGCTGTCAATCAAAGCGTCCACGCTCTTAATCCTGCATAACTTTAAGCCTTAATATAATGTGAACAGTTGAGTTCTATAAAGATTCACCCTCAGTGCAGTTGTCATGAACGGGGAAATTAGGCATAGAGACCAACACTGTTTTTTGTACCAGGCTGTAAACATGTTTATTTCTGCTGTGAACATGGGGGCTTATGGAGACTGACTCTACTTCTGTAGCCAGCCTCAAGTGGACGTTTGAGGAACTGCAGTTTTTGGCACTTCACAGCCACGGTTGGTTTGGTCCATCACTAAAAAGATCAGATAATTTATGATTTTAATTAAAAGCTCTGTTCAGTTATGTTTGTATAAAGATGTTTATAGCATGTACCGAGCAAAGGGACGTATGGATTTTGGTATCCGACCAACCAAATGTAATAGTGATATCCGCCCTTATTGATTAGGTGTGTACTGTACAATTCACAATGTAGCCATTAAAAAGAACATCTCAAGTCCACGACTGACGAGGTATAAAGAAGCCCGTGTTTATTTAAATGCTGCCTCATAGTCAGTGAAAAAGAAAGTGGCAAAATTAGCTCAGCCGTTAGCCTAACTGCAGTCCTTTGTAAAGGTTTTGACTAGTTTTAAATGCTTGTGTAGAACATAAACTATAAAACCTCATACATTTGATCCTGGGTGGCAAAAAACAGCAAAACATCTGGCATCTGGCACATTGAAGTTGTGTTTGTGTCCACTTGAAGTCCAATATATCTAATTTTAGCTCTGCTTTAGTCTCCACCAAACCCTGAAAATAGAACTTAAATGTTTAGCTTTGTTTATAAGCTTTTACTTCTGCTCTCTGTCGTTTAGTGCTAAAAAGGCTAACATTAGCCTGCATTCTACTTATTTTCTGGAACTGGCTTCCTCTTTGAATTATTAGAAGAGTTGTGAAACACAAACGGCTGAAAAAAAAAAAAAAATATTTAGCCAATAATAACGTTTTTCACTGCTGCTGCATGCTACAGAGCTGGATGCTAATTCATTCAGCGTTAATGACAAAAATATCACTGCAACGGCAGCGCAAAAGGACACAGACACATGATCCCTGCCTGTAACAGCCAGTGTAATCTGGCATTAAAGCAGGGGCACTGTTTCATCAAACTCTAAACTTTGGCAAGGTCGTTGTATCTCCTATCCTGTAGCACAAAAACTTTTAAACCCACTTGTATAAACAGATTGGATGTCTGGGGACAAAGTAGAGCACTGTCTGATAACTGACCACTATTTGGCCAGTGGCCTGTGATAATTGATTAGACTGAGATTTCAAAGCTATCAGTGGAGTGGAAACTTGGACCCTGAATGCTCCCTGTTGGTATGTATTTTTAGTAGTAGATTTGTGGTGAGTTTGGTTGATATTAATTTTCCGTGGTACTTTAAAGATCAAAAATGCTCTCGATGTGGCTGCCTGGGTTGGTTGGTTGTACTGTTTTAGACTCGGGACAGTACCAGAACCTGTACTGGACACTTTACACCATGTACCTGCTGAACCTTTGAGAGTCTGCTCTGAATTCTTGGGAAAATTTTCAAATCCACATTAACCAGAGCTGTTCAGTAAGCACATTTAGTACTGTTACCCATTAGCTCAATTACCTCTGATACACAATTTAATCCATTATGGGTGTTGGGGGTCAACAGTGTATACCCACGTCTTCAGCTGTGTTTGCTTATGCCTGCTACCAGCTGTTTGGATCGCCGCCAAGGCGATTCACTTTGTGCTTTGAAGGAAAGGCTCTGCTGGTTCTTATCCACAAGCCAGGATCAGTCAGGGAAAACTGGAAAACCTGGGGTAGTTTTTTTTTTTTTTAGCTATGGAAAGAGCATGCATGATGCAAAAGTATTTCAGTGGAAGGTAAAGTTTAAAGATCAAGGCAGAACATGAAAATCCCCCAAACAGATCACATATCTCATCACCATCTACCAACATACCGGTTCGTGGTTTGGTTACTAATTGCTCAACCACACAAACTATGTAGTTGCATGGTATTTGATGAGGCAATTAAAAACAAATGATAAATATGATTATTATAGTTTGATGAGTGAGTCTGATAATGTAGGCGAGGACATCGTCAAAGATTCCCATCTGACTTGCTGCATCGCAACAAAAACTCTATTATTTGTTTTTTAATCAACTCCAGAGTCAGAGGTTTCCGACCATTTTTTTTAATGGCAGGTTGTTGACATCAATCATAGTGTCAAAAGCGACTGCGTAGGTTTTCTTTAGTTGCTCATAAGTGGTAGAATAGCTGCTTATTGGCAAGAGTTGCAGCATCTTTTGAAGCAGACTACAGTTTCCTGACACAGTTTTAATCTCTTGTTGGAATAAAAATCCAAAAAACAGTTTGACTCTTTCACAGCAGCACATAGAAATTAAACCTCTATCTGTTATCTCATCGAACACACTGTACTGAACACACTGTTCCTTCTGACCCGTCTATAACATGCACCATTTCTTCCTCTGAATACACACTGCACCTCGACTGGTCTGACCGTAAAGACGTTACACTTCAGTTTGCTAGAGATCAATTATTTTACTGTTAACAAACATTGGCACGGGTAGTAAAAAGTGCAAACACACAAAATGCTGACGGGAAGAATGGCAACATTATTTCCGGTCCTGGCTTTTTTTTGTTTTTTTGTTTTTTTGTTTGTCAAAGTCCCTCTGCAGTTGTTGTGATTTCAGTTCACAATGTTGAAAGAAGAAGTCAAAAATCCAGTTTTAAGGGGCATCGATTGATAATTTCAACCATTTTTTCCCATGTTGCAGATACTCCTTTGTGTAAATCTCATCTTGTTTAAGTTGGTGTGTCTCTCAGTTCAAATATTATATTAATATTGATAATTGAGCACATGACTGGGTAATGACAATAATCAGTTTAACAAACACCACCCACCAATAAAAAGCAGACTGTCGGAGATAGTACACGACATGCCACCGGAAGTGCTTTGATAAATATGTTTGATCATGTGTCAAAGCCATGTCAGGCCATCTTAACCTGACAATATGTTAGTTTTAAGTTATTATTTGGCTGCTGTGTTTAGACAGATAAAGATTTAAAGTCATTTGTTTCTGTGTTCCCTTAAAGGCCTTGAAACTTTTCTAATCCAGCTTTTAATGAGTCATGGGATTCAACATGGACATTTTTGGTTAGCTTTGTTTTGGTTATTTCACTTGTGAGATGTTCTCTTCTCATTGGTTTGCAGTAGACCATTAAGAGTTTTTAAGCAACATTTAAATTAAAACCAGATGGCAGTTATGTTGCCAGGCCACTGTCAATCACATTAGGTCAAACCACACCCAGATATAGCTATAGAGACCAAAACTGTTTTTTGTACCAGGCTGTAAACATGTTTATTTCTGCTGTGAAGTTGGACATTTTAACATAGGCGCTTATGGAGATTGACTCACTTCTGCAGCCAGCCTCAAGTGGCCGCTCGAGGAATTGCAGTTTTTAGCACTTCTGCATTGGCTTCATTTCCCAGCACTGGTGGTTGCCACTTGGTCCAGACAAATACGTTTTTGACTGTTGAACACTTAAAGGACTACTGTGTATTATTTAGAGACATCTAGTGGAGTAGCTGCTGATTGCAAACCCATCGCCTCACCCTCTCTTTCCTGACACGAAGGAGAAACTACAGTGGCCACAAAACATGTGAAAAACATGAAAGGGCCTATCTAGAGTCAGTGTTTAGTTTGTCCTTTTCTGGGCTACCGTAGAAACATGGTGGTTCAACATGGTGGACTCATTCTACGGTAACGAAAACACAATGAAAACATAGTTATGAATATTATTACACACTGGACCTTTAATGAATAATAACCAAAACAATTTTTTCATAAAAATTCAACTTTTCTTGTTTTGTTCGGAAAGATTTAAAACCAATTTTTTAGGGGCTTTGAAATATCATCATATTATCGTCTTATGTAGCTGCTGTCGTGAGTGATAAAGAAAAGAAACGTTTGCACATCCATCAGACAGAGCGCAACAAGAGTCTCGAATTCGCTCTCCTTTTAGTTTAATGTTCTGAGGGAAATATCTGGTACTTTAACTGCTCAATGCTCGCCCGTGTGCTGTTTGGTTCTGGACAGGTGGTTTTTTGCTGAGAACAGCTGCCTACTGTTGCTGGAAATGAGGTTGATGAGAGTGAAACTGTACTGAAACTGTAAAATTTGTGGGCTAAACGGGAGAGAGAAACCCTAATTCTCCATTTAGTCATCACTACAAACAACCAGTTGACCCCTGGTTAATATAACAATATTGATTGGTGCAGCTTTAATGTTTATTTATCATTTAACCAATCATGTCTGCTGTCATAACCAACTTTTGTGAAGAGGAGATGTAGCTGACTCACAGTGTCATGAAATCCTTGTCTGTGGGTTTGCTCTCTATTATCTGAGATCACATTTAACAAACTGTTTGTGTCTCTCTGCGTGTGTGTCTGTGTGTGTCTGTGTGTGTCTGTGTGTGTGTTGCTACAGGCTGCAAACAGCTACTTAAGGGACCAGTGGTTTCACTCCCTGCAGTGGAAGGTAAGGTTACTGTTTGTCTTTAACTATTAATTGATTTGTTTCATCTGCCCCATTAAAGCATTGTGTCCAGGCCTTTAACACCCAACACACTCACACACACACACACACACACACACACACACACACACACATTTTTGTACTGTATCTCAGCTGATGTTCCTTATTTTTAGACTTTCTAAAGATTACCACACACATTGAAGTTTTATTTATCATGCTAAAACACCAAAACATCGTCAGATTATTGTTGAATTACAAATCTTCTCACAGGCGGACGCGTCGTTTTATGACACTTTGCAGAGCTTCATGAGGATCAGGCCTTTAACCCTGTTAGTACTAGAGCCCGCTGTGCTCACTGAGCTAAATAAAACTATACAAGGAAGTATGCATGAGGTAGTATAATGTTGGAGATCACAGTTACTTCCTATTGTTTATTTATTTTATTTTGTGTTTAGTTTCCTCCACACTAAACAGATTCTGAGGAAATAATCGAAAGCTCCCACAAAAATCACTTCCCATACATATAAAGATATCATGATGGGAAGATGATATGATCCTGGTTTTAAACAACAATGCAGACAGCAGCCACAGGTGATAAAATAATGTTACTTTGTTCCCGACAGAAAAAGATCTACAAGTATCGTAAGGTCCTGAACAACCCGAGTCGCTGGGACGTGGTGCTGAAGGAGATCAGAGCGCTGGTGGACATGGCTCTGACCTCACCGCTGCAGGACGAGTCCATACACCAGGCTCCGCTGCACATCATCTCCACCCTGCTGGCTGAGGTAGCAACACGCACACACACACACACACACACACCTATACATGTACACACATGTGCAAATATTAACCAAAAGGACCTTGACCTGTCCTTTACCATTTCTGCTCTGTGCCTAATATTAGCCTTCAAATGAGTCTTAACATAATCCCAAATGTTTGTTTTTTTTATTAACTTTGATTAATTAAAAAAATAAAAAGTAACTAATTACATTTACTCAATTACTGTACTTAAAGTCCTTGTAAAGGCAATTCTGAGATTTCTTTCAAAATACATTAAATATGTTGGAAAGAAGTTGCTGAAATCACGTGAAAAGACTTAGTTAGAGTTAGAGGTTAAACAGTTTTTCACCAGTTTTCAGTCCAGGATTTTGTGGGCGGTCCTTAAAGGGTGGCTCGATGACACGCTGAGGCCACCCTGAGCAGAGAGATAGAGATTAATTCATCTCGCTCAGTGTTTCAAAGTTAGTCATGTCATTTTCTGAACACGTCTTAGTCGCTTCAAAATGGCTGCTTGACTGCTCCCACAAGTCCGGCTTCAGCGCCCTGGAGCTGAGAATACTGCTCATTTTTACCTGATTTTGACACCTAATTTCATAAACTTGTTAATATTTTTAATCATTCAAATTTGGCTGGGTGGTTAATAACACTTTCTTCTTTCGTCTGACAAACTCAGTATAATATTTATTCTTCATTTACACAGACTTTAAGTGAAGGACAGAGCCCCAAAGTGTATAAATAAAAAAAAAAGACATCATGAAATAAATGATCACATGAATAAATTAGATTGTGTAAAATAAATGACACAGTAAATAATATAAGAAATCATTAAAAAAAACAATGTTACAAACTATTATTTTCTTTGAATTTAGAGCTTTATTTTATTTATTTTATTGTAGTGTTTTTGTTTCCTTAGAATGAAAACACACTGCAAGAGAATGTATTTTCCAAATTGTCGAATTATTCTTATAACAACCCTCCTTTGGGGATCTACTAGTAACTAAACTGTCAGACCAGCGAAAGTCAGGCTATGGAAGAGGCTAGGAGATTTTAGAAAAGTAGCTTTTTGAGGCAGTATTGTGACTTTTTCCCCTCAGGGGATCCATAAAAAAAGGAGTAAATAAAAAAAAATAAAAAAAACACCAAGGGATGAATGCGTCATACACTGACTAATCTCTCCAACACTCATTGTCATGTTGGGATTTGTCCTTATGTTTGCTCTGATGCTGGTGTCAGGTTCAGTATTCCAGGCAAGGTGTTTAGATAGTCTTGACGTGGCAATAACTCTGTAGTAACACAGTGCCACGTAGTATCAAGCGGGAACCTCCCTCTCAACCACAACTCACTTCAAACTCGTACCTAAACGTGACACTAATCCTAATATTGACCCTAAACCCAAGTCTTATTTTAAAGACAATCCCTTGCAGAATTCCCCCTTTTTTCTGCTCTTGTGAGGACATTTGATGACAGTATAATACACAAGTAATTTATTTAGTTCCTCCCTGAACCCTTTCTGTTTTTCACGTCTCTTCTTCTTCCCCACAGAACTCTAATCTCAGCACTCAGGATCATGAGAACATCATCGTGGTGAGTATGAAGTTCACTGTCACTGTAAATTGATGTTTGATATCTGGCTGAAGTTAATAATTAACACGCTGGAGTCAGGCCCTCTTGTTGTTTTTGTCTTTAAACTGAAGAAAAATATCGATTCTGCTCGTGTATTTGTTCATGTTACACTTGTGTATTTGTGTGTTTTTGATTGTTGCCGTCGATGCCCATATGGTGGTATCTGGGCAGAACAGAAGAGTTTGATGCTGAGAGAGGTTGTGATGTTTGTGTAGCTCACCTGTGGGCTGTTTTTACAAGCCTCCTGCACCTGACAGCCCAGATCTATACTGCTGGCTCCCAGCCAGGGTAAATAAGAGATAGGATATGGAAATATTCATCTATCTGTGTGTGTGTGTGTGTGTGTGTGTGTGTGTGTGTGTGTGTGTGTGTGTGTTCAGGCCATTGCTCCGCTTCTGGAAAACAACCACCCACCACCTGACCTGTGTGAGTTCTTCTGCAAGGTGAGGTTTAAAAACTGGAACAACACTGAGCATACAGTCACTATAAAGAGAATATGAAGAGTTTAAAGCTTTTAAAACAAAGTGCCTCCTGTTGACGGTCACTTGTGTGTGTGTGTGTGTGTGTGTGTGTGTGTGTGTGTGTGTGTGTGTGTGTGTTGCAGCACTGTCGGGAGCGGCCGCGGTCGATGGTCGTCATCGAAGTGTTCACTCCTGTGGTCCAGAGAATCCTCAAACATAACATGGTGAGAACAGACATTTAAGTAAACGCGGCTCGGTTTCTATGGCAACACATTTTAGTCAATTGTAAATGAATTATCATTATATTAAATAAATAAATGAATATCCCAGTGAAATAAATCCTGAAATAAACAAGCCGATAAATACATTAATACATGTAAATATAATACACTGCTGCTGCCCATAAAGTTGGAATAATTTTCAGACACATTCCTCTTTTTATTCCTGTTTATACACATCAGGTTAATTGTGGTTAAATTTGTGTAAAAACTGTGATAGGTTTGAAAGAGATTGATCAATAAAGTTTAGACTTTATCAAGAATAAATCACATTGTCACAATCATTTCATGAGAAGAGGTAAAAATATTTTATTCCGACTTTATGGGCAACAGTGTATATAAATGACTGTATAGTTCAATAAATAAATTAATAGGTTTGTATTTATATTTTTAAAAATATATAATTTAATGCTGCTCTGCTCACATGAATTTAGCTAATAATAAATTATAAAACTGGGAAATAAATTTGGCATTAATAAATAAAAGTACTCCTTATTTATTGAACTACTTTGACTAATTCATATATTTATATTTACATTTATTGCCTCATTTATTTATTTCAGGGTTTATTTCATAGCCATATTTATATACATTTTATATTGTATGCATTTATTTATTTAATATAATGATTTCATTTAATTTCTGCATTTCTTCATACTTATCCCTTCAGTTTTTGCTCAGTAGAGTTTAAACAGTAAAGCTAAACTAACAAAAGCAAACATAAATTTGCTCTAATCTACCCAGCAATTAATTCATAAAGTGACTGAGACATGGATCAATTTGCAAAATCAATAATGAAATCAGAAGTAAATTATTTTTATTAGGAGTGCATTGGTGGCCGAGGAGTTAACCTCGTTAAGTTAACCTAATTTCAAGATTACCCCCCAAAAATCTCCTAAATATTCTCCTTTCCCCATCTCATGAAATACATGAATGTGTACCATTCAGTAAAGAGACACCAGCAGAATACAAACATTAATTAAACGTTATACAGTGAACCTAACAGTTGGATGAAGGCATGATTTACGATGTTCCCACACCAGTTTTGGGTTCTTTCCAAAGGAAGTCGTGCTAATTATATTTATACTAACCTCTGTATCTGTATCTGTTAACTGAACTCTGTCCTTGTTTTTGTGTCTCCCTCCCTCTGGCAGGATTTTGGAAAGTGCCCTCGACTGCGTCTCTTCACTCAGGAGTACATCCTGGCTCTTAACGAGCTGAACGCTGGGATGGAGGTCGTCAAGAAGTTCGTCCACAGGTAAGACATTTTCATGGGCTATAGCACATGAGAACAACATGTAGACTCCCCGCCAGCAACAAGAAATACTTAAAAGTGTTGTGCAGAGCTGATGGTGTGCTGTGACAGATGCTGAACCTTCAGTAGATGGTCGGTAACGAACCTCCACCTGTGTGTGTTGCAGCATGCACGGGCCAACAGGGCAGTGCCCTCACCCACGAGTCCTGCCAAACCTGGTGGCGGTGTGTCTCGCCGCCATTTATTCCTGTTATGAGGAGTTCATCAACAGGTCAGTCCACCACACCAGACACATACACCACGATCGAGTGTGTAAACTCTTGGCCTGCCTCACCACCTTCACATTTGATCTTGTCAGTGTTTCACCTCTCCTTCAGCTTATCCTCTTACCTTTCCTCTCATGTCCGGACATCTTGTTTATCTGACCGCTGCAGTTTGAGCAGCTCTGATCTGTCGGGCCTGGAGGTCAGCAGCAGCATGGAAGGCTAGATAAGCTACAGCTACCCTCTGGACCTTCATACTGCCATACTGCTTGTATACAAAATGGCTACTCTCCATCCCTTTTTGACAACGTATGCACAGTCCTGAAGTGTTCATTATTAAATCTTGCTAAGTTTGACAAAATGTTAAATTTGTAGAAGTACCTCTGGTGGTCTGCTCATCTGATCTAATCTTAGAAAATGTGTCATTTCCTGTTACTCCCTGGTGTGAGAAATACGCTTCAGCGCCTTTCTCAGGCTCATTCTTCTGATTTCTACCTAAATTCATTGTTTTATTGATTACACACACGATGCATGATTGCTAATTTCCCACATCTTGTCCGACTAATATGAAGTAAACAACACAAACAGTAATTTGCAGATGTTACCAGGAATGATTATAAGATATCGTACCGTCATCAGAACGTGTTATTCCAGTTATAGCCTAATTTAATTTGCAATGTCTCAATAACCTCCACTGTGCAATAAATATACCTCTGCAAACAATACAACAAAGAAATTAATTAAACACGTAATATAATTATGTTTCATTGGAGGCCTGGTGTTGTTAGTGGTTTGTCGTGGTTTCAGTTTCTCTCCGTCAAAAAGGAGCTCTCATGGGTTTAACATGGACTTTGTTCAGCATTACAGGTGATAAAACAGACCTGAGTTCAGTGTAATCATTTCCCAAATTTAGCTGCTTTTGCCAAATATAATATTTAGTGTGGATGCCGAATCGGCGTCCAAATCTTTATTATTATTCTTGCACCTAGGTTTTTTGGCACCTAACTACTCCCACATACTTTGTGCTACAGAAACCATTCAAATATCACAACGTTCAGCTCATTTAGGACATTATGGTGTGTATTTTACTCATTCATACCATTCATACTTTTTAAAATATTCAACTTTTTTTCCACATTCAAATTTTACATTAAATTGAATGGCACAACCTTCAAATCTTTCTACAAACCTTCAACACTTTCAACAACTTCCACTACTTCCACATACTTTGTGCTACAGAAACCATTCAAATATCACAACGTTCAGCACATTTAGGACATGGTGGTTATTATTTTACTCATTCATACCTTTCATACTTAAATATTCAACATTTTTCCACAAAGGTTTTTACATTAAAATGAATGGCACAAACTTCAAATCTTTCTACAAACCTTTGACACTTTCAACTTTCATTACTTCTACATACTTTCAGCTACAGACTTCATTCAAACTTTAAACTGTACAGAAGATTTTGTACTATTAAACTTTTACTAACTTTTTAAACTAACTTTTTAAAATCCTTTACAGTTTTTGAATTATTACAGTTTAACTTTATTTTACTTCTACTGTTTTTCAGCTCATTTCACATCAGGCATTTCAGCAGAAGGCATCCATACCGCATTTTCCACAGGAAATGCAATTTTCTAGTTATATTTAATCTTGACGTTAAATGTAGCTCTTTGTTAATGGCTTCCATCAAATATACAGTGGAAATTCTTGCAGCTGCAAGCCACCCTATGCACTAACCCTTGAATCGATCCTTGTGAAAAACACCTCCGACTTCATCTTTGTCAGTCGATTTACAGACACTATGTCATCATACATGTGTAGACAAAAAATCTAATTGGTCTCTTTCCATTTAAACAATCTTGTTTCTTTCTTGTGCTTCCCACTGGGACTTTTTGTTGGCTACAGATGCATGTCATAGACTTCTTAACTACTTAGCGACATCTCCATAGCTTCCTTCTCCGCAGAGAGGAACATTCTGAGCTAATTTTTCCAAAACTCAAGCACACAAAGGAACCATCACTACAGTACCCATCTCTCCTGGCTCTCACCTCTATTTTCTCATCTTTAATTTTCACGCTTATGTTCAGGCTTCTTTGCAATACCGCTCAGCGTACCGTAGAGGTTTCATAAGTGGTCCAACCTCACCCCTGTTTGCTCTCTCTGCAGTCGGGACAACTCCCCCAGCCTAAAGGAGATCAGAAATGGCTGCCAGCAGCAGAACGACCGCAAGCCCCCGATGCCGCTCCGCCTACTGCGCCCCGAGCCTCCTACGCCGCCTCCTGCCACCCTCCTCCCGCTCTCCGCCAACCCCAGTCCTCCTCAGCCGCCTCCCCCCCGCCCCCTCAAACCCAGCCCCGTCCATCCCCATCTCCTCCCCGACGCCCTCCCTTCCCCTCTCTCCTCCTCCATCCGTCGTCAACTCCAGCGAGATCCTCGTGGAGCTGGAGCGAAACAACACGGCCAACACCAGGCGGAAGGGCGGGCCATCGGGCGGCGACAGCGAACCAAACCTCATTGACTGTCTGCTGGTCAGCCCAGCTGTCAACACTCTGTCCATCCAGCTGCCAGCACAGGCTGATCGCGTGCTGGGCTGCTTCGCTCTCATCCTCAAGATGCTGTGAGTTTACTCTGAAATCTGTCACTGTACTGAGTGTTCTGTACCAGCTTTACTATACAGAGATGAAACAGTAGGCTAGCAGTTTCCACCTGCATCCAGTCTTTGTGCTAAGCTAGGCTAAACGCATCCTGGACCCTTCAATTCTGCCATCAAACAAGGCTGTTTCTCAAAAACCTTTGACTAAGCTCTGTTGATTAAGGTTGGTGCTTGTAAGAATTACATTACACTGACTCTTTGGCATAAAATTGCTTAAACTGATATCAATTTTATGAAGGTCACCTGAGAAAAAGTGCACACTTTGATGAAAGAAGTCATATAAAAACCATGTACTACACGCCACACATTGGTAGCATTATTTTTCAGCTGCAGTAGATCATGGGAATGACGGCTATGTTTACATCGATCATACAAAGAGACTCTTCACAGCTGTTGGTTTGTTTATTTTCTGAAAAGAGTAACAATGAGATGCATTTTCCATCCAAAGCCATCAGAAGGTCTGTCACGTGACGCGTCAAACTGATTGCGAAAGCATTTATCTTCTGCACTTCAACCCAGCACATAAACAATTTGAGCTGTCTCGTCTTTAATGCCAGTGTTTGGAAAGAAACTTTTCACCTACATATTCAAATTCAAGATTCAAATCCAATCCAACATGCAAATAGGTCGTATTCAGCTCTAACAGGGATGTTGGTTTCTTGGGAGACTGAACATTTTCCACAAAAAAAACAAACCCTCATGTTGATAGAAGGAAGATTTATTTAAATAATTGCAGCATACTGAGTTTGTCAAATTTGCTTCTGTCTCGTGATTTCTACTGTCCACGTGACATTATTTGAAGGTATATATGATATAAAAAGTGAAAATGAGTAACAATGGAGCTTTGAAGTGGAACAAATTAACAAAAATGTGTTGATGGAAACACGTGAACAGGTATCAGACTGAATCTAGTTCAGCTTGTGATAAAAAAAAAAGTGGTTTCATAAAGCTTTTTTTGACAAACACCTGTGTCTTGATGAAGCTACTTTAAACTTACATAAGCTTCAATTTCGTGTTGTCAACAACCTCAGAAAGTGTCCTAGTTTGTAAAGGTGACATTATGAGATTGCGCGTATGCCTGAAGAACTGATTAGTGTAAATGGGTTAAACAGCACTGAATGAATGAATGTATGAGCCTCGGTACTGATTACACAGTGTGAAAGTGGAGCAGTATTTGTGTGTGTGTGTGTGTGTGTGTGTGTCCTTCTGTCGTGGTGTAGCTGCAGTAACCAAACAGGATGGCCTAAAAAGCGATAGTGTCTGTGCGTTTGTAGCATTTGTAACAAAGCCGGTGTTACTTAACTCACAGCATGTGATGCTGCTCTAGTTGGCCTGCGTCATCTCGGCTCTGCTCATGTTTCAGCCACTCTTGAGACGATTTGTTCTTCTGCCTCACTTATTCAGGTTATACTCACCTGTTAATATTGTTACGCTGACTCTCTTCATCTCTGTCTTTTTTTTCTGTCAGGTCGGACTACGATGACTGGAGACCCGCTCTGGCCAGCCTGCTGCAGCCCATCCCCTTCCCTAAAGAGTGAGTATGCATATCTCAGCTCACAGCTAAACTGTAGATACAAGTGACTTAAAACAAGCAAGAAATGCTACTCACTAAAACCTCTCTGATTATTGTGCTCCGTCTGTCAGATGAGAGATGAGAGGAGCTGATAAAAATACGTATACGTCAGCAAGTGATTTGCCTTTTTATCTTAGTCGCGGTTGTTGGGACCATAAACGGTATAATCCAAGTCTGTAAAGCGGAGCCAATGTGGAAGAATCTTAAATCTGCTTTATTTATAATGACCCTACTGGTTGCAAAAAGAAGTTCCATTGTATGGAAACTTATGAGAAAATGGGCCTACTTTCACCTGATTTATTAGTTTCCTCATGAGTTTAGGGTCTCAATCTCTAGTTTCAAGTCTTCTTCTTTCAGCATGATGTTCCCATTTGGAGTAAAATAGACGATGAAAGCTGGGTATGCTTTAGGGTGTGGCTGCTTTGTGGTCGTCAAGTTGTGACCACGGGATGTCCTCTGGTTCCATATCCAATCAAGATAGAGGCGTAGTGATGTAGTCAGAGTGAGATTTCAAAGGATTTATTTTATTTTAAAAGAAATGTGACGTATGACGCTGACTCTGCTCAGTTTCAGTGGAAAGATTTTTGGTGTATCATAAATATGATTTCGGAGAAGTGGCAGCGTAACCATCAACGTCGGCCCAGTGCTGCACCACCCTGCACACTGTTTTCCCTCCTATCTCCCTCCTTTGTTCCCTCATCCAGTCTCTCACATCACAGGGGATGAAAACAGGTTCCTAAGAGGGTCCTGTTGGGGCCTGGCTGCTGACGTGGATGAGGCACCTCACCACGCCTCCTGGGGGGGTCATGAACTGGAGGGGCTGCTTTTCTCTCCTCAGAGAGCCCACTTTAATTGGCTATAAGCAGCCCCGGGCCTTTTTTGTAATTGGCTGGCTGATCCAGAGCATCATTAGCGTTGACTGGTGGACGACTTGTTGTTTCTCCAACACGGAGACACACCTGTTTCTCACCTGCGCCACTGTTGCCTGGTCGATAGCTTCAGGCGTCATTAGGAAAGGCAACAATACTCCCCAGCACCCTGTAGCTGAGGACATAATGAGTCATATCAGTGGACACACAGAAATTTGGAGACTCACACACATACACACTGGTGCGTCCGATGACTTCATGCACACATGCAGGAAACAACTTCCATAGTGCAAATGCAAATTCTGTAAAACGTAAACGTCATGCTTTGACTGTGTTGCAAATAATCACTAAGATAAGCTAACTATAGCTGCTATAACAGACATGAGAGTGGCATCGATCTTCTCATCTAATTCCTGGCAAGTAGGTGAATAGTTGTGTCCAAACTATTGTTATAATTTATGTATTTATTTGGTTTGGACACTGCTGAATACTCCTTTAACTTTTTCCTGCTGTGCTTCATCATTACAAACACATGTTTTGTAGATGAACTTTGTGTAAACTCCTAGAAAATGCATTTTATAATTCTGTTTCCAAAAGAGTTTCCAAAGATACCAAAAATGTCAGGTTGAGCTGCAGGTTAACATGTGCAAAATGATAAACATCGCACGTGCAACTTAACTTATGATGTGTTAGAACGACCTTTAAAAACACGGCGTCGTAAATACTTCACACCGCGTGAGCTTTATAACTTTGAATAAACTTGATTTACAAGATAATTTTGTAATTTGCGATCAGTTTAAGAATGTAACTTATTCCTCCGAGGTGATTTATATCCAATTTCACCGCAGCTAACCTCTCATAACTGTGAGGATTCCCCATTGGGATCATTAAAATATCATCTAAAGTAACAAACAGTCCCTACAAGTTCACATGTCCTGTGTGCACACGTGCTGAAAATGTCATAACGAGCTCTGTACTGCCTAAACATGTTGACTGTATCCACAGATATAAAGTAACACTGCCCTACTGTGTCGTCACCTTAACATCGCTCTGAGAGGTCGCACAAATGGGAACATTAACAGACAGAAACATGTTTGCGTCGTCATATTTCTCAGCTCTAAGTATTTTGGGCTGTAATATCTCACATCTCTCTTTGTCTCCCTCTCTCCTCAGAGCTCTTGCACATGCCAAATTCACAAAGTAAGTAACTCAGACAGGCATAAACTGTTTTCACAGACTGTGTTCGATTTCCATTGAGTTCGAAAACAATCTGACTTTTGTGTCTTTATGTTTCTCTGTCTAAACAGGGAGCTGAAATATGTTATTCAGAGGTTTGCAGAGGACCCAAGGCAGGAGGTGAGTGCGCGTTTACCTCTGTTTCAATCTTGAAGCAGCTCTAGAGCTCAAAGAAGTGTTTTTTTTTTTTTTAGGAGAACATAAAAATAAATTTGTGTGTGTTTTCCAGGTCCATTCATGCCTACTCAGCGTGCGTTCAGGTAAAGATGGCTGGTTTCAGCTCTACAGTCCAGGAGGCGTGGCCTGTGATGACGATGGGGAGCTCTTTGCCAGTATGGTGAGTGTATGGACACACACACACATGCACATTTAAGACTATTAATGTGTGCTAATTAATGTGTGGTGTTTGTTGCTAACAACTGACCCTATCCCATCTCCCCCAGGTTCATATCTTGATGGGCTCCTGCTATAAAACCAAGAAGTTCTTGCTCTCTCTGGCTGAAAACAAGCTCGGTCCCTGCATGCTGCTGGCCCTACGTGGAAACCAGACCATGGTGGAGGTACGTCCATGTTATCTTTTATTCTTAATCATTTCCCGCGCTCTCTTTTGGAGCATTAACATGTGGCAGTTTGGTTTGAATCACACTTTCCCACTGTGTGAAGAAGTTTGTTATTCTAAGCAGAATGAAGTGTTAGTGTACTAGTATATATTGGAAGCAGTCGTATAAGCAGTAACAGTACAAGTAGTCGATTACAATCAGGGCTGTGCTAACATCAATTCATCTGCAGGCTATTTTATGAATGAGTGAATTACTTGTTCAAACATACTCATTTTACCGTCATAGAAGGGTCAGAAAAGAGACAAATGTGCACATTTTAAAGACAGGACACTTTAATCCATTGATGACTTATTAAAACAGCTGCTTCTTGAATCAAATAATCAGTGTAGCTCTAGTTGTAGTATTAGTTTCAGTAACTTAACTGAATTCCGGCGATTTAGTTTTGCAAAGGGAGCCCGAGTATTTTAAATTAAAGCAACACAGGCCAAACTACTTTGTCCCTAGTGTTGTTTAAGCTCCATGTATGTACATGTGTGTCCAGATCCTGTGTCTGATGCTGGAGTACAACATCATTGAGAACAAAGACACCCAGCTGCAGATCATCTCGACCCTGGAGAGCACCCAAGTGGGCCTCCGTATGTACGAGCAGCTCTGCGACCGACAGAGAGAACTCAAAGAACTGGTGAGATACGGCTTCAACATACACACAAACACACACTGTGTGCTTTGTTAGGTACACTAAAGTGAACACGGTGCGTGTTCTCTTTGGCACCTTGGAGTTCTTGTAGATCGGAACTTCTACGCATCTTCCCACATTTCTGTTGGGCTGAGTTTGGAGGAGTGAACGAGTGAAGGTCACCACTTTCTCATTACGTACACATTCTTGTGTCCTCAGTCGTGCATGTGACCACTTGTCAATCCACAACACTGCTGACACACAACTGTTAAAGTCCCCAGAAGTTAAAGAACCAAACATGCAGTGCTTAAGATGAGAACAAAGGGAAGGTTCATGTCGGAGAATGATGCGTCATGTATGAGGAGCTGCATTGTTTTATCGTACAAGTGGTGGTAGAGTGGTGTCGACCATTGATTGCAACGCTGGCAGGTCCATACCGAAGCTCCGCCTCCTCCTATCTGCAGCTGTTGTCCATCAAATTCTCCAAATATCCTCCACTCTTCTTGTACTCTCATCGAGAAGAGCCACGGCTAACCGGATAGTTCCTCTTTGTCCTACGGCTTTCAGTAAACATCAACACCTGGAGTGTGAAATTTACCGAGTTTGTCTGGGCCTGAAATGCTGGAACAGTAAAGATCAGACCGGTTAACAGTAACACTGGCCCCTCCTCTCAGCTCAGTCTGCATGCTTCACACGCTGAGTCACAGCCACTTGACTCTGTCTGCAGAACTGAGCTGTTCATTTATATGAACGCCAACGTGCACTCGGTACACACTTTAGCATAAACAAAGACAACTCACGCGTAGCACATAAAGAAATATAAATACACAGAAATATGTATGGGATGTATTGTATTTATTCTACCAGTATGTCCAGCACGGTATTTATTTCCTGCACTCTGATCCAAAATCAGGGAATGTGCCTTTAAAGTGTAACATTTAATAAAAACTATCCATCTGTGTGTGGGACAGACATTACACTCGAAGCTAAATGTAGCAATCATATTATTGTGTGTGTCTTTTGGCATTTACAGTAATAATTACAATAATAAATCTCTCCCAAATTTTTATTTATTACCTGATTTCTTTATGGATTTTTTTTTTTATTAGTGATTAAATAAATGATTAACTTTTGTCCGTGCTGTCTCTTTCCAAAAATGTGACCTTTATGTCCAAAAATATGATGTTTTCTGTTATTCTTGTTCCTAGATTTTTTTCAGTGACAGACAGCGCTTAAAATATTGCCTTAGTATATTTGAAAGAAACGTCAACAGTGTTTTTGAAACCTCACATCCTATTTCCTCAATATGACGTGAACGCAGCGTGTGCAGACCTGCTCACACACACCATCTACTGTCTGAAAATGTTCCTGCAAAGCACTGAGCTCAGACGCCATCTTTTTTTTCTTTCTGTGTCATTTCAGCAAAGGAAAGGAGGCCCCACCCGGCTGACTCTGCCCTCAAAGTCGACGGTGAGATTTCACTGATGCCTTCACTGCTGCACACAAAAGAGTTTTGACCTATCATTAGTTATAAGACAGCGCATTGACCTTTACTGTTTAAATATTCAATATTTCTTCCTCTACATTGCTCAGGATGCGGACCTGGCCCGCCTGTTGAGTTCAGGTTCTTTTGGGAACTTGGAGAACCTGAGCCTGGCCTTCACCAACGTCACCAGTGCCTGTGCCGAGCAGCTCATCAAGCTGCCTTCACTCAAACAGCTCAACCTCTGGTCCACACAGGTACACACACACACACACATGCAGCACTAACACAACTACGCACACTAGTAATCTCTAATGATTCAGTGTCTAATGTATGTCCTATCTCTCTCTCTCTTTAGTTTGGAGATGCAGGGTTGAGGTTGTTATCTGAGCATCTGGCCTGTCTTCAGGTTTTGAACCTGTGTGAGACTCCCGTCACTGACGCCGGTCTGCTGGCTCTCAGCTGTGAGTAAACACACGCAGAATGTATCACGTAACTGTACTGAAAGCAGTTTTATTACACAGAGCTGAGTGAGAATGAGCAATCTTAAGAGGAGCTGTAGTAACAACAACAAAAAAAGAATACAAGGACAAGTGCAAAGTTAATGTGTTAAGTGTGACGAGGGTGTTATAGTCTGTTTGTATGTGTATGAATGGAGAGTGGTTAATTGTAACTGTTTGCCTTTTTCCAGCAATGAAAAGTCTGTGCAGTCTGAATATGAACAGCACCAAGCTCACAGCTGACACGTATGAGGACCTCAAGGTAACACTGCCATAACAACAACAACTCATTGCAAATGCAAATGCCTCATTTGCACAACATTGATTTGAAAATAGACATGAATCTGCATCTCTGGTTTGGCTTTACGTCTACAAATGATGCCATATAGTTTTTAAATATGCATTTATATGTTTGTTGTCGGGTGATTTACGTGCATTAGCTAGTGAAGAGACAGGCACTCAATAATAACAGTCATCTTCTGAGATTTCTTTCAAAGTTCATTAAATATGTTGGGAAATAGTTGCTGAAAACACGTGAAAAGATTTCAGTTCAGGATTTTTGTGGGCGGTCCTTAAAGGGTGGCTCGATGACACGCTGAGGCCACCCTGAGCGGAGAGATAGAGATTAATTCATCTTGCTCAGAGTGTTTCAAAGTTAGTCGTGTCATTTTCTGAACACGTTTCAGTCGCTTCAAAATGGCTGCTCGACCACTCCCGCGAGTGGGCGTGGCTTCACCGCCTTCAGAGGACACGCCCCCATTTTTACCTGATTTTGACACCTAATTTCATAAACTTGTTGATATTTTTAATCATTAAAATTTAGCTGAGTGGTTAATAACACTTTCTTCAAACTCAGAACACACGTTTATTCTCACTTTACTCAGACTTTAAGAGGGTAGAAAAAGCCTGAACACATAGCAGGCCCTGTCTGTATGAATATTTACGTCTTTTATCTTCATTCTTCAAAATCTTGTTATGTTTTCAGCATAGACTAGCTAAGGACAGAAAAAGGGGAAGTTGACCGAGGTTTGCTAAAATTTTATTGGAGCATGGAGCTAAAAAGGGTGTGACTTAGGAAGTGGACAGGAGGTAGAAATGTGAAGTTTATATACAGGCAAGCATACTTAAATGGACCATAAAGTAATGACCAGTGAATATTTATTTAAAGCTGCACTAATCAATGATTTAATATTAACAATATATTCTTGATAGTTTATGTTTCATGCTGTTCATCAACAGTCTCCATGTCTGTGTGTTTTTCTCTGCAGGCCAAACTGCCCAACCTGAAAGACGTTGATGTTCGGTACACAGAGGCCTGGTGATCAACCCACGCTCACGCACCCCTCATACATGAACCGGACACCAACATAAACATATGCACACACTGCACACAGGCTCAGATATAACACACACATGAAATATTGTGCTGTGATGTTGTCTCCATCGTCGCTGTCATTAGACCATGAAGTCAGACATCATCCCAGCGTGAGGATCGCCTGATGGAACCTCTACATCAGAGGAGGAGCCCTCATCAGCTGCATCAGACATCGTCACCAGGAAAGGAACTGTCCAGTCAGTCAGCGTCAGCTTCACTTTTTTTCTAAATGAGAAACGTTCATGGACCTCGCCGCTCCCCTTACTTCTGTCGCCGATGTTTCAAGGACCTTGTTTTTACAGACGTGATCAGAGTACATGCAAGGACCCGCTGTATTGTGACATAAGGGACCCTCTGTGTCTCTCTGTCTTTATCCTTTACTCTGTTTTTCATATACGGCCTCTCAGTTTTCCAGCCGTTGCCCTCCCCCACCCCGCCGTGTGTCCGTGTCATGAGGAAAAAAAAAAAACCTGAATCGACCCTCTCCACTCGGAGCCTTCCCTTTTCACTTTATCTCTCCTGCCCCCTCGTGCGATGAAGGCTCGGACGCCAGCGGCCCACATTCCAGTTCGTCTCCGATCTGCTCCACGATGTAGCTCTCCAAAAAACGGAAAGTGTTGAACTGTCAGGTCACTTCGGTTCTCAGTCGCGCGATCTTTTGGCTTCAGTTTTCAGGTTTTTAAAAAAAATTTCAGTCTTTTCGAGTATTTCATTTGGGAAAATGAGGTGCTACCTCAGAGAAAAGAAGAGATTGCAAGACTGTGCCTATTCCTCATTCACGACACGTTCACACACACACACACACACACACACAAAAAAAAAAACAAAAATAAAAAAGGTTTTTATCAACTTGAATGAACATATTTTTCCAAACATCTGTGCTTTCATATATTGTGTGTTTCTATATAAAACATATATATGAGGATAACGCCCACTGATGACATTTCAGAACCATTTCGGGAGCTCTGCAGGAAAGTTTAACGGCAATTTGTTCTCTTTTCATTTGTTTTCAGTGTACATACTGACGATCTCCCATTACTATTTAATAGGGCAGTTGTGTAGCAGTAGCTGGGTGGTCTGGGACTGCCTAATATTTATATAAGTTGTATCTTTCAAACCTCCTTTACTCTGTCTCTCCTGGATTTCATGTCCTGATAGTAATGAAGTACACAGGCCCTGTCGTCTTTTATTTCTTGTTATTATTTTTATTTTTGCAACTTATAACACAAGAAGCCAACCGAGCGGGCGCCCGTACACGGATCTCCCTGCACACCATGCCATGGATGGTGGTAACCTGTAAAAGTGGACTGCAGTGATTCTAAAGTGGACCTGTAAACAAGACTCATCACCAGCTGAGAGTTGTATATTTTCATATCCTCTGCTATTTTTTGGCTCTTTTTTGTTGTTGTTGTTTTTTTTTTGGAAAAGAAGAAAGGACACTTGCCAAACACCTTCATCAAATTTAGTTTTTTTTTTTGTTTGTTTCATCGGGCCAACATGACTTGATGGTTTCAGTACTGACCGGTGTTTCAAGTGGAACCTGTCATGTCATCTGCCTGTGGAGAGACAGAGCGTCAGACCTGTCGAGGAAGTCAGAGTGAAGAGTCGCAGTGCCTCTAAGTGGAGCTGTGGATGCCTAATTGTTTAACTTTTTATCTGTCACACCACCTGTTTTGAATTGTTCTGCTGTATTTATATTACGCCATAATACATGGGTGACATTTTTAGGCTTTATGGATGAATAATTCTCATCACAGGATGGGACAAAGTTATTGTACATATTCTATCACGATGGGCTATAAGGGACAACAAAAAAAAGAAAAAAAAAGAAAAAAGATTGGCGCCTTTCTGCCATATTTGCCCATTTACATTCCCTCAAAATGTTGCCTGTTTATTGTGGCAACATTTCATATGATGTGGTAACTGCCCTGACAACACTGCAAGTCTGTCAGAATCTCTTTTTTTCCCTCTCTCTCTCTCTCTCTCTGTCTACATGTGGCTTGGGTTGATTTGTCTTGTGTCAGTGGCCCTATAGAAAACACAAGACAAGTCAAGATTTCCACCCTTTTAACCAGTCAGCGCCACGCTCTGACTGCATCCATCCATTTTTATTTATTGGACCTCCAGAGTGCTCTGGATGTTGTTGTTGAATCAAGGCAGAGAAGCTGCAGCAGAGGTCGGGATGCCGTCCGCTATGAGATACTTTTGTTTCCTATTTATTGGGTGCCATGACAGTTTTCTGTTTGGCCTGCAGACTCGGTTTGTGTACGGCCATCTTTGGGTCTGGCTTTAGGACCTTGTGCTCTCTTTCATATCCTGTATGATGTATATACAAATGTATATAGTCGTCTCCTCCCTTCTTCCTCTCTTTGAAACATTTTTGAATCCTTTTTTTCCCCCCCTCCTTCTCCTTTTTTCTGTATCTCTCTTTGGCCTCCCTTCATCGGCAGGCTAGTGTTGCCTTCATCTTAATGTGTGTGTGGTTGTTTTTTTTCACACAAAGTGCACTGTAATCTAACAAATTATGTTTTCATAATATCTTTTAAGTTTCCAACGTCTTTGATTTGATCACTTTAATCAAACATTTGTTTCCTGTGTTCTTGTTGTTTAGTTTTTGTTTTTTGTTTTTTTTGCATGTACATGTTGCTGCGTCATCTGGTATTTTTATTTTGTATTTTTTCTTTTATAAAAGGTTTGAAATATGATAAAGGGTCTGATCACTATCTCACCGAGGTTAAGGACTGAAATGGAGAGATCCCATCCAACTATGTTTTTTTGATTGGTTGTTGCCAGGATCTACCCATGAGCCTCGACAGATCCTATGAGTTGAGGCAGTTATAGGGTTTGATTGATATTGATTATCTAAAAAAAAAAAAAAAAAAAAAAAAAAAAAAAAAAAAAAAGCCAATACCAATTCTGGTACTTTTTTGGACTGAAGCTGCCCCTGAAAGCTGAGATGTAAACATGTAAGTTTGGCCATTTTCATATCAAAAACATGTTAATATTTGTTGTTTCTCTTGCAAATCCTGTCATATAATCTTATCAGACGTGGACCGCACTGACTGGCCATTATCATGTTTAAGTAAAGTTGTCGGTTCCACACATCAGCAAACTGATAATTCACAATTTACTGTATTTTTGTTTTATCCCCAAATGTTTTAAAGGAAATACTTTGACATTTTTGAAATTAGGTTTACTTGCATTTGGATGAAAAGATTGGTATCATAGCATAAAGATTGGAAACTGGGGGGAAACAGCTGGCCTGAATCTGTCCTTGTCATACCTTTTTTGTTCAAACTGTTTGCCTGGCAGCTTGACAAAGACTGTAGGAAGTCACTGCCCCCAGCAAAGAAGTCGACCGGCACACAACCCCCTTAAAAATGTGTCGTTTGTACACTATAGTAAGCTGTAGAGATGCTGGTAGGTCGATTTTGTTACCCTGTGGACAGAGCTGGGCTAGCTACTTGCCCCTGTTTCCAGTCTTTATGCTAAGCTAAGCTACCTGGCTGCTGGCTGTAGCTTCACACAGCCATGAAAGTGGTGCCAATCTTCTCATCTGACACTGCTACTTCCCAAAATGTTGAACTCTTCCTTTAAAGAAGTGGGCACTCGTAGGAAAATCCTGTCATCCCACAGTTTTTTAGGCCATTACGAGCTGCCACTTGCCCAGCCTGGGTGCCAGCATGTTGAGGTTATAATGTAAGGTTTTTGTATTACTGTAGAACATGATCGAATAGAACCGCCTCTTCTGTTCCGTCATGTCTCCGTATCCTGTGGAGCTCACTGTGCTTTGCTTTCCGTTCCCATCCTGATTCCTCCCTCTTTGTCTATTATCTCGCCGATGTTTTTTACTCTACACAAACTGTAAAGAGTTTCTACCATGTCCAAGTTGTGTACAGCTGTGCTCGAGTCTTAACAGTTGTTATGGAAGGAACAGGGTCAGATGTGGCACAGCCTAACAAATCTGACAGACTGAAAAAAACAACAACTCTATTTCCCATAATTCCTTGTAGTAAAATCTTTTTTGGCAGCTGGAAAAGGGGCACCCATCATGTTTCTCTCTATTTTTCAGTCTTTCTCCGCATTGATCTGCTTCTCCTGCTGGGTTATTATTATTATTATTGCTGCTGCTGCTGCTCTGTGGCTGTTGTAATAAAAATACAAAAGATCTTCAACAGGAAAAATAACAACTATGATGTGAAATAATTTCAATCAAAAATAAATTGTCTGTGAATATGTTTCATCTGTGTGTGACGTGTTCTTTTTCATCTTTTTACAAACCTCGTTATCCAAGTCATTATCCAACACTCTCTCATTAAATGACACATGTAACTCCTCGCCAATAATTACTGCAGTAATCCAGCCACTTTTAGAACAAACTCTTTTGTTCTGATTTATTTCACAGAGAGTCTCTACCCACATATAAGCATAAAACCAATCAAAACACAACCATACAGATGTTTAAATCCTGAATTCTTGCTTATATTTCTTCTTACAATGCAAACTAACTTAGAAGTGAGTATATCAGATGTCAGTAATAAAAATCCAAAGTGATATTTTATAGCAGCTTGAGGTTTTGTGTATATGCAAAGGTAATACAAGCCATTGAGTTGTATTATGGGGAATGTAAGATCCCTTATATTTTTGGAGTTTGATCTATACTGGAGCATTGAATTTGCCAACCAACTTTATTAATATGGACTGGAAACATGTTTCCGTCATCAAATTAGGGAATACATAAAATAATACTGAACAGACAGAGAAAGGGCAGCAGTGTACATAAACTATGTGCTACCTGGTGTCTGGGTTCCTGTTCACGTATTGTCAATGTGAATTTTTTAATTGTTATTATTATTATTTACTATTATACTGCAAGTTATTATTGGGACAAAAGTCATCTGTCAGAAGTGGGATTCGAACCCACGCCTCCAGGGGAGACTACGACCTGAACGTAGCGCCTTAGACCGCTCGGCCATCCTGACGTCGAGCTCTGTGGTTGGACGGCCTGTCAAGCTGCAGCTGTTACAACAGGAACTAGGTATACGAGTACGATTTTCACAATAAAATGTACTTTTTGCTTTTTTTTTTTTTTTTTTTTAATTATCACCATTTAGGCTTCTTCAGCTACTTGTCAGGAGACGAATGTTCATATTTGTTGTTTCTCTCACGAATCCTTGTCAAATAATCTATATCAGACGTGGACCACACTGACTGGCCATTATCATGTTTAAGTAAAGTTGTCGGTTCCACACATCAGCAAACTGATAATTCACACTTTACTGTAGTTTTGTTTCATCCCCAAATGTTTTAAAGGAATACTTTGACATTTTTGAAATTAGGTTTACTTGCATTTGGATGAAAAGATTGGTATCATAGCATAAAGATTGGAAACTGGGGGGAAACAACTGGCCTGAATCTGTCCTTGTCATACCTTGTTTGTTCAAACTGTTTGCCTGGCAGCTTGACAAAGACTGTAGGAAGTCACTGCCCCCAGCAAAGAAGTCGACCGGCACACAACCCCCTTAAAAATGTGTCGTTTGTACACTATACCAACATATAAGCATAAAACCAATCAAAACACAACCATACAGATGTTTAAATCCTGAATTCTTGCTTATATTTCTTCTTACAATGCAAACTAACTTAGAAGTGAGTATATCAGATGTCAGTAATAAAAATCCAAAGTGATATTTTATAGCAGCTTGAGGTTTCGTGTATATGCAAAGGCAATACAAGCCATTGAGTTGTATTATGGGGAATGTAAGATCCCTTATATTTTTGGAGTTTGATCTATACTGGAGCATTGAATTTGCCAACCAACTTTATTAATATGGACTGGAAACATGTTTCCTTCATCAAATTAGGGAATACATAAAATAATACTGAACAGATAGAGAAAGGGCAGCAGTGTACATAAACTATGTTCTACCTGGTGTGTGGATTCCTGTTCACGTATTGTCAATGTGAATTTTTTAATTATTATTATTATTATTTACTATTATACTGCAAGTTATTATTGGGACAAAAGTCGTCTGTCAGAAGTGGGATTCGAACCCACGCCTCCAGGGGAGACTACGACCTGAACGTAGCGCCTTAGACCGCTCGGCCATCCTGACGTCGAGCTCTGTGGTTGGACGGCCTGTCAAGCTGCAGCTGTTACAACAGGAACTAGGTATACGAGTACGATTTTCACAATAAAATGCACTTTTTGCTTTTTTTTTTTTTTTTAATTATCACCATTTAGGCTTCTTCAGCTACCTGTCAGGAGACGAATGTTAATATTTGTTGTTTCTCTCACGAATCCTTGTCAGATAATCTATAGCAGACGTGGACCACACTGACTGGCCATTAGTAAGTGTATACAGCTAGCATTCATAGGATTATTACAGCGTTATGATGCCGGTGGTCTGGCTTTTATATCTGGCACCCCCAGCACCAGGATCCTTTCTAACCCCCTCCCCTCAGGTCCTCAATCCAGCAGGACAAACTCTGAACCTTTGTCAGTCGTCCTCCCTGTGTCTGTAGTTCAGCCACAAAGCAGCGCAGCTACAAGCACAGTGGAAGCTGGAGCAGTCCTGAAGAGACCACTCAGGCGGACAGTAGAGGTAAACACTTGAGTGTTGTAGAAATACACTCAACAAATAGATATGGACACAAAATCTCCTAATTTTCCCTCTTTTTCTCATTTTTTCTCCTTTTTCTCCTCTTTTTTCCTGTGCGGGCATGACTAATCAATCACAAGTAATTAATATATACAGATCAAGCTCTCTACCATCCACCATAGAAGCCTGAATGGAGACCTTTATCATAATAATTTTGTGAATTGCAGACAAGCATGGAATCACCTGAAATAAATAGTTGCATCATATCTTGAACGCTATAATCACATCCTGTGTATTGAAGTAGTGACAGACTAAGTCAGAACTAACTATATGTTAGAACAGGTAAAATAAACGAACAACACTACTAATAAACTAATATAGGAGCTACATACTATACAATCATACAGAAGTGCTAGTACTCAAGTGGACCACATGGTGGCTCTCTAACATCACAAAATGTGCACAATATACTATATTACTTATTACACCAACATAATCTGTAGTATTAGTAAACTGCATCTTGTGCTTCCAGTTCAACGTGGTAAAAAGATATTTTTTCCTCTCTAAAATCGACACTTCTCTTATTTTTATAGAGGATACATGTATAAGGAAGACGTTTTAAAGACATCCAAACTGAAATACTTCAAAAAATATTTTAAACATAGTTGGTAGCAACCATAATTTTGTTTTTAATATTTACAGATAAACTCTAATCTTATATACGTATTCATTCACGTTTAAACAACAAACATCACATAAGCAATATACATTTACACTTTTACTGGACTCACAAAATAAATAGTTGGACTGGCCGCATCAAAATATTGTTTTAATTTACAGAGCAGCACATGAATGCTAAATATATACAAATAAAATGACACAACTCATCATAGAGGGAAAAAATATAACGTGCATAGCAACAAGAGGCTCCCCATGGCAACAGAATGCTGACATCATCACGTACACACTGAGACGCGCACTCCGAACGTCACCCGGCCAGGTTAGGCTAAGCTAATTAGCCTAGCTTTAGGTATCTTTGCTAATTATTCCTGTGCGTGGGGGTGGGGTAATAATACACGTATATGTATTATGTTTATTGTGTTATTACATGTATAGTTACTTTTGTAAAAACGGGTTGCTGTGGTGTTTTTTTCAGTAATGTGCTCGCTAATTGTGTAACCGTAACGGATTAGCCACAATGAACCGAAGGTGCCATTTATTGGAGGAGCGCAACGGTCGTGAGGTAACATATGCCTGTATAAGGGCGTACAAGTAGGTACAAAGGTGCAGTACCGGAGACAACATTGTAGGCGAGCGTTAGCGATTTGAATTTAATGCTGCCTGCAACAGGTAGCCAGTGATATGAAAGAAGTGCCGTGACCCGGATTCGAACCGGGGTTGCTGCGGCCACAACGCAGAGTACTAACCACTATACGATCACGGCCACATGGTGGTTTGACTTCTTGTCTGGCTAGCTAGTCTTCAGTAAGTATAGAAACTGTGTATATATATATATATATATAACATCTTTGTGAATGTAATTTTGAGGAAAGTAGAAAAAAAAAAATATTAATAATAATAAAATAATTATGTATCAAAATCAATGCTGCTGCAAATAATTGACTCATACAGATATGTATGTCGACTTTCCTCAAAATTACATTCACAAAGATGTTTATTTTGTCCATTTAAAGTAGTTTCTGTCAATCAACAGTCAGAGGTATCATTACTATAACCATTAAAAGGAACATGAGTATAGTAGTGTTGCAATTTAGAGAAAACAACTACAAAGTAAGTATCTAAATACTACTAAAGCAGGGGTCCCCAAACTACGGCCCGCGGGCCACATCCGGCCCGCCTAAACACTTGGACCGGCCCACTTAACGATCCCAAACAATCCCTCTAAACATGGCCTATTTTTTAAAATTGCATTGTCCTATTATAAAATATCCGCACTTAATGATCATGGTTGGCATTCCAATTAAAATTTACCTTATTCACGAACTATTTACAGTAGTAGCTCATTTTCACCCCCCCACACACACAATCGTATATTCCGACTTTGCTCGTGATCAAGCGTCAAGTGCGCGCGGGAGAGGCGAGTTGACAAAAGAAAGGTAGAAAACAAAATGTCGAAACGGAAAATAGATTCGGAGTGCAGAGTTTTTAAACAGCAGTGGACAGATAACTATTTTTTTGTCCAGTGCAAGGAAAAGGCAGTTTGTCTAATCTGCAAGGAGACAGTGGCGGTGTTCAAAGAATTCAACATTCGCCGGCACTATGAAACTCGCCACAGAGCGCAGTATGCTAGCTTGCAGGGCCAAATGAGGAGAGACAAGGTGGCTAGGCTAAAAAGTGGATTAGCTGCCCAGCAGAGTACAATGCTACGCCAAACAGAGGCGAACCTGTCATCCGTTCGGGCCAGCTTCAAGGTAGCTAAACTGATAGCAAGCTGTGGAAAGTCATTCAGTGATGGGGAGTTCATTAAGAAGTGTTTGAATGCTGTCGCGGAGGAGGTGTGTCCGGACAAGAAAGATGCCCTGAATGCGGTGAGTCTGTCCGCATCTACAGTCACCAGGCGAATTGAAGAAATGGGACATAATGTACATGTCCAGCTGAAAGAGAAAGCTAAAGATTTTGAGTGTTTTGCATTGGCAATTGATGAGAGCAATGACGTGCAGGACACAGCACAACTGCTGATTTTTATTCGGGGAGTTAATTCAAATTTTGAAGTGTCCGAGGAGCTGGCAGCTCTACAAAGTCTCACGGATACTACGACAGGAGAGGATATTTTTTGTAAAGTACGCCAAACGATGGAAGAGTTGGATTTAGACTGGTCTAAGCTGGCTAGCATCACAACGGACGGTGCTCCGAGTATGATTGGTGCGTCGAGGGGGGCTAGTGGGGCGCATAAAAAGCGAAATGCAGGAACGAGGTCTCACCCCCCCACTACAAGTCCACTGCCTGATTCACCAGCAAGCACTGTGCTGCAAAGTCCTGAAGTGGGAATCTGTCATGAAGGTGGTTGTGTCCTGCATAAACTTCATCAGAGCAAGCGGACTTAAACACAGGCAGTTCCAAGCTTTTCTCTCCGAGCTGGAGTCTGCCCATGGGGACGTGCTTTACCACACTGAAGTCAGATGGTTAAGCCGGGGCAGAGTTTTGAAGCGTTTTTACGACTTGCTACCCGAAATCAACGCCTTTCTCCTGACAAAGGGAAAAACTGTCCCAGAGCTGATCGACGCAGGATGGAAATGGGACCTCGCCTTTTTAACAGATGTGACAGAATATTTAAACGGCCTCAATTTACAGCTGCAAGGCAAGGGAAAATTAATCTGTGACATGTATTCCCACGTCAAAGCATTCGATGTTAAACTGGCACTGCTTGTTGGACAAGTGCAAAAACAAGACTTCACCCATCTCCCTGCTACTCGAAGCCTCTCAGGTGAGAAACCAGCGGCCCCGTTCCCAACCGAGAAGTGCAAGGACGCACTGGAAACGCTGAGGGCGGAGTTCAGTGTGCGGTTCCGTGAGCTTCATGACCACGTTAAAGAAATTCGCATATTCCAGAACCCTTTTGCTGCCGACATTAATGACACCCTGCCTTCTCTTCAGTTTGAACTGGCTGAGTTGCAGACCTGTGAAGTGCTGAAAGACGCATTCAACCCCAGCTGTCTCATAGAGTACTATGCTTCCCTCCCAAACGAGACCTACCCCAACATAAGAAAGCATGCAATGAAGATGTCCACAGTTTTTGGGAGCACATATATCTGTGAGCAAACTTTTTCTCGCATGAAACTGATAAAAAATCAGACGAGATCAAGACTCTCAGATCAACACCTGCATCAGTCTCTGAGGCTGGCTGTAACTGGAATAGAACCTGCCATCGATCTCCTCACCAGTCAGAAGCAAGCCCACAGCTCACACTGATATGGTAAGCCTGCTGATTTCAATAACTATGAATATGAAAAAATGTCAGTATAGTAATGCTCTTTTTATAGGCAAGATGTTTATGTCACAGAGAAAATGAGTCATCTGCTGATGGGCTGCTTGTGTTTTTTTATCTGCCATTCCTGAAGGGCCTGCATGCTTCCAGGACCACCCTGAAGTCAGGAGGGGAGATTGTGGTTGACCGCTCCCACCCTGGAGCCAGGATCCTCATCATCACAGCACAAAAACCTCATCTAAGAGTCATGTAAATACAAAATCAGATCACCTATATACCTGTTTATTACAATTATTCTGTTAATGTTATTTTACTGTAGCTTTAGTAAACAAATATACCTGTGTAGACAAAATACTTAACTATTGTTAACTCACCTTTACTTTACTCTGTACATACAAAGTTAGCTCATCTAGATAAGATTACTTCACCTGATTTTTACTATTATTCTGTATTTTTATTTCACTACCTGTAAAGACAAAATACCTACCAATTCTTAACTCACCTGTACCTGTTACAAAATCACATCACCTCATTGTCACCTGGCATCAGCTTGTGTTTTTATTTTCTATAAATAAAAAAAAGTATCTGTGGTACTTCAAATAAACACGTGAAGACTTTTTATTACTTTTTTTTTGCAAACCAACAGGTGGCGCCAAGGCCAATCATGATCATTATAATCTCCACAATAATACTGGTTGTCACTTTGGTCCATATCATTTCCTGTTATAGACTGACCCCGGCCCCCCATCACAGAAAGGAAAGTTGATGTGGCCCCCACCGAAAAAAGTTTGGGGACTCCTGTACTAAAGAATCAGGAATATCAGTATAGTAACTGATTACTGGACTGCTGATCCAGATGAGACATCCAGGTACACAACTTGTGACTTTAGAGGAGCTAATCAGTCAAACTCACTTCATGTTACAAGTGTACATTTTTGTTTTCATTGTTTTGATGTTGTTTGTTGTTGTAGACAGGCTCCTGGGACGCCTCAGGGAAGTTCAGTGCAGACACAGCCAGAACAGAAAGTCCATTTAAACCACAGACCACATACAGGCAGGTAAGTACAATACAAAACCTTTAGTCCCCTCAGTTTGGTCATGCTCCTTTCTCCACTCTCTTCTAGTTTCACTCACCACCCTTGTGTTTTCTGTCTGTGTTCACTTATGATATCAGTATGTAGAAGGTTAAACTCTGCATGCTTCTGTGTGTACTTTTGCCTCAGAAGTCAACTTAAAAGCAGCGGTTTAAATTTTTGTGATTCCTCAGGGATAAAATTCAGGGCTCGTCCGGGATTTGAACCCGGGACCTCTCGCACCCAAAGCGAGAATCATACCCCTAGACCAACGAGCCAGCTGTTGGTGATTGAACAGCTGTTTTCCCGAACCATCAAGGTCTGTTATTAAAGTAAAAAAAACTAGTGATGTGGCACATTGGTCTCCCACATCTCGTCGAGTCAAACAGGACCCTCTGAACATGAATCTGTGATGTAGCTGTGACCTACTGCCTTCTTCTTCCATACCAGGAGTGGATACAGTTACTAACAACACTTCACTCAATGAACTTTAAGGGGTTTGGATTAGACTTACTGACAGAGCTTCGCAGGTGTGATAGTCTTTGGTTCTGTGCACATTTTTCATCCGTATGTCTTCAAGCTGGCTGTGACCCAACTGTACTTTGACAAGCTGTTGAATTTGTAAGCTGTTTAGACCTGTGATTGAACACACTGCTGATGTGGCAACTCCACACAAGTCCAAAAAGCACCCTCTGGTGGCCACAGTTGTACGTCCATCCTACTAAAAAGCACTGATACTGCATCTCTTTCACTCAGTCTACAAAAGACTGTGCTAAACTCCTCAGTGGTGTTAGCTTTGGTATTTGTTTTAGGGTTTTTGTATGAAAAGTAAGTGTTAAAGGTTAAAGGCCATTTTTTTCTGGTTGCTCTGACCCATGATTTTGATTTCTGTGTGACGAAGATGTTGGTTATGGTTCATAGCCTTATTTAAATGTACATGCATAGCACATACAACATGGTTTTGCAGACGTTTCAACCGATGCAAATGGTTGATGGACAATCACGCTTCACAACAAACTTCTATCCACACCGGAACTGTTGGACAATGAGTTCATATGGAAATGTATCACTGTTGTGTACACACTTACAGATCAAAAGACAGGGCTCGTCCGGGATTTGAACCCGGGACCTCTCGCACCCTAAGCGAGAATCATACCCCTAGACCAACGAGCCTTTTTAAAGAGGGAAAACAAAGGGTTTAACTGTCCTCCCCTGTCCATATGAGTTAAACTCCACCCAAGTGATGTGGTCGTTTAAAGCCCCGTATCTTATCTGGCCCAAGAGCACCCTCTGTTGCACCATCTTTCAGATACCATTCAGAACTTTTCCTCTGAGCTCTTTCTTGTAGAGGTGTGCCTCATCGTTGGAGACTTGACACCAGACTTTTAAACTCAAGGATTCATATAATCCACTTTGTGTAAAGTATGTTGAATGCCTAGCAGAGGAGTGTATCTGCACCTGCATTTGGATATCATTGGAAACAAAACATACCTCTAACCAGATGTGTGTGGTAAGATCTCAGTCAGTTTAGGAGGAAATAAATGATTTTCTTAACCATAAATAACAATTGTAGACACATTTGGTTAAATAAAGATTAAAGCTTACCTGTTGAACCTCAGTTAAAAGAAAGAAAGGTTTGTGAAGTGCTGAAGAAAAGTCTACAGCAGCCCTTGATCCAAACCACATTGTTCCTTTGTTAACTAGCTGGTCAAACTCTTTTAATTTGTCATGAATCTCCCACTTCTCTTATACAGAGCACTCACTTCATTCTAAGACATCGTACTGATTTCAGCCATAACCTTAAATCTGGTGCACCTATAGCAAAGATATAAACCGCTGACTGAACATTTATGAGACTTGAACATTGTCACTCTGAGACAGCATTTTTCACCAGCGATTGATGTTCTTTCTGCCTGTTGGCTTCTTCTGTTTCCTGTGAATGTGTCACTCAGTCTATAGATTCATAATTAATGAAGATGGAGTCATTTATGTTGGGGCCTGGGATCACATCAAAAATTCTCCAGGCCAGTAGGTGGTCTGTGTGAATTGTCACAGCAGTGTGACCGCAAAAACTCGGAGGGCTTCCACTGCATCAGGTATTCTGTTTGTTGGATGGAGGAAAAATTGTGGACGGTAGGTGTCAGAATGTAACCAAACCATACACAAAAAAGGTCTTGTTCCGTCCCTTCACAGTTTGCTGGAAGGAAAAAGAGGAAGACAAACTGATAGCAGCTCGCCAGAGCAAGAGAAACACAGTCTCTTCTACTTGCGGCTAAAACAATACTGAAAATTTACAACCATACAAGAAATAAACAGCTGCATTTAGTTTTCTAATGTGGAGGTTCTGGAGGGAAGGCGTGATGTGGTCGCAGGTGCCGGTGTGGGTGAGCAGATGTGCAGCGGAGTTTTGGATGTGCTGTAGTTTATTTAGAGTTTTGGATGGTGTTCCGAAATTTCATCACGAGAAATGTCTTGTAAATGTCTTCTTACTGTTTAAATTCAAGGGAACATTGTTTTATTTTGTTCTGAAAATGGTAATTAAGAAAATGGAGTTCAGCTTTCAGACTTCTGAAGAACTGCGCTACCTTCTCTTGATCAATATCGCAATCAACTTTCCCGTTATGTAATAATGTTTATCACAAACCCAAAGCCAAGCACAGACATCAATGAGAGTAGTAGTGAAGTGAAGTAAAAATTTATGTTTCAAAGGTGTCCAGCCCACATGGACTTACAAGACACTACACACATAACAAACAAGGCAATGAACAATTATAGTGATACACCGCACATAGCAAACAATAGAGAAAACAGTCTGGTCCTTGAAACACATCAAACATAAAGAGACCTCGTACGTTGTTGGTAGCAACACAAACTGAGCAAGGTGAAATACTTTTCTGCTGATATCTTATGAAAAACCTATATCTAATATTGTGATACATTGGACAATAGAACAAAAAGTGCATTTCATTTTCACTCATCTTTCAGTCAGGAATAATTATTTGAAAGATCCAAATAAATAAATAAAAAAGTCTGTTATCTGATGATAATTTCAGATGAAATGAATAACTTGTGAAGAAAATCTTTCTATATGTATGCATTCTATACATACATTTCATATCAGCTTGAATGCAATGCAATAGTGATTGTTTTTATACATCCAAACATGGCGGCTCATGCGGTCTCACATTCAGGAAAAGTCACGTCATCCCACGTTACACGATATGTCTGTCTCAGTACAGTAAGAGAGGTACAGGATCAGGAAATGGACGGGTGTATTTCTTGCGGACGACCACAGTGCCAACTCCCTTAACGTCCTTCAGTCTGTCAGAGTCAAAGTCCACCATGAGCTTCTTCACCCCGACCCGCACTGGTGAGAAGGAGAGCTTGACAGACACTTTCTGGCCTGGAGCTACATCACCGCTGGAAAGGAAAAGAGACAAGAGTTTTATTTGATACATTTTTGAGGTCCTGTTATGAAGTATTGGACATGTTGTCATTGCTACATGTAAGGTCAAAGAGAGTCATCTCATCTGGGGAGCATGAATAGTTTATTTTACTGATCAAACACTATTCGTCCATTGTGCTTCTAACATAGATGTAACACTTTCACACGAAGCTGGCTGACTCATTACTTACTTAACAGGGATCTCAGTCACTGGCAGTAGGCCGGCCCCCTCCACAGTGAAAACGCCACCCTTCAGCGGGACCGGTAGTGGATTGGTAAAGGAGACATGGGCTGTTACTTGTTCCCATAGAACAGCCTTCCCAGGCACCTGAGGAAAAAAAGGAGACAACTCTTATAAATCTATGGAAGTATATAAGGGTACAAATCACAGTGTAGGAAACAAAAATGAAACCCAAAAGGCTTCCACTAAACAGAAGAGAGGATTTTGTGGGCCGAATTCCCCTTTTTCAACCAAGACACACTTTGAAGCCACAGGAACTAAACTCAGAATCACAAATTAAATGTCCCTTTTGGGTTTAACCACATTTGAAGAGCCGTAAAGAAGTAAATCCTCAAAAAATCTGATGATACTACACCCAGATCAGGGAGTTTTTAGGGCCAGGAACTACGACAGAGGAACTAAATTCATGGTTCCCGAGTTCCTAAAATGGTTCCTGGGCTAGTATGGTTTGAAAACACATTTTTTTCATGACATTTTTAATCTACGAGTGATTTGTGGGATGTTTCTCAAGCAGTTAAATCTCAAAGTAGTCCAACCCTTTAAATGCTTTCATGGTCCACCAACCAGGACCTGGGCATGCACAGTGTGTACCCACCTCTACGAGGAGTTCAGGCATGCTCAGTGGGATGTTGGCCACGGCCATGATGGGTTCATTTTCCCCTAATACGTCCAAGAGCGCCTTCACCCTGATCAGATGATGCTCAGACACACACTTGACATAGTGGTCGTAGTGCAGACGCAGAACTTGCTTGTGGACTGGAGACACACACACACACACACACAGAGTATTAAGCATGCAAATGGAGGATCACAATACACAAGTTCATTGTAGTTTTACAGTACATCTGCACCAGAGGGTGTTGGGTTTATTTGAGTTACTAACCTTTGTGAGCTGGAACAGTGACTTTCATTGATTCTCTCTTGCACTCTCCCCGGTGGATGGAATTGTAAGTGACAGCCACGGCCACCATAGTCAGCTGAGCATGAGCGTCTTTGCGTCCTGTGTTCTTCACCTGTGGACAGAGTGGATTCATCATCACTCGAACCTTGAGCATTGAATTTACAAGAACATGTCCAGCTACAGTCTGAGCACTTCATACCTCAACTATCACGTCAAAGTCTGTCCCAAATACAGGCTTTGCATGCTTGATTGAGAGCTGCAGTTGTCCCGGTTCTGCGCTCTCCTCGACTGCCCCTGTGAGCCGTCGTCCTGCCTTCTCATACACTTCCCTCTCCTTCCTGGAGCCTGTGGAGAACACAAGTCCATGAAAACTAATCCTTTCGCTCAGTAGAAGGCTACACAATGTAGGTGAATCTTGTGATTATAGTCACTGACACTCTGTATGAATTTCCAGCTTACCTTCAGGATATTTGTAATGTGAAGTGACATCTTCTCTGTTGTCACCATAAGGACTTTTGGTGCTGATGTTTTTTCCCACAGCCTTCTGGTCCTCCCTGACCTGTAACAATAACAACAATCATCATTGTCATCATTGCTTTTTAACTTGAGCAAACATGAAAGACGTTCAAAACAGTCAGTCAGTCAGTTACCTTCTTCCTTTGGCCGTCTGGTTGGACAACCCATTCGATGATGTCAGCATTTACCTCAGCGAATATAAACGGAGCATCATACTTTACGTCCAGTTTTCCCTCCTTGATGGCTGTCACTGGACACGGACCACAGCGAAACTCACCTAAGAGAGCAAACATGAATATTCTGTCATGGATTTCTTGGTTTGTAACATCTCCTGCATCACTAGATAGTTGACACAGTCACCAGAAACAAGCGTCGCCTTGTGTCTTAATTATCAGGCTGATAGAAAACACCAACCAGCTTTGAATCTGAAATGTCATATATGATATATGATACAAAATAAAGCCAGCAGTGACTACCCTGAGAACAGTTTATGGTGATTTAAGTAGAACTTGCATTTTTTCGTTTTCAAGGACGATCAGGTGAGAAATGTCTTGTAAAACATGCCTAGCGAGATAAGTAGAAGAGAGAGAGGTGACTAAAAAGATTAGGTTAAATAATAGGAATGTACCTTCACTCCGTTCTTGAGGGGTGGGGTCCAAAACTTGCCAGCCGTCACATCCTTTGGAGAGATCATCTCTCTTCATCCAGGACTCAATCCAACAGTGAAAGTTCCTAAATCAATGAGGAGAGAAGCAGATCATTCATTACATAAGATGAACTTCCACCAAATCGTCTTATTCAAAATCAGTGTGTGTGTGTGTGTGTGTGTGTGTGTCCCTACCATTTGCTATCTTTTTGCTCTCTTTCCAGTCTGTCATTCAGCATAATATCCACAGAGAGGTTTCCATCAACATCATGGGCGGATTCGAAATTGGTGATGACGCGTGATGGGATTCCCAGGCAGCGCATCACTGTGAAGATAACACACATCAGATCATTTCTTTGTTCCTACATATCTGCCTTTACTTGTTTTCTTTCCCTTTTTAAAAATAATTTGATTACATTATTAAAGATTTCACATTATCGTCTTCTTGTCTAACTTTTGGCAAGAAAGTAAGTCAACCAAAAATGGTGAACTATTTCTTTAAGCCTTACACAGTGAGTAGCAATTACTCCCAGCTTCAGAACTATTATACTTTAAGATCCTTTGAATCATTCTTGAAATCCTTGAAAAGCCTCACCTGTGCAGGCGACTGCAGCAAACACCCAGCACTGGCCATATTTGACCGCCCTGAAGCCGGCCTTGCTCCACTGTCGGAGGATCTTCACGCTGCCAGTCCATCGATATGGTGGGACTCCACCAGTGTACGGCTCATACCAGCGACCGGCCAGCACACCCTTGTCATCGTTAGAGTTGACCTGGACGGGTGGAGGACATATGTCGTCTTTAAAGGCGTATTGTCTGGGAAGGAGCTTGTTTACCGCATTGAATGTAAAGCTTTCATGAAGATTATATATATATATTTTATAGATATTTCTAGTATTGCTGTATTACTGCAGTACTATTCACCATTGCCGTTATAATCCTGCTGACATAAACAGGGTCAAATCTGTGTTCCATATCCATCACTGAGTTTCTCAGGGCATTATTGGAGTTGTCCAAGACTTCAAAACAGATGTCCATCACGAAGTCTTCAAACTGAGAGAGAGAAAACATGAGAGAGGAACAAATGGTGAACGGGAGAGGCTTCTCAACCTTTTTGAAACAGATTTCAAATTATTCTGTGTTTCTGTTACACCACCATTAGTCTGTCTAGCTGCCATCTATCTGTCTGTCTTCCTCTTTGCACTCCCAGTGAGCTGTGAAGGGACAAGCCCTTGTTTGTGTGGTTTGGTTACATTCTGACACCTCTCGTCCACAAGTTTCCTCCATCCAACAAACCGAGTTCCTGATGCAGCCGAAGCCCATGAGCCTTCGCGTTCACACTGCTGTGACAATTCACGGTGATGACCTAAGACACACATACTCTTAACCCTCTCAAACAGTCTGTGTGTGTGTGTGTGTGTGTGTGTGTGTGTGTGTGTTACCTGTCCATAATTCCAGTGAATACTTCGGATGTAATCCCAGGCCCCCTGGTAAATCACTCCATCTTCATTCATTACGTACTCCTGGAGGAGACTCTCATCGGGGAGGTACACCACATCATCTGACATGCACACAAAGACACAATCATGAGTATATTCTGTCCTCATGCCAATGGAGTAAAAAAAAAACATTCAACGCAGATCAAACTTTTGCTTTGTGTTTTACCTTTGCACCAGGGGTTAAAGAGCATGTGGAAGGCCGCTTTGTCGATCCGTTCCACCACGTGTCTGTCAGGTGCCAGCAGCAACACTGCCAGTTGATAGTGGCCAATGATGGCATCCGCTGGACTGTGCAGAGTCAGCAGAATCTCACCCTGCGCTTCTTGTTGGTTAAACCACCACTTGTCTCCGGCCCCACGCTCCTTCTGAACCGTGATCACCACCTCATCTTTCTTACCTGAAGAAATGTCAAAAAAAGGAAGATAAATGGAGGATTCATGACAAGAAAAAGGAGTAACTTTACTAAATGTGTTTACGACACTTACGCGAGTCAGATGGTATAATTAAAGAAGGCTGGTGATACTTTGTTGTTCTTGTCAGCAAACCCCAACTGATCCTACTAACAAGTAACCCACAAAACCTAGTATATCTCTGAAAGCTTCACTGTTGTTGTAGGTAAGTGTAACATTGTATTTTACATGCAGGTGAGAAACAATACACCACGTAGTGTGTGTGTTCTGATGTGAAACCTGTTTCATATTCAGCAGGATTTGAGTGTTGGTAATCTTGTAAAAGTTACTAGTTAATGTCTTGGACCAGAAGACACTGGAGGTCACTGTAGGGATAGTGTTACATCTTAGATTGCTAAGAGGACTCCAACATCTCTCCTTGAGACGTATGTTTGTGTTTTGAGTCAGATATCAATGTTGGGCCACTAATGGTAATTCCTTGTTTGTACTCTAATGACCAATTAGGACATCGAGTAGTTGTGACACTATTCTGATTGCGTATAGATGAACCAGAGAGGACAGCTTCTTCAGAAACAGTATTGCTAAATCCTTCATTGTCCTTGGCCAAGCTTCGATAAACCTTTACAGCATACGACATCTTGGACTCCTGTGCACTTTCTCTTCACTGACTGAACTGGCCATTGACGGATAGACTTCTCCACAACAGTGAAAACTTCCCAGAGCATCACCGGTCCTCCACTCCCCACCATTTAGGATGTCTGGGACACTTCTCACCCCAGCCACACACACTGTTTGCCCAACTGTCACCTATGGCTGAACTCTGCTTGCACCACGGTGATAGCCCGCCTGTCTGATGTATAGCGTATAAGCTTTTGCCAATACTTGCACACTTGCTCTAGTGTCTCATGTATTCACATCTTTTACTACTTATTCTTTTCATGCTATATATCACCACTACACATATATTCACCATGTTTTACTTGCTTTTCTGTACTTTGTTGTCTCTATACTTTCACTCTGTGCAAAGACAAAGAATGACAACATATAATGAAGTTATTTGGAAGAGAATACAGTCCGAATCAGGCTTACCAAGGCGCAGTTTCAGTTCCAGGTAGTGTTTGGGGGGCAGAGAGCCAGAGCACTGCAAAGTTATGGAGAAGGGCTGACCCCTGCGGACAATCAGGCGCTCCCGATCAATTTCCCTGGTGCGGTGAGCCAAGTTGTTTTCATGACTTCTCACATCCACATCAGTAAACACACCTGACAGGACCAACAGAGACAAAGTTCAGCAATCAGTCTGCAATTAAATCAGCTTGCAATGAAATCAGTCTGTGGTTGGTTGCACAGTAAATATGAAGCTACAGCCAGGAGACAGTTTAGCTTAGCTTTGCGTAAAGGCTGGAAAGCGGGAGAAACAGCTCGTATGGCTCTGTCAAATGGTAATGAAATCCTTTTACCATCACCTCTAAAGCTCACTAATTAATTAACATGTTATATTCAGAGACCAAATTTAAATTGAAAACCAAAATTTTGTATGACAAGTTGTGTTTTTTTGGACTGGACTGCCAAGGTAGTTCCCCTCTGTTTCCAGTCTTTATGTCAAGCTTTACAGTACAGTTCAGATATCTGACCTCCTGCAAGAAAGTGAATAAAAATTAAAGTTTCCCAAAATAAATCTGTGAAACAAAATGTGTTTGAACCATAAATGTAGCTCCTTCAGTGTATCGTAGCATCACTGTGGTGTATGCAGGCAGTCCATAAATAAATAAACAAACAAAAAACAAATTAATGATTTAAAGAAAAACATTTTTTTATTTACTAGAAATCATTTTCTATAATGTAGCCTTATTTGGCCAGTCTGATCCTTGTCCCAGCCGGGCTTGTACTTGTTGCAGGAATTCAGATGGGTCATATCACACCCAAGTGTCCAGTCATACATCAGCACATTTTTCACACACATCATAATCTCCCATAAAGTTTGTAATATGGACGACATAGAGAAAGGGAACAAGCGAGACAGACAGTCTTTAACTCACATTAACAAAAATAGATAGAATCACTTACTCTTCTGGTGAGCCATCGCAGATCTTCCTCCTGTTAAAATGTTTTTTTTTCTCTTTGTTGAGTTTCCTCGAATGTCGTTAGACTCTTCTTTTCACGCTCAGTGTCCATCACAGTCCTGTATTTATACAGCGCAAGACTGGCCCTCCCACCTCTCTAACACGCACTCACCCCAAAAAACTCATTCACTCCACCCCACTTGCCACTGCTGTGACCTTTGTTATCACTTACCAAAAAACCTACAGTGCTCTGTTGGTTCATGAATGTGTGTGTGTGTGTTTGCAGTGTGTGAGTGATGTGTGAGCGAGTTGCACATCCACTGGGTTCATCGTAAACCAGCAAAGGATGTTGCTGGTGTGAAAGTTTGGGAGTGAACACATGAAGGGCTGTGAGTGGAATCAGTGGAGGAGTAACATCCACTCACTTCTTCTTTTTTCACATTATGAAAGTCAATAGGTTATACAGTACAATGGGCTACATTTACACCATAGCAGTTTGAGCAACCAGAGAATGTTTAACACATCATTGCAAATTTCTGTTTTATATTTCATCAAAACCACTACAGAGCGACAATACTCCTTGAGAGGTTTTCAGAGGAAACATGTCTCTTCAGCTATGTTTTTTTTACTTTGAAAGAGGTCAAGTGAAACAAAAATGAAATGTATTCATCATTTTATGTAACATTACTCTCTTGGTTGAGATAAACCAAAATCTGTTGCCACTTTTACTTTTATTGAAACTTTACATGCTGGTCAGTCAATTTTCACTCACATTGCGGCACCAGTTTGTCAAAATTAGACTAAGAGATGGTTTTGAATTTTTTGGGTTGTTAAGAAAAGACTATAAGTTTGCACAGTAGAAATCAGAATAATTGAGAACGAAAACACATTAAATCCTATGTTTGACTTCAACTATGAATGGTCCTCGGAAAGAGGACGAAGGGAAGGAGCAAAGCGTGGATGCTTCAGCGCAAACAACCAGGTGTGCTCGTTTGACGTCAGCTGACCGTTTGACATCTTAAAGAGGAACAAAAATGAATAGTGTGTGCAATTTTACTTCCCCTTATGTTATATTGGTCAGTTGTCTTACAATAACTTTATTCTAGTGAAACAGACGTCCAGTGCAGAATTAGCTGGAAGTTAATCCGAGTCAGATATGAACCTTTGGGTGAATAGCTATTAGTTTGCGTAACAGACCTAATTACAAATATCTCCTCCATGATTATCCATTTCAGTGGTAGTGGCAATGTTTGTGATTATAATTCAGTTGGCCTGTTATGGCTTTATTATTAGGTGCTGTGCTGTACAAGCAAATCATATTGTCTCTGTACAATGACAGAGGAATGACTACAGAATGAAGTAGGGTATACTGTACACTACAAACAAATGCTTTTGCTCTTTGCTCATGGCAGTTGTAACAAGTAATTTTCGTGTAAGTGTCAGAAGGCAAGCTTCACCCATATTCCAGGGATTTATTATGTTTTGTCTTACAGCCTACTTACTTGTATGATTTGGAATAAGAATATGTTGAGAAATGGATCTGTAGTATGGAAATTGTTTCATAACAGGCCGGCTGGAATACAAAGCAAACTTACCTCTCTCATATGCACATTCATGGAAGTCTTGTATTGTCATCCCAGGACAAAACACAAACAATACAGTAATGTACTAATATACATCTTTAAATGCACAATAATGAGTCATTCAGAGAGTTATTAAATGTTTTTATTACAGACACAGAAACCACATTCTCTCATCCATACTCTGTAAGTACAACAATGTGAGGGTGTCACACATGGTGGCTGGATCACTCTTGATAAGAAATGTCCTTAGTGTGTAAGTAGAGCATACTTTTCCCGAAATCAGTGAGTAAGTAGGGCGTACTTTCCCTGGAAGTACAGACTAATAGGACCACACTGGATTATGAAATTAGCACTGTTCTCCCGTCCTTAGTTTGTATCTTGGCACTCAGATGTTAACCTTTGGAACACAGTTACTTCAATGCTTCACAAGATAACAATTCAACCAGGACAGACTAATAAGGATGAAGAGAGACAGACTGAAAAATGAAATTACATTTATCATAATAAAAGATTTTTAAAAAAGCCTCTTCCTGTCGGCCTCAGTGCAGATCCCATACCATACGAAAACGAAAAAAGGAAAAGGGGGCACTGTTTCCGTTTTTTCGTATTTTGGTTTTGACAGAAAAACGGATTATACTTTAGTACCCTGACCGGCAAATATACAAAGTTAGCGACAACCTGGTGAACATACAGGAGCATTTATTATTTATTTTGTTTCATATTTCACAAATTATATATTTATTTTTCATTCATTCATTGAATTGAATCACTGAACAAAACTGATGTTATCATGTTGCGTTCTCAAAGAACCAAGACAGTACATGTCCTGTTAAGTTCATTTTTAGCCATGATAATGGTACGGATCTATCCGTAACGGAACAGAAAATTGGATATGATATATATTATATATTCATATTGGATATATTGGGCTGGACTGGAACAAAATTTGGTACAGACATTCATGGTGCCCAAACACAGTAAATCCTAAAGTCTTTGATGAACTGCTAACTTTTCCTCTGGAGCCATCAGTTTGTCCCATACTTTTGTTGATGACCTTCAAAGTCCAAAAAAGCGTATGTTAATAAGCTGACATTGGAAATTAACTAGCTGTTAACTGTTGTTATTTGGATTATTAAGAAAAGACTATAAGTTTGCACAGTAGAAATCAGAATAATTGAGAACGAAAACACATTAAATCCTATGTTTGACTTCAACTATGAATGGTCCTCGGAAAGAGGAAGAAGGGAAGGAGCAAAGCGTGGATGCTTTAGCGCAAACAACCAGGTGTGCTCGTTTGACACCAGCTGACTGTTTGACATCTTAGAGAAGAACAAAAATGAACAGTGTGTGCAATTTTACTTCCCCTTATGTAATATTGGTCAGTTGTCTTACAATAACTTCTAGTGAAACAGACGTCCAGTGCAGAATTAGCTGGAAGTTAATCTGAGTCAGATATGAACCTTTGGGTGAATAGCTATTAGTTTGCGTAACAGACCTAATTACAAATATCTCCTCCCATGATTATCCATTTCAGTGGTAGTGGCAATGTTTGTGATTATAATTCAGTTGGCCTGTTATGGCTTTATTATTAAAAAGTTGGATGGTGTTTGTTCACATTTTATACCAGTGAAACAGCACTAGAGTAAACACAGTAATTGTTGTGTTACTTGCAGCAGGCACGTATCTGTGTTTATATTTGCTAGATGTTCTCGTGAAAGAATCTCAATAAACTGACCTAGCAAGCAAGCTGCAAATGTGTTGCACAAATTTTGAGTTTTTAAGGGTTGGTATTATCAGAAAAGAGTCGATATATCAGAGTGATGATGAAGGTTGGTGATTCCATTTCCTCTTCCACACAGCAGCTTGAAGCATACGTGTTCTTCCTCGGTTACATAAACATAGATTAATTTGCCAATGTTACATTGGTAATATTGAGTAAACACTGATTATAGGTACAGGTTAGAAGTCAACATTGAAAAATAATGATGACCACATGGCAAATATACAAAGTTAGCGACAACCTGGTGAACATACAGGAGCATTTATTATTTATTTTGTTTCATATTTCACAAATTATATATTTATTTTTCATTCATTCATTCAATTGAATCACTGAACAAAACTGATGTTATCATGTTGCGTTCTCAAAGAACCAAGACAGTACGTGTCATGTTAAGTTCATTTTTAGCCATGATAATGGTACGGATCTATCCGTAACGGAACAGAAAATTGGATATGATATATATTATATATTCATATTGGATATATTGGGCTGGACTGGAACAAAATTTGGTACAGACATTCATGGTGCCCAAACACAGTAAATCCTTCCAGTAAGTCTTTGATGAACTGCTAACTTTTCCTCTGGAGCCATCAGTTTGTCCAATACTTTTGTTGATGACCTTCAAAGTCCAAAAAAATGTTAATAAGCTGACATTGGAAATTAACTAGCTGTTGACTGTTGGTCTTGGTCTTAGTCATAACACAAAGATTTTCTAGTGAACCAGATGTCACAACCAGCCTTAGCTGGAAGTTCATTTATGAGTCAGATATAAAGGGTATCAAGGTCATTATTACATCACAGGCATCTTGCAACATGCAAATAACGCCAGACTGCTACACAATAACCACACACACACATCTACATGTATCAGACAGTTTGTTATAACTCCATATTCTGTTGTGTTATTAAGAAATAAAAAATCAGTGGTTCATATTTTATTCTTGAAATGCATCACAATGTAAAAAGCTGCTGTGTCATGTTTTATGCCATTTACACTGTAAAAGCATTGGATGGAAGTGACCAGATAAACTGCTTTACCAAACAATCTTTTTTCTTTCTGTCACTGTTGGACCAATTTACTTTAAACACACACACACAGATTTGTTGTGCTTTTGTGTGCACATCGGGCACCATCCAGATGACAATATAATTTGCTGGAGAAGCAGATTTATTTGATTTGTCTAGCTATTGTCACAATTCACTGTGATTAGCTCAGAGAGACCTGTAATGCAACTGGTTCGGAGAGTATTTATTAATCACTACACCCTCTGTCACCCTCTCTCAAAATATAAATTTGCCTCAAGGAGTTTTAATAGCCATACGACCCCTTCTGTCTTTAGACCCTTGATAAGTCAAAACTCCAGCAAAAACCCTTAAAAGTTTGTGTAAAGGCAATTCTGAGATAAGGATAGTTCCTGAAAACACGTGAAAAGACTTTGAACCATATATTACTGAAATGTGGAGTTAGAGGTTAAAGCAGTTTTTTCACCCGTTTTCAGTCCAGGATTTTGTGGGCAGTCCTTAAAGGGTGGGTCGATGACTCGCTGAGGCCACCCTGAGCATACCCCTGCACCCCTAGCAGAGAGATAGAGATGAATTCATCTCGCTCAGAGTGTTTCAAAGTTAGTCATGTCATTTTCTGAACTCCTCTGACACGTTTCAGTCGCTTCAAAATGGCTGCTTGACTGCTCCCACGAGTGGGCATGGCTTCAACACGTTCAGCGGACATGGACCTCAGTCACACAACCATCTTTCCACCATAGAAACCTGCAAAAGGACAGACTGCACAATAACACAAGTGGCTAAGATCAATTATGACTTGGATGATGACTTTTAATACTTTTTATACAACAAATCATCCAAGTGGTTGACATGTGTTAACTGGCACATCAGATCAAATATTTGCACCAAACTCCCCCCAAAATGACCAAAAATATCCTCTACAGACTTTTAGTGAGTGCTCAATATAAAACCAAAAAGTGCCTACATTTGTTTTAATCTTGCATTGTTCCTGTAGCACTTAACTGTTTGTCTTTAGTTCGTAATACCTGACCCAGAATTTGGATAAACGCATCAGCTAAATGACTAAATGTAAATGTAAAAACCTTTCAAGGTTAACATGTATATCTTCTGTGCAGCAGTAGGTGTTTATTGTGCTGCGTTCATTGTGTGTGTTTATTCTTAGTCTGCCACAGACCTCATTTTCTTCCTGCTCTGAGCCAGAAAATACAGCTGCCATCACCAGCTATCTGTGGGCACTGAGATATGTAACACAATGCAGTAAGCTGATGAGTCACACCAATAGATTTCCAACAGTTTCTCTGTCGGAAATGACACAGCGCATTTTAAACTGTCTACCGTTTACCGTGTGTGTGTCGGATTTAGTGGCGTCTAATGGTTGCTGATTGTAATCCCCTCGCCTCAACTTCTTCTTCTTCGTCGCATGAAGGAGAAACTACGGTGGCCACAACATGTGAGAAAAACACAAAAGGTCTTGTCTAGAATGAGTGTTTGGGTTACTGTAGAAACATGGCAGCCCAACATGGGGGATCGAAGAGGACCTGTTATGTTTGTAGATGTTAAAATAACAAATAATTCTTATTTTCAGGTGATTATACACTGATGAAATTATAGTTATTTCTATTTCTGACGTATTCTGTAAAAAGACCAGCCTAAAACTGATTCACTCGACCTTTCAGTAGCCTGCAGGATTGTCACTGCTGTGCTATAATGATGACGTACACTGACGCATAGTGTCTTATTTACACGCGCTTTAACTCACACCCACCATGTGATAAAGTGTCGTATACACACCCCTTTCTGGGAGTGACTCAGCTGAAGAAATGCAGCCACACGACTTCATTGTGTCTCTTCAGCCTAAGCTCATTCCTAATTAAAACAGAGACGAGACGAATTTGTGCCCATGTGGCAGGTGTGCACCAGGTGCCTTCTGGCAAACAGTGGTAACAGACAGACATGTCTGTATCATCCACACAGGATGGCACCAGTTTAGGCACTAATCATCTGCCTCTGTGAACAGGACACATGTTAAGACGACATCTGCAGCCTGCTGCCTTAACGTGCTCTCTGAGGCGTTCAGTGGTCCCCTTCAATGTGAACATTTTGTTCAGTGAAAATGCAGAAATGAAACTGGCATTCATGGAACAATTTCTATTTAAAAGATGCAGTGTGTAACATTTAGGGGGATAGCTTGGCAGAATATAGAAGAAGTAGAATATAATACAGTATAAGTATGTTTTTGTCAGTGTATATAACACCTGAAAATAAGAAAGGAGTGGGTCCTCTTCTGGTTGCAATCCTCACTGCTAGATGGCACTAAATTCTACACACCTTAAAGTCTGTATAAAATAAGAATAAATATGAGTTTGTCAGGCCAAAGAAGAAAGTGTTATTAACCACACAGCCAAATTTAAATGAATAAAAATATTGACATGTTTATGTCAAAATCGGGTAAAATGAGCATATAATATTCAATCTACAAACCTAGAATTGTACTTGTGCAGATACAGATTTTTTTTTTAAGGGTCAAAACTGATGCAGCATAAGTTGAGTTTTTAGTTTTTTTTGTACAACTTGTAGTGTGGATCAACCTCCAAACACACTAGAGCCTACACATCTCCCTGATATTGGGTTCTACAAGCCCATCCTGCAGATTTATTTTTAATTTTACATATTACAACTGTTCTCACAATCTGTGTGGTATGGCCCATAAATAGCGACTTGCCTTTGAAATGTAGGATCAACACAGTGCATGCTTTTTACATTCTTTCTTTCAATATGTGCCATGTCTCCTTTATGCATTTTTGCTCACAGTGACAGTAGAAACCATTCCTGCGACAAACTCCTGCCTGATCAAAGTGTCACATTAAACAAAAGAGCAAACAACAGTAAATATGTGCCCTGGCGGGAGTGTATCTGTCTGACTGGAAAGACTAACAGTGTTTGTGCTTCAGTGTGATGCCGAGCAGTGGAATGCTGGGACAGTCATGTTTCGGGAAAACCAGGTCCTTGACTCACCATGGCCTTTCAATCACACCAAAGTGTAAACAGACTGACACACTGATGGACATTGACTGAAAGTGCAATGCATTTCATTGGTCTATCTTTCTTCTTTAGTTGTCAGTGCAGTCAGTGTTAGTAGAGGTCTGAGTCAGACAAATTCAGAACATGGACTCATATTGTTATCACTGTAAGATATGATATGAAAGCTCATCATGGGAGGGGAACAAGGCGTGGGAAGCCCTTAGCCCTTATCCCTGTCATGCATATGGAGGAGTTTAGCACATGTAGCTTTGCTAAATTCAACTCAACTTTGTAGAATTGCATTTAATTTGTAGTGTTACTGCTTCTACAGTCATACATTGCAGAGATGATGTAAAACAAAACGTAGTCAATCGACTAATGTGTTGTAGTCATGAGAGTTTGTCATGAAATAGGCCTGTTTGAGCAACCAGTGGCGGCTGAATGCATTTATTTTTATCGCAAACACAGAAGGGCTGGTGCTAATTTTGAACCCTGCTAGCAACAGTCTTAGTAATATGAGAGTGGATGGACAGTACAAACAACATTTGACATTCGACTTCGGGATGCGGCTGCGTTGTGGGGAGCCCTGGTGGGAAATCCACCGTATCGCTCGGGCACAACGGACCCCTCTAGGATCTTATGGAGAGTAGAAAGAGAGTAAGAAGTAGAAGAACAAAAGGGGTGGGGGCAGAATACAAGAGCGAAAGAGGAGGACAGTGTATATATGGTTAATGCTGGCAGAGGCGCAATTGAGATGTGTGCGGCTTTAATTTTTAGTATTAGTTGTGTTGATGGTAGTTGAAAAGCAAGATGGAGCAGTTTGATGAAAAGTTCAACTTCTGACCGCTGAGTTGTTCAGGATGGATGTAATCTTATCTAACATACTTCTCTCATAAGTGTTTTTCTGACCCTCTCTGTACTTCCCCTCCCCAGCAGCAGATGACTGCACAGAATCCCAGAGTCCCACACACTCCAAAAGACCTCAGTCTCTTCTTCTTCCATATTCTATATAGGAGAAAACTATGTTGTGATCCATGTTTTAACAGACATGCACACCTTTACAGAGCCCACCATCAGATTTGCATTGAAAGTGTTACTGATTATTCCATCGATCCATAGCAGAGCAAAGGTCTTGAGGCCATTCCAGTGTTGAGATGTGGGTCAAAACCCACAGTATTTGTTCTATGCAAAAAAGATAATGAAATTCAGGACGGTTAATATTAGGCTTCAACAATTTGATGAGAACTAATCACTGGAGTTGTTCATGATGGATGTCGTCTTTTCTAACATCCTTCTCTTGCGCACGTCCTCTATGGAATCTAGAGGGCACTCGAGGACAGAGCTGGACCTCTTGACCTTTGTTGTTTATTTAGTCTTTTCCTGTCCCTGTGGGGTCAAAGTTAATATTAGGCGTCAACAATCTGATGAGAACAAATCATTGGGTCTATTCAAGGTTAGTATTCCCGGCAATATTACCTCGCGTTTCCTTCCAGAGCTTTGGCACGACAGCTTTGTTGCACAACACTAACTTGGTAAGATATCCAATTGATTTGAACTACACAAGCTGGTCATCATAATCTTTGGTGAACCTTAAGACAAACACACTTCACTTACATTACTTCAATTACAGGAAGCAATGACTCCAGACAACCAGTGTAGCTCTTTTTTACACTGTGTTATTAAATACCTTTCTAAACTTAAAATATTGTGACAAAATCAAAGTGGTCCACGTAGTAAATAGTAAAGGTAAAATAAAGGTTCATGATTTTGCATACTCCTGATGGTACACGTTGTGCTTTTGAAACTTTCTTTTCATGATGTGTTGTTCAGCAATCAACTGTTATCAACCTTAAAAGATAAGTGCGGAAGTGGTTTTACTTCAGTTGATGATGTTCTCCAGAAACCGCATATTTTCTCTTTTGACCTTTTAGTTCCTCCTTGTGAACTTTAAGTTTCTTCTTGATTGTGTATTGTGTAATCAAAGGTGGCTCTTCTTTGTCAATGGAAACCCTATTGACGGTGACTGCAGGGCAGCCAATCTCCCCTGTATCACTTTCTTTTCCTTTAAGTTGATTGTTCACAACCCCAATAGGGTTCGGACGGCATAGGGACCAGTCACGGCTGTCGATAATTTGCCAAGGTCAACCTCTGCGTCAAGTTTGGGAATATTAATCCTATTCAAGTATGGCCATTTTCTTAGATCTTCAGTTACAGTGTTTTCTTTGGTTACAGGCATTAGTTGCTGAGTATAAACTTCAGGCAAATCCAAAAAGTCATCATAACCAACAAACTCTTGAAGAAACATTGCATTCTCTGACCTTATTGGTGGCCAGGTTAAGGCCTTTTCCATATAAACTGCTGTAATCTTTATAGCAGCCTCTAACCAGTTCTCTCGGCTGCCCCCTGGTGTAGTGTTCGAGGTAGTACTAGCAATCTAGGTGATTACTGATTTTCCTTGTTCAAGTGCCATGATAAAAGATCCATACTGAAAGGGGTCACATTAAATATCGGTATTGTTGAATTAGCTGAGTGGTAATTACCATTTGCTGCTTCTGAACATCATTTCCATTTGAAGTTTGAAGTTTGAGTTGTGTGATTTTCATGAGTCCTTTTAAAGATAATTTAACACCAAATGACAGCTGTCGCTGGGCACACACTGCCTTTTGATTTACTTATAAGTTTGTGTTAATACATTGTTACTTTATTGATTCTAACAGTTACATACACAAACAGAGATTTAAAATGGCCATGTCAATGTTCAAACTATCTTCCTCTAGATATCACTGTTGAATTGTATCATCCTTGATGCTTTATTCACCTGGCATTTAGGCCAATATAACATAATGAACTGAACTGTGAGGGGACAGTCTGATGATGCAATGCAACACAGGTCTTTTTCTTCTTCTTAGTACTTGGAGCAGACTCTAGTCTCTGACTATGAAAGTGGTAGATAGGGTGACATCTAGTGGCGATAGTTACTTCTACAGGACACAGCATCTGAGTTTAAGCCAAACCACGAATTTAAAACGGCACTTTCAAAGATCATGTGATTTTGTTCCAACACATGATTACAATCATCTTAAATCTGAACCTCCAGCAAAGCTAATGAAGAAACAGCAACAACAAATCCATCCGAGATGTTTATGTGAAGTCCAAACATTTGCAAGACTGTATATAATTTGTTCTTTAGCATTTAGTATGTGGCATCAAGTGTGCTCTTGCCTGAATTTCCCCTTTTTAATGTCAGGAAAATTCAAAGCTTCAAGTGCATTGTTAATTTAATAAGAAAACACAGTTAAATCAGTTTTTATCAATTTTCATTTAAAGAACATAATATCAAACATACAAAAATATGAATTTTTGTCAGAGTAAGACTGGAAATGTGAACTAAAAAGACTATGAACTGTTGAGTCTCTCAGCTCTCCGATGGTGGAGGAGCAGCCCTGCGCACAGCTTTAGCCAGGGCTTTTTGGATGACCGGGTACAGTTTATAGCATCCCTCAATGCAGGTCCGAACCCCAGCTGTCAGAGTCTCTTCAGCCATTTCCCCATCCGACTGCAGCCCTGAAATCTGGTTCAAGCTGGGGAGGAAGGCAACAGTCAGTCCACCCTGGTTCTCTGCTGAGCTGCAGCTGTTTTCCTCCACGTAAGACGGGTCAACCACATAAGAGGCGCCATCCTGACGGATCGAACAACCGAGCACCAGATCGTACATTTCGATCCCCGCGTCCGCAAGAGCCAGAGAAGCACATGTGACGGCGTGGGCCAGAACTGAACCGCTGTTCTCAAGAACCATCACGTTGACCTCGATCTGAGAGCGGGGATATTTGTGGAGGCACAGGGCCGGCTGCAGACTCTCATGCAGCATCAGGGAGAGGTCCTTGTCCTGACTCCCCTGAATCCAGGAGCCTCGCTCCGGGCAGGAGAATGGAGCAAAACGCATGTCGGTAGTCAACCTGGATAGACAGAGAGACAGTTTTGTTGTCTTGATAAACTGATCCTATAAGTACCAATCACAGACGCATCAGTGTCCACTTCAATCTCTGACTCCCTCCAGACTCGTAGAAGCTTGTATCAAAATCTGCTTTACTACTACGGTTTCTTCAGATCACATTAGGAATACCTGGGAGTTCTGGGAAGAGGATGGCCATCTTTGGATGCTCTGCAGAAACTTTAGAGCTACCATACAACGTGCAGATTGCTTGGCAACAAGGAATGGTGGTTGCTAAGAAACTTATTCTCCTGACCTGGAAGTGTCCATCACTCCACCATGCTTTGCACATTGGCTTAAGGCTGAGGTGTCCAAACTTCTTTTAAAGAGGGCCAGATTTGACAATGTGAAGATGCCCGGGGGCCAATACTAACATTTTAAAAATAAAAAACAATAAAAGTTACATACCAATGCACAAAATGTGCATGAAGTTGATACAAATCTTAACCTTATGTTCATTTTAAACATGACTTATCATGAGTAATGCAAAGTCTGTTAACATTTAAGTTTAAAACGTGTCACTCTTGCTCGTCACAAAGTCGTTCAGAAAGTAATATTTTGTGTCACATCTACAGGCAGTTAGTCCTTAAAGGTTCAAATGCTTCGTTATGTCAACCAAAAAAAGCCAAATCTTCCAGCCATACAGTATCTGACGATCCTAGCAGGCCATAAATAACATATTAGAAAAATGAAGCTTCGGGCCGCATGAAATCTGACCGCGGGCCGTACTTTGGACACCCCTGTCTTAAGCCACTCACAGCTAGGGAGCTAACATTTAGCATAACACAGTCTTTGCATTGTGTTTACTGTGTTGCAGATGAATAAATAAGTAAAACACAATTGCAGATAACTCCACACACACCTTCCACATTTCATATCGGTCTCATCTTTCCGCTCCGTTTCTCTGGGGCCGTAAACGCAGCACATCAGCTTGGTGCTTCCAGCCTCGATGTACGCGGAGCCTTTAGCCTGGCTCACCAGCCCGCACCGGACAAAAACGGGCCGGACGTCCACTTGATCCCGCTGCCGACCGTCCGCTCTGGGGCCGTGCGAGGAGGGGAGAACACCCGCCGGTTTGCACGCAAACAGAGACGGGCTCTGAGACACCTCCGGGCCGCGTACACGTTTGGTGTCGGTCGGCATGATGGAGCGACGTGAGATACACCAACAGCAGCGTGTGTGTGAACTGGTCCACCACAAAACCTGTCACCTCCACCCTAGAAACACAAAACGAGCAGCAATGGTTCCGCTATTGCGTGGCACTTATAGACGTTAATATATATATATATCTGTGATTCATGCATGCACGTGTGGCACTGAGATAAACGACACGAGTGATAGATCATTTTTAATATGCGCAGTAATGAGCGTTATGTTGATTATTTGTCGCGATTTATCACAAAATTGTCGATTCATCTCATGATGACTGTGCCAGAAACACCAAAACTAATAAATACAGCAACTATAAATTAATATTTAATTAAAATATAACTTAAATGTTATTTACAAACATATAAACAAACATATTTCTTTATAACAACAGAGAAAATATATATATTGACACCGGTGTCTTCATTGCATCAGCCAGGGGAAGGGAAGCTCGTGCCACTGATGTGGCGGGCTCGCCTATGATTGACAGTAGGCTTTGTCCAATAGAATTTGAGATTTGCCAACGTACCGGCTTGGCCGGACCAATCGGCGGCCGCCGTGGGCGTGTTCACTGGCTCAGTGCTGTCTTTTTGGTGTCGAGCAGCGTGGGCTAAAGCAGTGTGTTTGAGGAGCTGTAACTGATTCATTCTGCGAGAATAGCGACTTCTGTGAGTATAATAAGTCACTCAGGTGCTGTTAGAATAAATAACGTTTAGTGTATCATTCAGTAAGTTGTGTTTTCGGTGAGAGAAACGTGTTTAAATATGTCTTTAAGGCTGATTGAGGTAGCCTGTTTGGCTAAGATTTAGCTTGCTAACGTCAGCTTGTCAAGCCTCTGCCCAACATAGCATTTTAGCCGTATCAGCTGATGATATAATAACGCAGCATGCCGGTTTTTAGGAGTAATTTTAAGAGGAAGGATGTGTGACATGACTGGCATTATTTTATGGCGCTATTCCCTGTGTGCTTGTTTACAGCTGAGGTGTAAAGGTGGCATGGGAGAATGAGTTTTATCAGCATGAGAAAAGAAAATTGACCCACTGAGACTTCATGTGGGACCTGCGGATATAACTCATTTTAGTGTGTGTGTGTGTGTGTGTATTTGTGGGAACAAACAGGCCTCCCTATGGTAAAAGTCACCAAGATACAGGTGCAGGTGGCAAAACACACAGAGGGCAGCTCTCCGCTGAGTGACTTAAGAGTTTGACATACATTTAAAGAGCAGAGATGAAGTTTGAAGTGCACAAACTTCCCTTTTGTTCCCGTAGTCGTCTTCTGTCAGTTATTGGATCCTGTTTTCTGTCTCGCCTACAACACAGAGGCTTTAAAATTTCCTTCCCATCACCCCGACGTCTCTTCTCTCTCTCTCTCTCTAGTTGCCATCAGGGTGATTTCGTAGTCAGGATGGGGACGGTTGGCTGTTTACCGTCCGTTTGCTGGCCCCAGAAGAGCTGAGGGTACCAGCTGTGTGGTTTCCTTTGCCACCGATGGGGAGTTTAACTGTGCTGCCTTTTAATTAGGCTGTTGTGTTCTTTGTGATACTGTAGATAAGGTGTTTGTTTATAAGTCCAAAAATATTTTTAATTGAATTCAGAACCTTCAAGGGTATTTTAAAGGCTTTTGGGTGTTTCTCTCTAAAGCTTTAGAGTTGAGTGTCATCAAATGAGGTTTTGATGATCAAGTTTATTTGTGTAGCGTCTCAATGAGTTTCCCACGTCAGCCCCCATCCAGCCTTCGCTCTGAGCAGATTAGAGAAATGGCACACAAAATGGAATAAGCCTGAATTTCAAGTTTTTCATTTTTTCCTGCCTTCTTTCACGGCTGCTGCTGCTGCTGCTGCTTTATCCACCACTCTAGGTACTTCTTAGCAGCTGTAAGTGTTGAACACAACTGAAGCTTCACCTGACAAAACAGGTTTCACACTCTGTATATCCTTCGCGAGCATCTGTTGCAGCGGGGGGTGCACTGAATACATTCAGTTCCTCTTGCTGTTAATTTAAACGATACAGCGACGGCACACTGCAGCAATACGACAATATTATGCACTCGGATCCAAAACTGCTTTGTCAGAATCTATTGTCGGTTTAAAAGCAGCGCCTGCCCTGAAGCACCAAAAGCTTCACCTGCCTCACAGGATTCCTGAGTTGTCGTCGGGTTTATGAGAAGAGCCAAAGGCCGGGTTTGTTGATGGGAGGTGTCAGAGACATCTCTGCTATGGCTGCTTGTTAGGACACACACACACCTTCTTAAGATGACTTGATTATAGGCTGTATGGGAGGGGTTACGGACTAGAACAATGTGACGCTTCGTATTTGCCGTTTCCAGTTTCCCTCAGGTCATTTTCTGCCTCTCTCTGTTTTAAATCTTTGTAAGTTGAATCTCTTTTACTCTGGTTGTATAAACCAAGAACTTGGAAGATGTCGCCTTTAGGTTTTGGCAAAATAATTTACTTTAACACCCATTTTTAGCACTCTAAAGAAGTGTATAAACAGTTGTAACAGACGTTTTAATTGTTGACAAATGGCTGACTTGCTGGTTTACCTGCTGTCATGCACTCTATGACCAGACAATTTCACAGTGATCTTGCTCACTGCAGACACTGAAAAATAGTTTCAGTCTTGTATTTTCTTTTTTATTTTATAAAAAAAGAGCTCCACATAAATGTATTCTCTGTGATGGCGTTTCTTAGTCAAGCTTTGTAACCTTTTGATGCCGCGATGGAGCGCTGTGGCAGAAAAACACCAACCACTGGTCACAGCAGCTCACGCAGTTCTTGTTCTTTTTTAAGGGTGCAGCTCAACTGCAGTTAGTTGTGACACTGAAGAGTGTGACCAGGTTTGTATAACAACAATAACAGTTGTTGTCGGGCATGACTCGTTGGACAACTGGCAACCTCTCTGGTCCGTGCCCTGCAGACATTCTGTAATGGCCAAGTTTGCACTCGCTCAGTCCAATCTGAGCTTCAAACTTGGGCAGAAATGCAGCGAGATTCCACGCCTGAGTTGACTGATGTCTGCAGGCTTTTTGTTTCTGCACACAAGAACATCAGACACAGAAAAGGCACAATTAATTTCGACATCTCAAACAGCTCTATAACTGGCCTCGTTGCTGATAGCTTAAGCTACCACATGTTCAGACAAGTTAATCGGACATAGAGCTAAATGGCAGCTGCCAACATGTCGTGGTCACATTATTCATTCATTAATACTTCTTCTTTGTGTATCTTTCTTCAGTCAGCTGATTCAGAATGGACTCCTCTTTGAGTGCAGCTCAAATCCGCGAGAAGTTCATCGACTTCTTCCGCCGCTATGAGCACAAGTACGTCCACTCGTCATCCACCATCCCGCTGGACGACCCCACGCTGCTTTTCGCCAATGCCGGCATGAACCAGGTACGCTATCCATGCATCTCCATGTCTTTCCCAAATATCTGTGCCTCTCTCCTTCAGGCTGGTTTGACTCTTTTGCTTCTTGTACCGCTCCTTCTTAGTTCAAGCCCATCTTCCTCAACACCATCGACCCGTCCCACCCTATGGCCAGGCTGCACCGTGCCGCCAACACCCAAAAGTGTATCCGTGCTGGAGGTAAACACAACGATCTGGACGATGTGGGTAAAGACGTCTACCACCACACCTTCTTCGAGATGCTGGGCTCCTGGTCCTTTGGGGACTACTTTAAGGTATTACGCTGTCTTCCTATTCAGTTGTGTCACCTTCAGTTGTGTAACCTGACATGTTCTTAGGCCGATGCTGATAACAATATTTGCGAGTTTAAGAAATCGGATGATGAAATATTGGCAGATTTTTCTTATTTTTACATGAACATTAATCTGAGATTTGTTTTGAACTACGATGAGATTCACGCTAAACATTTTTACGGTTTAAAAATCAACTTTGTCAATGTTGGGAGACAAACTATAAAGTGGTGACACTGTTTCTAAATGACCTCAAACCTAGTTTGGCATTTCTGTGCTGCAGTTTCTTTTCTACTTCTCAGCCAGCTTGTACGCCTCTACTGACACTGTGTTTGCAGTAAGCTAATATTGACCGGTATCTCGCCTGGCAGACTTAATGGTTTGGCTCTACTTCCAGCTTTATCTGCTTGTAGTGCCCTTTATTTTGGTATGAAGACAAAGTGGTAAACTATATTCAGAATGATATGATTGATTCAGAAAAAATGATCATTTTGGTTTTGTGAGTTAAATCTTGGTCGAATTTTGAATTTTCTCCTGCTGATGTGATGCAGAATGTGACCTGCGCTAGGAGAGCAAAATCCATCGAGAATAATTCTTCATAAAATCGACACAAACACATTTAAAGTCACGTCAAGAAACCTTTCTCCCAGGAGAACATTAAATCTAAAAACTGGTGGATGGTTCCACTATAGCATCACCATAGCCACACATGATGGCTGTTCTGCTCTGTCAACGTGGCTCATTCTGTGTGGAGAAACCATTAATAAATGTCAATTAACATTCGATAATTAACTTTAAATAAATTAATTTAGAATCATAAACAATAACAGCGTTGGGGTTCTTACGTGAGTCTGGTTTTCTTCACCGCACTTGGCCTCCACCTCACTGTACGTTCTCTTCTGTCTCATCTCGTCCTCCCACCTTCTCCTTCCTCTGCAGCAACTGGCCTGTAAGATGGCTTTGGAGCTGCTCACCCAGGAGTTTGGCATTCCCATTGAGCGTCTGTATGTCACTTACTTCGGGGGTAACGAGGACGCAGGCCTGGAGCCCGACCTGGAGTGCAAACAGATCTGGATCGACCTCGGGTGAGCTTATCTCTTGGAGATGAAATGTATTGGCGTTTGCTTCAGGAGATTCTTTGAGCAACGTTTATTCAGCACAACCTGCTGCAAATTATTTTTTATCCCTTGCGTTACTCCTGGGAGTACCTGAAACCTCCTGAATGAATCATTTACTGCTCCCTTTTTATAGGTGTTGCATTTGTGTCTCAGCATGAATGCTGTTTATCTGCCCGTTTAAAGTAATTGCACGATGTTGTGATCATTCCCTGAGGAACTGCTTCTTCCAGTCCCTCCGAGTCACCACCACAACAACAGCCTAGAACAGCCTCTCTCCATTTCTCCACCTCTCTCATTCATAAATTCAACGCTTTCATTTTCCGCACTTAGCGTCTGACTTTCTCTGATCCCTCTCTCCCTCTCTCTTTTGTATAAAACACACTCTATAACGTATTTAATTAATAAATAAATGAATCAATTATAAGAAGTTGTATGAAAGTAATAAAATGTCAGTGGGTAAATATTCATATCAATTCAATTATTTAAGCACTGAAAAGGCTCCCACATGAAAAGATTGTTGTGATTATAGAGGGTTGGCTTTCACACTTGCGTCCTAATTTTCAAACACAGTCGATTTAATTAGATCTTCTCTTTCTCTCAGGATGGAGGAGGCTCGCATCCTGCCAGGCAGCATGAAGGACAACTTCTGGGAGATGGGAGACACCGGGCCCTGTGGCCCCTGCAGCGAGATCCACTACGACCGCATCGGAGGGAGGGACGCCTCTCACCTGGTGAACATGGACGACCCCAACGTCCTGGAGATCTGGAACCTGGTGTTCATCCAGTTCAACAGGTAACGGACTGACACGGAGGGACAGTGATCAGAGTATGTTAGAAGATTTTAAAGTGGACATTTAGATTGTCTGTCTGCACTTATACATTGGTCCACACATTTTTAGAAACAATTTTTTTTTGTTCGTTTCATTTACACACCAGCACTTTGATTATTTACAGTTGTTCTGACACCAAAACACGTCTCCATCACGCTGTTTTTGTCTGTTCTCCGCGTGATTTCAAGCCCCATCGGGAGCGCTTCAGAAGCGTTTTGCCCGCCAGACTTTGTTTACTTGCTCAGATTTGGTCATTTTCCTGGTTTATGTGCTTTTAAATATGAAAATATGCCACGTAGTTAAATTGTTTCCCTTTTGGCTGTCATTCTGAAAATCGACTGGATTCTCTATGCCGTTTACTCCGGCCAGCTCGAGCTGAACAGCCGCGTATTCTCTGGAGTCGAGCGGAGAGAGACGCTTCTGAAACCGACCTCGGCAGGCCCGGAGGGGGATTTTGAAGCACTGACTAGATCGGCCGTGTTTAGCAGCGGTGGCCGCGGTGCATTTGTTCCTGGTGGAATTTAAGGATGAGATTTAACATAATTTGATACCTCGTGGGGTAAATGTTAAATCTTTCTGGTTAATTGCTCTTGTTTACACCTCCATGATCGTGGTTTTGAGGCAAAGAAGTGGCAGCTTGTGCTCGAATATAACGGTCACTTGTTTATTGATGACGAGCTGCTAAAATTCATTGAATCGGACGGAAAAGCACATCTCTGTTTTAACTTATTCATCTGGGAAAATCCCTGCATTAATGTGCGGGTGCACATGCATGTTACCATAGTTACCATGTTATTTGCATAAATACATACATGGGTTGCTTATAAATGTTTTATAAGATTGCATACTTGACCATTTCACTGATCAGCAGATGAATTTTAAAGCTGTTCTCCTGTAGTTGGTTTGTTTTTTAATACCACAAATAAGAGGAAGAGATCCACCTTGATTCAGTCCGGCCGTTTGTTTCTCTCCAGTCGACGGTTTCTTCACTGAACTTAACTGAATAGTTATTTTTGTTCACTAACAGTTATGTGAACAAAACAAAGCCTCACTCTGCATTCAGGCTTGTAGCCAGTTCAAAGGTTTATATAAATAACGTTGGTCTGCTTTGTTACGGCAACATACCTGAACGTAAATCCACCCATAAATTAAGATAAGCTGATCAGCAGGAATTCAGACACACCCTTTATCATCTGTTTTGCATCGTAGAAACAAAGAAGTTGACCATGTACAACCTCAGTCTGGTTTCTTAACAGGGTTTTAAATGTGTGTAATATCATGTCTGAAGACTCAGGACAGAAATGGTGTCGTGATAAAAGAATAATAAGTGAAATGAACAAAGCTAAATATTTTATCCTCTAACAAACTGAAAAGGAAAACTCCTTTCCTCAGTGGAAGACACAGTATGAAACAACAAAAGTGCATATGCATATTTATTTATTTATTTATTTAAATGTGTGTTTGTAATCATTGTTTCCCATCCCACCCTCCTCAGAGAGTCTGAGACGGAGCTGAAGCCGCTGCCTAAGAAGAGCATCGACACAGGGATGGGTCTGGAGCGCCTGGTGTCCGTCCTGCAGAACAAGATGTCCAACTATGACACCGACCTCTTCATCCCATACTTTGAAGCCATTCAGAAGGTACCGAGAGCCCCACATTTGTGTAACTGAATGGAAGTGTAAACACAAGAGGAAAAAAAAAACTCACTTGTCAGCGGGTCTAATTAGGTCACACACTTTATTTTCTTTACAGCCTGAAGCAGCTGGTTCCACAGTAGTGACAGTTTGCTAACACAAATGTAACATCGAACAAACATCAAAGTTTTTTTCCCAAGAATCGAATAAGTAGGATTTGGTGTTATTTGTTGCTTCTGACATTAGACATTTGAGATTAGCTGTACTGTACTGGATGATCTTAACACCATGTTCTATGATTGAGAGCCAAAGAGATGTCAAAACACTGCAGATCCTTATAAGAAATGCATATTTGGTTAGAACATCAACTGTTTCTGCCACTTCAGGTGGTTGTATGAATGTTGGTAACATGATGGGTCAGAAAAGAAAGGTGTGAACCATCGACCTAACGCGCACTTTTTGTTTCAGGGCACAGGCGCTCGACCTTACACCGGTAAAGTAGGTGCCGAGGACGCTGACGGTATTGACATGGCCTACCGTGTGCTGGCTGACCACGCCCGCACCATCACCATCGCCCTGTCAGACGGCGGTCGGCCTGACAACACAGGAAGAGGGTGAGACGAACATTTCGGAGCATCACAAAGCTAATATCAATATCAGCGTAGACGGCATACTGTGATCTGAGTGTGTGGTTTTGATACTGACAAATACACATGTTAATGCTGCTATGTTTTCTAAACTCTGATTTCTGGCAGCACAGCTGTAAATGAAATGTTTTGCAGCTCACATCTAAGACTTGTTGTTTCCGTCATGTTTAGCTACGTGTTGAGGAGAATCCTGCGTCGTGCAGTCCGTTATTCCCACGAGAAGCTCGGAGCTCAGAGAGGCTTTTTTGCCTCTCTGGTGGATGTGGTGGTCAATTCCCTGGTGAGATATTGTGCAAGATACCCTGTACTGTCCTTTACTCACTGTAAAAAGACACACATTTATCACTATTTAACACAAGAGTGACTTCTAACATCCGGTTCATGAGGTTATAAATGGTGACATTTATGTTTCTCTCTCTCTCTCTCTCTCTCCAGGGCGACGCGTTCCCGGAGTTGAGGAAAGACCCAGATATGGTGAAGGACGTTATTAATGAGGAGGAAGTGCAGTTCCTCAAAACCCTCAGCAGGGGACGCCGTATCCTCGATAGGAAGATCATGAGCCTCGGAGACTGCAAGACCATCCCAGGTGAGAGGCGCTTAACGAGAGGCGTTACCACACGTCACGTGTCCTTGTGCTGATGATTTGAGTGGAGAGAGAGAGAGAGAGAGAGAGAGAGCGCTCAGGTTTATTTTTAGATATCTGCAAATAAACCAAAAAAATCTGTTGTAACACCGATATCATTATACCAAGTTCAGTGCACCATTTTTGTTCTAAATCATCCTCTTTAATCCGCTCTGTCCCTGCTTTTACTCTAGTTTTTTTAATCCAATCAGAGTGTTCATTCATCCCTCTGTTCATTCATAGTAGTTTATTTTTAGCTCTTTGATCGGTGTCCTTGTTTTTAGATGTCTATTTCTGTCTCTTCCCTGTAAATTGGAACTGAACCAGAGTCAAACTCCTCATGTGTGTACACAATAAATCCGATTCTGACACCTCTCCCGCACATCCAGGTGACACTGCATGGCTGTTGTACGACACGTACGGATTCCCTCTGGACCTGACCTCCCTCATCGCCGAGGAGAAAGGCATGGCCGTGGACTTGGCTGCCTTCGAAGAGGAGAAAAAGGCAGCACAGGTGAGGAGCGGGGGTGAAGGAAACCTTCTGATATTGACCGATCTTTGTGTCTGAATTTAGCCTCGACTGTTCTGCGAGGGGGGAAACTCCACTGAGCAGTGTTTTTGTGGACGTTCCCATGGGTGCATCACGTTGCCCCGCGTCAGCGTTCTTTAGTATTGCACTGTAAGTTAGAATCAGGAGCCGTGCACCTGCTGTTTAAATAAACCCTCATTTACTTTACAGCCCCGCGCTTTAATCCCGTGTTTGATATTACAAAAAGATTGATTACTCTCATAGTTTGCAGCCTCAGACTGCTTTCCAGCACATCGAAGTGAAGTGTGTACTTACCGGCTCCGCAGCTTCGCTCATGGCCAGATGACGCTCTGTGGCTTTTTATATTTTCTCCTCAACTTTTCATGTACGCTCAGTTTACCTGCAGTAAATCTGAACTTTGACGCTTGTAAAGTTTGTTTTTTGGCAGGGCAGAGTGTGAACATGAGGGAGGGAGGGAGGATATGAATTTATGACATGAGAAAGTAACCCCAAAAAATCCCTCAGTATTTAGTTTAATAAGTATTTCCCTTTGCAGTGCCGATAAAATACAGAAAAGAAATTCTGAAATATACGTTTTACGCTTATAACTGAATAACAACAAGTGTGTGTGTGTGTGTGTGTGTGTTTGTGTGTAGCTGAAGTCCCAGGGTAAGGGCGCCGGAGACGAGGACCACATCATGTTGGACATCTACGCCATCGAAGATCTGAGAAACAAAAACATACCGGCCACAGACGACTCTCCCAAATACAAATACACCTCGGATGAAAACGGCAAATACGGTTAGCGATTAACATCCTCGCGATTGTACGTTAGCGGCTGCACTTTGAGGACATTAACGCACTAACCGTCATCCCGTTTGCACGTCTAGAGTTCCAGCAGGTTACAGCCACCGTGCTGGCCCTTCGCCGTGACCGCGCCTTCTGCGATGAAGTGACCACGGGTCAGGAGTGCGGCGTGGTGCTGGACCAGACGTCCTTCTACGCCGAGCAGGGTGGGCAGACGTTTGACGAGGGCTACATGCTTCGAGAGGACGACAGCACGGAGGATGTAAGTGTGACAAAAATAAAGAAAAGTTTGTAACGAGCTCCACCCTCATTAGGGCAACTTTGAGAGTGTGTGTTGCTTTTTTTCTCAAACTACAAAGAGCTCACGCTGCAGGTAGAGGAAATGAAGTCACCTTTTGCTGACTTTTAATTGGGGAGAAACCACAATTACACCATCAATCACAGATGGTAACATTTGTGTAAAGAGGACTGGTGGGTCTGATAGCAGGTGGAAATAATGCCCACAGGCACACACACAAAAAAGAAAAAAGCCCCTCTGCAAAGGCTGCCAAATGAAATATCACAATTTTGACAGCACAATAGATGAAAGATGATAAATTGTTCTCATCTGTCTCTCGAGTGGAAACCCAAATGGCCCTGAAAACACATTCATATCACAGTTTGCAGAAGACCATCTGTCTAAAGGAAAATCCATTCAGACGTCCGTCTTTTGTATCTCTTGATGTTTCTTTTTCAAAGTGTTCTCGTCTTTGCCGAGGCTCTCCTGCCTCTTAATGTTCTCCTCTGCATCCAACCCCATTTCCTAAAGCACTTCAAAAACAAACGCACTATGCCAGCTTTCTAAATATATTAACAACATTTATCGGAACAACAACTTGTCTAACCGCGCCGTCTTTCTTTCTTTGCAGCGGATGGAGTTCACAGTGAAGAACACGCAGGTCCGAGGAGGTTACGTTCTCCACGTGGGGACGGTTTACGGCACACTGAAGGTCGGAGACCACGTTACCCTGCATGTCGATGAGGTGAGAACATGTTTTCACATTTTCAGGATGTTTCTGAGCCGTTTTAATCACCTCTCTGTGACAATAACCGTTCACACTCTCGTTCCAGGCCCGTCGTAGACTCGTCATGAGCAACCACACCGCCACACACATCTTGAACTTCGCCCTGCGGGGAGTTTTGGGGGAGGCAGACCAGAGGGGCTCTCTGGTCGCTGCAGACCGCCTGCGCTTTGACTTCACCGCTAAAGGCGCCCTGAGCACGGGGGAGGTCCGGCGGACTGAGGAGATCGCCTGTGTCTTGATAAGAGAAGCGAAGGTCAGTGGAGGTATACACGTGAAATAATGTCATCGCAGATAGTAGAAGTCTTCAGTTGACAGTGGTTTACCTCACACACTCTCTCTCTCTCTCTCTCTCCAGGCTGTCTACGCCCTGGACGCTCCACTAGCACAAGCCAAGGCCATTCAGGGCCTGCGCGCCGTATTCGATGAGACCTACCCGGACCCGGTCCGAGTCGTGTCTATTGGTATCCCCGTTGAGGAGCTGCTGAAGGACCCCGACAGCGCTGCTGGTTCTCTCACCTCCATCGAGTTTTGTGGTGGAACGTGAGTGTGATACTTTATTTCTTATTGCTTACCTGGGACAGGGGCCCGTCATGGTGCAGAAAAAGATTCAGCCTCACAGCCTAACTGTGTGTCTTTACACATAATGATAGTTTTCCTTGCTTGTGTTTCACGTGGCTGGATTGAACATTTAAACCTGTTTCTGCACTTTCGATCTCCGGATTTTGCTTTGTCGCTGGTAATTACCGCGTTAAGCATGCGACACGTGAACATCGAGACGTCTCCGTACAAATGTCTGAATCTGCATGAAGCCACCAGTTTTCGAGTGTCACATCAACCCAGCGGCGGTGTGCAAAGCGGAAACTATTGATTGGATTTGTGAGTCTTCTACGGCGAGACGGCCGCGTCGCTCTGCGGAGAAGGCTTGTAACGTTTTGTAGAGCTCAATCCTCGATTAGAGCTGCTCTGCTGACTTTTACAGTGTCTGCTCCCGGCTGTAAAATTCACCTGAATGCCAAGACGTGCCAGTGCTAACATAGATTATAGGAAGTCAAACTGATTTCCAAGCTGTATTTAACGTGCACAGGTGTTGAAAATAACCCTGTATGTATAAAGTTGTTTTTTTAAATTCCATTTATTCTTTAAAACAGCATTTCTCAAACTTTTTACTTTGTACCACCTCAGAAAATATCGCTGACGACCCTGTTCAGCTTCAGAGAGTTCACAGAGGAGGCTGTATTGAAATGTCTGTAGATTTTATGTCAAACCGTGAAACATGCCATGAAGTATGACTGTTTTCCTCCAGTGCATTGAAATATTCCAGTTGTTTTAACGTGCGGCCGCTTCAAAGACTCCTTGTTCCTGCTGCTGCTGTTTTGTAACGTTTTCTCTCCTGCTTCGTGTTCCTCCTCCTCCTCCTCCTTCTCCTCCTCGCCGCTCTCCCTCTCGGCTACCTCCCACAGCCGTGTTAAAGCCGCTTGGTAATGTGCTGTTGGTTTCTGTTATCTGCAGCCATCTGCAGAACTCGGGTCACGCCGCGCCGTTTGTCATCGTCTCAGAGGAGGCCATCGCTAAGGGCATCCGCCGCATTGTTGCTGTGACAGGAACAGAGGCCCAGAAGGTCAACACACACACACACACACACACACACACACACACACACACACATCGAAGCACTTGCTCCCAGCGTTATGTTCACGTACACACATCCACCCACACTCATAGAAAGAGTTCAGCCAACATTTTAAATGAAGTCCGTTGGTTTAATCTTCCTGCCGTGAATCTCTCTGTCTGAAATAAAATCATTACTTGTTGCGGAGTGTCAGCGGTCAGACAGAATCATTTTTCTTGCCACTCATGACACAAAAACCGAACTAATTAAATGCGAATGTGTCTCACTCCGGTGATTAAACTTTAATGAAGCTTGTTTTTTCGACTTGTGGTGAGCCAGAAAGGAGCATTTTACATTTTATCCCGGCCCCGAGGATAAATTAATCTTCACTATTTTTAGATGACAATCGCTGTTTGATCCTCCTCTGTATCTTTTTGCCTTTTCCACAACTCTGCAGCTTTTCGCTCTTTTGCCCTTGTCTCATCCCTCTTGCGTCTCACATCCACTCAGGCCCAGAGGAAAGCCGATTCTCTGCATCAGTCTCTGTCTGCACTGGGAGACCGGGTAAAGCAGCAGACCGCTCCCAACAAGGACATCCAGAAAGAGATCGCAGACATGACGGAGGTAAATAACATTTTTTTTTTGTCCAACGAGCATCCCGAACAGAGCAACTCTGTGCTGTTATGTATCAACACGTCCGTCCTCTCTGCAGTCTATAGGCACAGCTGTCATCTCCCAGTGGCAGAAGGACGAGATGAGGGAAACGCTGAAGGGCCTGAAGAAGATCATGGACGACCTGGACCGCTCCTACAAGGCCGACATCCAGAAGAGAGTCCTGGAAAAGACCAGCGAGGTGATTGAGAGCAACCCCAACCAGCCGCTGCTCATCATGGAGATGGAGACCGGAGCCTCGGCTAAGGTGAGAGTCGATACGAGATTTTTAACAACCTCCAAAATAAGACTTAACACACTCTTACAAGAGGAAATCTATAATCCGAACCCCGAGACTTCATAAACATTGTGTACAAAAAGAAATGAAAAGTGCAAACAGTGTTAAAATTCAGTTTATCTCTGCAGTGTTGAACATTTTCTCCGACAGTCTCATAGCTTATCTCATTGTGTTATTACCATGGGACCAAATCAGCTCTGTGGCCCATTAATTCTGACCTTGAGACACCGATAGTGCTGATTAGGAGACTTTTTTTTCCTCCTTTTCTTCCCTCCTTCACTTCTTCTTCTTCTTCTTCTTCTTCTTCTTCTTCTTCTTCTCTCTCTCAGGCGCTGAACGAATCCCTGAAGCTGCTCAAGTCAAACTCCCCTCAGACCGCCGCGATGCTATTCACCGTGGACCACGAAGCCGGCAAGATCACCTGCCTGTGTCAAGTCCCACAGGTAACGCCACCTATTCATTCATTCATTCAGTCGCACACAGTGTGTGTGTGTGTGCTGGGAGCTGTTGACAGATCTAACCTTACTCGCCCCGCCGTCTTCTCTCCAGGATGTCGCCAAACGTGGCCTGAAAGCCAGCGAGTGGGTTCAGGAGTTGTGCCCCCTGCTGGACGGCAAAGGAGGCGGCAAGGACATGTCCGCTCAAGCCACGGGCAGGAACACGCAGTGTCTGGAGGAGGCGCTACAGATGGCCAACGAGTTTGCACGACTTAAGCTGGAAGAGAACTAAGTGGAGAGGAGGAGTAAGAGGAGGAGGAGATGAGGTTGCAAACTGGGGAGTTAAAGTAGAACACCAAACTCCTGCCTTCATGTCCTCCCCTCTCCTCTCTGTTCTTCTCTCTTTATAAGATTAGAAAATAAAACTCTCGGGTTTCTCGCTCCCGCCATGTTGACAGATGACCACTGACACTCAGCCAGCTGTAAAATGAGCCACATATATATATTTATTTGGACAGATATAGGAAGATCCTCTCGGCAAATGATTTGTTTCGGTGTGTCCACTTAATTATTGCATGCTCGTGTACAGAAGGAAAGCAAAGGGATTGATTTAGTTCGCCTCGTGCACGTACTGTACAGCTCAGACGAAGCAACAAAAACTGACCACGAAGTTTGCGTTTGATAAACTTCCATCCTGTGTCTGCGTTTCATCTCACTGCGGTTCTGTTCATGTAAAGCACTTTGTCTGTCCCGCTTACTTTAAACTTCCCGTACCACTTCCTCATGATTCAGGTGCAGCGTACACACTGCGTCCATCTCCGAGCAGCAGTGGCTCCGTCCATCCGTGTGAGCGAAAGCCTGAGTTTCTCTCCTGTGATTGGTCCGGACAGTTGCAGTAGCTGTATCATAGTCTCGCTTTTCCAAATAACAAGCAATTAACCTGACGTACACGTCGCCGGGGTTTAATTAAGTAAATTAATAATTCATTAACTGTATAAAATGATCATGAACCTGTCCGATAATTAATCTGTGTAACCTCATTTCGCTGACATTTAAATATCGATTGAATGTTGAACATGTCTTTTATCATTGTAGCTGTTCCATGTCAGACAAATGTCACGTCATGAGAAAGGAATAAATATGACTGGTAAATGCCACGTGTCTGCCGCGTTTTTCTGAAATGTGTGATACATTTGTTTTGGTGATTAATTTCAGGGAGGCAGGTGCAGACTCTTATTGGCTTTGTGCAGTTGTGATCAATTACAGCACAGTGTTGGAGATCATTAGCTGCGGATCACTGAACAGAAATGATATAAATTCATTAGCGAGTCCCCGGACAATCTATTCCTAACACTGGTTGGTTTAAAGAGAGAGAGAGTACTGTGTGTATCCTGTTCAGGCCTGATGTTTACCCTTAGAGGTAATATTAGTAAATTATTCTTCCTGCAATAACTTTTTGGCCACTTGGGGACAGCAGGCACAGCAACGAAGCAATTTAGTGCCCCGAGTATAATACCACTGTGTTTTGTAAATATGTACAGCTGTACATCAAATCAAAAACTAGCAAGTCGACAACTTTTCTAACAGCCAAACATCAAGCAAGGTCAACAACACAAGACAAAGCAGCCAGATAATATTACTTACTAGTCCATCATAGTCTCATCAAGAAGTCCAGCTCGGCGTCTGTCTTTCAGCCTTTTGTTTCACCAGCGACTAAAAGTCAGTCCCAGATTTACTCGTTTCGCTCACTCTCTCATTTTCTCTTCTAAGCTTCCTCTGTCAACGTCCTCTTCGGTCTTTTCTCCTCTGTCATTATGTCCATAGAGGCTGCTGAGCTCGGTTACATTGCCCGCTTGCCCAGCTCCGGGTCTGGCACGACACTGGCTCCACTCCCCGCCCACATTCACCCAAAACTTCTTCCCGGTGGTACAAAAACACTTACACTATCTCGGTGCTCTGAGATCATAGACTGGGCAGCCCTGCTAACAAACTGAGCTAATAGCAGCTACAGTTTACTTCACTGTCCATCGGGAAACTCTGTAAATCACAGTGTTGAGGAGGACATCAGAGGGAAAACCAGAAAATATGATCCAGTTTCACCAAAATCAGTGAAATAGTTGGCGGTGTGTGACTTTGTGCCGTAAAGCGTTACTCCTTGTGGATGATCGTACTGTGAGCCTAAAGTTACATAGTGTGAGAAGACATACAGGGTGTGGAGTGAGGCACCATTGACCTGATTAAGTCAGTGTAGCTTCAACATGATTTAACACATTGCTTTAAGTTGACCTGCTAGCCTATTTACATTCAGTCCGATATTCACAGCTTTCAGCCTTCTGATTTAAAGTCCTCTCTTATCTTTAATGCCCCTTTATGTTTACCAGATGGTGACAGACATTTTTTTGCTGATGAGTGGCAAATGTGAACAAAAACAGTCATAATGTTGACCCGAAACAAAAGACACATCAAGCTCTGAGAGAGGAGCTGGGAGCGGCAAAGTCAGGTGAGAATTATTGTCACCGTGAGCAGTTCTGTGTTCAGCAAGATGAAGTTTAAATATCCTAATATAAGTAAAATGACTCGGGCAAAACGGCCCCTTTCGATTACATTTACAAAATGTTATGTACAAAAACTATATGTAGGATATATAATTAAACATTTTCTAATTATTGTTGATTAATGAGCTCAAGGTGGATTTAACAACTTCATACTGTTCAGTTCTTTATAAACGAATCATGTTTTAAAATCTGAAACTGTAAAATGAATGTAGTGGTATAAAACATACGATATTTCTCTCTGGTGCAGTACATTTACTTTATATTTAGCCAAAGCGACTTACAAAAGTGGAACTAATAACATCACTCAACATGTAAATGCTCAAAGTACAAGTATCTAATATCTGCCAACTAGTTTTATGATTCCTCCACAAACGCATCACACTTTAACCTCGTCATGTTTCATGAAGCTTTTATTTGTACAATAGCATAAGATACAAAGAGTCGGATCACATTTCATACATATGTTTCAATGTAGTAAATACACGTGTACTGCCTTGTCCAAAAAGTAGTCCTACAGAAGAATGAGACATTAAAGCCGTGACTGGATGATGACAGCAGGAGAGATTTCACCCATCCAAAACTGAGACTCTAAATTCCTGGACTACTTTTTTTTTTTCTCCCCCGTGTTTCATATGAGCCACCTGTACGTTTGATGTTACAGCAGATGTATTCACTAAGCAGCCTTTAATCCTACTTGATACTTCACACTTGATTGCGGAGTGCTAGCACAATAGCTGACAAGAGGTATGAGCGTTAGAATCCACAAAGACAGTCCGATATGTGCAAGTCTGCAGCACGGCGGCGGCTGCTGCTGCTGCTAAAGAGCTGTTTCTCTTCAATGCAGACCAATGAACTGATGTGGAAAGAGGCTGCCTGAGGCTGTCCTCACCTCAAGTCTCAAACACCACGGCAAGCTGGCAACAGTCGCAGGCGATATCACGATGCCAACAGCCTGCGACTGGCAGTGTGTTTTGATCGGGGTGTATTTGTTCCTTAGAGCTCTTTCTCTAACAGTCAATGAAATTTATGTCCCTGCAGCAGAAACCTATTGTTCATTACCTCAGAATGACACCGAGCTGCAGCCACGTAAACCGTAGCAACTGGAAATAAACAGGTTGAGGAGATTTTTTTTTTTTTTTGAGCTGTGATTTCTTTTTCTCTGGAACAGATTCTCTTGTGTCACAGCTGGAGACGCTGCCTGGATTGTTTTCACCTGCCAGACGATGACGACGAATTGGTCCAATTTTCTGATTTAGCTCAGTAATGAGCTTCTGATTAATATTTTAGAGTAATAAAGCCTGAAGTGTTCCGGCTAGAAAATATATAAAAACCCATTTTGCCCTCAGGATAGCAGGTACATAGTTTGACATTTTGCTTTTCTCACTGAGAGCTGGATGAGAGATACCACCATCGTGTCTGTATGCTGAATATAAAGTGACAACCAGGAGGTGGTTAGCTCTCATTTTCTCTACTTAACTTCCTCCGTCAACATCTTCTTCGGTCTTTTCACCTCTTTTATTATGTCCATAGAGGCTGCAGGTTGCCCAGCTCTGGTTCTGGCACGACACTGGCTCTGCTGCTTGCCTACATTCACCCACACCCAGGGCAATCTCCTCTTTCCGGTGGTACACTCCCCCGGTGATGGACAATAAAGTAAACTACCGCAAGCTATAGCAGCTGTTAGCTAATGTTACTTCAGTTTGTTAGCCGGGCTGCCTGGACTGGGAGCTCAGAGAACCGGGGGAGTGTTAGTGTTTGTACCACAGGTGTTTTGGACCACCGGTAAACAAAAAGGTGGAGACAAGCAGATGCAGAGCGGAGCATGTCGTGCCAGAACAGGAGCCGAGTGAGCCAGAATGGCAGCTTCTAAGGAAGAGACCGAAGAGGACGTACACAGAGGAAACTAAGAAGAGAAAAGAAGTGAGTATGGTATCGATCTTCTCGTCTTGCTCTCAGCAAAACAAGTTCCCAAAATGTCAAACTATTCCTTTAAAGTAGACGCACGTGAGGTTTGATGATACAAAAACATCAGTGTCCACTTTTTCAGCGACTGTGCTCCTTTTCTGTTCGTCTCCAGTTGTTTGTGTGTGGCTGCTTCGTGCCGTCGTACAATGCTTGATAACACGTTTTGAGGCGATCTGTAATTGGGTTCTTGTGGCTTTACTGAAACACGCCTCAGCACATAACACGTGAGACCAAAAAAAATATATAGTTTCGCGGATGAGAGAGAGACAAACAGCGACAGCAAAGTAGAACAAAGATGATTTAGTGCGGGGATGTTTTGGAGAGTCTGGAATTTAAATGTTAAACAAAGGAAATCAGTCCAACTCTCTCCACGCCACCAGTCATTTGACTACACATTCGGATTTCACCTGAGAAAACATGCTGCTCCTCGGACGTCTGACAATCAAAAATCAACAGACGCAGCTCCTTAATTTCGTCAAGACGTTGGCCTGAAAACTGGTGGTTCTCCTGTTTATTTTAAGAATCAACTCCAGAGGAGGAGAAAAAAAAAGAATCAGTTTATTGGGTCAGTGACAGGAGAAAAGTTCTACTTTAGGTTAGAAATGCTACAGGGAACACTCTCAGATCTGTGTCATGTAAAAAAAAAAAAAAAGAAAAAGGAGAACAACTCCACTCTAATTTAGGCTACCACACAGCAGAGAGGGATCACCCAGCTCCCCCGTCTCTATCTGATCACAATGTTCTGGTCTACAACTGTGAGAAATTGATCTGATAACAGTTTCCAAACTGGAACCAGGTCTCGCTTGTTTGTGTGTGTGTGGGGGGGAGTAGAGTCGAATTATTAAGACTTTTCTAACCCACTGCCGGCTGTGAGAAATGTGATATGAATGTGTTATCCTTCTACCGGAGAGCAAACGATTTTACACATTCACTTTGAAGCTGGAAAGGAGCATCTTGGGGGAAAACAAAACACATCTGTACCGCAGGAACACGGTCGCTGAGAAAACACTGACTCATGACGACGGCAGCGGTACACACTGATATGTCTAAAGACGCTTTGTCATCGCCAGCATCTGTTATTTGTTGTTTGAACCAGATACAGGACAGATAAGACGGGCTACCTGCAACTTCGTGGGCTTGAATAAAGCCGGCTGTTCATCGCTAAATGTTATCTAGAGGAGCAAGAATGCCTCAAAAATATATGTTCGAGAAAAAAAAGTAGCAAATGGGCTGATATGAATTCAGAGCGAGTCACACTGCATCAGTTTACATCCTCTCCTTTAGCCTACAGCCATCTTTAGAAAACAACGTCAGTGTACAAAGCCGTAAGAAGTGAAGAGCAGGAGGCGTCTGTACCCCGAGCAGAAGGCAGAGTGTGTGTTTTCATGTAGGTGTGTGTGTGTGTGTGTGTGTGTGTGTGTGTACAGCTCAGAAGGCACAGCTCTCAGCCAGATGATGTGTGTGTGTGACTTAAAAAAAAAAAAAAGCAAAGGTAGCAGGTGTGTGTGTTGCCAATGGCGCAGCTGTAGGTGAAGAGACGTCCAGCGGCAGGACAAGGCACAAAAAGCAATGAATGTGAGAGTGTGTGTGTGTGTGTGTGTGATGTTCATATATGAGCCCAGCTTGACCCGTTATGTGCAAAGTAGGAGAAAAACATTGAAAGCAGGTAAAGTCACACACACACGTGGTTACACAAAGATAACACAATAAAACACCGACAGAGCTGATCTCAGCACAGGAGGCACAGTTCTTTACATCAACCTGCTGGGGGCGGTATGACAGCCCTGCTTGTTTTCTGTGTGTGTGTGTGTGTGTGTGTGTGTGTGTCTCAGCAAGTAACATATAAAAAATAAAACACTTAATAAGAATGAGTTTCGTCACGTCATGTGGTTGAATCCCTTCACGTTCATAACAGCAGACTCTGGTCTCGCACATGACGCAGGTGTTATTTCATATTAAAAGTACCATCTGCTGCAGCAGCTTGCACTCACGATTCCTACGCAGCTTCTCTCCAACAAATGTATCTTTCTTTAATTTTTTTTTTTTTTAGCATTATGAGTCACTAAAACAATCCAAAAAAAAAAAAAGTTTTAAAAAAGCATAAAGGCGCCGTGAAAACATCTTCTCTGAATCTGCCTCTTACTTTGACTCATGGGATCCTACGTGAGAAGTGTCTCAATTCATCTACTTCCATACTTACACTTTGCTATTTTGAGCACACAAGCGCGCTCACGCTGTCAGTGTACTGCGAGTACTCGGATGGTGCACTCATGGTCAAAAAGTTGGGCACTTCTCGCCCTCAGAACCACCGGCGGACTGTGAGTTGTGCAGATGTTTTCGTATTTAGCAGTCAAATGTTGGCGCTGATGCTCCGTCAGGGTGCAATTAAGCAAAGAAGAAGAAGAAAAGGAAGCAATAAGATGTTGCAATCGTCAAAACAACCCTGCAGAAATCAACGCACTACGGCAGGAAGTACATAGCGTACCCAAGTGTACTAACGGAAGTATCCGAATTGAGACACAGCAACAATTTTCTTACAAAGTTTTGGTTATTTGAAAGATATTTACGTAGTTTGAATCATTCAGTCTGTGCTTTTCTCACTGGATTTAAATGGGCGGGGCACAGGTGACGTCACATATTTCCATGCGCTAATCAAACGTTTGCGATATCTGAATCTGATAACATTCGTTGGTTTATAATATATAATAAAAGTGTTTTGTTCCAAACTTGACGGCACCCTGTGGAGTTTCCGTTTAAATCACGACGTGTGTGTAACAAATGTGTCGAATGAGTTTCCGTCCTTTTGGCAAATTGGCAAATTTTAAATCTGGTTTTTTGTTTCTCCTTCCCTGTCTTTGTTGGCACATTGATTGCTGCGTTTCTTGGCACGGTACCGCCACCTGTAGATCGGTGGAACGGGTGCGAAACCATTGGCAGGAATGAGTCCTTGTGCGCCGCGAGCAGAAGAACAAACAACACAAGGAGCCGCACATAAATACTTTTAAAACTCCACAGGGTACCTTTAACTTTGAATGTTTCTTATTTAGTCATGAATATTTAATATTATTGAGAAATAATTTAAGGGTCTTTGACTTGTCTTTTGACTTCAATCACTTGAAGTAGATGCAACTGACATGAATGCTAATTTGTTCCTACAAAGAGTACAATCTGAAAGCCAGAGTTTCTCAGCATAACATGATTTAAAGGTCCAGTGTCTAAGATTTGGAGTATTTCTTTGCAGGAATGGAATATAATATTCATTAGTATGTTTTCATTAGTGTATAATCACTTGAAAATAAGAATCAGGGGGGGGGGGGTTGTCTTAAAATGAGCCCCCTACGGTGAAAGCAGATCCTCTCTCATGGAGTCTGCTTGGAAGAAGAGGGTGAGGCGTGGGAGAGTATTCGTTTGGGTGCAATCTGCAACTTCACCACTAGGTGTCCTTAAATCCCACACACTGGACCTTTAACTTTTGAGTCATTAATAGCAATCAACAATCAGTCAAACCCATGCATACATATATTAGTTTGGCATACAAGGGGCAGTAAAAATAATACTTATCGCACCTTGAAAGACTTATTTTAGTCACAACTTTTCCATATTTTCCAGACCTGCATAGGAACCTTGAGTAATCTTCCTCATCAGCCACCAGCTGCTTCTTGATAAACACATCTTTGGATGGATTTACAGCCTCAGCTCAAACCAAATACTTTAATTTTCCTTCCTTCTCTCTGCGGCACGCATTACTTTTGTGACTGATATTTGCTTGGAGGCTATAAATGTGTAAATGGGTGTTATTTTACGATACTAAATCATGATAAGAAAAACCGTTAATGTGCCACCTGCGTGGGAAAGAAAAATCTAATCTGAGCCGATCGTATAAATCCAGCCAAAGTGTAAACTCAGAGCTAAACAGTACATAAAACTAACAAACGAAATCTGCAGTCTGCAGGGGGGGGGGAATGCCTCTTAATGGAAAATCAGGACAGGAAGTGCAGTTTATGGAGGTAAAGTCTAAGGCGTCCGGTGGATCCGCCCCCCCTCCAGACGTAGCTGAAGTCTGAACTGGCTGGGCAGGGACCGGGGCTAGTGGTTAATGAAGCCGAGCTGCTGACGGGGGTTAAATTAAAGGATCCCCAGATCCAGTGGGGGTTTTTCTTTCACCCCATCATATGGGCCTTAATCTAGGGACAATTGCTTCTGACAGTCTCTAACTCCGCTGGGATACAGGAGTCAGTTTGGAGCTTTTATGCCCATGAGAGAGGGAAAAAGAAGCAGAGCAACGTTCCTTTTCTCGTCTCAGTCCTTTTAAAACCAAAGTGGTGAAGACAACAACAGCAATCAAACGTCTTTGTCTTTGTCATAAAAACATAAAAACGCTGGAACAAATTATGTGTTTCCCATGCTGGTTTTGTCAGACTGGTTCTTCATGCCCGAGCACTCCAGTCTCCAGTCTTTTTCTTCTTCCAAAATACACCCAAACCGGACCACATGGGGATTAAACTCTGGTCCAGAGAACCAGTGTGCCTCCATCCAAACATGAAATCCCAGGAGACGGACTTTTGGCCTCATTAGAGTGTCGTGCAGTCAAACCGATGCTCTCCCAGAACATTTCTTCCTTTGTCTGGATGTGAATAAAGATTGTAGCAGTGGCCTGCGGTCACTGTGTGGTGTTTGAAAGCAGGCTGGCTGGCTGGCTGGCTCTGTAGAAGCTGAAGTTCATGCTAGCACTGCAGTGATCTTTTCTGAGTCAGAATGGCCAAAAGGCAAAAAAAAAAAAAGTCTTTATCGTGTTTCTGTGAGTCTGCAGAAAGGTGTCAAGGCTTTGCTAACCCCGGCGGGGGTTCAGAGGAAAGTCATACAATATAAACTCAGCAATCACCTTAAATCATCTTAAAACCAAACATTTTTACAACTCATCACAGGCAGACATGGTCCTCGTAACACCGTCTTGTGAGGCAGAACTCATAAAGTGGCGTTATGACAGTGAAAAGTGGCAAGTGAGGATTTGAGAGGAGGGAGTCATGGCCCAGGGTTCTTTTCACACATGGAAAACTAGTCCTCCAGTTATATGTTATAACTCCAAAATCGCTTCTGATAACTCCCCAGTCGGTGTCCAAAGTGTCAATCTTGTCTTGCAGGGCTACGGTACGCTGCCTAGTGCCTAACTTTATACTCACTTTGTTACTGTCAGAGACCGCAGGGCTGCAGAATAACAGTAGATGCTGATGGTGCTGTTTCTGTGGTCCTTTCTTTCAGTGCTTAGCATACTGTATTTCTGTTAACGGATGAGGATTGGACACCGGAGTCCAGAAGTGGGACATTTGTATGTTAGATCTTCCCCTCTCTGGCTCTCTCTCTCTCTCTGTGCTGTACACAGTCAAAGTCGGTATTTGTGGTGATTTGCGTTTTTCCTGCGGCCCGACCCTTCGCTTGTTATTTCTTCTTAAGCTGCCCTTGGAAAGAGAGATATGCGCTCTGGCTGTTAAGATGTAAAACCTCGAAAAGAGACGATTATTTTATGGTTAAATTTTAAGGCTCAGCTCTCACTTCAAGAGAGAAGAACTACGTTTGAATCTGGATGTTCTGGTTCTACACCACGTTCTCCAATCTGAGCCTCGACTGGTGGGCGACCTCCCGAATATGAGGGGAAGTGAATGGAACAACCATTATTTCGTGACCATTTGGTCTCACCTTCATTTGGTTTACTTTAACTGGGAAGCCAAACTGGTGCAGGAAGGTGAAAGCGAGAATATCTAACACATTGTAAGCGGCCTCTACAGTGTCTGTTGCCGTACCGGCGTTGGAACTTTAGATACACAGGATGATTTGCTGGTTTATTTCCCAGGGAATACAGTGATTTTGCCGGCCTTGGCCAGCCGCTGGATGATCTGGGCTTCGTAGTCCGCGTCGTGGACGCCGGTCTTCCTGAACTCTCCGGAGTAGCGGTTCTGCTCCCAGTAATGGTGCCAGTTTCCTCGGCTGTCGGCGCCGAAACCAAACACGTTCACCTGGAGGAGAGTCGGGTGTCGGATGAACAAAGTATTTACAGTGTGTGGTTATTTAAAAGCAGAGAGAGAGAGAGGAAGAGGGAGAAACTGACCTCATCGCAGACGTGCAGGGCGAAGAACAGCACGAGCATGCCAGTGGACGGGTAGCGCCCATGATGTCTGGTCCAGTGGTCGTGGATGTATTTAAAGAATGCTGGGTTGAAGATCTGGACCTGGAAGATGTTTAAAAAACAGAGAATCAAACTAAAGTTGGAAAGTTGGAGGAAAACTTTTTTCCACAGTCTCACAAATATCCCAAAAAAACAACATATTTTTCTAGATCGTTAAATCCAAGTTTCTCTGAACATGAAGTTAAATTTTAATACTCCGTCTCAGTCTGCTGTGAAAGATTAAAGGCACTGTTAACCAAACGAACAGTAATTACACATTCATCATCTGCCTCTAGGTGATGTTCAGTACCAACAAACAGACTTTTAGGCTGCTTAGAGCTCCGCGGCGGAGGAGTAAATCTTATAAATCTATATTTCTGGGTCGACTCCAAAGACACAGTAAAAGCCGAAAGTCTCTGACCAGGCGAAGATACTCACAAAGTCTTAACATAGTGGGGGGATTAGTTTTGAGTTTATTTATTTTCAGGGATTAAAGAGCGAGCAGAAGATTATTTAAAACAAAGGAAAGGTTCATAATCTAACTGTAATCCGGCCTCGACAATGGGGAAGGGGACGATATAATTGCAGCAAAGAGGGGTCACTCGGTGTGTCTGCGTTTGTGTGTGTGTGTGTGTGTGTGTGTCTGCACATTACGGTGAGTGTAATTGAAATGAGCGTTGAAAATACACACCTTGTCTTTATCTACACGGAGGAACTGCTTCACTGGAGCGTACGTACTGAGAGAAAGAGAAATTGATTAAACACATTCAATCTGCACTTCATGTGATTGCTGCAGCTATGAATCGTGGATGATTGACAGCTGACAAATTGTTTCAGCCTACTGACTCTACTCTGTGTGTGTGTGTGTGTGTGTGTGTGTGTGTGTGTGTGTCCAATAAAGTGTCGTTGAAGTGTATGCACACTGTATATCCTGAATTAGTTTTGTGTGCACTCGCATATGTGTTAATCCATGCTTATGCATATCTAGTGTGTGTGTGTGTGTGTGTGTGTGTGTGTGTGTCTCTCACAATCGAATCTGGCCGGTAGACAGAGCGCTGGTGATCCAGACAAGATCCAGTGTTTTGAAGGGAACCAGGACGAAGCTGACGTTGGCCGCCAGGTTCTTGGCGCTCTCCGGGTACATGAAGTGGTGAGTGGTGTGGCTGCCGGCGTCTTCTTCGTAGCCCACCGTGGGGGCCAGGTTTATCCTGAGACAAGAGAGAAACAATACAGAAGATGTACTGTTGGTCTTCAGGCACACGCTTTAGCTTTAACTGAAGTCAAAAAGGTGCCAAAAGGGATCTCATTTCACGCTCAGTCTCATTTTAAGCCAACCAACTTCAACACTTTAGGAAATTAGAAGATCGCTAGTTTCATTTAAAGCTGCATTCATTAATTTTTTGACCACTTTGGGGCAGCAAAACAAGTTATGAACACAAAAATTGACATTTATTAAAGCCGTTCAACAAATGCAAGTCCAATATTTACTCTCATTTTAGCTCCTCCAACTCCTAAAAGAAGAATCTGGCTCCTAACTGTGTTTGTCTGCCATTTGGTTTACCTAAAACCGTAAAGTTAGGGCCTGTAAAACCAAAACAATGAGCTGAAAGACGTTAAAATGGCTCCAGTAGATAAGAACTGCAGAGTAGGGGGGCAATTCTGTGTGGCTTTGTCGCTGTACCTTTCACATTACTCATTTGAGTCATTGTAAAGATGGTAAATGGTAAATGGACTGTACTCATACAGCTCCTTTGTAGTCGTCCGACCACTCAAAGTGCTTTTACACTACAAATCACATTCACCACATTCATACACTGATGGCGCTGGCTGTCATGCAAGGTGCCAACTGCTCATCAGAAGGAAGATAATCACATTCACACGCCAATGACGCAGCCTTCAGGAGCAATTTGAGGTTCGGTGTCTCGCCCAAGGACACTTCGACATGCAGAATGTGAGGAGCCAAGGATCGGACCACGTGTTTCCTGATCACTGGACTACTGCCTGAGCCACAGCCACCCACAATTGTGCAAGGTATTATTCATTTTGAATGGGTTGTGTTATTTCTTCTTTCAGTTAAATAGCTTTAAGTGAGACTCCATGGATACACAACAACAGCCTGTTGTAACCACGCAGGGTGGGTCTTTATATCTGTGTGGTTTAGGCCGAATCTTTTCTCTCCCTACTCGTACGTAAGAAAATCTCAAAATATAGTTTCTTTTTTTGGTCCTGCTGAGTCAACAGCACTTTCATGTTTCTCAGGCATGTTGTTTCATTCATAAAATAGTCATGCTCTGACTGCAGCAGCGAGCTGACCTGATGAAACATGACGTGCAAATCTAATTTTGTCAACCTTCAGACAAAAACCCAGTGCACCCCCGTACGATCTGCCCAGACTCCAGGTCGGGATTAGACCAACCTCTCAATATTTGGCCTTCAAGTTTCCTCTTTGGTTTCTTCTCTCTTGGACTGTGCAGACTTTTTCCTGCTGAAGACTGTCTGCTTAAAGGCTGGACAAACTGTATGTTGTTCTGAGTCGTCGTTTGGTGTCTTGTGGTTCGCCTCGTAGCTTTAACAAGTCTGAGGACTTTCCAGCAGGGTATTTTATTATATGATAAAATAAGTATATTTAGGCCGGTGTAACCTTCAGTCAGTCAGTCAGACGGTATCTAAACCACGCAGCTCTGTCTGACTTTTTCTGTATTTACAGTAGCTCTGACTCACTGTCTGGAGGAGTGAGCTGTTTATGTAAACAAGAAGGTGCACCAGCAAAGAAAGAAAAAAAAGGAAAAAGAAGATGGTCACTGAGTGCAGCTATCCATATGTCAGCGAAACAGATGTTTGTTCAGATCGGGGGAGTGAAAAAGCAGACAGACAGGAGGTGGGCGGTGGTGGTGGTGGTGAGCGGTGGTGTTGCGGTCCGAGCTGATTTTAAAAACAAATGAGAATCAAACTGCGGCGATGAAAAAAAAAAAAAGCATAACAGGAGATGGAAGTTGGAGGCTTCCCACACAGGTCTACTGAGAGAGCAACACTAATGGATGCTAATGCCTTTAAAACGCACAAACACAAAAATACTAGTCATTCCTGCAGAGGCTTTCATGCCGCAAACACGTGGCCACACAACGCACACACACACTCACACTCACACTGCAGGAAACAACATATAGCTGTGTGTTCATGCCAACTGACAACAATCAGGCTCTGTGATTCATCGCCGCTGCAGGAAAACGACCAGGGAAACAGACACGAGACAAAAGGATTTGTGTGCTGCTTTGCATGGGTGTGTATGTGACAGAGGCAGTCTATGTGTCTGCAGCTTCTAAGGACATAAAGCTCTCTGTAGTGACCTCACACGAGTCAGATGACGTCCCCTTGTCAGCCAATAGGAGAGCTGAGTAAGGGGCAGCATTAAAGAGCGAGATTAAATATAGTTAGAGACGCACATCTGCTGTCGGCTTCTTTAATAAGTACTTTTGCACACAAACAATCTTGTATGATGTAACTTTAATGGCACATACGATGCAGTGTGATGTTATACTGCTCTCCTGATGTGAACTCTCTTTGCTCCAGCTGTCTCTCCCTCCCTCCCTCCTCCTCCTCCTCCTCCTCATCTGTTTCTGTCATCATCTTGTCCTCTATCTCCAAATCTTTCAATCTAACTCGGCTCTGCTCTCCGCTCTCTCATCTCACCTCATGACGTAGTTGTGTCCGTCAATGGTCGCTCCATATCCGGCCCCGCGGAGGTTTCCGGAGTTTCCCACCACGGCGCAGCGCAGGCAGCGTCCCGGATCCCACGAGCCGTACGGCGACCTCCCGGGAATCACCTGAAACAGACGGACGAGCCGAGATCGGATCGAGTTAATTGAATTCGCAGGAAAATGAAGCGACACGAGCACTAGGACAGCTAAGTTACATGAAATAACAACCTGCATCTCAGACCGGACTGTCAAAATACATCCTGCTCTCAATACTGGGGTGAATTCTTCATGAGACCCTCCATGAAAAATGCATAAGCGCCCTTTCTGCCCTCGGGGAGCCAGACTGAGATATCTAAACACTCAGCCTCATGTGAATGTGCTGGACTGAAAAAATACAAAGATACACAGATGCATTAAAGAGGAATGAGCTGGGTCACTGATAGTCCTAATGTCTAATAAAGACAATTTGTTCCACTCAGCCTTTGCCCAAGAGTGTGAAGTAATGACTTGGCTGATTTAAAAGTACCTGGGTAATGGAAAGATGAATTAATAATATAAAATACCTGGAACAGCCTCAGCAGCACCTGCTGGATGCTGTGGGGTTTAAACTGGGGCTGTAACATCTAGAGAGGAAGAGAGAGAGAGAGAAAGTGTGGTTAGGATGTGTAGCTGATCCTCTGCAGACAAATCGGATGTGACAACAGACTTTATATTTAGTTACTTTTCTGTGTGCACCCATGTTCGTGTGTATGCATGCGCTTGTCAGCATTCATGTGCAAATAAGCAGGTGCTTGAGCCCGAGTGTGTGTTTTTTAAGGTTGCAGCCATGTCTCAGAGTGACAGGACGCAGTCAGACTGGGCGAGCCGTGGTCAGAGGAGCAAAGACTTCACTGTCGACATGTCAAAAAAAAAAAAAGATGAATAAAAACAAAAAACAAAACAAAAACAGATGACACTGGAAGAAGGGATGGAAAATGTCAAACAGAAAGAAATGTGAAGGATCCAAACACCTCGTAAACTTCTCACTCCCACCCCGAGTGTTTCTGCTTTTTTCTGACTTGTATCTGGTTGCTTCTCTTTTTTTTTTTTTTTTTATTACACCTTAAACATATAGTGTGAAATCCAGGCACTGTCAGTCCCCACAAAACACAGCCGAGATGTCCAAAAGACTACAACTCGGAGGGATAAACAAAAAAGATAGCAGCAATGACAACTAGCTCCAAAACACACACACAAAAAAAAGACTAGAATAAACAGAGGGCGGATAAAAGGAGTGAAAGTTATGTGCTGAATGTAAAGCGGGAGGAAGAAGAAATGTGCACGGCGGTAAAAAGAACGGGACGTAAATGGAGCCGAGGGAAAGACGAAGAGGAGAAGGAAGAGCTGAAGAAGTGTGGAGGTGATTTTGCCCTTTAAAGTACACGACTGTCAAAGACTTCATGGATAAGTAACACCGTGAATGTGAAGCTGTTGGGTTTTCTCTGCATATCAGGATTTCCTCTTCAGCTACACTGTTGAATTTCTTGTTGTTAAAGAACATAACAATGGTTCAGCTTGAATACAATCTATTAAAAAGGTCCAGTGTGGAGGATTTAGTGGCACCTAGTGGTGAAGTTGCACATTGCAACCACATGAATACTCTCCCACGCCTCACCCTCTTCCTTCCAAGCTCAAAACTCTGGATGCCAAATTCACATAAAAAGTCTTCATATGATCTGATCAATATAATGTTTTATTTTGGGGGGCAATGAGATGCAGATCTGATAATATTTAGTTAATAATGGTCAAATTTGGCACTAAAGCTGCTTTTTTTTGTGAATTATTCAAACCGCCACTCGCTAAAATAAAATAATAAAGATGACTTACATTAGAAGTGCATTAGGAAAGCCAGTATGAACAAGAGGAGTGACGGCAAGCAAAACCTTAAATCTGTTAACATCAGTGCGCTCTAAGGGCATGAAATATCGTGAAGGCACACATTCACAGTCAGGAGTGAGAATATATTTCTGCTTTGCCTGTTCGTTTAAAGAAGAAGAATGGCATTTTTATTATTTCTTTCTTTTTTTTTTGGATCGTGGTTTTCAATTGCTTCCTTGTGCGGTGTAAAGAGAAATGATGACACATACTAGCAAGCGGCTGACAAAGAGAAGTTGTTCGATTAAGAAAGGAAAGGGAAATTCTTTTAGTGTCTGCCAAACCGCACAGGCAAATATGCATGAATGCATATGAAGAGAAAGCGAGCACCTGCACAAAAAAAAAAAAAAAAAAATCCCCCTAAACAAAAAAATGCACACGCAGAAAAGTTTCATCAGGATATTGGCAGCGACTACGTGGCTGTTCCTCTCCATAGCTTCTCTTTCTGCCTCTCTCCCACGCAGCAATCTTCATTTTCACACTCCTTTGTCACCACTTCCTTTTCACCCACCATCGGCCCTAATCCGCTTTTCCCAACACAGATCTCATTCACTTTACAACTTCATTCACACAACCTCTCCACCAGTCTTCTTGCCCTCATGTCTAATTCCTTCTCTTTAATTTCCCTTGCTCCCTCTTTGTTTTTTACCTCCCCCTCTTGTCTTTCTTCATCTCTTCGTCTCTCCGGGATGCCCTCGCACCATGCAGCTAATCAGTGCCGATCAGAGACCACTAAATCTCTCTGTAACTTTGCTTCTCATGCCGTTACCTCTCTGCATTTTCCTCTCTTTCCCATTCCCTTATCTGTCTTTCCATTCTCCTTGATCCCTCCATCCTTTACCTTCTGTCTCCGACTCCCTGCATGATGCCAGTAGTCGGCTTTGGCACGCTGCACCGCTGTTCAGGGGCTACTAATTTTTTGGCAGATGTTTTTTGGCAGCCGTGCCAAATGTCGTCTTGCTTCCTTCCTCTCAGCTGTCCTCTGACTACTGATGTATACGCTCCCTGGCACCTACTTGCAAGTAAATACAACTTATCTTTTTTCACTTAAACTAATATTTCATATTGGCAGAAGACACAATGCAAAGAGACACTGCACCAAGTTCAAACTAATAAAACGTTGCACCACTGAAACAACTTCTGGCATAGGTGAAATATTTGCACCCTGTAACTGCTGCCTTGCTAACAGAACCAAATACCTCTAAGCTTAAAGGTCCTTAAAGGTGTGTGAGATTTAGGAGTATTTATTGGCAGAAAAGGAATACGATATTTATTAGTATGTTTCCGTTAGTGTATAATCACCTGAAAATAAGAATTGTTGTGTTTTTGTTGTCTTAAAATGAGCCCTCTATATGTGAGAGCGGGTCCTCTACCACGGAGTCCACCATGTTGAACCTCCATTTTCCTACAGTAGCCCAGAACAGACAAACCAAACACTCATCTAGATATGGACTTCTGCTTTTAATATAAAATCTGCCAACCATGGGGAGAGAGTGGGAGAGTATTCAGTTGGTTGCAATCTGCAACTTCACCGCTAGGTGAACTATATAAGACTGGAGAGTGACAGCAATATAAGCGGTATTCAGTGCACAAAAATAGCACAATACAATACACAACAGACGGCACAATGGTGCAGTGGTTAGCGACCCTGATAAGGATAAACAGTCATGAAAAATAATGACTGAAACACAGCACAATATACCTCAAAGTACAACCTATTATGCCATTAATATCAACCTAAATGACCAAATAACATCAGGTATTTTTATTTCACCTTAAACTGCAGCAATACTAACGCACATATTTCTCCATACACATACACATAGATATAAATATATCTACATGTACAAACATCTGTGTTCTTTTAACCCTAAAGCTGATATTTTGGAAGTGGTTTTACAGGTTGTAATGTTAGAGTGACTTCCTGTTTACATAGTTGATAGCTACTGTTTGATTTTACTGATTTACATATTACTAGTTTGTATTTACAAGTTAACACGCTCTGGAGGAAACCCATGTAGCCAATCATAAATTTAGAAAGGCGCAAACTAAGTAAAGCATTCACGAATAGCAGGTATAACCTAATCCTGGACTGCAATGTCAGACATCTTTGGAGGCGAATGAACACGCCTCAATTCGAGCATTTTTTTTTCCTGCTTCAGCTCTCGATATATAATTTTCAAACATACAAAATTATTCATTGAAAATCACCTTGAGTGATTTTTCTGAGTGAAACAAAGTGGCGAGTACGACACGGGGTCCCTTCATCAAATGAAGATTGATGTTTGGGTGTTTATAATCTTAAATCTGAGAATGTTTCACCAAACTAAAACACCCGCACAACTAATCATTCTTTCGAACGTTTCTTTCCTTTAACGCTCGAGTCCTTTCTCTCCAGTGCACAACAACGCATTAGGTTTGATTGAAGAGCATATACTCCCAATCATGCATACGAGTAATCATTTTTGTTTTCCTCCCTTCTTAACATTGGTTGATTGGATACGGGATTCAAAAGCAAGTCAAGTGATGCAAGCAAACAAACAAAAAAAAAAAAAGACAAAGAGATGTTTCACCTTTTTTGTTTGAATACGTCGACTCTCCATATTACTCCACTTCAGACTGAAGAATTTCTCTCAGATGTGAGGAAAACGAGTAATTGACAAGGGAGCACTTACAAGGCTGCTGCTCACGGCGCACCAGTGATGTCTGCCTCAAAAACTCTTTACCAGGAAACAACCTCTTATTCCTTCTTCTGATCCCCAACAGAAATGGCTCCCCTTCACATTATGCTGCCCGAAAAGCAAATATTGCTTCGTGCATTATTCTCTCCTGTGGTCTCCGACCATTCATCTTTCTATTCTCTTTTCATCTCCACCCAGCCATCCATTAACTCAGGTTAAGTTAAAATGGTTTTATTGATCCTGTAGAGACAGTCTTCGGAGTAGACTATCCACTATAAATCCTCATATGGTAAATTTAATATGTCAATTTCTGCCAAACTAATTACATCAGTACAACAATGTCTTACTCGCCGCTGTGCTGTGGAGTATCTGTATCTTTTAAACAGAAATAATGTCTTCATACTTGTTTGTCTTTGTTTCTATGTCTCTTTGCCACACTCGTGATCAATACGAAACTCAACACTCTCTGATGTTCATATTAAAAGCCTCCCTATAAAAGGAAGGCTGCAATACTTTTAACGTAACAATTCTGGAGCGAGTGTTGACTTTCATTCATGGCGGTTTTATTATCATTCTGACTCTTGCTCTTCTGACAGAATTAGGACTGCAGAAATGGATATTACACTGAATTCATCAAGACAAACAAGGAGGAAGTTTTGAGTGTGTATTAACTAGGGAACAGGAGAAATAATGGTCTGCCTCTTATATAAACCTACAAACCAAATAAAGGCCTGAGTTTTACATTTAGTCATTTAGGTGATGCTTTTATCCAAAGCGACTTACGGGCATGTTAGTGCAGCAATCAGCACTACTCGCCTAGAATCAAGTGAAACTTCGAGAAGGGGGATATATTTAGCATGTCCAGTTGTTGGTAGTGTTGGAGAGGAGGTATTCTCTGAAGAGCTGGGTCTTTGAAGGTAGAGAGGGACGCCCCTGATCTAGTAGGAGCTGGTAGGACGTTCCACCAACAAGGTACAACAGACGAGAAAAGTCTGGATTGCCCTGAGAGTACGGGTGGCAGAGCCAAGCGACGTTCATCGGAGGAACACAACAGTTGGTAGCAAGTAAGCCTGTAGAAGGGCATTCAAGTAGTTGGGTGCAGAAGCAAAGACTACTTTGTAGATGGGCATTTGGGATTTGAATTTAATGCGGGCCGCTACAGGTAGCAAGGTTTCTAAATAATGAGAATGTGTGGCATATTTACTCCTTTCAAAGTCAACAGGTACCATCGCTCAAGGTGGTAATTTATTGGTTATTGTTCTTCCTGAAAGAATAGGCCTTGTTTCACAGTGCTGATGTTGTCCCTTTGTTCATGACCTTGCCACAACAACTTTTGCTTGGAAAAATAAAAAGTCTGAAATATGATTGAGATTTCAAGAGTTGTGCACAGAATATTTGCAACATTGGATGTGATAGTCTATCTGATACAGAATAATAGAAAGGCATCCCTGACAGGAAAACACACAAACACTGATCAAACAGGTCTACGAGACTGCCGACCTCCTGCTTGTTTTGGCCCTGTACGTCTCTTCTCTTTGTTCTCTCTCTTTTTCCATGTGTTCTATATTCTTCCTTTCTGTTTTTTTTGTCTTCCTCACTCTCCCCATTTTCTCTGTTCTCACCCTTCATTGTCCTATTTCATAATTTCACCACACCCATTTCCCTACAGATCCACGTCACCCCTTTCTTTGCTTTGTTCTATGTAATCACCTCTATTTCTTCCCCTATTCAATCCCCCCACCTCTCTCTCTCTCTCTCTGTCTTTTCTTCCTCTCATTTACTTCTCCTTCTTCCTCCCTCCCAGTTCATCACCTCCCTGTTGCAGTGTGACCTAATGACTTGGCAGCTGTTGGCCTGTGTTTGCAGTTTTCTGCCATTTCGGAGCTGGATTGAAGCTACAGTCTGAAATAGGACTTTAAACCAACTACCGAAGGACTCCATGCAAGAGTGGAGACGACACTAAAAACATACGCACACATTTACTTATAGATTCACAATAAAGGAAAGGAAAGAAGAGAAGAAAAGGCCACAGACCAACCATGTAATGTTGCACCATGACATTTGGACGGCAGGGATACACGAGGAGCATGTAGTGCTTGTAAGATGGGGATTGGTTGGCTCCACGACAAGGGAGGATGAGGAGGATGAAGAGAGATCTGCGATTATGATGTATTACTCTCCCATTGCTGGTGTCCTGATAAACTTATATCTCCCATGCAACCCTCCTCTGTGCCATACAGACAAATGAAAAGTGTGTGATGGTGTATAAACCCTATAATGTCCCACAAAACACATGTTTTGATGAGGTTTTGAGGTTTACAGAGAATATTACAGTGTATTAAAGGTCCAGTGTGTAGGATTTAGTGGCATCTAGTGGTGAAGTTGCAGACTGCAACCCACTGAATACCACTCACCTCACAGTCTTGTTTCAAGCACGAAGGAGAAACTATAGTGGCCTCACAAAAAAAATGTGCCTGCAAATATAAAAGTCTCATTCTAAGGTAATAAAAACAGAACGATTCTTATTTCAGGTGATTACAAACCAATAAAAACGTAGTTTTGAATATTATGTTCCATTTTGGAACGTAATATTCAGGTCGGATTCGAACCCTGGCCTGCTGCGGCAAGGCTTCGTACATGGGGCGGATGCTCTACCAACTGAGCTAAGAAAATCGACACCCCATTATGTTCCAGTTCTGTCAATAGATGCTTTAAAATGTTACACACTGGGCTTTTGAATCAGGAAAAACAGTCTGCAGGTTCACTTCACATCATCTATGCTAATGTATTCTGTCCTGTAAATGTGCAGTTTGGGAGTTTTATTCCAAAAAAAAAGAGAAATTAAACCACTAAAGCCTCGTGTGTAGGATTTAAAATGTCTGTCTACGATGATTCCCAGACCCAAAAACACACACTAAGCCCTCTCTTAACCCAAAAGTTGACAGAACAAAGACATTTTAAACATTTGTAACTGCAGAACAGCACTGAGCGTTACAAACAGGCTCTGAAGTGAACATCTTGAATGTGGGTACAGTACGTGCTCTGATTAGTTTGAAAGTCATACGTTTGTTTTAATGAAAACTGAACTCCTGGTATTTGCTCCTTAATAAGCAGAGAAGCAAACCAGCTTTCAAAGTGACACATTTTCTTTTTTAATAAGTATCTAATTTGGAAAGTGGTTCATGTGAATTTCGTAAAAGTAACCGATGAATATTCTCAGGCGAGGCGACACTGGCACGAAAGGCAAAAGGAAATTTTGTCTCAAGTCTGACCTTGAGAGAGGAATTTGTTGCAGTGGTAGGTGGTAGAATGAGGATGTTTAACCTGGCAAGAAGTAGACCTTTTCAATTCAATCCAAATATAATAGTAAAAGTACTTAAAACAGCCTGTACTAAGCCAAAAAGGAGAGAGGTGGCTTTGAATTAAAAATTAAGAAGACTGTTTGTAAAGAAATGTTCTGAGTGGATCACTGACAAAGATTTAAAGGGTAAATGGTAAATGGACTGTACTTATATAGCGTCTTCTTCTTGCCATGCAAGGTGCCAGTTTTGGGGGAATTTGGAGTTCAGCATCTTGCTCAAGGACACTTCGACATGCAGACTGGAGGAGCCGGGGATCGAACAAACGATTAGTGGATGAACCACTCTACCTCCTGAGCTACAGCCGCCCCCATTATATGTATATAAGACTATTCAGATGCAAATGTTTTGCAATTTTCTGAATAATTGTCAATATACATGAATATATGTATATAATTATATCCATATATCATCAAACTCAGGTTAAACGAACACTAATTTTACTGGGGACCCACACAAATGACCACCTGTGGGACTCACTACGTTGAAAAGGTCACTGCCTGCAGGCATCACTAAGACTAATTATCATGTATCTCATTTGTACAAAAACAGTACAAAGTGCAAAAACAATAAGGCTAGCTGTTTCTCTGTTTCTAGTCTTTATGCTAAGCTAAGCTATGTGGCGTCATATTTACCGTATAGACATGACAGTGGTATCAATCTTCTCATCTAACTCTTTGGAAAAAGTGAATAAACTAAAGGATTTAGTGACTCTGGCTGCCAAATTTACATTCCATATACATATATTATACATATATACATTACAAGTCCATATCTAGATCAGTGTTTGGTTTGTCTGTTCTGGGCTACTGTAGAAAAATGGCGGTTCAAAATGGCGGACTCCGTGAAAGAGGACCCGCTCTCACTGTAAATATAAAGGGCTCATCTTAAGACAACGAAAACACGATTCTTATTTTCAGGTGATTATACACTAATGAAAACATACTGATGAATATTATATTCCATTCCTGCCAATAAATACTAAATCTCACACACTGGACCTTTAATATTCACTCAATATTCACCAAACTTAATGTACAAATGAAGTGAAATAATTTGGTTACTTACCACCCACCAGTAGTAGACATCAGAAGACAGCTGGATGTTGTCTCTGGTCCAAACCGGTGAGATATCCGGGTCGTAGTTCTCATCAAACCAGTCAGAGACGCCGGGGTCTCCGACACAGCGTGGGCAGGCACATGTCTTCTGCTGTGTGGTGTCAGGTGGTGTTAGCCTGTGTGCCCCTATGTAGTTAGGCACTAGCTTCACCCGCCTCGACTCCTCCCACCCAGGAGGCTCTAGGTAGTTGAAGCTGACGCCCCCGCGGAGGGAGACAGAGAAGAAGAGCGAGGTGAGGAAGACGAGAGCCAGCGAGCCGAGGAGGACCCAGACTCTCCGGGAACATCTCACCCTGCCTCCTTTCTCCGCCCCGCCTCCTATCGCAGTACTACCTCCTGCTGCTGCTCCAGCCGTCCCTCCGCTCAGCCAGGGCCTGAGCTCGGAGAGTCTGGGAGCTCCCCTGGATGGACCCCCTCCGCCCCAGGACCCCCAGCCCCATCGTCTGTCCCGGTGCAGAGTGGAGGACGGGATACGGCCCCCCCATGGCCATGCCCCCACCCCTAAGCCTGCCACTGTCCCCAGCCCACCAGCTCCTCCGCCGCTGCCGCCGCCTCCACGCAACTCACACCAAGGTCTGGTCAGCGTGACCAGGACAGCCCCCCCTGACTAGCACAAGATCACCCACTATATCAGACTAGTAAAAACACACACTCACACACACACACACACACACCGATGGATGACAATGTGTCAGAGTCAATTTGTCTCACAGTCAAGCTGTGCACTCAGCGATGCTCCTACGCTTTCTCTCTGGAATATCTCTCTCCTTCACAGCTATGTGCTCGCCTGACACACACTCTCACACTCACACACACAACCACACAGTGGAGTCGCAGCTGAATTACACACAGCTGTAGCCCGACTGCTTCGGAAGTCCTTTGCTTTCAATGAGAGGTGATCTCTCTCCTTCAGCTTCGATCACAGTCTTTCTTCATTCCCTCCTTCTTTACTTTCTAACTTCTCTGTCTGTGCGTGCTCCTCTCTCCCTTTTCCCTCTCTCTCTTTTCTTTTTGGGATTAACTGCAGTGTCCATCTTCAGTAAAATCCAGCGCACGGTGTGGATGGATGCAGCAGGTCCTTCTCGCTTTCTCTGCCATCTGTCTGATTGTTGAGCTCGGCTCCAGCGCTCTGCTTTCTCTCTCTCTCTCTCTCTCTCTTTTTTTTTGTGTGTCTCTCTCTCTCGTTGCACTGAAGCGACGTAGCCAAGGAAAGCTGGCAGACTAGTTGAGAGCAGCGGAGAGAGGGAGGAGGGAAGAAGGGAGGAGGAGAGGGAGGAGCAGCAGAAGGGAGGAGGTCTGGCCTGAAGGGTGTTCCATCACGTCTCTAGCCATCCTCGACCAAAAAAATACCTATTTTGCTCCTCTCATTTTTCCTTCTCCGCTTCAGTATCTCTCGTTTTTTTGTTCCTCTTTTTTTTTTTTACTTTTCCTTAAAGATTCATCTTACCTATTCTCGCTCCATCTCAAGGTCTCTCCCTTTCTCTCTCTTTTCACCCCTTTTCAGTGCATCGTCTGTGTCTGCCTTGCTACTTGATGAATAGCAGTTGTGTCGAGTTTGAAGTGCTCTTCTGTCGCCGTCCCTCTCCACACTCTCCTCGGAGATGGAGTTTTAAAAAGTTGGGACAAAAAAAGTTTCGATTCTTTGTGGTGAATGAAATGAAATCGTAATGAGGGGGAAAAAAATACGGGAAGAGAGGAGAATAAGATTTCAGGACGGAGTACAGAGAGTATCACCTTCTAGATGTCAGCACTGAAATTGAAGGATGCTGTCGAGTCTGACTGATAAAGTTCTCACAATTCATTCAAAAAAAGTCGAGCCGAGAAGAAAGTGGAGAAGTCCTTTCACTGCTCCAAGACATAAAAAAATAAAAAACACAAAGATAGAAGTACTTTAGGAGAAGTAATCACAAGCGGATAGTCCGATGTTCTTCCGATGGAAAGACGTTTAAGATGATTGTTCATCGGCGGACGAAGCTGCACCGAGTAGCGGTGAAAGTTGAGGATGGAGTGATCCGCAGAGGTTGCAATGGGGGTAAAAAAAAAAGACAAAACCAATCAACCCCAAATCTCATCTTCTCTCCAGCTGGCTTTTAGAGGGGGCGATGGGTGGAAGCGTAGGTGGTGGGGGAGGGCAGCGCCCGTCCTGCAGCCCAGTGTGTGATTTAATGTGTTAAGCTAGGATTGCGCACCGTCTGCCAGCTGCGCTAATTTAATTGTGTTCTACAGCTGTGTGTTTGTGAACGCCCGATTGGCCGGCGGCGTACGTTGGTGAGGTGACTGCTGCTTAGCTCTAATCTGCCCAAACTGTAATCCGAGGGCGAGGCCCCAGCGGTGCCCACTTTATGCCAGCTGTCTGTCCTGCTCAGTGTGCATCCGACGCCCTATAAACACCTGCTTAACTCACCGCACGTCGATTCAAGATACAGCAGTGACGTTCCGCTCCAGTAGCAACCGATTTTGACCCCTAAGGCACAAAACGCCACTCCCAGTTTCGTCGAATGTGCATCGTTCAGGGATTTGACTGCCGTGTCCAGCCTGAAGTCTGGCGTCTTGTCTCCTGTGGAAACACATAAAAGAGATAAAAGAGAGAATGTCATTTACAGCCATTAGCCTCATTAACCATATTGGCATCTTTAATCCTCGTCTCCTTTCACCACTTTGATCATCTTCTCTCCCCTCGGTCTAACTTGGCTCAGCTCAAACTGTTTCTTGTTTTTTTTTTGTCTCAGCAGCCTTTTTATTTCTTTCTGTTGTTTCAATTGCATCTGCTCATTTTCATTACTCTTTTTCATCCTTGCTCGGGGTTTGTCTCTCTGGCTGCCCATCACGGCTGACAAGGGCAAACGTGGAACAAACTTCTGCTCTGTCCTGTTTGCGTGTCTGTTGATTTGTACTGAATAAATTTCAAAATGTCACAACGCTGAATTGGAAATGTTAAAGCAGACTGACAGGGTACAGATTGAAAGAGTTGAGGCAGAATACTAAGCAGTGAAACAGACCATGAAAACTCTGGTAGCTGCTTGCTACTGTAAGAGATCATGCATCTGTTCCATCAGGTTACAATATGGTAAAGTGTTTATTAAGACCACAGATGTAAATGAGCTAAGCTGAAGTACCTCTCTCATTTCTGACTAATTAAGATCTGGTGCCGGGTTGTCTGGATGCATGATGTGCGCGTCTGGAAAGTAATGAAGCACAACGCGGTGTTTTCTGCTGCCTGAACTTGGAAGAAGAAAATAACTACATGTAGGGAATAAGACTCAGCTCAACAAAAAGGTCAGCGATTAAATAAGACGTGAAAAATCAATGGGGAGATTTTTGGTAACATTTTTAGACTCACTTCGACTGGATTAGTGCTGTAAACAGATGAAAATAATACTGGTTGATGAAATTATTTCAGACTGGACTCAACGTGCTATAAATCATTAAAAGTCAGAATTCAAGCAGGAGACCACTGAGGAAAACTGAAAGGTCAATCGCTGCCACTTTGTCTTACTGTAAGTAAATATATAATCCATCTTTAAATGTGCTGCAACATTCTTCAGAGTTGAAACTGCTTAATCAATTCCTAAAAAATAATTAGCAACCGCTTTGATGATTGACTTTTGAATGCAGAAACAAAATTTGAGGATGTCCTGCTTGTCTTTGTCCATGCATCCGTTTTCTTCCGCTTATCCGGAGTTGGGTCGCGGTGGCAGCAGGTTTTGCAGGGCTCTCCAGGCGTCCTTCTCCTCAGCAACTCATTCCAACTCCTCCTGGAGGATCCCGAGGCATTCCCAGGCTAGATGGGATATGAAGTCTCTCCAGCAGGTTCTAGGTTTGCCCCAGGGGTCTCCTCCCAGTTAGACATGCCCGGAACACCTCCAAAGGGAAGCGCCCAGGGGGCATCCTAATCAGATGCCCGAACCACCTCAGCTTGCTCGGGTATCGGCTCTACTCAGAGCTCCTCCTGGATGTCCGAGCTCCTCACCCTATCTCTAAGGCTGAGCCCAGGACCCGGCGAAGGAAGCTCATTTCGGCTACTTGTATCCGCAATCGCCTTCTTTCGGTCACTACCCAAAGTTCATGACCACCTGTGAGGGTTGGAACGTAGATGGACGGAAAATCTGAGGTCATGGATCTCTGCTGGAAAATGGTGGAATGGTGGAGTTGCTGCCCTAAGCGAAGGACTTCAAGTATCTAACACTTAACAACTGTTCAATTAACTAAGAAAATAATGAAAATAATAAGCTCTACTGTTAAGACTGAGACTTTACCATCACTGTGTCTTCTATTTCACCAGACGGTTGCTGTCAAGCAAACAAAACTTATTTGTGTACCGGAATGTCCTGCTTTGTGTCCTCTCCACAGATGAGGACGTGATAATTAATAATGAATTATGAAGACACTCTGCCTCTCTTTCTTGCTACCAACCTACTAACCCACCCACCCGGCAGCGATTATTTTCCATTACTCTATTTTTGATGCATCGCCATGGCAGCCAGCAAGCGATGCAGGGTTGTTACGGCAACGCAAACCAAAGAGTCCCCCAACCTTGACCTGGTAATCAATGCTGAAGAAGTAGGACAGACTTCTTCTTTCCTCCGGTTGACATATTTCTATATCTTCTGTATATATCACGCCTTACCTGACAGACAGTTAAACACCTGGAGTCAGAGCCCTGACTGTCTTAGTGGTGGTTTTTCATAACTTTACTGGTGTGACTGGAGATCCCTCGGGTATGAAAGTGCTGTAGCTAACAAACAGCCAGATGCACATGCAAATGGACAAAGAGCTGACAGAGCTTGTGGCATTACTGCGGCTGTCTTCCGAGTCCTAACAAGCTGCAGATTTACAATGTGAATGTAAGCTGGTTGGTTTTCTCACTAGTAACACTTGAGAAAATGTTCAGTTTTCAGCTCATGTATTTCTTCTATTTGTCATTGAACCTGAAGGATACAATTAATCTGAGCACCGAGTTCGCCTCTGCCCCTTTGGTTTTAATAAAAAAATACTAATGCAGCCAAGAGCGTTCTTTATTGAATTCATCATTTATTTTTGAGAACACGAAGGACAAACGCAGATAATTCTTGACCACGGCAGCTGTTAGTGGGAAATACAGTGGAAAATACTGACAGCTGTTCCCATTGTTATCCATAATGTCCTTTAGAGTCCACGCAGCTGTCAGTGAAATCTTCTGTTAAATGATTCATCGCATCAGATTTTCACCCAACAAATGCATGAAAACACAGCTGATCTATAATGCATCGTTGTTGGCGGAGTCCTACTCGATGCAACGCGTTTCCCATCAGCCCGGAGACATCTCGTGTCAAGGTATGCACCTTAAAAGGAGTTTCTTTTCAGTACGTGAACTTCTGTGTTTTGTATTCCGACCAGTTTTTGTCCTCTGCTCTGCCTTCTGAATGATAACATTTCTCTTGCATTGATTTCAGTCCGACTTTAACAGGAGCTCACCACTTTAAACTGTCAATCATCTCCCACCCCCCTTAACGTTCCCCTACCTTCGCTCTCTCCATTTTCTGCTTTAGGTGCACCTATTGTCCTGTCATACCACTGGAAGTTTGATGCCATCACATTTTCACAGCTAGCAATTATCATCCAATACCCCTCCTGACAGATGCAGTTCTTTCAGTAACAACGGGCTCCTAACAGGTGCGGGAAAAATTTCAATCTTTTCTTTCATCCTGCCTCCTGTTGAGTGACCTCCACTCTGTATTCTGTAGGTGAGGGTGTCTAATGACTGAACAAAACAAGTCTGTCCTCCGTGCAAACGGCACTCGTTGGTCCACCACAAACCACCACACGCTCCACGGTTTATGTATGTGACAGTTCTGGCACTGCTCCACATTTCTGTGCACTGCTGCAGAACAGTGAGCATCAGCATTAATATTGTTAGTGACCTGCTCCAGGTCATGAAAAGATGATAAATAAAGAGGGTTTTTATTACCCTAATTTCTGACATAATAAAAATCCTTTCAGAAAGCGGCTGTAGCAGCCACAAATTGTGGTGAGATTCCATATTTTTCTTAATATCAACAAAACCAACATGAATCGATCCCACAAAACCTACTGCCTGAGTTGTCAAGGCGTGATATGTTGGTGTATTTCTCCTGTTTGCCTCAAGAAACATAACACAGTTGCTGCCGCGGTAACTTAAAATCCTGTCTGAGTATTAGAAATGGCCGTGCGGTGTTTTGGGCATCCTGGATTGCATTTAATGTCTCACCGGTACACGAAGCAACACATCCCCACCAATGCCCCAGGGCTGACCAGCACTTACATGGCCTGAACTAAGTCAATGGTTCCTGTTCTTACTCCTCTGGAGTCAGTGATCAGCAAACTAATTAACTGCTTTAGCCAGCCTGTACATCTGGGTGCATATATATATATATATATATATATATACACACACACAAAACTGTATCTGTGTGAGTCCCCTTCCAGGTTTAATTGCCATATTTAATTACTTTAATTATAATTAACTGTAAAAAATGTCTGTAGATTTTACTGTAAAAAACTGCCAAACTATGACAGTAAAAGTCTGTAAAATGTGTCACGAAGTATGACTGTTTTCTTGTATATACGTAGTAAAACATAGTCACATTTCAAAACCTTAATTTATATGCAATATTAAGGGAATTAATACAAGTAGTATTTTATATTAGAGACTGATAATTATACAGTAAAACACCGTAATATTTAATGGCATATTCTACAGTCTTTTACTGTCATTGGTTTTTTCACTGTAAAATCTACAGACATTTTAAAATATGGAATAAAACACCAACCTTAACTGTGAAATCAACAGTACAAATATCATTTTACCGTAATTTACCATATTTATTACGATAAACTGTTGTTTAAACAGTTAACTGTTGCTCTCACTGAGCATATTTACTTAGTCGACCTGTGTCCTATTTTTCTCCATCTCTGCCTCTTTTTCTCTCATTATCACACTTTAAAATAATGCGTCGGCAACATTTGGTGCCAGAAACATCTGTTATTAACAGCTGTTGTTTGTTGTGGCGCTGACCACTTTCAAGTACTTTTCCCAATCACCATCTCATGATCGACCTCCTCCCCCGTCACCTTTTCCCCTCCATCTCCCACAGTTACTGTTTGTTTCTGATTATTTCCTCGTCCCCTCGTTCATCCCCATCTCCTCCGATAATGGCTATAACTGGAGTGTGTTTATGAATGAATGAATGATTGATGCACACATTACAGGTGCATGGCACCCGGTGTGACACATCCTCCACCACAAACTCCGTCTCCTTCATCTCTCATCTCGTCCCCTCTGTGCCGTCCATCCTCACAGTAGCAGCATCTGTCAATAACGTTTGATCTCATTGATTTTTTTAAAGGTTCAAACAAGTTCTAAGAAATTCCCATCCTTGCTTTCTTCCAGATTTTTCTCTGACTGTCTCATTTGTCATTGTTTTTCAGTGTTCACCTCCATCACCCTGAGTCAGAAATGTAATAAAATACAGCTATTCTGGTTATTAGCGGTGCCTAATATACCTCCGACCTCCTCCTCTTCACCCTTCTCCTGCTTTGTCTCTCTTTACTCCCCCCTCCCCTCACCTCAACATAAATTATAGATGTAGGTTTCAATGTTTCTTAGTATAACAATCTATATTTTTGTTATGCAATCCCCTCTTCTTCAGTGAATAGTCGCAGTCTCCTGCCACCTTCTCTCTTCTTGTCAACACATTTTGTGTATTCTGATCATTTCTGTAGCTAAAATCAGTAACAGTGTCGGGACGATACCAGGACGGCTCTGTTGTTGTCCGACGCTTTTGTAATGCGACACCCCCCTTCTGTTTCTTTTCTGATTATGGTGCACACAGAAAGCCCTGCAGCTTCAGCAAACTAAGCCTGAATGACGAGACAAAATACTGCTGTGCTAAAAATCAAAAACAAAAACATTCAAATGTGCTAACAAAACCTCGTTTTTCTTTATAGTACTGATAATACTTTTTGCTCTGCTACAGGTTTATTGACTTTGACTGTTTAACATAAGCATGTCATTTTATGCCTTATTTTGACAAAGACAGACAGAAAACTGTGGAGAAACAGAGGGAGGACAACACACAGCAAAGGGTCACAGGTTGTAATTGAATCTGGGCCGCTGAGCCTTTGTACATGGGGCGCTCCGGATAGTGTTTTTCTTTGCTATATTTGGTCTTCTGTATATTTTCTGGCTTTGGGAACTGTCGTCACTGAACCATATGAAATATTTGGTTCTGAAGACACAGGGATGTAGGGACTACTTTTAGGAGTAGGACATGCTGGATTTAGTCAGACACAACACAAACTTCTTCATATTTTCTCCATCCTCACATCCAGACTGTACATTTAATCATTTAATTCAGCAGAGTTGCTTTGTTATCCTAGTGCAAAAAATGAATCCACTAATTGGAGCATTTCATTGATTGTGCTGAGGTTTTAAATGTCGCTGTGACATTATTTTCTTATACAACATGATATATTGATATCTATCTATCTATCTATCTATCTATATATATATATCTGAGAGACATCAACACTAATTACAACATGGAGATGTCTGACCTCCTTTAAGGTTAACACACTTCACTTGTTGATGCTCTTTAAAGTTTTACAGTGTTGTATGGGTATTTCAAGAGGGAGGAGCTCAGCTGTTGAACCTCTGAGCACTTTAATACCAAAGAAAGTCTCCTGTCTGAAAACATGACTACATGCGAGTCTTGACCAGTGGACCTTTTGTCCTTTGTCTTGACGAAAACCATTTACACAAACACCTTCAGCGCCAACCTGGATCTTTTGTCTCTGCTTCGATGTATCTTAGACAAACACCCCCCTGACTCTGACGGTCATCGTGAGACACATAAAGAAAGTCATGACCTGCATCGAGCGACGCGGTGAAGAGAGAAAACGGAAACATAAAATGAAATAAAGCGAGGTGAGAAAATAATCCCAGACATACACAGTCAAAGAGCAGCCAATGTGAAAAGAAGATAATAGGTTATTTATCATCGAATTCAAGTGTCTCCATTTTTATAAACTGCAAGGAGAAAAAGCCTCGCTCTGCAACTGGGCTGTAGCCATGGAAACCCACTATCTGTATCCCTTGGAAAGAGATTATTCTTTCATTCCTGCCTTCAGTTAATTGTGTCATACAGCCGCTCTGATTACACAAAATTACTGTAAAAATCTAGTCCTTAAAATTTAATTGGCAAAAACAGCTTTTATTATATAGTTTCACAATTCATGTCCTATTTAATGAGTCCGTGCATATGTCCTTTTTAATTGTTCTGTAGATAAAATATTTCCATTAAAAAGTGACCATTTATTCAGACTTAATCGTAATGTTGACGAGCAAGGTGACAGTCTTCGGTGCATTTACTTAGACTCGGGTAAAGTGACGCATCTAAAAATCATTTTTCTAACTGACTGATCATATCTGCTGCAAGGAAACACTGTCCCAGAAATCCATCTAGAAAAACGACCTGGAAACTCAGGATGTCATTTCACCATGATACTAAGAATAATAACAAATTATGAAATGTTTTAGCATAAAGCAAAGCTCATCTTTTGTTTCTGAACTGCTTTTATGCAATTATTTATATATTTATGGTGGAAGATGTAGAGACAATTGAGAGGAGATAATTGCAAGACAATCAAGATTCAGGTTTGCAAGCTTTACATTATTCAGACAGAGAGACTTGCACAAGATTGACAGCTTTTCAACAGGAAAGAAGAAGAAGAAAAACTGGTGATGCTCATTTAGCTGACATGTCAGTCACATCCGAAATATGATGACATCGATCTCGGTCTATTATTAATACAGTGGGGAGAGATTTGTCTTTCAGTCTAAAAAAAAAACCTGGCAGTTTAACTTACTTTTCATTTTTTCATTTGCACATTAATTTACTGGTTGGGTGCATTAAATATTTGGGTGCTTCAAAAGGGCGACGTGACAGAAAAAGATTGAGAAACACTGATGTAGCAAATGCAGTTATCTCATTTGATTGTGCGGTGGATTGTGACTCTTCCACAGTAGAGTTCTTAGAATTTTTGGCATTAAATGTAACAGCTTTCTGATAAAAGGACAGAGTGTACGGAACAGGTAATATCCTGTAAATACAAATTATGTATGTAATTAATTCAAGCAACACTATAAAGAATGGACAGAGCATGAGTGACGTCACCCGTAGGTTTCCGAAGCGCCGCTTTGAAGCCGAAAATATGTGTCGCTGGACACCGCCAGTATTGGATGTACTGCTTCTTCTGTACCACCTCGGAAAATATTCAGCTCTCCAAGTACCACCATTGTGATAATACAGTCGACCCTGATCAGATGGTTCACACACGTCTGTAGATTTTATGGTGAAAAACTGCCAAACCGTGACAGTAAAAGATCGTAAAATATGCCATGAAGTACCACTGTGTTTTTCTGTATAGAGTAAAACAATCATATTAAAATCATTATTTATACAGCATTTAAAGGGAATTTATACAGAAAAAATCAGTACTTTATATTAGAGACTGTTAATTATACAGTTAAACACCGTAATATTTAGTGGCATATTTTACTGCTTAAAACATTACTAAAACAATCGAGCTCTTTCTGTTTAGGCACAATTTCCCGATAAAGCAAAAGGTAAACTGTACATTTGTTTTATTGAACTTTTAGCTGTTATTAAGATTAAGTGGGCACTGGAAGATGCAGAATATACAGGATATGGCGGAAACTTAATATAATGTGCACCTGACAATAAGAATTTTTTATGTTTTTGTTACCTTCGAATGAGTCTTTTATATCTACATGTTGAACCGCCATGTTTCAACAGTAGCTCAGTACAAACAAACTAAGCAGCGACTCAAGATATGGTCTTTCGCGTTCATGGCGCTTTTGGAAGCAAACCACACCTACGCCGCTGATGCCGCTGAATCCTACACACTGGTCCTTTAACGTCGTGTTCAAAATGTTTACTGTGTCTGCTTCCCTTCGATCCAGGTTTTAGCGTTGGGGTATAATCAGAGGGAGAGCTGAAGTGTACACATCACAAGCAGTCAGAAATCTTTGAAGGGAACTATTCCATTAAAATCTTTACAGATCGTTCAAAGAGCTTTCAAATAAATTCCAGCTGACACAAGAAGCCAGTATAAGTCAAATAGGATGGGTGTTATGTGGTCTCTGATTTTCGCCCTCTTTGCCAAGATCCTGGCAGCAGCATTTTGAATAACTCGAACCTCTGCAATAGCTCAATGCAATTTCTCAGTTTGGTACTTGTCAGCATGACTATAATTAGCCTGAGTCCAATGAGAGAAAAATCACTTCAGAATTAAGTCCTGAAGAAATGAACACCGTACTACTGTGAGCCTGGATGTCTAATATAAAATAATGAGAGTTTTAAAAATGTCATGTGTTAGATTTCCAGTTTATTAGATAAAGACTACTGCAGTCTAATACAAAAGTAATGTAATAAATCCTCTCTTTGTGAAGGCTGTAGTCAGTTTTCCCACATTGTATGACAATATTAGATACATTTTCTTATGCACTTTAATGAGGCTGCTCTATATGATGTTTATGCAACTATATACGTATAATTATGAATAAATTATTACACTAGTCTAAGCCTGGATGCCTAATACAAAATAATGAGAGCTTTGTAAATGTCATATGTTATATTTCCAGTTTATTAGACAAACAATGCAGTTTAATATGAAAGTAATGGAATAAACCCTCCCTTTATGAAGGTTATGTTCAGTTTTTTTGTGGAAACAGTTACAGGTAAGTGTTGATTAACCTTTATGTGAAGATAAATTGTCCAGAAATCACGTCATTACCTTCTTAAAGTAGATTCATATGACAATATTACATACATTTCCTTATGCACTTTAATGAGGCTACTCTACCGTACGTTTATGCATATATAGATGAAGATAAATCAATTATATAACATATAAACACTAGATAATTAAATAAAAACTATGCTATTTTTATGGCTAAGTCATTATATTAAATTTAATGTTTAAATAAAATTTCTGGATGTCCTTTGCATCATTTAAGCACATCCCCTGAAATTCATCCTGACACATTCTGAATCTTTGGAAAGTTCTTGGGGACACTTTATAATTAGGATGAATTATGCAGTATGGTAGAGGATGCTTAATTCAGGTTTTTAGAGGTTAATAAAAAAGTTGTTGGAAACTTTTCCGCATTGGACATTAAAGCACTGACGATAGTTTTTTTCCCAGAGGTCTCAGAAAGTGACAAGGAGTCACAGAGATAATCACGCCAGATGGGAATTTGCATATTGAGGAGCAATGTAAGAGGTTCATAAGAGCAGCAGCAAGTTTCTCACATAGGAAATTTAAAAAAAAAATGGGACGAGGACACACACACAGCTACGACAATGACAGTGACATTTTCTAACCAGGGTCAAGGGAATATTCACATTGGTTCATTAGGTAAAATTTAGTTCCTTGAAGATTAAAGCAGCTAAAATAGTGTTGCTGTTGCTTATTATTATCCATAAGGCTTCAGGAATCATCCTTAGCATCACAAACAGTCACCCTCACAGGCAGGGACATGGTTAGTTTTGTATGTACAGTGCCCAAAGAGCAACCAGCAGTCATCTGACATGAAACAATCTTAAAACAACGGCTCATGTGTCAGTGGATTTCAGATCTTGGACTAAAAACAAAGACTTTTCCAATAGTTCCAATAATATTGCAAGTGGCATATTTAAATGGAGAAGTCAAATGTGAAATTCCCCCTGGGAAATTCATTAAAATTTTTAAGTTAACCTATTTTCGATCAAGCGATTGAAATTCATTGCATTCTCCCTGGTGAGTACCGTCAGTGCTAAGTCTGAATTGCGAATCTTTGTTTTCATCAAGTTTGTGTTTTAATCAGCAGTCAAACGGAGGAGGAGGAGGAGGAGGAGGAGGAGGAGGAGGCTGAAAGAGGAAGAGTGTGAATCAAAGATAGAGAGAAAGGAAGAGAGAGAGAGTAAGGTCCCTCCAATAGCCCCCCAGTGGCCAATTAAACACATCAGACGTCTTTCTGCTGGAGGAATTCAAATGAGTAACGCTTGACTTTTTGTGCATCTCTAATACTGTGCGAGTGTGTTTATGTGTCATATAAGCTTGTTTTATCTGCGCCAGAGTAGACAGGCAGGGAAAGGAGAGCGAGTGAGGAAAAAACGTGTGACCTAGCGATGAACACTCACTCCCCATGCTGTGCTGCCAAAGAGGTCACAAATAGGGTTTTTCTACTGGCAAGACACCAACTCCTGAACCAAACCATGACTTGTTTATTTTTCTCTTCCCCTGGCTTTCTTATAAAAACGTCAAAGATTACAGTTAAATAATGAAAAAAAGGTTAAGAGCCTATGGATTGGTAACAAAGAACGCTAATAAAGCGGTGCTGAACGGTGCACTAATAAGAACAGCGTAGGTTTTGTCTTGCTGGGCTCAGCACTAGGACTGGTAAATCAACATCTCGCAAGGACCTTGAACTCAGCAATCTCGGTGTTTGAGGCTATGTGCGAGGCGCAGCCAGCAAAGGCAGATTCCTAACTTTGTTCTTGTTTGTTCACAAATACAGCTGCAACTGCAAAAAAGACTGCAGTATAATCCTCCATGTCATCGCTATGCTATATAGCCACATGCTCCTGTAACTGTACCCTGAAAGCAGGGCTGGTTTGTCCTTAAAACACTTGGCATCACATGCATTAGCTCACGTTGAAGGAAAGCATGAAGCTTTGGACAAGAAGAGCATATTAAAGGGTATATAACCATAGTCAAACCCAAACTCTTTACTTTGAAGCTGCACTCATCAATATTTTTTATTGAAGAATGGGTCAAATGACTTTGTGTATGGGGTTCTTCTTGACTGCACTCGCAGTTCTTCTTGGCTCTGTGGAGCAGTTCATCTTCTTTCAGCTCACTGTTTTCGATTTACGGCCCACAACTTTACTGTTTTGGTTCACTCGTGCCGTTTTAAGCAGCAGAAAGCAGCTGTTACAATCGCTCTGATAAACCCTCTGTAAGCTGCTTGCTTAAGTTTTCATTTCTGCCACAATAAAGCCTCACGCCGACAAGGAGAAGGTGAAAGACTGACACCTTGACGCCAGAACAGTGGGCTCCACACTCTAAGTTGTCATCACATTACAAGACACACTTTGTGTGTGAAACATGAATGCTTTGCTTCAGGCCTGATCTCAGTCTAATTTTACAGTACCTCCACCTCACGTACTGAACCACTGGAATTTCATTGGCTGACTTTGTCGCACCACAGCAGCGACGAGGTCCTGATGAATCCACATTTTTTCTTTTCAGCTGAACCTGACCGTCTCAAACCTCCTCTCTGTGAACCTGACACCAAGCCCGGAGCCGGGGTGGTTTGATTTTTGTGTGCGTATCCTTTAAATAAAGTGAAGGGCATTTACAGCTACAGTACGGCAGCGTTCTCCTGACCTGTGCAGTATATTTGCATCCTTGCATGCAATTTTTATCCAACTTAACTCAGTATAATTATTACCTGCTAATTAAAGTAGAGTAATATGGTAAATTATCCACACTTTAGGAGGTGAAGTTTTTTTTTTTAAATGATCCGTTGTTGGGGTGTTATTAATGCTTGCGTCACGACTCATTCGGTTTGCCTCATCATAGGTAACGAAACACAACGAACAAATGAGCCTAATGAGAACCAAACCAGACACTAATGGATTTTTCTTCACGTTGCAGCTCATAAGTTTCCATTACTCAGCCAATATACAGTTACAATGTTATTAAAATAAGCAGAAAAAGCAACACAGCTAATGGGAACTCACTGGGTCTAAACACCTTGCTTCCATCGTCTTCCTTTCTGTTTGACTACTTTGTGTATTTCCAAATTATTTTGCATGACCATGACATGAAAATGAAGACAGACTCTTTGCTTTGCATAAAGTTAAATTCACCAATGAGGTGACAATGGCAATACAAACAAAGCAGCAGCCTGGATGTGGTATTTTGACATATAAACACGAATAACTATGACAAGGCAGTCCTTGAAATTCTTTTTATGTTACTTGACACTCGACACATTGCGGTATAATTAAAGAGAAGTGGCACTGGGAAGATTAGCAGGCATACACAGGCTTAACCATGCCTATATACTCCATAACAGCTTGGTTTGTATGGTAATTTTCCAGAACCCCGTGAGCACTTTTCTGGTGATTTACTGGTGAAAAATGTTTTAAACGTGTAGCACGTAGGACTGTTGTTTCAACAGTTGTCAAATTTATGCTCTCATTTTGAAATGCTCACCATAAACAACTCAGGGGGGAAAAAATACAACCCAATACACTAAAAACTAGACATGACACGATTGAAGGTATGCAGGCAGGCAAATTACAATTTCAAAAAGTGGGTTTAGCCACGAGGGGATAGGAGGAATAATTATAAAGCGACTAGCCTAGCAGGAGTTAGAAGTGTAGCATTAATCAGTACATTAAAATGTAGCCTGCAGTTGAACAAAAGTAATACATCCATTTTTACTAGCCAGTCTTCGCTGTTGACAGCAGATTAGTGTGAAACTAGAGACAGGATTGTGTACCATGTCACATGCATGCAAACAAAACTTGTTGCTCCATGGCCCTACGAGTGTACCACTAGAACCACTAGACAAAGATAACATAATTAAGGCACACAGATATACAATTATAATTAAAACCAACCGTAACAGCCACAGGCGAGTAGCAAGAAATTTCATGCAAAGCTAACTAGCTTGCCTGGACAAGCCTAACAAAAAGTCCTGGATTCCCAGTCTTAACACGCTTCTGGGCGAGATTAACATTTTTGTCTGATACTAGCTGTGTTATTGGTTGGAAACGAGTTGCTGCCCCAAGCGAAGGAGTTCAAGTATCTCGTCTTGTTGTTTACGCATGATGATCATGGAAAATGGAGCGTGAGATGGATTGGCGGGTACCGGAGTATGGGAACCAACCTGTACCGGACATTTTCCAGTTTGTTTTTTTTTTCCCAGTCCATCTACGTTCCAACCCTCACCTATGGTCATGAGCTTTGGGTAGTGACCAAAAGAATGGGATCGCGGATACAAGCGGCCAAAATGAGCTTCCTCCACTGGGTAGCCGGGCTTAGCCTTAGAGATAGGGTGAGGAGCCTTTGTGTCGAAAGGAGCCAGCTGAGGTGGTTTGGGCAGTGGATTAGGATAACCCCTGGGCTCCTTCCTTTGGAGGTGTTCCGGGCAGGTCCAACCGGGAGGAGACGCTCGAGGCAGACCCAGAACCCGCTGGTGGGACTACATAGCCCAACTGGGGAGGGAGAGCGAACGCCCGGCTAAACCTGCTGCTACCACGACCCAACCCCGGATAAGTGGACAAAAATTGATGGATGGATGGGCTAGTTATGTTGTATGTCAGGGGTCATCAACTACATTTGTCCAAGGGCCAGAATTTTTCTCGGCAGACACTATCAGGGCCAGACGCTCTCGTAAAATTAAATTAATATTGTATCCTAAGTAATATAATATTATTTCATATATCAATTGGCCTTTGAAATGTATGTTATTTTTTAGCCTTTGTCAGCGTTAACAGACTCATATTACCTGTACGGTAGCAAGCCACTAGGGGGCGAAAACGATAATTTAGGCTTCATATTCATGAGGCTGTCAACTTCTAACGTGGGGAAGGTGATGCGGCTAATCACAGTGAACTGCTTGACATCCAGGCCGCTGGTGACATGAAGCCTGTTCTCCGTGGTGCTGAACGCTTGAGCGCCTTTTGGGTGGCTCGTCCCCAAAAGTATGACACACTGAAGACACTGGCCATGTATGTGCTCACGATGTTCGGATCAACATACACCTGTGAAGTTGTGAAAAATGAACTAGGACTGCAGGCGCATAAGGCAGGCATAACAGCTGTCAAGCCCGATGTTAAAAAGATAAGTGTCGGAGGGGAAATGTCACTTCCCCCATTAAACAAACGTGAGTATTTCAGTCTTGTGATTTTCTTGGTTTTACTTAGTATTTATTTGTTGGATCACAGGCTACTTTAATTTGATGTAAAGAGTAACATTTCTCATAACTGACGGCCTGACGCTTTTATTTGTCGTTTGTATCTATTTGCTGATGTGCAAAGCTTGTACTTACCATGCTCTTCTCTGTTATATTGACGGTTGTTATTAAGACGCTGCAATAGTGCGCTATTGTGTGGGGAAATGAAGCCCAAGAAAGGACAATTTTGACAGACGTGAAACAATAAAAGAGAAACGCGTTTATCGTCATTTTTTTGATTGGAGGCGGGCTATAGCACAAGCTACTTTTCAGAGGGCGTTTGTTTCATTTCACTTAAAGAAAAATGTAGAAACGTACTTTGTCCTCTTCACCGGGCTATTCCTGAATCCAGTAATATTCTGGGGGCCAGATGGAAAGCTCTGGCGGGCCGCATGTGGCCCGCGGGCCGCCAGTTGACGTTCACTGTTGTATGTCATAACTTATTTTACTGACTGTGTTGAGCAATGCTGCTAAAATGTGAAGTCTCTATTTATAGAGATTTTGTTAATAAACATGCAATGATACCTTGAACCTACATGACATGGCATGGCATAAACTCCCCATAAAAGAGGTCATAAGAAAGCATATTCTTTGTTCATTCCTATCACATGTAAGGATGGACCCGAGCTCGTATTAGAGTGCCTTGAAACTCAGATCTTGGACTCCTCTCTTCCTTGAAAAACTCATCATTACATGGACAAATACTAAAAGACTAAAACATCCTTGTGTCTTGCAGCATGTTGTGCATACACCGATTTAAAAGTGGTTGCTGTTCAAGTTCAAGCATTCTTTTCTGTGACCTTACTTCAACTTTTGGTATTAAGCAGAGTTCACCAGCTAACTGGGTAATGCAAGCCTGTGTGCTCTCATTGTAAAACAATCCTAACCCCTGAATAGCAGGACTGTAAAGTAGAGCTGAAACAAATGAGGTGAATGCTACGGCCGAATGAATGGAAACCCTGTTACTTGTTGATTACTTGTAATGGAATAACAGTCATAAATTTTGATTAATTCATGAATACAGATGCACAGAGTCCTTAAAACAGTGTTCTTGCCTTCCTTGAATACTAAAATACTTTCTACTCTATTTTCTTCTATTTTCCTGCGCCACTGTCACATCTCCCCTTCCCTTCTTAGTCCATGTCTTCTCTCGTCACCAGCGATCAATAATCATCCTTCTCCCTATCCTAAAAGTTTCCATTCAACTGTAATCTGCCTGGCTGCCTCCTCTCCTCTTTCTCATCCCGGTCCTCCCCGTTGGTATTTATCACTTGATTCATTTTTATCTCTCCCTCCTCCCCTCTCGGTGCTTCTTTACTGTCTTAAATCTGAGAGCGCAGATATATACTTGACCAGCGAGTCATTACTTTGAAGGAAAGAGGACACGGCTTTCTCTCTTCGGGTTGTTCACTCAACTTTCTTTCTTCTTGGATTTATGAGTCGTTACAACCTGTATCTGTATTAGATAGCATCGCATTTGTCCAATCACTGGAAAAAATGGGCGCACTTAAAGAGCACTTACAGTATTTCTTCCTGACAGCTGAATAAAGGTAGCAGTGAAGTGGCCTATCACCAAAAACAATCACCGCTTTCATCTCCACCGCTCCATTTTTACTCACTCTTCCTTTTCTTTATCATCTTCCCGTACTTTCTGCACTTTCACCTCTTTCTGCCTTCCCATTACCTCCCTGTACATCGTCTATCATGCTATGAAATGCTCCAAAAATGTGCAGTTAAGTTAGTTTAAGATGGGTTTTTAAGTATGCTTCTGTAGAGAACACAAATTAACTCAAAAAGTCCATCCATCTTTTCTTATTTTCTTTCTTTGCCTCCTTTAGTTTGAGCCTGGATCCATTCTGGCAACTCTTACCTCTCTCTTAGTCACTTCACCGTCTCTGGATCTCAATTATTTGTTCACACGCACACAATCCAACACTCTCTTGTCATTTTCTGCCATTCTCTAACCCCTCATCTCATCTACGTCCACCTCCCTCACTTCTTCTTCGAGCCTCGGCTGTTGGTCACATGCAGATTTTCCTCCCCCTCCCCCTTCGCGCTCCCTTTTTTAATCTTTGCACCATGCTGTAATTTTCTCTCTGATTTGCCAAGAGGGAAGCGGCTGACCTGCTGTATACACACCTTTACAACAAGACTGATCATCACCATTTGTTTCTAAAATGAACCCATGCACAGCTTTCGTGCTGTCAAGGACTAGTTCTTCCACATTGGCACTGGTGAGCGTGAATTCCCAGTTGGTGATATTCTATGACTGTTAAGCAACTGGGACATTTAGTGCTTAACATCCCTGATGTCCAACAGAAATAGCTGTTGACAAAATTCAGATGAAAAATTGAGTATTTAGAAAATGGAAACAGGACTTGCTGTGTTCTGTCTTGGATTGTGAACCATCTGAACCTTGAAAAGGTACAGAAAGAGCTTCAGTCAATAAACATCTTTTTTATTTTAAACTCAACAAAGGTAAAGGAGAAAAGAAACAGAGCTGGTTAGGTTTTTTTCCCTTTTGCTGTAAAGAGTTTTGCTAATTTTTCAAGGACAGCTGTGTTTTATGCAGTTAACAAAGTAGCTCACTGGTTCTCAAACTGTGGTGGTACTTTGAGGAATCTCTGAAATGTTTTTTTTTAATAATAAAATAAAACAATTTGAACATATCAAAGCATCCAGAACAGTTTGAATGAAGTTAAACTAGGGGATCACAAATAAGTTTTGCATTTCCTGAAACATCTTGTTTCCTGATACGTACACACGTTCATTCACGTAGTGCGCACATACATCATAAGCAGAGGTTCAAAAACTCAGCAATCGTGGCTCCATACAGGAAATATTGGTAAAGCGCAGATCAGGAGAACTCCTCTAACACCTAATGAGCTCCTGATCCGCACTCTCTTCATAATATTTCATGTTTGGAGTCGTGATTGCAGAGAAAGTAATGTTTCTCGTCACATTTTAGGTAATCATGGATGCATGTGTATAATTTAGGAAATGCAAAATTCATTTTAAATTAGGTTCCAGTGACATTCAAAATGTATTTTTAAATTATTTCATTTCATTTAAAAAAAAATATATATATATATACTACTAAGTGGTACTCTTCTTTCTTTCATAGCATTAAAAATTAAGAAGTATATAAGCTAAGAATCCATAAAACGAAATAAAAGTCTGATCTTATACTCATAATATGTGGACTAACTTGCTCTACAATGCTGTTTCTTGATTTGGAACATGCACAGTCTTTTAGCACAATATCATATAGCCATTAAATGCATATTTAAGACCCTTTTTACAGAGTTCCCATTATAAAACGAGTCAGCTATAAACATTAAAAAGTCAGTCAGAGATCTTCAACAAACTCATAGAACTAACATTACCCTAAAGAGCGGTGAATAAGGTCTGCCAGCAACAGCTTTTATTGCAGACAGCAGTAATGACTGGCTAAAAGTGAGAAGCCTACAGCTGTCTGAAATCAAGAACTGCTTCTGTGTGAGAATAGAACGCCTGACAGGTCCATCAACCATGACTGACGGGGGAGTAAACGGTTGCTGCGAGATATGTAGGATTGAATTTACTTAAGCAACAGTTTTTTTAGGTACTCAGTCATAGGTTGTGCAAGAAACAAGACCGCCAAAGCACACAGATGGCACGTCTGCATTTGTACGGCGTGCCTTCATTTTTAGCCACACAGAAAGCATGAACCGACCACTTGTCTCTCTTCCCTCTCGTCTCCCCGCCAGCCCTGCTAGTGTCTCTGGGCTTTTCCTTCACTCCCCTCCGCCCCTCCCTTCCTTTTCTCTCTCCATTAGTCTTCAGTCCTGAGAGAGGCGAGAGGAATACAAAAGGGTAGACGAGGAGGAGAGTCCTTCGTCCTGAGGCCCAGTGCCAGTTGCTACTGCTGCAGAGACTATCCATCCAACCGCAGGCAGGCAGAGATGACACCGTTTTGGAATTCAGCCCTGATGCAAACTCTGTGGGTCGGCCTTCCTCGATAAAAACCCCTGGGGTCTGTGGGTGCTGTGACACTCTTAACTAACAGTGACAACAGAAGTTACCACAGTCTGTGCTTTATAAACAGTGTTACCACTACATCCATAATCTGCCATGTTCTCAGATATCTTCCATATTTCCACATTAGCGTGTACAGTGGATGTGATAACAACACATATGAGACATTTAATGACACATTATCACATGTATGTTACAAAAATACACAAGAGATACTAAAAAAGATGATGAAAGTCATCAAAAACGTTACGGAAAATGAGCCAACAAGGTAGAACCATGCTACATTATACAGGAAGTAGTTTCGACCAAGCAATCTGATTGGTCAACTAGACATTTAAAATGTGCTCAAATCATGACAGCACATCGGAGTCATCAGTAAAAATATTACTACACATTCTCCACATTGTCACATCCTGAAAATATATAACATATAAACAAATGTGAATTCCAGTACACTGGTCGACTAATACGGACTGAAGCTGAATATTTTGTTAGATAAAAACATGTTGTCAATTTTGGAAATGAATACATCGATCTTTTTAAAATACATTTTGACTTGTGGACAACGCTGTGGAGTTATTGTAAATGTTTGGATCACATCATCCATCAGCTGTGCGGTGGGTCGCAAATCCAGAGCTATACATGTGAAGTTCATGGAGCTAAATCTGTCCTGTATCTTTTTCAGCAGATATCTTAGTCACTACAAGACTGAACTAGCAAAGAAGTTTAGTGTTTTTATGTGTGGTATTTATCCAGTTTGGGAAACTCTACGATCTCTAGAAGGCTTTGACTACAAAGCGTCTCCTTTGCTAGGCTCGGACTACTTGCTGGACTAGTGAATTGGGTTCCAAGAGTCTACGGCCGTGACTGATGGTTTTCCAGGTATTAGTCACTTACTAACTGAGATTAGAAAAGAAACAGTGAGCAAAACATTTTTTATTTTGAGGGCAAATTGACCCAAAATATGAATCTTTTGATCATATATTTTAAGTTGTTAATTGTTGTATAATCTCAATATTACTGACAGCTTCACTGTCATGCCAATAATGACGTTAAAGCGCACCATCTCTTCAACAATGGACTGACTACATTTGAATTCCCATAATATATAATATTTCAATAAAGTTTATTGCCAGTTCCCATGATCCAACTCAATAACACCTTTTTCTTACATCCCTGCCTGGTATATTCACAGATAATCCATGCTGTCAGTTTGTAATGCAGTTGTTTTTAAAATTTTGTCATCACCAAACCCAGGCTGGCAATTATATGAGGTGTCAAGAAGGTTCTTTATCATTTCTGAGTACGGACAACTACTGTATGTCCACACAAGAGTTTTTGGTGATTTATTGGGAGGCCGCAATAATTCTTGTCACTCTGTTACAAGGCAAACATAAACTTGAGTCAGTAGCACAGCTGTTGTTTGTGTCACATTTATCAAAATGCACATACACCGCCCACATGAGCAAAACTGTGTGCATAAATGTGTCTATTTAGCAGAAAACATGGCAACTGTTGCCCAATCAACGGTGTTAACAGGGTATATCTGACACTTTCATTCTAAAAGAGATATTGAAGTGACGTCTTATTAGCCAGCCACAACATAAAAGAAAGTTGCTGTATCAGGTCAATCTTCAGTAAATAAAATCAGAAAGAGTGAAGCAGCTTTAGATTAACAGCTCTAGTCAATCAGAATGAGCTCTGAGCCAGAGAATAAACTACACTGAGGAGGTATAGTCAACATTATGTGGTGTGGATGCAAAGACTGAACAGTTTGTAAAGGTTTCAACACAGGAGAGTTTACAAAACAGCTTCTGCACTTCAGGCAAATTGCAGTAATATACACAGAGGCAGGTCTGACATTATTTTGTAACAGCTTAATCTAAAAATGAAAAAAAAAAAAAATACATTATGCCCCAACAGGCAGAACATTTCTATTAAGAATTGTGTTTAGGTGAACAATTAGGAATAAAGTAAAGAGCTCTCACTCAGTGCACAATAGTGGTGTAATATATGGAAGCCCTATTCGCTATAATAAAATCAGACACAGCACTGGCTACTTCTGAATAATAAAGTGCTGATTTCATTTCCCTCAAATATTTAGCGAACAGCAAGAAGCTGCGTTTCGGATGATGTGTGTTACGTTCAGATGCTGCTTGAAACGCCGCTGCCAGTGGAAATGTTATAACAGCTACACTGGTTTCAAAGCAAAGACGTGGATACATGCAAATTCACACCAGGTGAGTTGGAGATGCTTCAACCTGAGCGTAACATTTGCATAATGCTGGGTCGCAAAAGCCTACCAGCGGTGAGATTCTCCTGGCGTCGCTGAGAATCAAAGATAAAGTTATTGTAGCCGTCGGTGAGCACCTGGAGCTCTGATTCAACATTTTTACTGAGGGAGACTCAGAACAAGAAGAAAATGGTTTGGAGAACAATGAGCAAAACAATACATTTATATTTAGTCATTTAGCTGATGCCTTTATCCAAAGCGACTTAGAAACAAGGGAAATAATCAAGGTAGAGGGGGACAGATTTAGCATGTCGGTTGGTTGTGTTTTTGAAGGTAGAGAGGGACGCCCCTGAACTGGTAGGAACTGGTAGGACGTTCAACCAGAAGAGTCTGGATTGCCCTGAGCCAGGCGTCGTTCATTGGCTGAGCGCAACAGTCAGGAGCTAACCTACATAAAGGACATTCAACCGGAGAACCAGAGACTACTTTGTAGTCAGCATTAGGGATTTGAATTCAACACAAGCTGCTACAGGTAGCCAGTGGAGCTCGGCAAGCAGCGGGATAACGCGTGACCTTTTGGATTGATTGAAGACCAGGCGTGCCGTCACGTTCTAGATCATCTGAAAGGGTTTCACTGTGCATGCTGGGATGCCCGTCAGGAGGGCGTTACAGAAATCGAAATAGGATTGCCTGTTCATGATTTGTTATTTGATTCCAGCTAGGGACGAATGATGTAATGATGTTTTACTCTCTTCAGCCGTGCCAATGCCAATGGCGGTTTGCCAGAAAGTAAAATTGAAACTTGCGTTCCGTCTGAAGTGTAAAAGTATTTTCGGTTAATTATCAAAGTGTGGCAGGACAAGTTAGACATGGGAAACACTGGTGATATCCCCAGAGTTGTGGTCTTTACCGGTCTTGAAATAAAATTCTGTCTTCTTTGTCCGAGACCGATACAAAAAAAAAAATGCTGTCGATTCCAAGACAAGACCGATCTCGAGTACTACAGCATTGCTGAACACACCATTAGGAAGGTTGTTACCACTGGCTACAAGGAACACATCCACTTATGTGGGTTTAACGGTTAAATCCAACCTGTCTCCACATTCACATACAACTTGGTTTAAAACCGCTACAGCTTTCATGTCATGCCTGCAGTCAACTAATGGGTACTTAATCTTAAATTCAAGTCAGGTGGCGGTTCAGAGCGAACGATGTCTTTAGGGGGAAATCGATTAACTGGGCCTTGGCCCTGCACGTTTTCTTGAAAAGAGAGCAGGAGGGATCTTTTCGCTCTTCCTCACTCTCACTCCCTTGGGTGCTCTTTCCCGCTCCACAGAGAGAGATGAGAGGGTGAGAGCAGACGAGATGAGACGGTTTCTGGGAGACAGATGAGATGAAGTGAACATTTGACAGCAGCACAGGGAACTGCTCCTGTCTGAGTTGCCGCACAAAAGAGAGAGAGACAGAAACTCCCTCTTTCTAAACTTGAGGAACAGAGCCAGCAGCTTATTCTTTAACTGAAAAACACTGTAGACCAAGGCACGAGCGACATGAGCATTTCTGATGACAATGTGTCCTGACAAAGCGATCTGGTCACAGGACTCAGATCAATGAATTTCACGGTAGCCGCAATGACTGCGAGTGTAGAGCCGCTACCAAAATAGCAGCGGCTACATCAACAGCTCGCGAGCCGGAGCTCCGGTGTTTTCAGAGCTTTTAAAATCTGATCATCTGATCAGTGAAGTGAAAGAGTTATGATGGCTGTCTGTACATGTGCTCCCAGGTGAGGACGGGACATTTAAAGAAGGTACGATAATCCTGACAGAACAAAACCCTCGGTAAGCTGATGTGATGGATGGGTCCTGTCTACCTCTCCTAACACCCATCTGGAACAAAAGCGAGGCTGTAATAGGTGTGACATGCAGACACACATGGACTGAGCTGAGCTTATAGACAGGTACGCACACACATAGACTGGAAAAACACAGAGATGTTACCACTGTGTGATATTATGCAGCATGAACTACTGATGAAAATGTGCAAATAAAAACTAAATGACTGAATCATTCACAGCCGCACAGAAACAATACTTAGATATGAAGAAAGGCCTACGCAAGCAACACTAAAGTTGCATTACCACAAAGAAGTCATATTTTCCCTCATCCTGTCACATTTTATCTCCCAAACTAATGTCACAATAGCTTTCTTATACAACCACAGACACATATTGCATCCGATTACATAAAATAGATAGATTGCAGCAGGTTGGTACACAGTTGGTAGTTTGCTCTTGCTCAGGGGTTACTTGGGGGAATCTGAGACTGTCAACCCAACAGCCTCAAAGGGTTACCTGCAGGCAGTCATAATCATGCTGACAAGTGGCATTTACCTCTTCCCATGATGCCGCGCCAGCAGATACGATGACACACACACGTGATCAGAGAGAGCGCAAAAAACACATGACACATCACTGAACAAATGCCATCACGAGTGTGCGGCAGCAGTGAAAAGTCATTTTACCATTTTATTAATTAACTTAATCCTGTGACATCCCGAGGGGAAAGCTGATTAAACTCTCAGCGTCCACTTTATTAGGTACACCTGTAAAATCTAATTCAATCAAATGCAACAGCTCAGCCATGAATTCTACCTTTATAAACAGTCAGAGAGGTGACAGACGGGGCATTGCAATGATGTACAGTCCAGTGCAACACCAACACTGACTACGACCTCTATAATAAACCATTTTATTACTACCTTTGTAAAGTCTTCCCCAAAACTGTCCATTAGAATCTCTGTAAAGATAGAAGATCAAACAGAGCTGTTGTGTTGGATTGCATTAGGATTACATAGGTATACCTAATAAAGCGTCCAAGGAGGTTATGCAACAAGTTGAAGTTAAGTCCTTGTAACTGTCAGACATGCATTAACATTTACATTTACATTTAGTCATTTAGCTGACGCTTTTATCCAAAGCGACTTACAGGGAGCAATTTGGGGTTCAGCATTTTGCCCAAGGACACTTCGACATGCAGACTGGAGGAGCCGAGGATCGAACCGCCGATCATCTGATTAGTGGACGACCCCCGCTCTACCTCCTGAGCCACAGCCGCACAAAAAATGAAAAAATCAAAATCAATGCGACAAGGACATTTTAGTGCAACAATAAGTACTACTCCTATAGAATCAAATGACAGTTATAGAGGGGGATAGATTTAGCATGTCCAGTTGCTGGTAGTGTTGTAGAGGAGGTCCTCTCTGAAGAGCTGGAGGTCTTCAGGAGGTTTTTGAAGGTAGAGAGGGACGCCCCAGATCTGATAGGAACTGGTAGGACATTCCACCAACAGGGAACAACAGACGAGAAAAGCTTGGATTGCCCTGAGTCTATGGGTCTATGACATTTATCTGTAGAAAATATTTAAAAAATTAAATGTCGCAACACAGAAATTTACTCACAGCTTGTGAGCATTTGATTTTTCTGGACTTTTTGTATAAAGCTCCAGAGCTTTTCTGTAGTGGAGCTCAGCAGTGGGGCGGCCACTGATGCTCTCCCTGTAGTCTGTTCTCAGGTCAGTCTGTCAGAAATACAACAAGTACTTGTGGAAATCATGAGGGTGAGGCGAGAAATCAATTAATAATGAATTTTTATTAAAATTACCCTATTCAGTGTGGAAGTCTCTAGATCCTGCTCCTCACACATCTCCTTGCATCTCCCCCTGCTCCTCCCTTCACTCCTCTCTGCTCCTCTGCACACACAGGTAGTAGTGACAAGCAGCTAATTAATGCAGCTAGCGCTACTTAGCAGCTAACAAACGTACTGTTAACAGCTTGAGTGGCTGCAGCATTTATTAACTGACAAACTACATTTTCTGTCAACTTCCTGCTAATCTCCCTTTCTGTACTCTGTTCACTTTCACCGCTTCATTGTCACTTTCTCTGCCCGCTCACTTGTTGCACACTGCCATAAGGAGCTACGCTACTCTACGTTACGCTAACGTTACGCTACCTACGCTACTCTAACACATAGACCGTGTATAAGCTTGAACGTTACCTTTTACGTAGACGTACTGTGAAGAATGAGAAGAGGGTCCGACATGATTTGCTGCGCTAGTTAATGACTCAAAACAAGTCCAAAATAACGTTGTGTGTTGTTGCGCTCACACGGTGCGAGTAAAAATCATTAGTGGCGCATTGATATTAATGATCTTGTGAAATTTCAGCAGCAGCGCTCGTCGTAATCTAGCAGCGGCGCTGCGCCGCTACTGAATGAATATAGGGGAAACACTGACATATCAGGGAATATAAGGGCATTCAGGTAAGTGGGTGCAGAACCAAAGATTTCTTTGTAGACTTCTTTAAATAACATTTATTGTATTGTATCATTTTTTCTGTAATCAGCTCTTCCCAGCTGAGTTCTTTGAACACTTCTGATAAACTCTCCTGCAGGAACTAGCGTTGTGCCAACAGACAATGATCTTGGGGATCGGCAATGTTCAGAGTGATTGGCAACAGCTGGTGCCTCTGCCATTGTTTTGCCCAGTAAAGTATTAAAATATTAGTAGCAGTAGATTTTTTGGACAATATGTTGATTGTCATTTTCTTGTTATAACTTCCCACCAAGAAAACATACAGAAACAATACAACAGTCAGTTTAAGACAAGAAAGACACACACCCCCACTCAACTTTCACCAATATAGGATATAATACAAATAAAGTGAAATATTTCCCTACATTTCCATCTTTTATATTCATGTATGCTTCCCAGATCTTGACAAAATTCTTGGTTAGCATTGTAAGTTAGCCTTTCCAGTCCAATACAACGATGGTGCATCCGGATTCTTCCAACATTGTGCAATAGCCCTCCTGGCTTGAATCATTAGGAGAGTTGAATTAATGCTACATTAAATTTGCCCCGCCATAGTTTCATGTTGGCATCCCCTAACCCAAACTGGCAACAAAGTGGCATTTAAACAACATTGTTAAGAAAGAGGTTACAGTGAGATGATGTTTCATCTTAGTATCTGCTGCACTCTCTCTCCTCCTGCCTCCTCGGCCTGCAAGCAAGCCACGGGCCTCGAACACCACGGCTGCGGTGAATTCGGATAATTAGCGGACCTGTTGGCATTATCTACTAAAAGACTGTCTGTGTTCCCAGTCAGGAGTTTCAGAGCAAGTTAAGTAGAGGCTTTGTGACTTTCTCCTTTGTGATATTACGTGATAAAATTCTGATTTGATCATGGGACACTTTTGTGCTTATGATTCTGTGAATTTAAGGATATTGAGGAGCAAAGAGAGATTCCTCATGATTATCCATTCTGGGAGGCTTTCTGCACTTTTTTTTGTACTTTCGGTGTTCTTGCAGTTGTAAGAGTCTCACAGGGTGACGATACGATGATGTGATAATGGGGAAGATCGACCAACCCTACCACGAACACAGCAATTATCACCCGATTGTTACGACCTTGTAGACCCCACTGATCAATCTACGTATGATCCCCATCACTACTCGACACATTAAAATTACAAGCAAGGCTGCCAGGACTGACTCATACATCCTAACCAGACTAGAGACAATTATTCACCAACACCCAACACATTTTCCTGGAGCAAAAGAGGCACCTGGAGACAGAGCAGTGTCATTCACACATTCTGTCCCAGGTAGACCACACCTGTTTGTTTATCGACATATCCAACACTCTGTCTGTCTATTTTCATCTACGAATGCCCTGTTCTTGATTGGAAGCAAGCGCATCTGTTACCGAGCCCATCTGTCTTATACCCAGCATGTCTGCCACCAAAGCCCTTCTTTCAGCAAAGGGAACATCAGTTTGACACCTCGATGCTGTGTGTCTACTTATTTATTCAGCGAGCGTTGCTTGTGAGTGTCTTGTGCAATTGAGCGATCTCTCGTTCTGTGTAATGTATGTGAAGAGCGGCAGATAGAGACAGGGAGAAAGTAACCTCTTTAAAGGCTGTATCAATAGGATGACCTGTGTGTTAACCCAGTTTCAAATCCCTCCGGACCAAAAGTGACAGGGACTGTATCATCAAAGAAATCAGAGAGGAAAGATACAGATGAGAAGGCGAGGAGAGAGAAAGGCTAACCCAGTTAGCTTCATGTGGCTCTATTAAAACTCTACTCCCTAGGTATCAGATTAACCTAGTTGAAGCTTTTCCTACTGAGTTAATTAGACAGATTGGAAAGGGCTTCTGAGTCCCGCCACTGCAAATTTCTACTGATATGACGAACATCAACGGCTCCAGCTTTTAAAATTGGACGTGCGAGCAGGACAGTAATCTATAATTATATTATTCAACTGTGTTCAAAGCACCCTCTGCAGTGCAAAGCATGCGACTGCCCAGAAATCTAATCTGGTATTTGGGCATTGATTTCATCAAGCGGGAAACGCTGGAATGCTCACTGTGGTTTGCTGAGAGTTTCAGCGTTGGGTCTTCGGGGGCAGCTGTAAACTGACTGAATTTTAATAGTATTTACTGGAGCTTTTGGTCCACATGCTTTGACACCTTTATGAAACACACCAGAGGGTAACCATTTCAGTCTGCTTTTGAAAAGCATAGCAAGAAAACTACTTAGTACAGTTCAATTACTCAAACTTTACACTTACAGCACTGTAAACCTGGTCACAGCAGCATTTTAACAAGAAACACCATCAAATTCAACAGTCTAAAGCAATCTCAAGGTTTGGTTGCAGGTGCCACCCTTCAGACCCCTGGATTTGCTCCACTGACCACTATCCAGTCATCTTGACTTCCCGAAGATCCTCTTATTAGCTTTTAAATCACTGAATGTCTCAGACATGCGACTTAGATATGTTCCTAGCAGGTTCCTCTGGTCCTCTGCAGCTGGACTCCTGGTTGAATCTCAACTAAAAACACACGGGGAGTCAACTTCAGCCTCTGGATAGTCTGATTGTGGATTTGAGCGACTTACCTGTAGACATTTTTTTTAAAAACACCGTAAGACAGATGGTTTTAGGCTGCCTTTTATTTAAGGTGCCTCATCATTCACTGCTGAGCTTTTAAGCCTCTATCATCCTCCCTGAAGCTTCTTATCCACTGGGTTTATTCACTTAATGGACTTTAAAGGTCCAGTGTGTAAGATTTAAGAGTATTTATTGGCGGGAATGGAATACAATATTCATTAGTATGTTTTAATAAGTGTACAATCACCTGAATGTAAGAATCGTTGTGTTTTTGTTGTCTCAAAATGAGCCCTTTATATCTACATAGAGCAGGTCCTCTTCCATGGAGTCCGCCATGTTGAATACAATCTGCAACTTCACCACTAGGTGCCACTAAATCCTGAAAACTTTTAAGGTTTTGCCGAATTGGTCCTTGATTTCTATGCACTGATTCTTACACTTCTTTTTATCCCATGTGTGGTTGTTTTTCTCATTTTTTCTCATTGGCTTTTATTTATTACACCATTTCATCATAGTATGTCCACAGTTCATTTGTGTATTTGTTATTTTTGCTAAATTCTATTCATTAATGTACATTTCTGGCTCCTTTCGGCTGCGTGTTCGCATGAACGGTGCTATATAAATAGATAAAGTTTATGTTTAATGAGGTGTGTGTGCAGTAAGAGACAGAGCTGTAGGTTTGCGTGTGTGTGTTGAGAGAAGAGAAAGAAAAGCGAGGTGAGCAGATTAAAGTTGATTTGTGTGTAAACACTAAAAATATGGTGGCGAATTAAAATGGTGACACAAGAAATAACCTGCTAGAATTATGGTAATGTATTCTAATAAAATATAATACACTGCCATTTTGTGGGAAACAATGAAACTGGTGCTCGGTGCATGTTCAAGGACTTCTTCTGTAGCAGCTCTGTGTGCAGGTTGTTGGTTTATAAAATTTTAATACCAGTATTGTATCAAAGTTTTAAATTCTGGTATTGTGACAACCTTAAAGGTGATACTGAGCTCTGCACTGGAAATCTAGACACTAATGTCTGGAAAGGTATTCGGTTTATTTGCTAATGATTCTTTTGAAGAGGGCACATAAAACAGAATCTGTTTGACACAATGAGTTTGTTTGAAGCAACAAATTCAGTTAAATGTTTAACATTGATTTGATTTAAACAGCGTTTTCCTCTGTTTGCTCTGCGAGCACAAAGCGGTATAAAATTCCCCTGTCATCCATCAGTGATTGTGCATGCTTTCATTAGTGGTAACAGAAGCCATTGATTAGTAACTAGACAAACAGAGTGGAAAGAAATGGGCTGACATCGCCCCGTGTTATCTAATGTGATGGTTTGAGTAGCTATTTGATTGTTATTGGAGAAATAATTAGAGATAAACAACAATACTGGATAACCATCAACCACATGGAAAATTCAGACTTGATTGATTTCCACTAATTTGTATAAATAACAGTTCAGTACGCCGTCAAGCAAGTACACGGCGTTCTTTGGTTTCACACTAAGTGGCTTTTTAGCGTTGATTCAAATACCTGTGTAAGTTAAATGTGTGTGAGAAAGTTAAGTAGTTTACAGTGATAGGATAGAGTGTGTGCACGTATGTGTGTGTGTGTGTGTGAGAGAGAGAAAAAATACAGTTACTGTAAGTAGTTTAAAATGATAGGATTGTGTGTCTGTGTTTGTCCTCCTCGTACATGTTCATGTTTTGGAAGAAAAGGGTCTGATTCCCATCGTGAGCTGCACGTCGGTTTTTCATGCTCCCTGCATGCGCTCGCACAGGCTGGAGGTGTTTCACATTATACCCCACCACAACGTGAGATCAGCCCTGCTGCCTTCTGGTATTGCAACTTTTTCATGACGGCCCATAAACCAAACTTCACTGGAGGCTTTTTACCTCGAGGCACTGTTTAAACAGGATGCACATCACACAATTTCCTCAGCTCATTAGTCGCTCGATTTGCTGTCACAGCCAAACTTGCACACACACACACACACACACACACACACACACACAGTGCCCGGAGAATGCTTCATGAAAAAGTTTGAAAGTTTAAAATCTCTTCCTGATTTTGGAGCTCAACCTTCATTGTAAATTCTTGCGCATAGCATGAATGTAGTTCCTTAATTTTTGGACGACCAATCGTAGAATTTTACCACAGAACCAAGTCTCATTGCAGCCAAATGCTTATGAAGAGAATCTTAATCTCTAAGGTTGTGACGGTTCGTGCCAAATCGTCACGATACGGGGTCACGCTCCAGTGTACACACAGTGCACAGTATACACAGTATTCATGCACGTACATTCACAAGCTCACATTTGTCTGCATCACCCAGATAAACAGAAACATATAGTTAAGCATTTGGGGTTTTTTTTTCCTCCCAGCGGCACCAGACACACAGTGAATCATCACTCCTTAATTGAGAACCAGACATGTAACTGGTATTTTAGGATGCCTTGTTGGTGAAAATGTAGGAAATCACAGTAAAGTCAAGTCAGTGATTGAAGATATTCAATATATATAACATATAGCACTGAACAGCAGCTTGAGTTGATTACTGTCAGTTGGCCAGTCACGGACCCTGAGAAGACTCGTGGCATTCGAGGAGCGGATTTACATTTCAAATCTGTTCTTAGTGTTCTCAGAATGTAAGGAGTATAATGAGGCGTGTGTGTGTGTGTGTGTGTGTGTGCACATGGTTTAAAGGTAATAATCCTATTAACAATCTCTTGGCTCTGTGCTTAGTCTGTCAGCTGATGTGATGTCTCATGTCCTGTCGTATGTGCAGGACATGAAATGTATGATTTTTTTGTCAGTTCGTGTTGTTTATTACCTACATATAGGCCGAGGTCAATTCATAAAACTTTAAATCTGCTCTTAAAGCAGCCAGGTTCACAAGAGTGCAACTTTCACTTCTCCCATTTGAAATGTTGATGTTGTAAATACTTAGTACACATCTCGTCTTCAAATTTAAGATTATGCGCGATTTTTTCACCCCAGAGTCACTGAAGTAAATATTAGATTCATTTTTCACAAGCTACGTATCGTCTGAACATTCTGACACCAAAATGTCATTTTTCAGACAGACAAATCAGGAGAAAATGAACTTTCTTCAAGACCTGTCTCCGTCTGATCTGGTAACACAAATACCTCTCAGTCTGGGCTGAATGTTCGGTCTGTTTCACCAAACATCATTTATCAAACTGAACTAAAACTTTAATAACTTTCTATATCTCTGTATAAATATTCAGTGTATGCGTCTGGTGAGCATTCTCATTGGAATAGGTGTCATCTTGGCATTTGGCATCTAGTTTTTATTATACATCTATAGGCACACATAGCTAGTAACCTCGCATTATGTTGGGGTTAGGGTAGCACTGATGTAGAAGGGTTTTGTTTTGACACAGTTGTGGTAACAGGATCCAGATAAGAGAATATGTAAGAAAAACATTAAGTTGGTTTTTGCCTCGTACAGTTTTCATTAACCTCTTAAATGGCATTTTCTCATACTTCAAAGGTTCTTAAGGCCAAATTCTACTAGCAAACCAGGTCAATCGACACACAGCAGATCGAGCTGGCCAGAAGTCAGACACAGAAACAGCACTGAGGAAAATGTAACCATCATATACTGCAACAACTATATAAATATTTGTCATTTCTTATTTCTGCTTTTTAATGCTCAAACAAATACTTCCCACAAACTCTGGCTGTGCTTGTGTTGTTCCTACATGTGTATAAAAAATGTTTTTAAATGTAAAATATTAAACATAAAGAATCATAGATTAGTCGACTTGGCACTCAGTTTTTGTTTACATCTATTTTTTTTTTTTATCCCTGAGTAGATATTTTTGCTGATTTATACAGTTCTGTAAGTTTGTTTATATCTTAACTGCAGATGTCATGACAGCATCATAAATTAGTCTAAGCTTTAGAATTAGAAATTAAGTTAACAGGTTAAGTTTTTTTATTGGTTTACGCTCTTCAACTGAACAAATTGTAGGAGCTTGCACGGATACATTGCAGATTGCCTCATCTAGGACAGTCTATACCAAAACACAGCATGAAATTAGAATAAAAGGGGTTTTATGGCTGTACTGGCCTTGATTACAAAGCAATGCCTGCTTTGTTGCTGCAGCATCTAAGCCTCTTTTAAAGCCAGGGGAGGGGGAAAAAAAACCAAAACAACCCAGAATAGAAATGTGTGCATTGTGTTCAATGCATTGGAGACACATGTGGTGTGTGGCAACTCCTGCATTCATTACCACAGGACAGAAAAAAGAAAACTGGGTCTCTAAAGTGAAATTATGCAAGAAGGTGTACAAGATGTAAGCAGTTTTTATTTTAGCCTGTGGGACTTCAACCTGAGGGAGGGCGTCCATATGAACAGTGGAGGGTGAGTGTAGTGTTGGGATATCGAGGGTTGGTGTTGGTCGGTAACTACGTCTTCTTTCTGTTTATTTTTAACAGTTAGATGCTTAAACCAGGAGTCCAGGTTGAAGGTTGTGACACCTCTCGCCATGGATTGCTAAGCTAGTGTGGGGCTGGCCCTACTTACATTTAAGCTCCTGGGTTTTCTCAGAGGACGAAGAGACGCTGTGCTGATTTTATGTTCACATGGATGAGAAGCGAGAACGACGAGAGTGGCGTTAGGTAATATACTGATATTTAATTCAAGACCAAGCATGTAAACGTATCTACGCGGTAAACACACGGACACAACATTTTCTGCTAAAGTTAGAACACTTCTGACTGGTTTAAAATAGACAGGGCTTCATTTAAAAACAATATAACGTCATGATTTTTGAGTGTCAAGCTCTTAAAGGTTAAGGTAAAGGAAGATTTATGGGGCTCAATTCCCAAAACTACGTTTTCATTTGTGTATAATCACCTAAAAATAGGAATCGTTATATTTTTGCTACCTTAAACGACCCTTTTTATATCTACAGATGCCGAGGCGCCTCTTCCACGGAGTCTGCCACGTTTCTACAGTAGCCCAGAACAGACAAACCAAACGCTGGTTCTAGATACAGCCTTTTGTGTTTTTCGTACGTTTCACGGCCACCATAGTTTCTCCTTCACGCTCGGAACAGGAGGCCAAGTGGAGGGAGAGTTGGCAATCCCCAGCTACACTGCTAGATGCCACTAAATCCCAAAACCAGGAACCTTTAATGAATAATAATTATCTCATATTTTTGATGATATAGTTATTAATATTTAATGTGGTAGAGTTAAGCTGGAGAAGAGGAGAAGCTGGGTTTCAGGGGCTTTAAAAAGGAGCTCTGACTCCAGTGTGCTTTTCTTTTATATTCTCATTAATTCCCAGCACCTTTTCCACTGTGCACACAACCATTCTAGCCACTGGTTAACCACACTATTAGGACCATATAGGACCACTGTATAAAGTGAAGTCCTGTGGTACACCTGCATAAAAAACAAGTCTTTGAGACGTTGTATCCTGTTACATAGATGCATAAAATCAGCTGGTGAGCACCATCAAAGAGGAGCTGTAATAGCACTTCAAACGCATGCATACGACATGTCTGGCGTGAGATTTGCATCCTCTGTTCTTTTGTTGTCCTGATCCTCAGCATCTTTAATACTAAACACATTCAACCACAGGATGGAAACAATTAGAATGGATTAAAGCCATTTTTTAAAGAAAGAACTGGTGAACATGTGTAGTTTCTTTCTTGCCTTTGTTCAAGACAAGACATTTGTCAACTTGACCTCAGGGAAACTGCCCGTTTCCCACTAGTTTCGCACTTAACATACTAAAAGTGAGAAAACAAACTCAAACTGTCTGTTTCCACTGCCAACAGTATTGTTTTACATGCACGATCAGGCATGGACATTGCATAACATCCCGGAGGCATGAGCAACAACTTGTTTGCAACACTCTCTCTGCAAACCTGTGCAAAGGGATCTACGTGCATTTTGCAGAAGCATGTTTCGGGCACGATGTTCTCGCACCAAATGGCCTATTAGGACTGCACTGACATTACAATGTGACATAGTGTCCATTTGCAACAATCAAAACACAGACGAGACGAGAGGAGACTTCACCTCTTTGACTGAGCAAAGCTGCCCCTACATCTGCTTGTGCTATCCTTCACGGCACTCAAGACTGCTGCTGTTGTCTCTTAGCAACACCTCCAGGCAAATCGACGGAGGGGAAAAACAGAGCGACGGAGAGATGAATGAAAATGTGGGAGGGGGGGAGAGAGAGAGAGAGAGAGGGTGAGAGGACAAAGGGAGGGGGGGAGAAGTGGAGAGAACTGTGTGGGAGAAGGGCAAATGGGTGTTAAGTGTACAAAGAAAAAGAGGAGACGACCAGAGGGGGACTGAAGTGGAGATGTAAGGGAGGTGGAAAGGGGGTAAGGACACTAGGGAAGGATGCTTAAATGTCATTTCAGACCAAAATAAAGGACTGTAACTTTAGTTTCTAGGAAAATACTTTAGAAAGTAATCAAATATACAGTATTACTTGTCCTGAGTACTACCAGTCTTCAAAGTGCATGTCACACGTGTGTTAGTGTAAATTTTCCTCCCTTATGTCATCACAAAAACTTGCAAGAATAAGACAAAAGTGGTCCCAGTTGGGCCTCAGTGCTCATACTTTGTGTCACTCAACTGACGCCCATGGTGACAAAAGAGGCCGACATTGTCAGGCAGGTCGGCGACAACAATGCATCTCCGGCCGGGCAGAGGGAGATGCACGGAGCCGATGGCCTCCGACACCAGCAGCAGACACTGGAGGAGGAGGAGGAGGAGGAGGAGGAGGATGCCTGCCTCTTTATATCATTACCACCGTGCTGTGTGTGTGTGTGTGTGTGTGTGTGTGTGTGTGTGTGTGTGTGTGTGTGTGTGCCCCCCAGAGTAGAGACACATTTAGCTGCATAAAAATTTGGCTCACCTTGCTTGTGGATGTGTGTGAGATCCCCCCCCAAAAAATCAGCGTTGCTTGTTAGAGACAACCGGTCCTTCAGCGGTCGCTCGCTGGTGCTCGCTGCCGCTGCTTCAGCTGCTTATTTCGGGCATCTTAGCGGTTCTCGTCGCTCATGGCATGGCAGTCACGTTGTCTGAACCTTAATGTGTAATGTGTGGAGGTTTTTTTTCTCTCTCTCCACACTCTTTTTCTGAATTCAAAGACAAAAGCTATTTTTTTTTTTTTACAGGAGCTCGGACAACAACAACAAAAAAGAAAAACAAACGGCGGTTAACGGTTAACAACCTAGCTATGCCGAACCGACGGGTACCGGAGGATGAAGAGGCTAAAAAAAAACTGCTAACCCGCCCCGCTCATGAGTGATGAGGGCTGGGTGAAGAAGACCGTGGTGGCGGTGGTGGACTGTGCTGTGCTCTCTCCAGGATGGCCCTCAACGACCAGGCAGACAGGAGGAGCAGGAGGCGGTGTCGTTTGGTGTCTTCCTGGGAGGGACGGTCCTCGTAGACCCCGGCGGTGGCCACCGCTGTCATGCTAACTGGCATACGTCTACAACTTCCGGTTGTACCTTTCATAATAAAAGCACTAATAAAAATACTTTAAAACCTTTTTTTTTTGGGTAATTTCTTTATTATTTCATTTTTATGAATGTATATTTTATTAATTCAAAAGATCTCTAATACACATCATGTGCTAATTTTTTAGCACATGTTTCATCTCTCTGCACATGTTTAATTTCTTCTTTGCACAAATTTCTATGCACGTATAACTTCTTAGGTTTGATTTAAATGCAGGTTTAGCTCATAGGTTAACTTCAACATATGTTTACTGTGGTATAGGTTCATTTTAATGCATGCTTACTGTGTGTTCACAGTGTCTCATGCTGCTACTGGATCTATCTATCTATCTATCTATCTATCTATCTATCTATCTATCTATCTATCTATCTATCTATCTATCTATCTATCTATCTGTCTGTCTCTAAGTTTATTTATAAGAAACAATATATAGACTAACAAATTAGACATAACACAAGCATATATATATAAATAGAATGGACACATGCACACACATACAGTAGATTCAAACAAAAATCACTTCAAAACAACTTTAGTAATCCCACTGGGGACAAGATAAAAATAACAAAACAAAACAGATAAAAGCAGATACATATACACCAACAGTGACAACAGTTTAAGAGCAAGACTACAGAGCATTTAGCAATTGGACTGCAGCAGGAATGAATGATTTAGAGCAGTGTTTTTCAATCCTGGTCCTCGGGGAACACTGCCCTGCATGTTTTAGATGTTTCCTCCTCCACCACACCTGATTCAAATGATCAGCTCGTCATCAAGCTCTGCAGTGGCCTGATAACGAGCCACTCAGGTAGGTAAGGCATAACACCACCCTGATGGCGTCAGAGAAACTTCACTTGCAAGTGTACGTCCAGAAGAAGCCAAAATAGTTGATGCTTTATGGAGGATTTATTTGTTACAAAAGGGACTGAGATCCTGTAGTTTCACTCCGGTGAGCTTAGAACAGATTCACAATACAGGCTGTTTGTGTCTTTTACTGTGAGTTTTACAAAGGTTCCTGTCTCTCAAAAATTAGATTAGATTAGATTAGATTAGATTAGATTAGATTAGATTAGATTAGATTAGATTAGATAGACTCCACACTGGTGGCTACTATACACAAGGTTGACAAAATAATAGAAATATGTAGAAAAGAGTCGTGTTGAAAGAAGTCATGTTGGTGTTAAAGAGTCTGACAGCTGTTGGAATGAAGGACCTGTGGTAGCACTCCTCCTTACATGGTGGGAGTAGCAGTCTGCTGCTTAAACCCACCACAGTCTCATGCAGGGGGTGAGAGGAAGTGTTCATGATGGATGTCAGCTTTGCTAATGCCCTCCACTCCCCCACTTCCCCTGTGGAGTCTTGGGGGCAGTCCAGGACGGAGCTGCACCTCTTGACCAGTTTGTTGATGCTATTTCTGTCCCTCTCAGTGCTTCCCACTGCCCAGCAGATGACTGGACAGAATAAATGCCACCACAGTGTCATAGAAAGTTTTTAATAGAGTGCTGCACACTCCAAATGACCCCAGTCTCATCAGTAAGTGGAGACAACTTTAACCCTTCTTGTACTTATATACTACCTCTTATTCTGTTTACCTTCAACACAAACTCATCAGCCCCACCTGTCATCCTAAATGTGTTTGGTTTTATTGAAATCAGTCATAAAAATCCACATTTAAAGGTACAGTGTGTATGATTTAGTGGCATCTAGTGGTGAAGTTCCAGATTGCAAACAACTGAAGACTACTCGCCTCCCTCTACTGTTCCAAACATGAGGGAGAAACTACAGTGAACATAAAACCTGCAAAAAAACACAAAAGGTATTATCTAAAGTCACTGTTTGATTTGTAGAAACTCATTCTCGGGTAAAATAAACACTAATGAAAACATAGTTATGCATATTATATTCCATTTCTGCTAATAGATCCCCTTAAATGTCACACACTGGACCTTTAAGAAAAAGACAAGGAAACAAAGAATCAGAGGATACAACTCTAACATACATTTTGTGACTGACATGGATATCAGTTTGTTTCTCACGACTTTGACGCTTTTACTTTGAAAGCAAACCTACAGGCAGCCTCCTAATCCAGTGACTGCTCCAGCTTTATGGTAACACTTGAGTCCATCCCTCAAAGATATTCAGACAAGCAAAATCACTACACTTACAGAGATCTGGCCTGTAAAAAAAATGTGTATTTGTAAGTTCACGACTGCTGAAATAATGACAAATCATTCACATTTATCGTTCATCCTATCCTGTCTTCTACTTCTCTAGCACTAACTTAACTGAACTAGCCATTGTCTGCATGATCCGCACCGATCATGAGGATATGAACCTGCTTGAACTATTTATACACTTGCTGCTATTTCAGCCATGCTGTCATAATGATCCCCCCTCATCCCCCTTTCCTCTCTGCATTCCTTATGCATGCAAAGCATTATGGAAGTTGTAGTTTTTAGTAGATTGTAAAATATTCTTTTGGTTACCTTGATGTGACCAAATTCTAAATATTTGTCATATTCTGGCACTAAAATGAGTTCCTAAATAAATCAGTTGTCGGTGAAACCTCGCCGGTCACCAGGTTCTACATGGCTGCTGCTGCTGCTGCAGAGGTGATTCTTCAGTGTGATGTTTTAAAATGTGTGAGACACGATCCGTCACCAGGTTTGCTGAAACAACTTCTGCTCAGTTTTCATTTTCTGGTTCACTCAGTGCAATAAATGGACCACGGAACAGACAAGAATCCACCAGGGCTGATATTAAATTTTGTCAAAAAGTCTCCTCTCAGAGGACATCCAATCCAAACATAAGGCCAGCACCGCAATAAGTTTTAATATTCTACCAGACTACTGTAATGGTACAACACAACTTAAGACCAACAATGTAAAGACATATTAACCCCTTTTAAGCTTAAATTTCTTCTTATGAGACCAAAACAAATGTTCAGTATCTTTATGTGAAGCTTTACTTACAGTGACTGAAATTATGATGTTGTGAGCTGAACCATCCAAATTAAAGTATTCCAAACACTGTTAATAGGTAGAATTTTACATAAACGTGCACACACTTATAGTATATATGGTATAGATGTGGCCGGCCACTCTATGGGAAACACTATAATATGTTCAAATAGCTCACTATGTTGCATGACGTGTATGAAATAAGAGGGGAAAGAAAGAAATCAACATGCGAAATCTCTGATCAGACATTGGTGGGGACCAAAAAAAGAAAAGAAAAAAATTTGTACCCAAACAGCCTGAATATGAGCATGTTTTGAGCATGTTTTGTATCATATAGTATCATATCATATATATATTATCATATATATATATTACAGGTACAGTCTCAGTAGCAGCCGATAGTCTTCCTCATAAAAGACGAGGACTTGATATGCAGTATGCTGCAGAGACCTTTAGTGGTCATTTGGTGCCCTCTGTTGGATTGTTTGACACATTGCCGGGTTTAATTGGTTGCTTCCACTGGGCAAAGCTGGAGCAAAGAGTGCTTTCAACGTATGAAGCGTCCTCGTGGAGCCCAGTGACATCAAGGCATAATTAAAAAATAAAAATGATTATGTGGAGTGGGAGAAAAGGTTAGGGTTAATCTTTTCAAGTAACTGCTTCAACAGTTACTCAGTCATACTGAATTGACAACTGAGTTCAATGACACTACACAGAGAGAGAGAGAGAGAGAGAGAGAGGCTTGATTTCTGCAAGCTTTGTTGAATCACAACCTTAACAGCAATGCAAAGTCAGTTTAATGGTCTCACTAACCAACACACTGTGCAACAATAAAATTAAATTCCTGAAAAGATTAGGACTCATTTGTAGGCTTTAACTTAACTTAAACACGGACAAAAAAATCAGTCACATCAGTCGACTCCGAGTACACCCTTACTGCTTCAGTAAGTAAGCATACCCTTTCTAGTCCCCACATAGGAGCACGGAAGGTTTTTCCCATGAGATAAGACTGAGGATTGATGCATGTCCAGAGAGGAACAGGGTCTCTTAAATTTGAGTTGTTTTGTCAGGATAGACTCTTATCATCTGGTGGCTGCAGATATTTAGGTCAAATCAGTGGTTAACAAGTAAGTGACCTTATGTGATAACTCTGCAGGCCACATGACTGTGCAAAGGTTATATGTGTTTCCAAAGCTAATATATAGACAGGGGAGAGTGTAAATTCATTAGAGTCACAGCTCCATCATGTTTGCATCTGCAGTTTTATTCGTGTTGGCCGTTCTCCTCTTCCTGGTCCTCTTTCCGACCCACAGGTCCAAAAATTTCCCTCCGGGGCCCCGACCGATCCCCATCTTGGGAAACTTGCTGGAGCTCAATTTGGAGAGCCCCATTGCAGATTTGGAAAAGGTAAAGTTGAATGATGTAGCATACTGAATATCTTACTGTATTTATTCACTGAATTGATGTACAGGTGGATTATTTAAGATTTGATAACATAAATGGGTAAAACTTTACAGTGACACATTCTAAAAATCATTTTTGTATCCATGTTTCTGCAGTGTGTTCATACTGTATGCATCTAAATTTTTATATTAATTCTTATTATTATAGTTTTTAAGGGATTGAAAAAAATGGTGTATTTTTCATTCAATACATTTCATTCAATAGCCTCTGTTTCATGACAGAGAAAATGCTACGCTGCTGTTCTTCTGACTTGTCTGATGGTCTGAGCACTTGACAACAAATGACCCGAGACATTCATCTCATGCTCAATTATTTAACAGCATTGAAATATAGAGACATATACTGTATATAGTGCTTTAAAGGTCCAGTGTGTAAGATTCAGGAGGATTTATTTTGTGTGTGTGTGTTTTCAAATCGTTGTGTTTTTGTTTCCTTAGAATTTGGAGTGTCACAATTTTGATTCTAAATTAAAAAATCTATTGAAATGAGCTTTCAATTCAGGATCATCAGAATCAAAAACAGGATTGAAGAGCCTCCAACTTATTTTCCTCTTCACTCTTGCCTACTTGTGCGCGTCCAGCGTGTCTCTGGTGCAAATCCGATAAAGAGAAAATACCTCAAAGATGACACAACACAATGTTAACTTAGTAGTAGCCTGCAGTTGCAACTTTTCAGTTCAACACTATGAACACTTGTGGAGTCTGAGATGTATTGCAGTGTCACTGTCTACCGTTGCTTTTTTGGTTATCTATCTAGTTCAGTGTTTTTGCTGGTAACATTTACTTTTGGTCAATTTCTAAACTCTAAGCTGTAGCATGATCAGGGACTTTTCTCTTCTGTGACAGTGAACACAACACGCAGCCTTTCAGTAACTGTTATGCTTGTGTTGGGCGGCATTAGCTCAGTCTGTAGGCATTTGGCTTGGGAACTATAGAGGGTGGCTGGTTGAAGTCCACTACATACCAAAGTATGGAAGTTGGACTGGTGCGGCATCATGCTGGTACCAGGAGTCACCAACAGCCCTACTGTTCTTACCTTAACCCTAAATTCTGGACCTTTAAAGTGAGGGAGCTCAGTCTGTTAAAATTGGATGCATTATTAACGACTGGACTGAATACAGGTCAATCACCTAAACCCTAGTAATTATAATCTACTCTGTCTCTGTCCCCAGTTGGCCAAACGTTATGGTAACGTCTACAGCCTTTTCATTGGTCCCAGGCCTGTGGTCGTCCTCAATGGGCTACAAGCCATGAAAGAAGCTCTGGTCATCAAAGCCGCTGACTTCTCTGGCAGACCTCAAGATCTAATGGTTAATCATGCTGTAATCGTGAAAGGTACAGAGCAACTATTTGACTCTGACAAGAATCTGTCCACATGTAGCCTCCCTCGTCTCTTATATCAACAAGTAAACATGTGCATCTGTCGTGGTTAATAATCAGTAAAGGGTTACTTTTTTCTAACTTTAATGAAATGTTTTATTTGCTGAATTAAGTTGAATTTCGTTTCCAACATGTACTCGCCCAGTCTGTTGTGATCTATAAGGGTTATTTTGATTGTGCAGAGTCCAATGTTTTATACTCACCACAATAAATTCCACAAACCAGATGGAGAGATTTACTTTCAGAGGGCAGAGTGCAACCAAAGTTGCAAAGGTTCCCCTTCAAGCTGAAAGCCAGCTGAATGGTAGCCGTCTTCCAGCCAAGTTCCAGCAGCTGGAGTGACCCCCTCCTTCTCCTGGGCCTGTCTATTTTTTACTGTAACTCCACCTATTCATTGAATTACAGGGTATGACCAGGAGATGGCGCTTCTCTCACAGATTTTTTTTTTTTTACAGTTGTTGTACCTGGAGTAAATGTAAAATAAAATAAAATAGTTACACTAAATGAAGGGGCAAATGCAGTTCACTTTCACTTAGGTAGTTTAATCCAGTGTTCCTAACAAAGGCGTCACGCTGATGTACTTTAATGTACCAAAGATACTTTACACTGGGTGGTGGTATTACTAATGATAGCAGCAATGTACGCTATGCACGAGTATATTGTGTAAACCATCAGTTTAACTCTATGTTCCTAAAACTTCAGTGCATTTTTAAAAAAAAAAAAAGTATTTTAAAGTGATGTACTTTTTCTTTCTTAGTTCTAATATAACTTTTTTTCATGTAGCTCACGCTCCCGGAGTGATTCTAGCAGACTATAACCCGGCCTGGAGAGAGCAGCGACGCTTTGGTCTGATGACTCTGAGAAACTTTGGTCTGGGGAAACATTCCATGGAGCAGAACATCCTGGGACAGACACATCGCATAATAAAAGTATTGGAGCAGAGTGTCGGTATGTCCTCACTGCAAATGAGATTAAGCAAGACACATCAGACTCTAGAAATGAATCATCTGAACTGTGAACTGAACTATTGTTTCTTTTTTAAATCTTATCATATCATTAGTTAATCCATTTTGGTCATGTCCAAGAATGATTGGTCATTTTGTGTTTCCAGGTGAGTCCATGAATCCTGAACTGTTGTTCCACAATGCCGCCTCCAACATCATCTGCCAAGTTCTGTTTGCTAAGGAGTTCGACTACGAGGACGAGTTCATGAAGTTCTTTGTTGGCCTTTTTCATGAGACGTCCAAAATAATCAATGGACGCTGGGGTATGGTGAGTCGCCCTGCTCTTACTGTAGACATAAAGGGCCATTTTCAGGTGATTATACACTAATGGAAACATACTAATAAATATTGTACTCCATTGGTGCCAATAAATACTTCTAAATATTACACACTGGACCTTTAAGATACTCACCAAGATGTATTTGCATGTGTTTTCTTTAGTTTCAGTACATTGAACTCACAGGGCAACCATATAAAGATCCAGTGTATAATGTTTTAGTGTTTATAAATTAATTCTATTTGAATGTTTCTCTCCTGTACAGATTTATGATTCAATGCCCATGGTGCGCAGCCTGCCATTGCCCTTCCGGAGAGCCTTTCAGCTGTTCAAGGTTTTGTAACACAGATATTCATTCATTTAGCTGATCTGCAAAGCTGCTTTGAGCTTAATGCTAACATCAACATATATGTTCACAGTTAACAGCTTAGCATGTTAGTTAGACACTTTAGAATGCTATATATATATATTTAGTTAATCAGCAAAAACAATGCTAAGGCAAAGTGCTGCTGAGGATGATGGGGATTAATTTTGCAGATATTTGGTCATAATAGCTGGATTAATCGAACTTGATATGAAAGATTATCGAATCACCAAAGATATTTCATAATAAAAAGTAGAAAGTAATGCAGGAAAGAAGGAAAAATTGTAAGGAAAACATCCAAGAGACATACAAATAAAGGACAACTGGAAATAGAGAAAGAATAAAGAGAAGACGAAGAAGAAGAAGAAGAAGGGGTAGAAAAAAGGAAAGAAATACGAAGGGAAAGAATAATTAGAGTGGGAAAGAAAGAATGGATGTACTGTAGTAAAGCTGACAGCAGGGTGATGCATGAGGCATGAAGGATGATTCTGTCTTAGCAGGTCGCTTTGACTGAAGGCAGAACTACAACAACCTAGTGTCAGACTGAAAAAAATACCTGATGTCAAGATGCCACTAAGTGCACCTGTAAGACCTGGAAAATGAAGCACCACTTTTAAACAGACTTTAAAGATCTGTGCCCTTGAGAAACCTTGAATCTGATAATTTATTCATGGAATGTCTCTAAAACTTAATGAACCTGTTTATTATTATTATTTTTTTGAAACATTTATTTCTCGCTAGGCTGCACATGAAAGACGTCTGGAGGTGCTGGCTGAGAACAAAAAGACCAGAGTTCCCGGTAAACCGCGACATTTCATAGACTGCTACCTGGACGAAATGGATAAGGTGTGTGTCTTTTTCTGAACAGTATTATGAACTGGCATGTTGTTCATGGTGTTTACTCGCTCTTTCTCTCTCTTGTCTGCCTGCAAAGAGAGGAGACGATGGCTCGTCCTTTTCTGAAGACCAGCTTTGTGCATTTCTTTTGGATCTTCACTTTGCTGGGACTGACACGACCGCCAACACGCTGCTCGCTGCCTTCCTCTATCTAATGAATTATCCACAGATACAGGGTACGTCTATGATCTGCCAGTCTCCACTTTACAGGACACATTGACGTTGTATCTGTGGCTTCACCCACAGGTTTCCCATGAGTGTGGTGGCTCTGTCCGCCGCCGTCTTGACAGTCCTGCCTCTAATACCTCCTGTCTAATCCAAAAATCCAAAGACATGGCTCATAGGTGGAGCTGAGGTGGACTGAATGAAGCCTGGGTGCTCAAACAAACCATCTGTAACGGCACCCACTTGTCAATCAAAGCGGCAATGCTTGAACAGGCTTCACTTCACAGCCACTTGGATATATCTTGACTAACAATTAATAAATTGCCATAAAATTTAGTGCAGATATTCATCAGAAAATCTACAAGTCACTTGTTTTATCAGCATTTGGATCGTGGCTGGAGCTTTGTGCCACAGAAGCTGAGAAAGATCTTGCGTTATCCTCTCCTGCTGTCTCACCATGCTGTCTATCTTTCTGTATTCCTCAGAGCGCTGTCAGCAGGAAATAGACAAAGTTATGGACGGGAAGGACGAAGCCAATTTTGAAGACAGACATCAGATGCCATACGTGCAGGTACAAGGATTACTGGATCATATATCTGAGCTGTGGTCTCAATGCTACAGTGCGATTCTCTAACAGCCGTCTTTGTTATGCAGGCTGTCATACACGAGGTCCAGAGGATGGCGAACACTGTTCCTCTCAGTGTTTTCCACTGCACCACTAAAGACACAGAAGTAATGGGATACTCCATACCTAGGGTAAGTATGGAATACAACTAGATTGAACCCTGATTGAACCCAAGGGTTTCAAAGGACAGGAAAGAGGATCGACACCGCTGTGGGAGTCGTAGTTATGTGTTTACATTTTCATAGACCTCCTCTCTTCTCTGTTTTTTGTTCTTCAGGGAACCACGATAATCCCCAATCTGTCCTCGGTGCTGTATGAGGAGGGACAGTGGAAATCCCCTCATGAATTCAACCCTGAAAACTTCCTCAACGAGAAGGGAGAGTTCGTGAAGCCGGAGGCCTTCATGCCTTTCTCTACAGGTGAGTGGAAGTAATTATTACATCCAGAAAGAGACTGAAAGATCCTTTTAAAGGAAATATCATCAATTTATGGAAAATATGTGGTATTTTTACCCGCAGGTCCTCGTATGTGTCTCGGAGAAGGTCTGGCTCGTATGGAGCTCTTCCTTATCATGGTGACTCTGTTGAGGAGGTTCAAGTTCATCTGGCCTGAGCATGCAGGAAAGCCGGACTTCACTCCTGTTTTTGGAACAACCCAGACCCCCAAACCTTATTCCATGAAGGTCCAACTCAGAAACAATGAACAAAATTAAACATTTCAACTTGTTAAAGCTGCACTAATCAATATTTTTATATGAACGATGGATCAAACTGACTGTGAGTGTGAAAGGGCTCGCCCTCAGATGTATTATATTTTACCAGAGCCAGGTGTGATGATTATTATAGAACAGATTACTCAGTTTTCCTTTGTTGTGAATACAAAATATACATTTTTGTATTTTTTTTTAAATAAATACATTGTGCTGCAACATTAAACACGTAACTTTGTCAAGTGCTCAACAAGGAATGGTTGATAAAGGATGTTCTTATGGGAACAGAGTGTCCACAATAGAAAATGTTCATCATCTGGGGAGTGACAATGGGGAGTGCCCTTTAGATTTTGATGTAACTTGTGTACAAGTAAAAAAAATGAACCAAAGAACAGGTTATGGAGTCACAAAAACCAATTAGTGTCAGTATTTCTAAATTATCTCACATGTTTATATTGAATTCTGATCAAAGCAGATCTGAAGAATTCAGATTTGGTAATCCTACCTTTAATCTGGACAAAATCTGAATCAATTTGATGCAAAAATTAAGGATAATTTTAGCGTAGATTGACAAAGCTTCATTTCTCTCAAATATTGTTACCCAAGATGTTCATTTCATTTAAACTCTAAGCTGAATTTGTCCTTCAGATGTAGTGTAGAAGAGACCAGAAGTAATTAAATAAATGTAAAGCATGGCAACATATGGTTAGGCCACACTTCTTCCTGAAAATGCTGCTGTAAAAAACAAACATGGCGTATTGACGTTGAAAGTTGGTGGTGAAAGTTTAGTGACATCTAGCGGTGAAGTCACAGATTGCAACCAAATGACTACTCTCCTGTGCCTCACCTTCTCCTTCCAAGCATGTAGGGGAAAACTCTATCTGGATCAGTGTTTAGTTTGTCTGTTCTGGGCTACTGTAGAAAAATGGTGGTTCAACATGGTGAACTCCATGGAAGAGGACCCGCTCTCACTGTAGGACTTGTTATAAGACAACAAAAACACAGCAATTCTTATTTTCAGGTGATTACACACTAATAAAAACATACTAATGAATATTATATTCCATTGCTGCCAGTAAATACTCCTAAATCTTACACACTGGACCTCTAAGACTCTCAGAAACAACATAATAAGGGACCTGTCTTTTCTATCTGGCATACAGGTACACTGAACCATGCACTATTCAGTTGAACCAGTAGCTTTTGATGGTCGGACAGTGGTTTATTATTGAAGCTTTTGTGTTGACGCTCTATTGTTGTGTTTGATTGTCAGCTGGAGGCCGCGGATAGGGGGGAGTGGGCTTGAATGGTGTGTGTGTGTGTGTGTGTGTGTGTGTGTGTGTGTGTGTGCTGACGTGGACCTTCTGTGATGGCATTCAGTTGGATGACTGGTGTGGCAGAGAGGACAGAGAGAGGAGAGCAAAAGGGAAAAAGAAACTGAAAGAGCCACACAGCTGAATCAAAGGAGGATATATTAGAGACACATCAAGAATAATATTAGAAACAAGGCGAGCTGTGTCAACCTGGACGTACAGAGACAGTTTGACATGCTGAGATGGAAACAAAAAGACTGAGACAAACTTGGGATTATCAGTAACGGATCATCAGAAGTGGAGTTTCTCAGACATGGACTAGTCTGAGAGTCTGCACATACATACACACACACACACACACACTTCACACACACACACACACACACACATTTGGTTTCCTGTCGTGAGCCGTCTTGTCAGTGGACAGGTGTCAAGATGCAGGAGTCTCCAGGTGCCATGGGTGTAGATGGCAGCTACGCCAGCAACGTTCCCGCCTTTCTCACTAAGCTGTGGACCCTGGTGGAGGATCCAGATACCAACCACCTCATCTGCTGGAGCGCCGTGAGTCCACAGAACACACTGGACATGATACAGGGATGATATGATGATAGAGGGACGTAACATGACAGCTATGTCCTCTGAACCATTGTCTTCCTCAGTGAACACACACTGTTAATCATCTTTCTGCTATTGTTTAGAGTTTTTGTCTTTGTTTAGGAACAGCCTATTTTAATAAAATAGTTTTTTACTGTATAGAAATCTACGATAAAAATGACATTATCCACAGAGCTGATCATAAAATACAAAACAAACAACAAAGGACAACAAAGGCAAACAAATAAAGTTAATAGAAAACAGAACTGAGCTGGCGATTTAAGTGTCCAACAGGAGGTGAGCATTTATCAAGGTTAGTTCCTGCGCTGCGCTCTGTATTTCTTATTTCTTATTATTTATTATTTATCTCCTATTTAGCATCGCTAACAAAACTGCTACTCCCACAAAGTGTAATGGCCCCCATGCTAAGAGAAAAACACTACCAACGGGTCTAATTTGTCTTTCATAATATGAATATAATAACAACAATATATTAATAAGTGACAGAAGATGATGCTTTGAAATAAGGAATTCGCTGGCCTGTGCTTTTAGGGCCATTTCTTTCAGAGTCTCGCTGCCCTGAAGGCACATTTCTTTAAGCTGTGATCTTAAGTGTAGATGGAATGAATTATTATGTACTGATATCACTGATGTATTAATGTATACTGCTGTAGTTAAGGGAGTTTTAAGAGTAGTTTTTAAGTGAGGGAGCTGTTTTATTGGTGTATCCTCTCCTAAAGTTGTGTACTTACTTTCTGAGGACTTTCCTGCCATCATTAGCACCTACTTTTGACCTTTGACCCAGCATAAGTGTCTGTACAAAGAGACCAAGGCTGGAGGACAGCTCCTCTGTTTTTCTTCTTCGCAGGGAGACAAACACACCGACAGATGCTGGTCCAGTCCCATGACATCTATAGTTAGAGTGTGCAGCATCAGCTGTTGCATTGTCAGACTATTAGTAGGCAAGTGAGCATCACTACATGCAAGATAACGTCTTACCAGAATTGTCCTTTACACTTTATACATACAAAAACGTTATACCCTTCACACCTGTTGTTAAAGCGTGTTAAAGTATTTACAATGATTTGCACAGTGCTGCTTTTCAGAATAAAACAAAGCTACAACAGTTGCTTCGTTTGACCGTAGCATTGGGAGAGAGAGCATGACTCATGAGTCACAGTGAGAGAGAAAGAGAGTTTGTTTGATTCACTGACTGAGCTGTATTTGGCTGCTGATGAATAGATTCTGCACTCTGAGTAACTCCTCACATCATTTGGATAACATCATTTCACATATAGTAACATGTGGTGTGTTCATGACGGTAATAACTGACAAACTAAAGGTTTTCTAGCAGCAGTTTTAAAGGCATACAGGCATATAAATAGCTACAAAACTGATCTTTATAATCCAAAAAGGGTTTATCAGAAACCATGAAATGGTCAAATGCACAAATCATATTTTCCCCAGCTTGTTTGCTACATCAAACACTTGAAGATTTCTTTCTTAATCGGATTATACAATGTTCAGAGAGGCTTATTGTGCAGGCACGAAATATCTCCACCTTCAGTCAGGATCATGTACTGGACTGTTATTATATGCTGCTATATGTGTTCTGCAGTCAAACCTTTCGCATTTGGAGTCAAACATCTAATATTTACTTTTATATGCAGATTATTATGCCATTAATGACCCTTGTCTTATGTCATATTTTTATTTATGTGCGTATGATTATAATATCGAGGAGTTTAATCACATAACTTGTGCATTTTTTGTTGAGACAAGCACAAGTTAGGATCAAATTAATCTCCATTTTAACAGGGTCAGACTTTAGCTTTTACTGGCACCTTAATAGATCATAGTTAAATTGTTTGTCATTATTTTGTTTACCTGCTTCTTCGATACGTCACATGAGGTAAAAACACACCAGAGCAGACAAATAAAGAAACCATAATCCTGGTGTAGCCCAGTTAGAATAATAAAAGCTGATTTAATTGGTCTCTTTCTTCACTTCGTTGTTCTGCACTGTCCCAACCTTCACTAACAACAGCCCTTAAATGCTCGAAAATTTTGTAATTACTGGCTGAGCGTGCTCGGATGAATTCAACAGTGGCTGGACTTCAGTTTCTTTGTCTGGATGAATTTTATAGTTTCATTTCTAGTTCCTTATCAGTGCAAATGTCTTTATTGGAAGCAAAATACTGTATGTACTGTAGTAAATCATGCGTGATCCCAGCGGCGCCGTACTTCTTCCTGTCTGTCCAAAGCAGAATAAAATGAATGGCAGTTTTCTTTGCAGCAGTTAGAAACTCATTTCAAACAGTTATATAGATCAACTCTACGATAGAAATAGACTTCATCATTTGCTGGTAGTGAAGCTCTGCCTGCTCTGTATGATCTGATCATAGATGCTGTTAACTGACTGTTCTCTGTTTCAGACTGGGACAAGTTTCCATGTGTTTGACCAGGGACGCTTCGCCAAAGAAGTTCTGCCAAAATACTTCAAACACAATAATATGGCTAGCTTCGTTCGACAGCTCAACATGTGTGAGTAGACTCTTCACTTTTTTGTCTTCTGTTCTGTCCTCTTCTCTTCTCTCATTGACAGTATGTATTGATACTTTGAGTGTGTGTGTCTGTGTGTGTGTTTGTTCTTGTTTAGATGGTTTCCGCAAAGTCGTGAACATTGAGCAGAGCGGCTTGGTGAAGCCTGAGAGAGACGATACAGAGTTCCAACATCTGTACTTCCTCCAGGGACATGAACAGATGCTGGAACACATCAAGAGGAAGGTATGAACGCAAACACACACACACACACAGTAAACACACATGCACAGTGTCTCAAAGACAGAGTGTTATATTGCTTAATTGTAGGCACATTTGTGTCTGTATTGCCTCTGTTTTAGTGTTTTTATTGGTTTCATAAATGATTTTAAGACATTTAGATTGTGGTTAATCACAGTCAGCAGTCAGAAGTTGAAGAAGATGAAGGTAGTCTGTGTGAATTTGGAAGTTATTCTGTCTTTAACACTACCGCTCCTCCTTTCCAACCTCCATAGTCTGCAGAGAGAGCCATGTTGTGTAGCTAATTAAACCCTGCAGGAATTGCTTCCTAGATTATAATTTAGATCTTCAAACTCCAGGAGAAATTAAGCATCTAATAAAAACAGAAACACATCATCTGCAAATGTGAGCATCCCCGTGCGTTCCCTTGTTCAGCTGAAGGTTTGTGGTTTTTAATTTCCAATGGTTGGAAAGTAATTTATCCAATAGTTGCCGAGACATTTCACTCAAAACCACAAATATCAACTGCGCGGTGACACTAAAGAGAAACTAAAGGTGATCACCAAGGTAATTAGGGTTCATCATTTGGGGACCATGAATGTCTGTACAAAATTTTGACAATCTTACTCAACAGACTAAAGTGAACAGTCAGACGCTGCCATCCCTCGAACCAGCTGAGGGCATGTGCTGAATCTAAATAAGTTTCCATATTGTTCTGTACTTTGTTTGTTCAGGTTTCCATTGTGAAGAGTGAGGAGACCAAAGTTCGTCAGGAGGATCTCAGTAAACTGCTGTATGAAGTTCAGCTCCTCAGGACACAACAGGACAACATGGAGTGTCAGATGCAGGACATGAAACAGTGAGTCAAGAAGATTTTTGCCCCATATCCCTCCAACAAAGTCTATACTCTTTACCTGCTGCGATGTGTGACTGACACTAGCAGGTTTATGGATAAATGTGCACCACATTTGAACAGTAACATCAGTGACATGTTCTCTTTTCTTATAAATCAGGGTGAAATATTGTTTTGTTGGAGAAGTGAAGTTCTTGTTGGCTAAATTGATTTGCTTACAGGATCACTGTGTTGGATTTAGTAGCATATAGTGGTGTAGTTGTAGATTGCAACCCCCTCCATGCCCTCCTTTTCCAAGCCAACTGTGGTGGCGGCCAAAACCATAAAAATGCCCTACTTAGACCATAGGTCTGTTTGTCTCTTCTTTAGAGGCATTATGGTACAACATGGCAGAAGAGGATATAAAGAGCTCATTCTAGGTTAACCAAAACTTCTTATATCCAGGTGATTATATAATAATTCAAACATAATTCTGAATATTATATTTACTGTCTGCGATATTCTGTAAATAGAGGTCCCTAAATCTGACACACTGGAACTTTAACTGGGAAAACAGTTATTAAAGTACACCGGAGTAATAGTAATAACATTAGACTAGCCTGAACAGGACTGCAGTAGTTATGGGTAGCTCTCAGATATGAAACAAGGCAACCAGCCAGGCAAAGAGGATTAATATAGGTCATGCATGGTTATCTTATCTTATGTTATCTTGAAGAGGGGCTGAACCTGAATTATTGTTTGATTGCTGCAAACGGCTGTTGTAAGTGTTTCAAGTTTAACGAGTACCCCAGTCTATAAAAAGCCGATGGTTTAAATATACCTATAACACACTGCCAACATGTTGGAAACATGTTGACATCACGTTAACGACATGCAAAAGTGGGTCATGATGGTTTCTTTCTTTTTTATATATATATCTGTTCCAGTTATTGATGTGCAACTACTTTACAGTAATGGCTGTCTATGGAGGTGCACATATATTCATCAAAATCTCAAATACTATACATGCTGAAGTCAACATAACTGATACACAGATGCCCCTTGGAGATATGCTCAACATATGAAAGCATGTATTCAACAGCACCACCATGTCAGTCATGTATTAAGGATTTTACATTTTGGCTAATAACTCACGAGCCGTTAGGAGTTGGATAATTAATAAAATAAAATAATATAAAAAATATTTTTATACAACGTATAAGTTTTGTTTTTTTGGGCATAACTTAGAATTCCCATGGCACCCATAAATCCACCTTCTGGCCATTAATGAAACACCACCATATCTTTTGAACGCATTATTCAATTATCACTTCTTGCTGGGATTCTTTCAGAAGTTGGGCCGGCAATCACCTGCAGTTTCCCCAGGAAATATTCTCGTTTTCGTCAAAATTGTACTTTTTAAGATTACTGTCCCAGCAAATAATAACTGAACCTGGCATGTATAGTCTGCAAAGTGTCCACTATATTTAAGGCAGACAGCAGAACTCTCTGTAAAAAAATGTTGCCAGACAATCCTGCAATGCAGCACCATCTGACAAGGCACTGCATTGGACAGTCAAATACAACATACATAAATGCTGTACTTGTTAACTTGGAAAACAACAAGATTGCTGCCTTCTAGAGTTAAATCTTGTCTGACAGCCCGTGTTTAATTGAAAATAGCACAAAGGCAACTTATCAAATGTTGAAATTTTATTGTTTTTGTTTATTGTGAACTCGCAACATGTTTGAAAGAAAGTTGGGACAGGGTCGTGTTTACCACTCTGTTGCATCACCTCATCTTTTAACAACACTCTGTAAGCTTCTGGGAACCGAGGAGACCAATTCCTGTAATCTTGACAGTGGAATTTTCCCCCATTCTTACTTGATTCTTTCTCTGGATTTCAAATGCTCAACATTTTGGGGTCTCCTTTGTTGGTTTCAACATTTGATAAATTGTCTTTGCACTAGTTTCAGTTAAATATGGAGTAATATCTCTTGTACATCATCCAGTTTCTATTTACATGCTAACTTTTTTGGGAACATGGTTGTATATATAAGTATATATTTAAAATATCGTGAGTATATGTTACAAAACTCTAGGCAGAGTATCATTATCATTATCTCAGCAGCACCTGAAACAACACAGTGTAGTTTTAACACAGGTATTAAAAAACAACCAAAACTGTTTCCTTAAAACTCAAAAAACTACTTGTTCTATTTTTTTGTAAAGAAAATACAGTTGTGAAGCTTTCTGGTTTATATACCCCCTTCCTGTTTTTTTATACAATACTTTAGGAGGAAAATGTGAGAGGAGCAATTGACTTGTCTATTATTGCTCTCTCTAAGTTGGAACAAATCACCCAGTGGGTGAACTGACTTTTTCTCTAGCGGCTATTGTTGCTGAAAATAGCGGCTGTGCGTCTATTGTGCAGTAGAGCTGCTTTGTGCTCAGTATTGTTTGCTAATGAGAGGAGAGAATGTTCACCTGCTCACCTGACTAACACACACACGCATACACACACACGTACACACGTACACACACCAATAACAACGCTCTTAGAAAGAATGACCAGATGTGCACATGTGTGGCCATGCGTGCAGGCGGGGACAAAGAAAATATTCCACCACTGACTCTTTGGGATTTCGTGATGTTATTTAGGAATAGATACACATTTTGATGCACAAGAGAGTTAGAAGAGGTGAAATGAATGCAGTAAACGCATCACAACTTCAGGCGGCTGTGGCTCAGGTGGTAAAACGGGTCGTCTTGTAATCACTGGAGGATCTCTGGTTCCCCGGGCTCCCCCGGTCCAGTGTCACCTTTCATGACAGCCTCCGCCATCAGTGTATGAGTGTGTGGATGAATGTGACAAGTGCTGTAAAAGCGCTTTGAGTGATTGGTTAATCAGAAACGTCCAATATAAAGTCCGTTTTGCACCCACCTTTTTTTTTTTGTCACCGCTCAGACAGCCTGATTTCACCACCAAGTAACCTGCTGGGAAATTAGGCAGCTGGTGTGATTATTGTAGCAGCTGAGTCATTTGCACCTGCCATGGTGCCATCACACAGTGAAAAAACCCAAATCAGACTCCTCTTACATCTCCAGGCAAAAAAAAAAAAATCACATGTGCACCACCCCGGGGTTGGTAAGAGATCTAAAACTGTATTTTTCCTCAGACAGTTCTGCCCTCTCTGTGTCAGACAGACAGATAAAACCTGACTGTAACACCAAGCCTGGGAGTAAAATCACACACTGTCTTGTGATGAACTCATCCGTGGCGATACTGTCATCTTGTGTTACATGTTACAAGTAGATGAGGTTTATACATCAAAGAGCAGTGGCAAGGGAAGGTCCCATAGGACTGAATGTGTCATGTTAAAGTCGATAACAACATCGCAGTATGTAAATACACAAGTACAACTGAAATCACTGATATTAGGAGAGACAGAGTCAATGAATTAAACATAATTGTTTATTATAATATATGATATGTGATGATTACATCTTCTTTAAGGGAGTCTTTAAGGGAGATTTTTTTTTGTTGTTCATGACATATTATGATACAGTCGCAGGGTATATTTATCTGCTAACTACATTTAAGTACATTTTCCTGATTATACGCACATATTTTTTAACTTAAACTTTTACTTGCGAGAGAGTATTTTTACTACTTACGTAAGTAAAAAAGGATGTGAGTACTTCCTACATCAATGTCCCCTTCACTCAAATCTCCAACCAAACTGTCGGCTGTGGAGTCAGATCGTGGATTATTATGTCAGTGGTTTTGACAAGGATGAAGTATTGAGTAATGTAAGATGACGTCTCTGGTTCTGCTGAATGGATTTTGATCCCGTCTATCATGAGTGCAGGAGTGCAGTGTTGAATCTGTGGAGTACTCTTTTAGTGGCACACAGTGGCAGGCTTGAAAAAGTGGCAGGTATTGATAATAAAATAGAAACTAGACTTGTGAGGAGGAAGATATGTGTTTTTGTGCGTGGTAAAGTAAAACAGAAAAAGAATTCCACCTGATCTGATCGACTGCCAGCCAGTAAAACAAGCTACGTTCAGGTTCAACTTCCAATTTGTAAACAGCTGAAAACTTTTACAACGAATCAAAATGTCTCCTAAACATGGCTTTGTTATCTTCCTCTTCCTCCTCGTGTCTGCAGGCAGAATGAAGTTCTGTGGAGAGAGGTCGTCTCACTGAGACAGAACCACACACAGCAACAGAAAGTCATGAACAAGGTCAGTGTGTGTGTGTGTGTGTGTGTGTGTGTGTGTTTATATGCTGTGAACAAGAAGTCATATCTTGGTTGTACATGTCGTTGGTTTCACACACAAATGATCATTTTATATTATTATTCTCATAGGATTCAACTCTTTTAGTGGTGTGTTACATCATATGACCCAGTGTCCTCAATTACAACATTATGCTGTATAGTGAAATTGCTCTCAGAGGCGATATGGAAAGTATATTTACTCAGGTACTTGAGGTACTTGTACTTTACTTGAATATTTAGATTTGATGCTACATTTCATCAGGGAATACTTATATCTTTTTACCTCCCTACATTTATCTAACACCAATACTTATTTGATATTTTGGTATTAGAGATCCTGAATATCCTCACAAGAACTATGTGGCTGATTAGACCTACTCAGGTTGGAGTTGTGTCAAGTTTCTGGGAGCTCACTCTGTATTAACAAGAAAGATAAAATTATAGTTAAAGAGGAAATCAAGAGTAAATATTAGTATTTCAATCTTTTATTGTTGATAAAAATATATATAGATACATTTTTGGGACCTTTAGAGTGCCAGAATTTAACAATCTGACGGGCCAATTTTGATTTGATACTTCATGGACATTTTGCTGTTTAAATACTTTTATAGCACTCTGAGTGTTGGATATCTTGGACTGGCACTTGAAGCATCAGCTCTCCATCTTGTAGTGCTCGGATTACAGTCTGGAAACTCTCTCAGCATATTTGATCCTCAAATGGATGAAAGAGTTTATGAAACCATAAACTGTATGCAGTTAACTTGTGATACTGTTAAAGTTTCTATCTTTAATCCTGTTATGATTCTTCGAGTGAACAAACTCTGTGTGTGAAATCAAAATGATCTTTATGTACGTCATTCTTCCAGAGATGTTTGGCTGTACAACATATTCTTCATATCACAAGATCACTAAAATGTTTTGATAAGATGATACACAGTGGGTTATGGGTTATGGGTGTGTGTGTGTGTGTGTGTGAGGGGGATGCTGATTCATGCTGTGCTTTCACTCTCTCTACCAGCTGATTCAGTTTCTGTTCAGCCAGATGCAGTCCAACACACCCAGCACTGTGGGCCTGAAGAGAAAGCTGTGAGTACATGGACGCACACACACACACCACCCACACACACATATGTATGCATATACTGTATATATATATATATATGTATATATACATGCACACAGTGAAGCAATCAACAAGAGTGAGACAAACAGGGCCACAGTGGGGCAGAGGGAAGGGCTGGCTCAGCTGACAAACTGAACAATCTAACTCAACAAGCGCTGTGAATGGATACAAGTGCTGAATCAGTCAGTCAGACACACACACACATACATACACATTCACACACAGTGAAGGCCGAGCAAAGTGCATGACCCCCGTCACAGCCTGTGTGTGTGTGTGTGTGTGTGTGTGTGTGTGTGTGTAAAATGCTGGGTCAGCTTTGCCACTGAGTGTGAACAAGGCCGACACGAGAAAGGAAAAAGCACGGTGGAGCACAAAAGTGTATTTCAGGGTCAGTGTGCTACCTGGCAAAGATACAGTTTTAATGAGTGTCGTGTACGGCCTTCTGGCTTTTGTTTTCCCTCTCCTCTGAATGTCCACCATCTGTGTTAAGAATATACCCGCTTTCATGACTCACACACACACACACAGCCTGCTGCCTCTTTAAAATCCTGTCACATCTCCACATCAACGAGCTAAAAAAGGCAAAAAAAAAAAAAGGGCTGTGCCAGGCTGTCTTAGCCAAATGCTAACATCATGAGCTCAAGTATGTGCTCAATAATAAAATTGTCACTTAAAAACTTAATTTGTGTCCAAAAAAAACAAAAAAATGACTCAGACAGAGTTAGTGACCTTTAGAAAATGTCATAATGTATTTGAAATTTGGTGACAGTGACATTTGGCATTAGTAGTGATAGAGTAAACAAAAAAAATCCACCAAACAAAGTTTCCATCCATTACTGTTTTATTAATTCATTATTAAATGAAAACTAATGTTCCCTTCAGGCCCCTGATGTTGGACGATGGCTCTCCCAGTCCTCCCGCCTCCAAGTTCAGCCATAGTCACCCGATGGAGGCCATGCACGAGTCCTTCTACATCCAGTCGGTGAGAAAATAACGAAAATGACTCACCTAATGTGTTTACCACACGACTTCAAGTCCGGTCAGCATGTATTAGATCAGCAAAATTATCTTTCAGTCTGATTAACTAAACATGTAGAACTGTTCGTGCTGTGCAGCCTTTCTCAATAACACATTTTGGTGCTGGCAGCCACATGCAGCAGTAAACATCGATTTAATGTTATTGGCTGGCCTTTCAAAGTGTTTGGCCACGTTGGTCTCTTGAATTGATCTTTGCAGCCAGTTGATTTAGCACGCACGATCTATAATACAGACGTAATCGCTTTTCAAAGCAGTTTGAGACATTTATTTGAGTCAAAATGAATCAAACTGTACTTGAAGTATGACACATACACTGCGTCATAATGAATATATTGGCCGTACAGTAAATCTCCTTTAACCTGCTGCCATCAATCTAGCTGTTATGTTAGATCACCGCTAGAGGGAAGCAGTGCACAGAGATTTGGAGGGCTACAGATTACACTTAGGGCAGTAGAGTACTGTAAACCTGTAATGTTCTCTCCTCTTCTTCCTCAGCCATCCAGTGACACTGCTTCTTGCTCTACTAGTGGGCTGACAGGAGGACCGATCATATCAGATGTTACTGACATATCTCAGGCCAGCATGGCCCTCCAGATGCAACCCGATGAGACCAGGTGAGCGATGCAATATAACGCATTAATGTTTCCTGTTATAAAAGTCTATCGCAGTATCTAAAGTGTACTCAGGGCAGCGTACAGTGAGGCAGTAAGTGTTGATGCATCAAACTGATCACAGGCTAAATAAAGTGACAAAGTGATGAGGCCCACCTTATGCTCCTGTTAGTTAGCTTTACTTTTGACTGACGGTATTCGACTCTGCCGGCAGGGAGAAGTGCATGATGCTCATCAAAGAGGAGCCTGTGAGTCCAGGAGTGAGAGGAGCAGGGAAAGGAGGCAGCATAGGAGGAGGAGGAGGAGGAGGAGGAGGAGAGGCCATAGCGTTGAACACCTCCTGTGAGGTGTGCTCCTCAGAACCTCCCGTCCTCCCCGTCGCAATGGTCCAGTCTGTTCTGGAGGGGAGAGGCTCTGTGGCCTCTATGGTGGAGAGGAGGAGTAAAAGACCAGCCCTGGACAGGTAGGCGCTCACATAGACAACACAGAGGCTGCAATGTGTACATAAATGTTTGCAGAGATGCACACTGATGCAAACTGATGATGTGTGTGTGTGTGTGTGTGTGTGTAGAGTGGAGGTTTCAGACACGGTGGAGAATGTGGACATGAGCCTGGAGGAGCTTCAGCAGCTGCTGCTCAGGAGCCATCAGCAGAGCAGCGTGGAAGCTGGGACCAGCGCTGTTATGGACGTCAGTACATACAGTATATGCACATATACTAACAAGCACATAGACTCAGATATGTCTGATATTTGAAGTTCAATGAGTTGAACCATTCCTTCATACTGACTTTCTTCCTCGTCTCTCGTTTCTCTCTCTTGTCCCTCTGTAGCCGTTCAGTTTAAGCCTGCCTCTGACTGAGTGGAACTTCACAGAGATGGAGTCCAACCTCAAATCAGTAAGTCATATACTCTGACAACTGTACGAGCATGGAGGAGTTTATTCGCCGGATCATTTGTGTTTACTCTCGCAACTAACACGAGTAAATACTCTTCCCTTAATGTGGCTAACTACAGCGGTACGGGCCCAAAATAAACAGATTTAATTACAATAAACAGATGAAAAGGACATCAAAATAAATACATCATGATTTGTAAAAAGTCAGAAAGACAAGCAAACAATTTTTGAAATCCTGAGTCCAGATCCAGATCCAATCCAGAGTTCGGATCGATCACGGCTTTATGCTAACTTGGTACATTATGAAGTATACACACATATTTTCACCACTTACTAGGGAGACAAACTTACTTTTCACAAAGCAGCCTCCATATTTGCCAAGTCTCTCGATAAATATGAAGTATTATCGTAGAGCTCTGGGTGCCCGTCGACAGCTACAAGTTGGGGTGGAACCTCTGTCGCTCACTGCTCGCCGCCCGGTCCTCCCCACAAAATATTCTGCAAAGCCCCATGATACACGCCAATTCATTTTTTTAAATGTTATATTACATATATCTTAATTTTCAACTCATTCATGAGCATCATTCACATTGCCTGGTTGGTCTGCTCGTCAGAAAGTCAATGATCCACAGTGAGAACTATTTGGGTTAGGAGATGTTTCAAGGTTTAAGCCTAAACTATGTGTTACATTTTGATTTTGTATTTGGACCCAAAATGCAGAGAACAGTGGCCAATGCAGTTTTGAGGAGTTTATTACAAGATTAACACAAAAAGCAATTGGTGGTGGCTGAAGGCTGGCGTTGCAGGTGCAAGTAAGGCAAGCAGATCAGAGGATTCGCTGGAGAAAGCTGGAGAACATTGGCTGAACAAAGTCTGAAAGTCTCGATGAGTCTCGATATCAAAAACAATAGAAAGGTGCTGCAGAGCTTGCAATTAAAACATGATGGAGCACACGAGAGTGACACTGTTAAATCACTAGAAGCAAAATATTTAGCCACGGCACATTACTGACTACAACAGGGATAATCTGGCGCTGCAGCAGGAGGTGGCTGTTATAGCACGAGTAATTGCTGGATGAGAGACAGGTACGCCTGGTTGCCAAGCCAGCCACGCCCTCTGCCACAAACACACTGCCAAGGAGATGAACAGAAGAATGAGGGAAAAACACCAAACAGCAAAACAAGCATAACCATGACGCTGTGCCTTTATATCTAGGTCGGAAAGATACTCAGTTTAGACTACTATTAGACATTAGTTATCAAGGCAACAATTATTTTATCCTCAGTTTCAGCAACTGTGAAGAAAACAGAATTACAGCATTAACCAACGAGGGATATGTGCTTGCGTATACTTGATTTGGCAATGATTTGTCAGGGCCTTCTGCGTCAGGAGGCCTGCCATGCCAACACAGTGGTAAACACAGCCTTGGACCATCAACAAAGAGGCCTGTCTGATCCACTGATTGCATGGATATAATGTACTGACAACACTCGTTTTTCCTGACTGACTAGAATAGTGATTCTACTCACAAAAGACTCAATTTCGAAAGCTGAGGATGAAGGTCAAATCATCCAATGCGACTCTTAGATTCAGGATTTATTGCTAAAAATACAGTCGCCCACCCTCCTCTTTACAGTTTGTACCTCCAATGTCAAGAGAGCCTATTGCTAAACCTCCATGCTAGCAAAGCAATCAATAATGTCACTGAAGTCTAATTTTCTGGCCACCTCGCATTGAATAGACGGGATGGCGAGGCTGCTTAATCTGTCTTGACACACTGTGGAGCTTAAATAGTCTTTACTGCGACTCACCTTGTGAAAATCTCTCTCACCGCCAGCAACTGTCACAGGGAGAGTAAAAAAAAAAGAAAAAAGAGCCCGATAGTAAACAGCACCTTTTCAAAAAGGCTTTGCGTCTGCATTTTAAAGATTGCATTTGACAGCTGAAGTGGAGAAGAAGTTAGGTGGGAAAGTGGTGGCATGAAATGATGAATGATTTATGAACTGATTTTAAATCATTGAATGCTTGTTTGCCTGATGAGCCATGTGAGATTTGACTTGAATGCCAAACAGCAGCTAGCTGCTTAAGTGATTCCTGCTGTTTTGTAACATCCTAATTACTGATTATGCTAATGCAACATAAAATAATGTGTTGCAAAACACAAAGAGCCTCTCTGCGCTGGTCCAATGTATCCAGAACCTTCTAACTGATCATAGCAGGAAGACGTTTCACCTCTCATGCAAGAGGCTTCAGTTCTGACTGACCCAGGTGATTAGCCTTGGTGGGATCGTTAACCAGGCCATTGTTTCAACTTGGGTCATTAGTGCTTCTCGTTGTTGTGTCGACTGTCATTAGAAACGTTTTCATGGATCTAAAACCAAGTCCAGTTGCCCCAGATTGAAGTCTTGCCAAAGAACGATGACTTTGGACGACTGAGAACCTTCACAGACCTCTAACTATCAGATCAAGAGTTAAACTGTGATGTTGATTCATCATTTGTCAGAATAAGGAAAAGCTCGAGCTGAACTTTTCATTTATCTGACCAACAGCATATTTACCTCCCTGTTTCAGCATTACCTCCTCACCTCATGACCAAAGCTCTGTCCATAACCTCTCGGCTGTAGACACTTGCATCGTGTCCTGGAAGCCCAGCAGTGGTTGGGTTCCTTAAAGATTCTCCTAGCCTAGGCAGGATAGAGCACCACCCATTGTACGTTCAGCCAATCAAACCTAGTCTAGTTTGAAAATAGAAAAATATAGCAAACACTTTTTGCGAGTGGATCATAACATATCAACAACTCTTGCATGCCTAAAAAAAAGGTCATTATCATCCATCATCCAGAGCTGTAGTTATCCTTCTAAAAGTGTTTAGCGTATCAAAAGGAGAGCTAATTTCTGCTGTCTCTATTTGGTTTTTGTTTGTGCAGCTGGCAGTCAATACTACACCCAGTAATTAGAGAGTGCTGCAGGTTTTTCCACAACCAGTCACAGTCTGTTTGTGCCATGTTCTGCTAATTCATCATACATTCTGTTCCATTTACCCAGAAACACTCTGTAACCACCAAAAGCCTCTGCACTGCTATCATAGTGAAATGTTTTCTACAATTTGTTCATTTAGAAATAGTCTCAAAGGATAGTAATAAGACTAGAAAATGTATTTTAAGGTGCAGTCTTGGGTAGTGTCCACATTTAGGATCCTAGTGCCCTGAGGGTATATTCCTGATCCTCACAGTTTGGTGAACCCTTTTCCTGATTGCAACAGGAATAAAAGGCCATTATCCGGGTAGTTGGGATCCTTAATGGTTCTCCTAGCCTTATTTTTGTAGTGTCTGGTATAAATGTCTTTTAGCAAGGGTAGAGCACCACCTATTGTAAGCTCAGCTGGGCAAACCACTCTTTGTAGGCTCTTTTTTGGTGCTGTTTCCATGCCAGACAGTGACGTTCCCCATCAGGTTGCTCCCAATGGTGCAAGAGTAGAAATTCTTCAGTATTTAAGGGGATACCTGGAATTTCCTCAAGCATCTGACGTGAAACAGGAATGCTCTTTTCACCACAAAGTATGCAGTGCCTAGGTCATTTCCCTTTGGGAAACTTGTTAGTCTCAGTCAGGAGGGGGTTACTGTCTTGACACCAGTGGGTCAGATCCTGTACGTCCTTCAGATAGCCCTCACCAACTAGAAAGTCAAGGATCCACATACACAGTGAGGTGTTTAATCCCAGGTTCATCTTGGATGGAGCTCTGGTGTTCAATACTGAACTGTAGTCAGTGACCAGCAATCTCACATAACGCCCTTTCTTGTCTAGGTGGGATTGGGTGGTGTGGAGGATGTCTGTTGATTGGTTGGGACTGTATTGGGTCCAGCGTACCGGGTAGTGAGGAGCAGACAAAAATCCTTGGCCGGTTGCTCAAAGCACTTTCATCACAACAGAGTTAAGTGCCGCTGGGCGATAGTCGTTCAGGCAGGCCGGTCTCGAAGATCTTTTTTTCCTCATGAGGGGAAATGTGATATGGGAGGCAATACAATGCATCGGTGCTTTCACTGAATATATTCCAGCCCTATTACAGCTTCCTCCTTCTGATTTTATACACCAGATATTACTCAAGAGATGGTTTTTCCTCATAATGCTCAAGCTTTGCTGTGTTCAGTCTGTGGTTCATTCACAGGCAGTCATATCTCATATATTCTGTCTGGATCAGCAGACAAATCCTCAGATTCTTCATTACTGCTGCTGTTTTTCTTCCACCTCTGTCTTCCTCTCTGTTGCCTGACTATATTTCCTTCAGAGACAGGCAGGCACTGCAGAGCAGATATTCACAGCGAGAGCTGTTGACAAGTTTATGTAGCATAACAGAAGCACTTAAATGCAAGAGGATGTGGTGGTTAAAAAGACTTTCAGACTTTCAAATTTGTTAATGTGCTTTTAGAAATTATCTAATGCTCGAGGCTAGGTTTTGATATTGTTGGTGCATGTGCTGGCAGTCTGGCTTGGATAGCAGATCTAAAATAGATCAAATGTTCTATTAATTGTTATAAAATTAAGGATTAGAGGTTAAATTAATATGTGTACATGTTTTTTTTCCTCCACAGTACATGTTCCAGAACCAGGAGGCGGAGGCTTTTCCAGCTACCGGCTGTGAGGAACAGTGATCGACCTGTGCTGCAAACTGTCCTTTCTGAAGTGGAAGGTAACAGTCCATGTTAGTTCTCACTTTGTCACGTGACTACCAGAGGAAGGACAGCAACCAGTAACTATATATATATATATATATATATATATATATATATATATATATGACATTTAAAGGTCCAGTGTGTAAGATTTAGAGACGGATTTTCTGCCAGATTATGTCAGAATAAAAAAACAAGGATATTAATACTGCTGATTTCACGTATAAGGTTGGTATTCCATATTTTGAAATGTCTGTAGATTTCATCACTGTGGCTGCCAGAATTTTACCGTAATAACTATGGTATAACTTTATCTAGTATTACAGTAAAAAAATATTTGTACTATTGACTTCATGTCTAAGATTGGCGTTATATTCCATGTTTTAAAATGTCTGTAGATTTTACGATGAAAAACTGCCAAACCATGAATGTAAAATGTGCAAAAAAAAATATTACAGTGTGTTACTGTATAATTCTAACATAAAATACAGCTTTATACTATATAAATTTAATCAAAATGCAGTATAAATAAAGGTTTTGAAATATCTTATTTCTTGGCATATTTAAGGTCTTTTCCTGTCATGGTTTGGCAGCTTTTTACTCTAAAATCTACAGACATTTATTTTTTACAGCATGGGGCCTTTCATGTTTTACAAATTTCGCAGCCACCGTACTTTCTTTTCCATTTTAGGAAGGAGAGGGTGAGGCGATAGGGTTGCAATCAGCAGCTACACCCCTAGATGCCACTAAATCTTACACACTGCTCCTTTAAGTACTGTATTCACAGAGACACACTGTACTTGAGATTTAAGGAGCATCTCTTGAGTATTTTCAGTTTATTCAGTTAACTGTTGTTTCCCTCAGCTCCATATATAAACATGGAGGTGTTGTGAGTGCCCACAGACTCACTCTGTCATCTCTTGTTGTTTGTCTCCTCAGGCCACAGAAGCTGCTCTTCCCCTCATTATTCCACCCTGCATGAGTGTTGAACTCACGGCCCTGCCAGGCTGTTTCTGACACATGGCTTTATTTTATTCCTTTACGTTCACATAACTATAAGATGCAGCGATGAAAAAGCCTGAATCCTTATATTTCCTGGTCAGCTGATAGCCAGCGGACCTATGAGCTACCAAAACAGTGGGCGTGGCCAACCGCCTGCATGAGGAGAGATTGGTCTTATAAGTATTTCATAGTTAACCAAACATAGTCCAAACCAAACAAGTGTGGTATGACATAATTATATCTAGACTCCAGTATTAAGCCAGCTGGATGCAGACGGTGCATTCTTGGCTCCAGCACTTTAGTCTTTGTGTGAGAGGGAGTTCCTGCTTGTGGAAGTGACTTTTTCTTCCTACTGTATAAAGAATCTACAGTATAACAGATGTACGAATGAATATTTTTATCCTTATTATAAAAAAAAATACTGTATTTGTATCCAAGAGAAGCAAAACATGTCGCTGTGAGTGGGGGGGCAATGTAGCATAATGTATATTACAAGTTACGTGATTTTCTTTCAGTCTGTGAAAGGGTATAGAAGATTTAAGGGCTCCTTATATACATGCATTTCAAATCATGATTAATGTGCAGAGATATATCCGAGCTGAGTTCGCCCATTCGTGATAAGAAGGTTCTTCTAACAAAACTATGGAGCCAATCTTAAAATCCATTAGGGAAACATAAAGCATATCACGAAAAGGAGGTGCAGCCAACTAATGTATCTTTGCACATGCATGACATATAGCCAGAGACTTCTGTCCATTTAAATGTGAAGTTTAAAGGAAACTATTAAAAGATAAACTTCCCATTTGGATAAAAAAAACCATCAACACCACTGCATTTTTGCACAATCTGTACCACTAGTTATATATATAGTTATATAAACAGTCAACAGACAGTGGGATCCTGCTTTTAATACTTTGTTTTAAAATAATAATAAACTGTCCAGGAGCCAGTCTATAAAAAAGATTTCATTATGGTTGACTGTGATTCATTAAATGTATGGTGGGGTGGTTTCTTGAGAATCTGTTATAGTACCATGATTGAAAAAACAAACAAATTAATTCTCTACAAATTATAACTGATTATGCTTTTTGATGTAAAATATTAGTCCTCCGCACTGGTTGCAGGCAACAGTTTAAAGGTTAACTAAGCGCTAAATATTTCTTCTGGGAAATTTCCTAGAGGTGAGTTGAATTGTGCAATACTGTACAGAACTGTGAGAGCTCACACAAAATTGCAATACATAGATGACCATAGGAATGTAGGAAATGGCAACTGTGAGTGGTGGACTGGAAGACGCCGCAGATGGACGATGTTAGCCTGTGGGGTGGTTCTTTGCGCCGAGTCAAATCGAAACTTTAGATTTGAAAACAACCGGCTGAGCAGCATCGCCACCGTCAGAGCTAGCCAGCAAGGCGGTAAAAAAAATCAGAGCAGCAGTTTGCATTAACTTTTTGGAAATGGCATTTTCACGATCTTTTGTCTAGCTATATCATAAATGCTGAACGCAGAACGCTGTAGCTTTGCATCTAGATTTAGCACAGTGTGTCTGTTCCTCTGACGTATAATAACTATTAAGCTTTATGTCTGCATCAGCAGAGGAAAAGACTAGCTCAGTGTAGATTTACCTAAACATTATATTGAATTTGCTATGTTAAAAAGCTAATGCAAACTGCCCCCTGCAGGTTAACATTTGTGTGGCAGACCTGGGTGAAAAAAAAAAGGTAGTTGTGGTGTATAACAAGTGAAATTGCACTAAAAAAAATCACAGTTGTATGATATTTGCGAGTATACAGTACATTTTAGACATAGCATTTATTCTTGTTCCTTATGACAATATGAGTGTTAATGATTTTTTTTCTTCTTCAAGGAGTGATGAATACATACAGTACATTCAGTTGCTGTTAATTTATTCTGTTTTCCATTTTAATCATTTGCACTGGAAATGAACGGATGTGTGTTTAAATGACATTTATGCTTGTCAGGATTGCAGATATAAGGAAGTATTTTTGTTACCTGAGTGAAAAGATCTCTGCTGTAACAAAGCCTGGCATCCCAAAAGCACTTCTGCACTATGAACGGACAACACATCAGCATATACAAACATATATCAACAAAAAATAAACAGCAAAACGCTTTCACCAGCTGTCTGTATAGATGTGGCTGATCTTAGTGCTTAGGTGCTTTTGAAAGTGGGCCACAACCTGCTGAAAACGTGAATTGTTTTTAATAGTTTTTTGCAAAGACTAAAGTGTATTGTTACAGAGAGTCAAAGAAACTGAACATGTATTTCACCAGTGTATGAAACATTTAAAGTTGCTATAACAAATAAAAGTGAAAGAAAGCAGACCAAGAGAGATTTTGATGACTTTCTTTGAATGAGTGCTTGAATTGTTGCGTATTTACTACCGCAAATGTCCTCGTGCATGCAACTGTTGCTGTCACGTTTAGTTCAAGGAGCGGACCCAAATGCAGACATGAAGGTGAAGTGAACAAAAGAAGACTTTAATAACTTACAAAAGAGGGAAACACAACCCAAAAAAGGCTGCTGAGAGTCCAAAAATCCAAGATAAATCCAATAAACAGAAGTCCAAACAACAAAGATTACAGAATCAGGATAAAACCAGGAACAAGAACACAGGACTGGGGAACAGGACTAAATACAAGACAGGACAACACAGGTGTACGTGGGGCTGTAGTAAGAGCAATACTCACTTTGTAGCAGTGGTGCCTTTGCAAATTAAAAATAGTAACAGGAATGGATCAAACATCTGTGTTGAGGATGAATCTCTCTTTGATACAGTAGTATCAAAACTTTGGTCATGCAAATTGTAGATTTTGGTCAACAGTATGTGTCTGTAGCATCCAAATGTAGCACAAATTTTGAGAAAATATGCAAAAGAAAATATGAATTCATGCACATTTCCTACTGTCGTATGAATTCTAAGAGGTGGTTCGCAGAAACAGACACTGGGTGGTGCTAATTTTCCGGTTGGATGCCGTTAAACCGCTGCAGAAGAAGAAAAAGATGATGTAATAAACTGTAAAAACCATGATGGAAATGTGGCATTTATGTTTGTTTCATGTGAGGAAGGTTAGAGTCTCCTGATTGCTGCACACAGATCTGATATGTTTTTATCTGCTGCTCTACAGCCGAAGCTTCAGTCAATTTTTAAGTCACGCGTACGCGGTGATTTAATCACTAAAGTCTGTTTCCATTCCACTTTCTTTGATTGATGGACCATCTTTTCCACCTCAGCCAAGCCAAAAGATGAGATTATTTTCATTTTTTTTTAATGCACAGATTGAAAATGTGCATAAAAACAGGTGAATGGAAACCCACCATATATCCTCCGCCTCGCTTTTCTACTCTGATTTGCTTTGTCCACCTCTTACCTGCTTTATTTTCCTTTCCTGCCCCCCTTTTATTCCTTTAATTGTGTTTTCACACTATGTACATTGCCATTTCTTTAAAGTCTAATGCACAAAACCCTTTACCACTATACAATTGAAGTTATTATCGTCCCATGACGCCTGAGGACATGCAACAAAGGCTGAGTCATCTGCGGTCATCTCTAATAACCAGCACACAATGTCTGGGGAAAAAAAAAAAAATGCACTTTTCATTTAGGAATGCCAGTTATCTTTTGTCCTCCACGTGGCACAGATAACCAGCACTTTAGAAACTATAAACCTGGACAGCAGCAGTGTGTCCTGTTTTAGATAGACTTGCAGTTCCTGGATTTGTCCTCACTGGTCCTCTGCAGTGGTCATAACACTGACTACAGAAGTGGACTTGATTGTGGCACAGCAATGACTTTGGCCAACATTTGATTGACAGTAATGGCAGCAAGCTGACAGCGTAGCTGTCATTTACACATCTTTGTTATGCCACAGTTCCATCTGGCAGTGTTTGTTGGTTTGTTACTAGAAATCTGCTCCTACTGTAATAATGTGTGACTCAAAAATACAAAATATATACAGACACCTTCTGGTGTTTTTTTAGAACAAACATTAAAGTGGCGGTATGGTTTGCATATGCCAACCGTCCCAGTATTATAAAAATAGTGTGTTGAAGAGCTTTGAAGATGACATTCATTTCAAAATCTTATAAATTAGTGTGATGAAGTGGGTGGGAACATGCCATTTTGTCCCAGTTACCATCAGTACCACACTGCGTTCTGTTTAATCATGCTTATTAGTCGTTGTTTTATCCATAGGCCATTATTTATTAGCAATGTCCAGGTACAGACTATGCAACATGTTTGGTTAAATACACGTATAAGTGTTGTTAAATTTAGTTATTGCTTATTTCTGGTATCAGTAAGTTAATTTTTTGTTACTTACCATATCCACCATGTGGTCCAGGGATCGCCCTAACCACTTCCTGTAAGAACACCTTGGACAACATAATTAGTGATATCACTGTAAATTAGTTTAAAGGTTCAGTGTGTAACTTTTTAGGGTGATCTATTTGTAGGAATGAAATATATAATAAGCTAGCCTTTTATATCTACATATGGAGCGGGTCCTCTTACATGGAGTCTGCCATCTTGCGCCGCCATGTTTGTTACAGTAGCCCAGAACAGGTCAAAGAGCTCTACAGAGCGCATAGCTGAAAACGATGTAGAAGAAGTGTTTGCTGGTTCTGGCTAACTGTTTTGTGTTTTGTTCGTAGTTTAAGGAAATTAAATGTCGACAAACGGAGGATCGCACTTCATTATTTTGCATAAGAAAAGCAGAGGGAGCACCAACACAATGCAGAACAAGTAACTGACATTTGCTATGACCTATAGAATATTTAACTGAATACAAATTTTAAATATAAGTATCTAAAGAAATAGCCTCAATAGACTACTTTTGGCACATGGAGGCCACCGTAGCATAGGCTAAATCTTAGGCACTGCACCTTTAACAGTTATTTAGGTTTATTTGTGATCTGATTTATGTATGGTTGCAATGTAGGTTCATGGTGAATCATATTTTTTTGGTTACTCATGTAGCATGGTAGCACTTTTGTATAAATAAACGCTTTATTTAAACTCATTTATTTGAGTCTGACTCCTAGTTCAGCCACTCTGGTCAGGCCTTTCCTAGAATGAGGCAAAACTACCATGAATTATACTGAGATGAGGTGGTTTCAGAAGAAATAAATGCAGATACATGGTTTTAAAGTAAAAATATTACAATGCTATGAGTTGAGTGGTGTATTTAGAAGCTGTTAAATTTACAAATTTACATAAAAATACTTGTGTCTCTTATTTGTTTCCATACATCAGACTAGACTGAGAGAGACGGGAGGAATAGCTGCTATAAATATCATCTCTCCTCTCCACTTGTGTATCTCTCAGGTTCTCCTCATCTTGTCTCCTCCTTGTTTCGAGGTGGTTGAGCTGCACTCCTCTCCAGTTACGCTTCTGATGTAGCACATCTTCCATTTGTGAGTCCTCCAAATTAGATTTCAGCCCTTTTAACCAGCCATCAACCTGAGAGTGTTAGCGCTGAAATCGCGATCTAAAATTTTCTCAACGAACGATCACGGCAGAGAAAACATTGCATCAGGTATACATGCACTTTCCCAGAACAAAGTTATACCAAATATCAGCGTGAGTTCTTTTTAAATGTACAAATGAATCAAATATTTAACTTCAGGTTGTCATTAGTCTTGTTTTTAATGTTTCTGATCATTCTGATGTAGTTGGTGCTGCTGCTTCATGTTTTCATTAAATCAACCCTTCACCAGGTCAGCCTCATTGTTGTCGTTGGTGCTATTTTTAGAAACCTTTTATTCATCCTGTAATTATGCCATTCATGTCCGCCTCACTGAATGATCCACACATACAAAACCTTTGTTCTTTTCTGGCACCCAAATATTTCAAATTGAACTAGTTTCTTACATTGTGTTCAGCAGCAATGTGGCAAATATTCAAGCAGCGCGACATGGAAGATGTCTCTATCTGTTGTCTGAGGTTTGCTTAGGTTTGAGGATATCGTACCCGAGCAGTTTAGACTATTAAAATTACTCCAGGATTTTATGCAACTGATTTGTACTAAACCTGCATCTCTGGCATTCACACCTGAGTTGTGATGGATATTAAACCAGTGAGCTGAGGGATGATTTCCCACTAGGCCACACATCTTTGATTCCCGGCAAAAAGGTTCTAATAAAAATTAGTCTGCAGATCTATTTTCTTCATCTTTGTTTTCTTCTATGTAGCTTACTTATGATCAGACAAGTGTTGCATTGCATGCTAAAATCTGCTAAAAACAGGAGAAAATAACACAGAATGGACACAATATTAACCCTGCATTATTTCATGTTTTCTCAAAACCTACCTGCCTACTTACACATCTAGGAGATGCCAAGCAACATCAGCTTTCATTTAGAGTCCTGTTTGTGGCAGCCTGGCGAACAGGTCTAATATTCACTCTCATTTTAGCTCTGTATTACCATCATCAAGCATCAACTAATAAATTGGACCAAAGTATCATTGTTGTTTTCTTTCATTGTGCTTAGAACACTACAGCCTCCACATCTTTAATTGTTTATACTGTATCATAGGAACATGCAGTATTAATAGTTGTAGTTTCTTGCAAAGTCCAAAGTGCACAGGTTGATATTTTCTTACCAATATTTTCAGCTCCACCAATAGGGAATCAGAGATGTATGTGAGGAGTTATTATTAGACTGTTAGAGAAAGCCTTTTAGCTTTCAGAAAGCTCTTTTGAAACTACAGCCAAGTGGGAAATGATCCTCGCATCTAAAATGTTTCCTCCCCTCTCTGCTGTTCATTCCTCTCCTCCTTTCCTCTCTCCTGTTGTCTTCAATTCTCCTCCACACTCTGTTTTCTGTGCCCATTTTTCTTCTTCTGCCCCCTCGATCACCTCCTTTCTTTCCCCTCTTCCTTCTTCTCCACCTTTTCTGTGTCACTGCTTATCAGCTGTTCTTCCTATGATGGAAATTTTTCATCCATTTCTTCTCTTTCCCCTCAACCTGCACCTTATTCCCACCGTGCTTGCTTCATTCTGCAACTCTATGGCTCTCTATTCACAATACAATCTCTCTTATAGTGGTAGAATATATATATATATATATATATATAAGGTTCCTCCTCCTCCTTCTCCTCTTCATCCTCCTCCTCCTCCGTACTGCTGCATTATTCAAACTGAGTGCTATTTGGAATGCCTTGTGTTGTCCCTGAGTACCTCTCCTCTCATCGCGCTCCATGGAGCATCACCTCCCTGCAAAACCCGCGACTGCACCAGACACACACACACACACACACAAAAACACACAAACAAGCATCAGGTCAGGCCACGGTGCACACGTACACTCTGTCAAACTCGTGAATTCACACACATACATTCAAATCCTTTACGGCCAGGCGTTTTCCTGCACACACCTCGAGATGAATGTAAAGAAGTTCTTGCAATTGTCATGTTGCACATGCTCCTTCTCTTTTCTTCTCTTTCTTCCCCAAATACCAGCCAGGGGTCCTCAGAGATCACTTAAGCAGCAGCTGCAGGCAGATGCAGGGCCAGACTACAACAGAACAAGGCGTCTTTTATTCATAACTACCAGCAGCACCGAGCAGAGGCGCCTTCAACCGCAGGCGCCGCAGCCTTACAGCACAAGATTCTGCACCGACGACGACGACAATAAAAAAAAGGGAGGAAGAAGAAACATCCCTGCATATTTAATCACTTGTAAAAAAAAAAAAAAAGCAGGGCAGACTGAAAGGAAATACAAAGAGATACAAGGAGTCACTGAAGAGTCACTTCACTGGAAGATCCTACTTGTCTAGTGATGTGTAAAAGTAAAGCAGGAGGAAGAGTAGATATGAGAGGGAGGTGAGATGAGATGTGAGAAGATGGAAAATGTTGCTGAAATGAGCAATCGTGTGTGTTTAACATTCTTTTTGTAGAAGATCAAGTGCAGAAACGTAAGGTACTTTATATAAAATGACATACATACGTACATTTAACATATACACTAGGAACGTACAATAGGAGATGCTTCTGCGGTTATATTTGTTCTAACATATAGTCCTGTCAACACACCTTATCATGAGAAGTTGGACATTTTAACATGGGCACTTATGGAGATTGACTCACTTCTGCAGCCAGCCTCAAGTGGACGTTTGAGGAATTACAGTTTTTAGCACTTCAACGTGTCAGCGTTTCACTTCCCAGCACTGGAGGTTGCTGCTTGGTCTTTAACTGTAACCTTGCTGTGATTTTTCTCCATGATGAAGACTCATTTTTTTTACCCTGTCTGTAATTTTTTTCTTTGCTATTAAAAGCAGAATTCTCAGTAAGGAAGTCAAGTTCCTGTCTATCATAATACCTGTAGCAATATCAGGGCTGGATCTAAATTAAAGCCCATCCCCAAAATATGTTTAATAAGTTTAAATATTCTTCCAGAAATCTAAAATCTTTGAGTAATCCCAAAATATCTGCCCCCATGTCTCCACCAACCCAAACCCCTCCAACACATCTTAGAAGTATTACTGTACTTTGAGGTGATCGATGGAGTGTTAAAATACCTCAGATTCCCTCCATGTTGGGCTACTAGTTACCTTCTGTCCTGCTTTGAATGTTTCTTCCCATTGTTCATCTGTTTTTATAATATTTGCTTCCAACTCCCATTTTTCTTTGACATCCAAAATTGTTGTGGTTGGATTCATGTTGTAGCTCTTTATACACTTTGTCTCTCCCCCAGTGAAAGTTATTAATAATTCCATAAATCCAACATTAATTAGATGGTGCTTTTCAGATATTCTCCCACTCCTTATGTGTCTGAAGGTAATGTCTTAGTTGTAAAAATGTATAACTGATATCTGGTAGATTAAATTCTCGTGTTAGTTGTTCGAATTACTTCAAGGTTTGTCCCCTGTTGTGTCCATCTATTATATCCTGCTTCCATCATAGATGGTTTTTCATGGTGATGAAGTGTATTTAAGGTGAGTATGAGTATGAAATCACTGTTCAAACTGTTCTGAGAGAGACAGAAAACCTTCTGAGCTGCTGTTTCTAAAACAATTGCAGCTTGAAGCGGCTCTGTGTGGTTTGGCAGTTGTCTCCTTTATTGAGTTTTCTCTTTTTTGGCTTCTGCGGCACCTCAAAATGTTTCCTTCTTGTGTCTTTACTTTCTCAATTTTTTGCCAAACAGCTGTGCAAATGATCTACAAGGAACACAATTCAAAGATATGACCTATGAATGTTCTTGTGAAGTCAGCTTTAGTGGTAGTTGTGGCACCGATGATGTTTCCGGGGCAACTGGGTTGAAAGTCTTCTGCATTTTTCATGCTAAATGTCTTTTTATAGCCAGTTGAGTTGTGAGGATGCAAACGGTGAAATGGAGTTACTGACGTCAAACAAGACTAGGACACGGAATCAGTGATGAGTTATATTTTCAGCAAATATCACTATGTCGACTTTTAGCAGGATTGTTTTCACGTATAGCTGGAAAGGAACCAGGAGAAATCTTGGTAAGCTATTTGGGTAACAAAATGCAGAAGATGTCACTGAAGCCTGACTTTAAAAAGGAGCTCACAGTGTGAATCACTGGCACCCACACAGTCATTGTCAACAGTAACCACAGTTCAAATATCAGTTTAATTTGGTTGCTAACTTTAGAAGTGTTGTTCATGTTCACAAATCATCCGACAGAACTTATTTTTGAAAATGACACAAGCTCGTAGCAACTGACAAAATCAATAAAAAGCCCTATTTTTGTAAACTCTCCACATACATCAGCAAAGGGGGCTCGTTCACTGTTTATTTTAATCTGTAGCCTCAAAAAAATTGTTATACAGTAATCATTTCTTAATCTTCTCCCCACAGAATGTCAGCTGGAACTTTCTCAGCATAACTCATTATAAACAAGCAGCAACCTCTGTGTCTGTAAAGTAAAGCCAATGCAAAAGTGCCAAAAACTGCAGTTCCTCAAACGTCCACTTGAGGCTGGCTACAGAAGTGAGTCAGTCTCCATAAGTGCCCATGTTAAAATGTCCAACTTCACAGCAGAAATAAACATGTTTACAGCCTGGTACAAAAAACAGTTTTGGTCTCTATAGCTAATTTACCCATTCATGACAACTGTACTGAGGGTGAATTTCTATACAACTCACCTGTTCAAATTATATTAAGGCTTAAAGTTATGCATAATTAACAGCATGGCCACTTTGACTGACAGGTATGTGCCAATGCAGGAGGCTTGTTACAACACCCAGGTGTCATTCAGCCCAACTCAGGTCTGTCGATGATCCACATCTCTGCCAATATTTAGATTAACCGAGAGGCAGAAGAAGCAGGACAATTAACATGGTGGCGGCCAGTTTCGGCTTCAAAACGTCAGTTACGATGATGACTTTTGACACATGAAGGCCACCATAGCTTCGGCCACGGTTGCGCTGATTGCAATCTGCAATCTTAGCACTAGATGTTACTAAATCTTACACACTGTACTTTTAAGTTTTCCTCTAGTTCTACTTTTCTTACATAACTACTCTGCAAAGTTACTTTAAAAGTTTCATGCTTCTATCTTCTTCATGCATTGCAATTCATCCAAAACAAAGCTGTCGTTCTTATAAATAACATATAAAAAATATAAAAGTTTTCACTTGACAGCAGCAATATGTTCTCCAAATATGGTGACATTCAAAAACTGCGGACAGAGCTGAATCTTGTAGGTACTTTAGCCTTTGTTTAGGACATCCCTGTCATCTGCAGACCTCTCCCTACAAACCTATAGACATGTCCCAGACTGCCAAATATAAACACATGCAGTGTGCAGTCATATACAAGCTGCAAGATAGCGACAGCTTAAGGCAGGAACTCACAAGAACACTAAATAAAATACACACACACATATACATACACACACACACCCCCAAAAGGCACTGAAGCATGTGTCCGTGAAGTGTAATCCCTGTTAATCCACACAAACTGCAATGTATAATGGGCAATGAGCATGTGTGTGCACAAATGTGTGTGCGTGTGTGTGTGTGTGTGTGTGTGTGTGTGTGTGTGTGTGTGTGTGTATTTTCTGTGTTATTGTGAGAATTATTTTGCCTCAAGAAGACAAAAAATTTGAGATATGAGGGGTTTGTTCATCGTGTTTATGGTGTGTGTGCATGTTTACTTGTATGTTTTACAGTCCACTGGCATTTTCCCCTCGGGCTTGTACAGTACTGTTCACTTTTAACGCATATACTATTTGCTGCAAGATCAAGATTAAATATATGGGATTAAAAAAAACACACAGTAGACTCATTATAATATCTGTACATTTCAGAACATGCAATAACTCACAATGATACACGTATGACTATTTCACTGAGCTCGCTGCAGGTAAAAGGCCATGTTGGGCCATCTTGGCTCATACTGCTGCAGGTTCATCTTCAGAAGCTTTGAGTAATAAATGTTTACATGAGGGCTCTGGCTTTTGTCAGGCACTTTTTTATGGGATTTTGTGGTTTGAGGTTCTTTCGTGCTGGAATATTTTTTACAGCGTCACAACTGCAAAGTCTCCTTCACCAGTAACAGGGTACATATCGCACAGACTTTATTTAACAGGGGTGTTTGTTTTGACTGGTAGACACAGAATAACCAATATTTCCAAACCACACACAAAAGGATTGACTATATTTAACAACAACATGAAATCATTAACAGCTGCAGAGGAAATAAATCTTAAATAATCTATATTTTTAGATTTCTTATGTAACCTTAAACACACCAGAATACAGTAGAGGTTGTTGTGTGGTAGGTAAAGACATCACAGTACATCACAACTTCATGTCTGATAGATTTTTGTGTTATTTAAAGAAATGTAATGGATCCACAACTTTCCAAACTGTCCAGGCTTCACTCAGGAAGCATGAGTAGGCGTGCTGTTTTTGAAGACCCACACAGTGCACTGGCCCCAGATCAGTCAGGGCTTTGGTGTTTTGCTTGATTGTTTACCACTGTTACTCAAAAACGGCGAGTGGAGTCAGATCTTTCTGCTCTTGCTCATCACCTTGTCATTTTAAAGTCATGCCCAAGCAAGTTGGAGATGATGGCAAGAGTCAGAGTGAGAGTACTGTGATGTAGATCAGGAACTGAAATGTTCTACAAAACACAGTAGATGGCTTTTAACTTCACAGCTCACCCAAAGGAAGTTAGCAATCTTTAAACCTAATGCCTGCAGTCATGCTTCTACTGTTGTAGTATTGAACACACGCATACAATCTTGCACCGGCTAAATACTAATACTAATACTAATAAAATACTGCTTTATTCTGTATAAATTCCCTTAAAATAGTGTAACAATCAAAGTTGTGAAATATGACTCTTTTACTGTATACAGAAAAACACAGTCATACTTAATGGCATATTTTACGATCTTTTACTGTCATGATTTAAGTTTTCACCGTAAAATCTAATTTTTTAAAGTGATGGGAATGCTATGCAGGTATTAGGTGGTGAAGTGTTGGAAAATTTTGAGGTCTAAAGTCAGAGGCTTACCAAAGTGATTATATCAAAATATACCCACGTTATATATTTAATCAACTGCACATTTATAGAACTGAGCCACTGCAACAAAAGGTACTTCAGCAGCTATAAGTGTTAAGTGGCCATTTTTCTTACTGACAGTGACAACAAAAAGCAATTACTATAGTAGCATATGTGTCCCATGGACAGTCTGTAGAATAAATTGCTTTGATAACCAGGTATCCCATAATGTGAAGTTCAAACTGTTTTCATGAAAGGTTGAATATAGTCTTTTTTTTTTTATTAATATACATTGAAACTCAATTTTAAGATCATTGATAACAGCGTCTGTTCTCTAGTGTGAGTGTTTTGGCCATGGAAGAGCTCTCTGTGGAAATTACTGCGGATATTTCTGTACAATTAATACATTTAATAATTTATTAAGCTTTTATTTGGTTTTGGAAAATCTTATTCATGACAAGAGTTAGTATCACTGAGTGGTTCAGGAGTGGACCCAATTGCAGACATAGACTTGATTATATGAAAAGTATCTTAACACATACGGCAGGCGTTGAACACAAAAGAACACAAAAAAACAAACTAACAAAAAGACGGCTGGAGATCCAGGCAAAAAAAAAAGAAAGCAGTATGGACACATAACAGACAGACAAAGAAACACAGGAACTAAATAACCACGTGTAGAGGTGACAACTTGTGGTTTTATGCGTGGGACTTTTTCTTGGTGGGTCGTAGTGACCTTGCTGGCTGTCCACCTTCACGGTTGCAGGTTGGTTGGATTGTGTTATCTTTGGACAAAGCCAGGCTGGCTTTTACCCCTGTATTTAGTCTTTATGTTCAAGCTAAGCTAAGCTCTCGCTTCATATTCATCCTACAGACATGAGAGTGGTATTGATCTTCTTATCTAACTCTCAGCAAGAGAGCGCACTTCCGAAAACGTTGACCTACATAAAAACCATATGCTGGAAATCACAGGATATGTGGCTTCACATACAGCGTCCTGGGTCAAATCTGAGTCGTTGTGGTTCTTGTGATAATCTTTTGATCTTTTCATTCTGACCCTGACCTAATGAGGTCAGAGGTCAGGCTCAGCAACAAAGAAACATTCCTGGAAATAAAGTAAGGATTTAGTATTTTGTTCAAGTTCACTTAGTAGGGCAGATGTTTGAACCCAGGCCTTATGTACAAGGCGACAAATTAGATGTCCTCATCTCATCAGAAGGGTTTTTATCCATTGATTGTTGATCCAAACCTATAATATGTTCTTCACTGTAAATAAATCTCCTCACAAGCATGTGATCCTCTGTCGTCATCATGTTGCCCTGATTGTTTCTGTCTGTCTCAGTGCAGTTCTCTCTGCTCTGTTGAATCAATATAAAATGGCTTTACGTTGTGGGGAATTTTTCAGTACATTTTCGAGTATCTCTCTCTTCCCTTCTACGCCTCTTTACTGTCAGTTTAGTTTATTTACTCAGTACTAAAGCCAGTGTATAAGATGTCATCATTAAAGAGCATTATGATACTTCTTCCTGCCTCTGCACTGCTCCATATCAATTCCCCTTTTTTCCACTCCCCACTTCTTCTTTAGGCCAGTCTTTTCCTCCCTCACATCACTCTGCCCTTATTTAATCCACCTCTTTCCATCTTTACGGTGTTTCTTTGAAAGCCGCAGACAGAGGAGTGCAAATTACATCCTGACACCTCCGGTTAGCCCTCATCCCACACTGTGCTTTTCATTGGATACATCAGGTACATCAGCCCCAAACCTCTGAGCTTTTTCTTACAAAGGAGGCTGTAGACCAGGTGTTCACAAATCATCTGTGAACTTTTTTTATTAGAAATGACCCACAGTTCTTAATGTCACATTGCAATTCATCGCAGCATTTGCTAAGCAGATTTCCTTTCTCGCACGATAAGTTTACAATGTGGTACACTCGGTTCTCATTTCCAACTGTAATTGTTTGATTGTTGATTGATTGTTTGATCTTTAGCTTAAGCTAATTAAGCTGACATCAGCTCCATGTTCAGGTTATGAGGGTTGACTCTAGATTTTTCCAGCTGACTCATTTCAAACAGAATCTTGTTAAAGGCGTAACAATTACGGACTTTATGGCCACATGCATCATACTAAAAGACTGAAACTAAAGCTAAGAGCCTTGGTAAAATGTCATCTTCCTCATCAGTTGATGATTCACACAGAAGACATGGAAATAAAGAGCCAACATTATCTCTGGTTGCTTAGCTTACATATTTGAATTTTAACATTAACCAATGTGTTTGACAAAAGGTAGACTTCCAAATCCAATAGAAAACAGGACTAGCCTTAACTCTAATAGCATCTTTCACACAGTGGATGTCGTAGTCATGATTTAAACTGTAACCCCACAAACAATCCATCAATCCATCCATCCATTTCCTTCTGTTAGTCAGGGTCGGGTGGCAGTGCACCATGGCCTCAGACTTGGAGGTGTTGATTCTCATCCCAGCTGCTTCACACTTGGTTGCAAACTGTTCCAGCGCATGCTGAAGGTCGCAGTCTGATGAAGCCAACAGAACCATTTGTCATCTCCAAAAAAAAAGCATCAATAGAGGTGAGTACCAACTATATCAAGTTGGTATCGTTCCACCTCCCACACCAGCTCCAGTTCCTTCCCTTGCCAGCGAGGTGACATTCCACATCTCTAGGACCCTCAATGCCAGGAGTCAGCACGCCTGGGCCCCTGCCTTTGCCTGCTGCCTGGCTTACAAAACACCCGACCTCTATGCCTATCCCTGTGGGTGGTGGGCTCCATGTAGGTCTTTTGGGGCTGTGCCTCACACTCAAAGCAGGTGGCAATGGATTAATCATCAGTGACATAGTTTGTTATTTTTCTTTCTTTCTAACTATCAAGACTGACGTGTAAATCAGGATGGTCGTAATGTAGGTTATATAACATGGGATGCTATGCTAATTTTAGATTCCCTTGGCAAAAAATGTGTTAACAGAGTAAAATATTATTTAAAAAAACTGACTCCTGCAGCATGTATTTCTCATGTAATGTATTGCAGAATACTATTATAGTTTCTTCAGTATGGTGTCCTCAATCAGCAGATCCAACCCCCAGGTCTGAGGCAACAGCATATTCTTCACGTCTGCTAGGCTAAGACTTGCATCACTTCACTGTTGATAGAGTGTGTGCTGCTTGTGTAACAGTTACCACAGCCTGGGTTTGATAACGGACCGACCAGATGTGACAAAAGGAAGGAAAGGGGGGAGAGAAAGAAGGTGCTCTGACTGCAACAATGCCTCTCTAACGACACACTGCCTGCCAGGAGTTAGTGTGTGGTGGCAGCTACAACTCGCTCAACTGCTGCAGCTTGCACGTGTGTGTGACATATTGTAAATGTATAGACATTGGAACTGCAGTGAAAGGTAAGGTGTTGCAAGTGTATGAACGTGATAATGTTTCATCAGACTGTCCTTGCCACAACAAGACAAAGTCTGCCATGAATACACATACAATTAAATATGTCAATAAAAGAATATATTGTATGTGTATATATATATATATATATATATATATAAACCCAGTTACAGTGTATTAAAATGTCTATGTCCTCTTTTGGAGAGGTAATCTCGCAATCTTTTTATGACCTTGTGGGTTCTGCAGCACTTCGATTGCAAGAGGCAGTTTATGCCACTCTGCAGCAGCAAAGATGAACTAGAACTACCACGTAATGGTTTATATATAAATGATAAAGTTATGCTCCGGTATTGTGATTATGGACTTCTTACTTCTGAAAGTAATTGTCGAAGTAACTAGGGCTCCTGTGCATAAAGTTTCTGTTTCAAGCTTTTCTGATTAAGGTCCTAGTACCATGAGTTAACAGTGTATGTTTTTTCCCCCCTGAAGTCTTTGTTGCGACATCATAATCCTTTAGAACACACACCAGGATGTGGCTGCTTCACCAGTTAGCCAATGCTTGATGCTTGACTTCCTGCACCAGTTTCTTGTTCGCTTTGGCTCACTGCCATTTCATTCTGGGCAGGGTGGCATACACTCAGCCTCTAGCCTGTGTGAGTGTGTGTTTGCAGGAGACAGCTGCCTATGCGGGAGCAGATGAGAGCCCTGACATTCCACCCAACAGTCAATGTGCAGGCCAGAAAACCAAAACAATGTACTAAAAGCATCTAAAAATCTGCAGAGTGGGGTGGTCAACAACAATAAATGCTATTTCTTGGCACTAAATGTATAAAAGAGGGTAACGACTGCCAAGAGCACAACGTTAGCCAACAAAAAGTCTAGATTTGATGAAAACAGATATTTATAAAATTGCTTGCATTAAAAAAAGAGCACTGTCTTTTTTATATGAGAGCAGGTATAGTGATGCAATGCAGTTTTTAGTGACTAGAAAATATAATTCAAACCAGTAAACCTGGCAGAGATCTGAGAACCTTTATGGTGAGTTCCTGTATTCACAAAATATTATTACATTTACATTTCAATACATATATATACTGTAAATTTTGGTTTTGGTTTTTGAATAAAAATAAACCAGCCCACTGACTGAAAGTAGAGTTAAATGAGTTCATTACTCTTCCTTCAGGTTTGAAATTATTGGCAAAGGATTAACTGAGCAGACAATGTCTTGGCTTTACCTTGTTTTCTGAAGTAAATGTATCAAATAATTCCTCGATTATAATAGAAGCACCAGAACACTTCACAATGGGAAACAAGCTTTACCCTTTGATGATGCCACAGATGTAAAAATTGAAACACTAACCCTTGGTATGAGCAATCCGGTCCTTGTGCAACCAAAGTGAGAGTTGTGTCCGTATTAAACCTGCTGCCACCGCGACCCAACCCCGGATAAGTAAGCTCCAAGTTTCATTGCCAGTTGGGCGCCAGATATTACCAACAACAATTAGTCATTACTGTAGCCATTAAGAGAGTGGTTCCCTTTAAATCCATGACATCCGATACATTTGTCATGTTGTCTTTGCATTAGATAGATCTTTGATAGAAATTTGTTGCCACAGTCTGTACAAAGCCTCACTTATGTACATAAATAAACAGATACATTAAACACCACAACATAACCACAAAAATAAACATTCAATACAGCACATTTATACCCATAGCTCTCCACACATGGTGGCCACCTGCTATGTAGAAAGAAGGGACAAAACTGGCTGTAGCCTGCAGACTGTTGAGACTGAATTGTTGCATATAAAACAAAAAAAATCGACACACATTGGCTCATTTACATTTGTGAACTAGATTTAATTGCAGCATCAAAAAGTGTACTCTGCTTGATGCTTTTGAAGTAGCACTGAGTCATTACATGATTTACTGTAACCAAACAACTCTGTAAGTGGAAAAGGTACTCATGCACTCCACTGGCTGACATTTTATATCTGAGTGAGGAAACACCACAACCAATAATAAACTTGATTGAGTTATGCAATGGAAATGGAAGTGTTTGCGATAGAGATTGACAGGATTGGTAAGAAATCAGTGGTATCATTGTTAGATGACGTCCGATATGTCAGATCTCAAAGAACAAGGTCAAACTATTAACAAGGTAATGACAGGTTCTTCCATAACATGGGTGCATAATGTACTGCTGTCACTTCATTACAATTGATCTTATTAGCTTTATTTACCTCTTTCCATAATCAATGAACCCATTGCAGTGTGTACTATATGGATATTATTTTATGATACAACACATATCTATGTCAGTTTGTTGTTGGTGATGATTATGATGGTGATGAACTCCTTATTACTGCACAAACCAAACTGTCATTGGGTTAAAATGGCTTCCTTTGTACATGATGAATCAAATGGATATAATGATTGTATGGAAACTCGATCAAAGGACGTTATGGAACAGCTGCCACCCACAGCATCTCTAACTGAATTATGTTCATACATACATTTGTGACATTATATAACACAAAAGTCCAAGCAGCTTAAACTAAGAAAACATATTATTGATCCAATTACAAGTCCAATTTATTTCATTTGAGAAGAACCAACTGAATATTAAGACATCAGGATGTCAAACTCAATACATATACACATACAAAAACAATATTAAAGACGGATTATCCAGTGATACACACTTTAGAGCTGTATAACTTTCATAATACAATAACATATTATGGGTAAGAGGAGGTTTTCAGGAAGTGAATGCTGACCACAACCGGAGCTGGGCAAGCAGGCAATGTAACCGGGCTCAGCAGCCTCTATGGACATAATGGTCTGTAGAGAAAATAACATGGTCACCAGAGAAGCAAATCTGGGACTGACTTTTAGTCGTTGGTGAGAACTTGGTGAAATAAAAGGCTGAAAGAACCGGAGTCGTGTCAGAACAGGAGCTGGGCAAGCAGGCAATGTAACCGGCAATGTTACGTAAGCTAATAGGTATGCTAACGGTAGCTAACACCTACAAATTCAGTCTTTGTGGCCCTATATTGCAACACTTCTTTTTATTATGTCAGTATTGCTGCATATTTTTGGCTTCAAAGCGGCGCTTCGGAAACCTGTGAGTGAAGTCACTCATGCTCTCTTGATTCTTTATACCGCCATTGGTTACGTTAGCTAATAGGTATGCTAACGGTAACTTTTTTACAGTAGCCATTTTGACCTTAAATAGTCGGGTCAACACAGGTGTTTCCAATGATACTAATTAAGGCTCCATTCCATTTATTGCAACAGACCCTTTCCAGTGAACCAACATGCACAACCATGTCTGTTTGACCTGAATGGAATGGAACCTAGAAAAATGGCGGTTCAAAATGGCGGACTCCGTGGAAGAGGACCTGCTCTCACTGTAGATCTAAAGGGGGAGTGGAACCGGAGCCCTGTCAGAACAGGAGCTGGACAAGCAGGCAATGTAACCGGCAATGTTACGTTAGCTAATAGGTATGCTAACGGTAGCTTACACTTACAAATTCAGTCTTTGTGGCCCTATATTGCAACACTTCTTTTTATTATGTCTGTATTGCTGCATATTTTTGGCTTCAAAACGTCGCTTCGGAAACCTGTGGGTGAAGTCACTGGTGCTCTCTCCGTTCTTTATACTGTCATTGGTTACGTTAGCTAATAGGTATGCTAACGGTAGCTAAAGCCTACAAATAGACCTTTTTTTACAGTAGCCATTTTGACATTCAATAGTCGGGTCAACACAGTTGTTTCCAATTATACTAATTAAGGCTCCATTCCATTTATTGCAACAGAGCCTTTCCAGTGAACCAACATACAAGACAACACCCTCGCTGTGTCCCAATTCAGAGTCTGCATCCTTCGAAGCACACATTTGAAGGCCGATTACGTCACAACGCCACGCGAAGGCTGTCCCAATTCGAAGGCTCCTTCAAATGCAGCCTTCAAATGCGTCCTTCTTTTCCCTCTTTTTGGAGGATGCACCGCAACTATCCTTCGCGGCCTCCCATATCCCAAGATCCTTTGCGCGCCGCTGTTCAGTGCCGGGAAAAATACAATGGCGACACCAAGCGGCGATGAATAATACCTAATAATGAATAATACATTTAATAATAATATTAAATGTAAGTATTGGGTTTTTATATTTAATTACTTTTACTTATTACTACTTATACTTTTACTAATTACTTTTATTATTCCTGCTTTATTTCCAGACTGTAAAACTGCAAAGTCTAGTTAAACGATTGGATTGAATAAAGAGCTACGTTTAGGATTATCACTATTATATGTTATACTTCATTCTTCTTTCTTATACTTTCTTCTGTCTGTTTTTTCTTGGTTTTCTCAACTGACAGGCAACGGCTACGTTACAAAGTACCAACTGACGGCTGGTGACGCAACCAGGAAATGCTTCGAAGGCTAGACCGTCTCATTTAACAACGGTTGATGCGGCCTGCGAAGGTCCCTCAGAGGGAGTCGCCTTCGAAAGCCGCGTCCTTCGAAGCATGCAGCCCCTGAATTGGGACACAGCTCCTGTCTCTGTTTGATCTGAATGGTATGGAACCTGGAAAAATGGCGGTTTCAAAATGGTGGACGCCGTAGAAGAGGACCCGCTCTCACTGTAGGGCTCATTTTTGAGACGATGAAAACACAATCTTCAGGTTTTAACTCCTAAATCTTACACACTGGACCTTTACTTGAGCCTGTCATAGGTACGATATAACAGTGCGCCACCAGGCCGCGCCACTGGGAGCATGTTTCGGTGTTGGATGCTCTCTCTCTCTCTCTCTCTCTCCCCCCACTGTTCTGACGTCACCAACCTGCAATTGAACGAATGAACTAACGAACCACCGAGTCCCCACCGGAGCTACCGGGAGGCAGAAGAAGCGTTTACAGAGCCGAGAGTCCCCCCCTCCCTCCACCACCACCGCCACCGCCACCACTACCACCTTCACCGCCAAAAAAACGGAGGAAGGTCCACTTTGTGAGCCGCCGTGAAGAACGCCCGTGCTGGGAATCAAACGATGCGAGCGCTGCTCACCGCCGCCCATTAACACTTAAACTATCGACGACTGGGGAGAGAGAGAGAGAGAGAGAGCGAGAGAGAGAGAGAGAGAGAAAAAAGAACCGTTACCGTGATTTAACGACAGAAGAGAGACGGACGGACGGACATATCAACACCAACTACCAGTACTACTACTACCACGCTTTGAGAAACAAACACCAGCGGCGGTTACATCGTGTTGTTTTTTGGTGCTGTGGACCAAAAACGTTGATTTAAATGCTTTAACGGTTAAGAGAGAGAGCGAGAGCGAGAGAGAAAGAGGGAGCTGCCCAGCGAAGGAGCGGAGAAGAAAAGGAGGAAATCTACCAAGAAAGAAAGAAACGAGGATTTGTTTCATTGAATCCAGCTTTTTATTGCCTTCTCCCCCCTCTCTGTCTTTTTATTTTTCTGCCGTGGATCCCGGTATCGGTAACGCTATCAAGCTGTGTTCTCTAACCATGGGATGTACTCTGAGCGCAGAGGAGAGGGCGGCTCTGGACCGGAGCAAAGCCATCGAGAAAAACCTCAAGGAGGACGGTCTGACCGCGGCCAAAGATGTTAAACTGCTGCTGCTCGGTAAGACGATTCACCCGACCTCCTTTAAACCCCCTTTATACCCGTGAAGGGGGCCTGTAGTGACGGAGACATGAAACGCCTTGTGGTGGTGTAAGGTGTGGTGTGTGTGTGTGTGTGTGTGTGTGTGTGTGTGGAGGGAGGGTGGTGAGAGATATCACTGAAGATGGTGTTGGGTAAAATATGCAAATATGTGAACAGACAACCATCTTATTACACCACCACCTTGCTACAGTGGGATTCGATCCATTATAAATTGTGCCCTGAAAATCAAGATGTAGGTAGGCAAAAAGGTGGTGGTGTTGGTGGTGGTGGTGGTGGGGGTGATAACTGCAGGAAGGAAAAATGGCAGTAATGCAGCAGGCAGTGCAAGTACTTCATCTGTCTGACTGTAAGTTAGAACAGATGATAGGTGGAGGGAAGGAATTAAAAAAATGGATGTTGAGGAAGAAAGGGTGCAGCCACTTTCTCCATCTTTTTTATCTCCACCCCACTCCTCCTGCTGCTGCTGCTGCTCCTGCTGTCCTTATTCACTTAGGGTTTTTTAAGAGGCTGATTCTCCATTTCTTTCTCTCTTTCTCCCGCCCCCTCCACCCTCTCTCTCTCTCTCTATCTCTCTTTCTCTTTCACTCTGTCTCCATCTTGCTCTCTCACACATACACCCCCTGTTTACATTGTCTCCTTGTCTCTTATCCCTCAGGGGCTGGAGAGTCAGGGAAAAGCACCATCGTCAAACAGATGAAGTAAGTCTCTAATAAGCACGGTCTAATAACCCTATAGTGTGTCCCCCTCTCTGTCTCTCTCTCTCTCTTTCTCACTCTTTCTTGCACACACACACACACACACTCGTACACTGTATGCAGCGCAACGAGTGTGTAGCTGCTGCTGTAGCTCGATAACACCTTAACCCTAAGTGGCCTTGTCAGATATCTGCCAAAGCGTCACGGTTTTGTCGAATGTTTGATGTTCTATGCGGGGCGGAAACATCTGTCAAATTGGGTGTGGGTTCATTGTTTTATTGCTGTGTATGCATGGAAATATGTGTCACATGTTCACCGACTTTTAGTCCGAGTCTGCTTTTTCTGCATTAGATTTGAGGTGTGGCCCCCGTCACCAGAATTATAATCCCCGAGTAATCACGTTAAAATCAATTTAAACTCACTTTTCAGCCACACTCACACATCATTGGTTTTTAGTGTCGTACGAATGCCTCAGGGTCGGATGAGACATCCCCAGCTCCACTTTGCCACTCTCTCCTCTCCACGTCAATGACTCTGTGATCTCAGGTGCACGGGTAATCTCCGATCACACACTTGCGCATTTGCTGTCCGCTTTAATGCCGCTGAGATGGTACATACTGTAGGCTGCAGCGATGTGATATAATGTGCAGGGGTTTGTGTTGATAGTAGAGAGAGAACTAGTCGATATTTTCCACCTACTTTAACAAAAGTGTACGAAGATATTCCCACACAAGTCACTACTACTCCCTTCAGGACTTAAACGTTGAGTTTTAATGACCGAATCCTACTTCTGTGGCCTTACAGTACTGCTATATGATCTGTTAATCCACTGGTTCTCAAACTGTGCTACGTGAACTCCTTGTGGTGGTGCTTGGAGGAAAAACATATAATACTATCAAAATACTATGCTGGAATGTAATTTGAAATAAAGTAGTCCCTTTCATGCAGGCACAGCACAGCTTGCATGCATCCGTGATTAGTTATGAGCTAAAATGTGACGCTAACTGACTAAGCAGAGGTAAAATTAACGGTTCAGAAATGCTGCAACCTTGGCTCCAAACAGGAAATACTAGAAAGAGAAGTGCAGATCAAGAGTAACACTTTAACACCAAATTAGCTCTTGCTCTTCAACAATAATCAACAATAATCTGTAAAAAAAACAGTATAACCTTTTCTAATATTACAGTAAAAGGATATTAGTACTGTTGATTTCATGTTTACGGTTGCCGTTTTATTCCATATCTTAAAATGTTTGTAGATTTTACAGGGAAAAACTGCCAAACAGTAAATGACATATGCCATAAAATATTACGGTGTTTTGCTGTACAATTAACAGTCTCTAATATAAAATGCGACTTTATTCTTTACGATTTCCCTTAAAATGGCGTGTAAATAAATGTTTTGAAATATGACTGTTTTGATGTATACAGGAAAACACAGTCATATACTTCAAGGCATATTTTTACGGTATTTTACTGTCATGGTTTGGCAGTTTTCCTCCGTAAAATCTACATTTTAAACTGGCCTCCTTTGTGAACCGTCTGTAGCTGAACAGAGTCGACTGTATTTTTAACTGTTGTCTCGATAGTGGAGAGCAGAATACTTTCTGGTGGTACACAGCTGTAAAAAGTTTGAGAAGCACTGCGTTAATCGATTAGTTAATCAGTAGAAAATGAATCGGCGACCATTTCAAGGTTGTTTTTTCTTGCGAAAATGCCCAAAATTCTTTGGTTTCTGCTTCTAAAATGTGCAGATTTCCTCTGTTTCCTTTGGAAAATGAATATCTTCTTGGTTGAAATTGTTTAAGACATTACAAGATGTCACGTTGGGGTTCAGGACGTCAACATTTTATTAATTTTATTGATAAAAATGCACCTCAAAGACTTCATGGCTCCATAAGTTGTCCACTTGCTCCTGCAGCCTATATCACCTTCATGTAAACACCATGTGACCTGTTTGCTGTGTCAGTGTCTGTGACGGTCTACTTATTAACCAGGGCTCAAGTCCAATATAGCTCTGCTTGAATATCACCACATACTCCTGTAGGGACTTAATATGTGCCCGTGGTACTTAGCAGTGAGTTAAGTGTCTTAATTAAAGCTATCTCCTTTTTTTCCCTCCTATAATGTCCTTACAGTACGTCTGCAGGGACTTATCTGTGGTGCACACGTATGATACTTTAATAGTATTTTCGTATTTACCATATCACTGCAGTAATCCTTTAATAAGTCTACTTTAGTTCTCCTTTTAAGATCGGCTGGTGCATCAGTAGTGTACTCGCCCCAACCCCCCCTCCTCCAAATCTCATTTCATCTCATTGTATCTGTAATCCTGTCGTGACATATGTTTTTTTTTCTTCAATCTCCTCTGCTGCGTCATTTTCACAGACAGCCAGAGCGTCGTAGTTTTAGCCGATAATAGGCTTTGGTTGTGGTCGTATGCTGACATATCACATGAGGGCATGATTCAGTGGATCCAGATGAGCCTGTTTCTCAGCTGTTAATGGTCACTCCAGCAGCACGGCACATTCTGCACACTGGCTGACCAACGCTCCCACTGGGTTCATTGAATATATATATATATAAATATATATATGTAGCAGGCCGTAACCTTTGGAGCAACTTAATTCACCAGAGTGTCGTAAATCACATATTTATGCGACTTAGAGTGATGCATATGAATTTTAATGTTCAAGGCTGTGTCAGTCCATACATTTGTAAGTGTATTATGCTAATATTGCAGATAAATAGTGATATTATGCGACGTTATTGCTTCTTTGCACACATTGTTACCTGCCACACTTTATCGGTGTATACGATTACTACTATTATATTCATATTCATTTCACCTCCATGTGTCTGTCGTCTGATTACAGTCTTCGAGCTATCCTTTGCTCATGCATATTCATGAGTCTGTCAGACAATATTGTCTGTTAATTGTTGCTAAACAAACGTTTGATTTAATACACTCTGCATGCTTCTCAGAGGGCGATACAATGTGCAACAAACAAAACCTCCTCTCGCTGAGGTGTATTGACCATGAATGATTTGTTGAGGTCGCGTCAGAAGCTTCACAGTAGCCTTTACAGTCTCAGTATACTCTCCTGTTTCCTGAAGAGCATCCAAGCAGCGGATATCGCCCTTACTGCTTTGAACATCCGGGGCGTACTTGAGTCACCAGTTTGTGTGTTTGTGTGTGTTTTCTTCAGAGAGAAGGAGATGAGTGGATGGAGTTGGATTTGGATTTTATATACTGTATGTGTGTGTGTGTGTGTGTGTGGAGCTGCAGTGTGTGTCGCAGCTGTGCATTAGATCTCAGTCAGTGGGAATAAGGAGTCTATTACCACTCTGTACAATACAGTGGAAAAATACTGCAACTGTGCCCACCTCAGTGTGCGCTACTCTCTATTCTATAGCTTCTGTAACAGGGTTTATGCAGGAATCCTGACGTTAAATTTAATACCGTCTATATATTTTTATATTGCCTCTAGTCATATAGCAAAAACATGATCAATAAGTGGGAGGGCATGCACACTGTTACTGTTAATCCCTTACTTGTGCATGCCCTCCTATTTATCTAACAAGCTCTTTCTTGAAAAACAGCACCTGTCCAAACCGTAACCAGTTTTGTCTTTCCCGCATGCAAATGTTTCTGCAATTTCTGAAACAGGAAACTTAATTTGAAACCTTTTGCCCCTTCCTTCATTTGAATTGCGAGAATGGTGCTTTGCATCAGTGTCAAGACACCACAAAACCTTCTGCACGGAGAGTTGGTGTCATGGCCATCACCGCCCTGAGATCCCCAGGCCGAGCAGAAGATGCGGTGGCTGTGGTGGAAGTCTGGCTAGTGGTTTGGGGTGGTTTTACCATTCCCAGCGACGGGCCTCAGCCACGGTTTAAACTCTGGTTAGTAGTCCATTTTGGGTCAACTTGCATGTTTAGTAGGCTTTCTTTCAGCAGATAGCAGCAGTAGCAACCAAGGCGGTAAACATTGTGAATTTCCCCATTGTGGGACAATAAAGGTCTATCTTATTGAGCAAACTAAAGTGTTAACGTTATGATGTCGGTCATAGATCTAACTACATAGTCTACCGCGGCGTGGTATGGAAAATAGGTCTACTGCACAGTTTATGTAATAAATTCTGGCCAACTTTTAACAAACAAACTTACAACAAATCACATGGTAATCTTTAAAAAAAGATAATACCTCGTAATCAGGCATTTAATACTTTTTGGGTTTCTTCGTGGACACCCAAAAATGGCTTTTTAAAATGGGCTTTACCAGTCACTACATGTTGCGTCTTCCCAAATTCTCCTTTTGAAACCCAATTATTATTTTGTTTCTGAGATGATGAAATCACAGGGTGACAATGACTCATGACGAAGCACCGATAACATCTCATGTGGGGGAGCACAGGTGCACTTGGGTGTGTGTGTGGCAGACGTCAGACTGAGAGTGGATTACAGCTGTGCACAGATGAGTGACTTATCAAGGTGTGCATCCACATCACAGTCTCGTAAAGCTACATCTGTAAGATGAGGAAGTGGAAGGAGTGAGATGACTGTGCAGAAACATGTTAACGACGCGATTGTATGTGTGTGTGTGCATACGTGCACGTTACCTACGTATCTGTGAGTGTAATATTTAGGCCAGCAACCCGAGAGACTTGGTCATGTGTGAACAACATATCTCTTTCTCATGCATAGAGCTGTGTGTGCGTTTGTGTGTGTGTGTGTGTGTATGTCTGACACCATCTGTTTATGGTGCCTGTGTGTGTGTTTTGACGTGTGCAAAGGTTCTCTCACTGCCCAGCTGGCAAACTGACCTCTCCAGCAGTGCTCGCTCTGTGTGTGTGTGAGAAAAAGAATAACGCAGTAATATTCATGTAGGATATGAAGCCACCGCCTGGCACAGCCACAAAAAAGTAGGGAGAAAGATTAACCCCCCCCCCACACACACACACACACACACACTCCTCTTTTGTACTTTTCTAATTATGTGGGAGTTGTTTGCTCTCTGGCCTTAAAGGCTCTGCTTCAACAGAGAGTTCTGTACGGGCAAACTATAAAAAGATAGGTGTAATTGTGCCAGGAAAGAAATAATGACTCCTGGTTAACGTATCCAGTAAGTTTTTATGTAGAAGTTTAGCTCATTAGCAAGTAATAGCTTGCTTGATTTGTTACTAAACAAGCAACTAAATGCAGCTTCAGGATCTATGAACACACACACACACACGGGTCGACAGGCTCTCTCTCAGTCCACCGTAGCGGGTCAGAAAATATGCAAATGAGGGCAAAATCTCAGTCGGATTTAATGGATGAAAACAGCTGTTTGCTGCCGACTGAAACAGTTGTGATCTTTACATTAAGTTTATGACAGATTAAACTCAGACAGAGAGCATCACTACACATCTTACCAGCACAAACGCTTCCCAGGTTTTGACCGGCGGGAAGGTACGGCTACGTTGCATGTAGTAAACGCAGGTGATACACAGAAATATAGATATTGTCATCGTCTGGTTTTGAGAATGTTTGCCAAAGATAAACATCTAACTATTATATTGGCACAGCTACATAAACGCCCCCAAAAAGAAACTATACATTACAAATAATCTCCACTCATAGTAGTTTAAATCTGGAAATTGCTCACCTTTTGTTGTTTCACAGGTGGAGGTACACTTTGTTTCTACAGCAGCCCAGAAGGGACAAACCAAACCCTGACTCTACATAGATACATTTAGCATTTTTCACGAGTTTCAGGGCCACTGTAGTTTCTCCGTCGCGCTTCAAACGTGAGGGGTATTCAGTTGGTCGCAATCCGTGTCACAAAAAGTGGTGAAGTTGTACCACTAGATGCCACTAAATTCTGCACACTGGACCTTTTTAAGGAAGGAAGTTGAGAGGATGTGTTGTTTGTGTGGATCTGAGAAGGAAGTTCATCAAAAAAAAACTATATATAACTAAAAAATGTCATAACTGAAGTGCACTCCAGCAAGCTGAAGGTTATAACCAAGGACCTTCAGAAATGTACTTTCTTTCAAAGTATGTTGCCGCTGGCCTTTCTTTGTGTTAATATTAGTCTAGGGGTTGATGTCATTTCGATAAACACATGATTCATTGGTTATTTTTTTAAATACACACATCAAGTTCAAGCATACTTGTCATGGTTTGTGCCACTTAGTCTGCAGAAACAGTTATATAATAGCTCTGGGAGGGAGCGCTCCATGTAGAAAAAAATAACCCTAATGACAGCAGACATGAGTGTTATCTCGACTTGAGCTTTCAGAGTACAATAATAATGAGAAATGTGTGTGTGTGTGTGTGTGTGTGTGTGTGTGTGTGTGTTGCATTGTATTGGAAAGACATGGCTGTTTACCAGACAAGGACAGAAGTAGGGTTGTATTATGATAAAATATGTGTGGTTTTGGAGCTTTGTTCATACTAGGAACCAAGTGTTAGTTAGTTGATATCTCTGCCTCTCTGGAGCTGGAGTAACCCTTAAAACCTATTCTTAGTCCTAATTTGAATCAGTTGCGTTTGCATTGGATATGTGCATAAACCACATATTGAGCCCTTGGGCTGCAGAAAGGTCTAAGTTGAGGTCGAGACTTCCTTCTTTAGGCCGACTGACAGGCAGAGGAGTCGCACAATGACTGATTAAATCTCCAGGTAATTTGTCTTTCAATCATTAACAGTCTACAACCCTTATAAAACAATATAGACTGTGAACACAAGACGTGATAGGATAAAATGCAGTTTACAGGCACTGAATAGCAGCAATAGAGGTGACCTCTATTGCTCGTGCAACAATGTTGATTTGTAGTTCAATAACAGACTTGCCAATTTGTACCCGAACAGGGTAGAGCCAAACACAAGCATTACTCGTCAAATTATAGCCCCTCCAACAGCTTGCCAAAAATAGCTGTGCTCAGTATTAGGCTATTTAAAATAAAGTATTAAAGCACCATTGTGCAGAAATTTGTATTTTTTGCAAGTTAGCACCCCCCGTTCCAGCGTTCAATACCTTTGTGGTAAATATGGACAGCTGTACACGTGTGAGTGAGTTGACAACTTTGCTAACAGCTAAACATCAGTCAAGCGCAACAACACAGTCCACAGTCGCCTGTTATTTCACAAAGTTCTCACCAACGACTACAAGTCAGTCCAAGATTTACTCTTGTCCGATGGCTTCTTCCTCGTTATCACTCTCCTTTTCTCTAATTAGTTTCCTCCATCAACGTCCTCTTCGGTCATTTCACCTCTGCCATTATGTCCATAGAGGCTGCTGAGCCTGGTTACATTGTCTGCTTGTCCAGCTCCTGTTCGGGCACGACACTGGCATTTTCCCGTGCCCTGGGCACCTTTTTATGAGCGATATTTTATCTACTATCAAATGGCTGTTGTTGTTTTCTTTGTTTCACTTCTTGGTTCTGAGTTGTGTTTAAGTATTTTCCATAGTATCTTTACTAGAAATGACTATTTCACAGCACATACCGAACAGTGCTTAAGGTGGAAACCTTTCACCCTGATCTCTTAAAACATTGTACACGGTTTTGAAAGGATTTCACAAGCTGTAGAGGTTTGACACTTCCTAAATCTATTAAAGGCAGCCTTTTGGGGTCAACACAGGAAATGAACCAACTCTGTAATCATGATATATATTTTGTTTGAGCGAAGAAACATCAGACCCATTCAGTCAGTCAGTTGCTGTGTGTGGAATATAAAGCTCCTCGCTCTCTTTTCTTCAACTCTGGGTTTCTCTTTCACAATGTGTGTGTGCGTGTGTGTGTGTGTGTGTGTGTGTGTGTGTGTGTGTGTGTGTTTGTGCCACGCTGACATGATCGGAGGCGACCGGCCGAAGGGAGAACAAACGCTGTCCGTCCCTCACGGCTGCACTGCTTCCCACAGGCTGTTCCCACCGTGTGAGTGTGTGTGTGAGTGTGTGTCTGTGGTTTCTCCAGAACAGGAGATAATTAGGTTTAAGCTTCAGAAGAGGGGAATAAAAGGGGGAAGGGGAGGAAGATTGAGGGGAAAAAAAAGGTGGTGTTTTGTGCAGAAAAGCAGAGGGGGGAGAGGTTGAGAAGGGGGTTATAGATTGAAGGACACAGAAAGGGAGTTTTAATGAAGGAAAATAAATGCCCAGTGCATAAAAAAAGAAGGGAAGAAAGAGAGGAGCAATCTGCAAGTGGGTGAACAACTTGATAAAGTGGTGGATGTGAGGATGAAGAGAGGAAAAAAAGCAAAGAGTTAGAGGGACACGCAGCAGAAGCAACCAGGGAGGAAAACTGAATTGATGTGGCAGAGTGAAAAGAAACAGGAGAGGAGAGAAGAGGGTATAAGGGAGGATGAGTGTGAATGAGTGTGAATGAGGCTGGGGAGGTAAGAGGAGGGAAGAAGCGAAGCCATTTTAAGCAAGAAGGAGAGAGTGAGACTGACAAGTGAAAGAACATATTCTCAATTATTAAGCAAGCTAGAGGAAGTGAGACAAGGATAGGTTTGTCAAGGACAGAGTGCAAAGGGTACTCCTTTTCTGGACTCTGTTCTCCTCGATAATTATTAGCCTTCTGTTCCCGGGATGGTTCAAACACAACGGGGTGAAAATAGAGAGCAAAAAAAAAAAAAGAAAGAGCCCGAGAGGGAAGGGGGCACTCGTGTTGGCACCAAGTCAAGTCTTGCATGAAGAGACAGTCTGTAACTGGTCTTCTAAAACCAGATAATCACCCTTCATTGGTTAAATATAGCTCCGGGCTTTCTCATCACTGGAACAATTTGATTGGCTGCTTCGTCGAGCTGTGAAGTAACAGCAAGGTGTCGTCTCGTGATAGCTACGTTTGTCCGTGTGCACATCCAAGCGTGTGCATTTTGTTTATGAATGCTATTTGCATTTTGTCAAATGACAAAACTTTATCAGGGCATGCAGGCTTCGCTTTCAACCTCCACGCCTTCTCCTTTTTTTTTTTGGTCAACCCTCTTGACCTCACGTACACCAGTCTTTCCACATGATACACATCTCCACGCTGTGTTTTTCGATCTTTATCTTCGAGTACAACTTTACACAGTCAAACCTTTTAGAGTTGGTATTTTTTTCTTCGAAATATTTCAGCTAAAAGCGATACAACAAACAAAAACTATTCAAATGTGTTTAAATGTTTGAGCTGTTAAAGGTCATCAGTGCCATTTAAAGCAACATTTGCCTAGAAATTGGTGTTTTTGTGATTCAGAGCAAGCAAGTGCAACACCACAGACACGCAACACATAAGACATAGCAGCCAGCTAACATTACTTACCAACAGCAGTCAGCCCAGCTCGGCGTCTTTCAGCCTTTTATTTCACCAAGCTCTCACCAACGACTGAAAGTCAATCCCAGATTTACTCTTGTCCGGCAGCTTCTTGCTTGGTCACTTTCTCCTATCCTCTTGTCAACTTCCTCAATCAACGCCCCCTTCAGTATTTTCACCTCTGTCATTATTGATTTAGGGGCTTCTGTTTACAGAATATTGCATAAATTGGATATGATATGCATAGCTATGATTTAAGTAGTATTTTATCACCTGAAAAAAGGAATAATGTTTTTGTTAAAGGTCGACCATTAGCTGATTAATCAGTGCCGGAGGAGTTTGGCTCACAGGGGCTGATGGCAGCCTCCACCAGCCCTTTGGAGACACACTGTAGCAACTATATGCTGACCCATCGTACACACTGGACCTTTAAAAGTTGTTCTTGCTGATCCAACAAGAAGGCTTTTTTTTTTTTTTACTCTGTCGCCTGTGTTATGTATAAATAGTCTTGTAGGCTTCACTGCAGTGAAGTACTTTTACTACCTTAATGATGTGGCAGGATTTGAAAGTCTGACATCAGTCTGATCTCTCCAGACGGGTTAGCCAATCAGCGACGATCACATGCAACAGGGACAGAAAAACCAACCAAAAACCAGTCAAACCAGACCCTTTTCTCAGTCTGTTAGCAGATAGCCGGCCTGCCGTCACATTTCCAGTTTTTTTTTTTTTTTTGGCGACAGACACGACTGCAGACAACCACTGTAGTCAGCTATAATCAGCTCGATTGTGCAATTTCATACATTTTTTTTTTCTGAAAAACATCTTCATCTGTCAGCCAAAGCCAAAGATTTCCCTCCAAACACTGAGGCATGAGTCAAAAGTGGAAGTATGTGTCCTGTCAGAACACAGTTGAGTTGCTAGAGCTAATGTTTCCTCGTTCTCTTCTTCTTGTTACCTTTTTATTATATTAAAGGGTATTTATTGTTCAAAGCCATCTCCCTCTTTTGTTTCTTTCTTCACACTTGTATGAGACCAGGTCAATAGGGCTGTGTGTGTGTGGTCTGTGCAGTAATCAGGCCTTCTTATAAAAAAACAAAGGTCTTTTGTGGTCGAAAATTGTGTTTGTGTGTGTACAACTGAGTGTGTTGATGTGGTTGTGTGAGTGTTTTTTCTTTTTTTTTGTGTGTGTGTTAGACTTATTTGGCAGATTTCATGTCAGTTCAGCGCACTGCGAAACAAAGGAGTCTTGTTACGCTGACCGCACTCAGCTGATATGAAGTCAGCTGATGGTGACCGTGGCTGGTTTTTGTAGCTGGAAGTGTGTATGTTTGAAGGCATTTTTTGTGTGTGTGTGTGTGTCACACCTAGGAGAGGATGAAATGTGAGGAAGTAGACACTGAATCGATACAGCAGCTCTGAAATAAATAATACTTTACTGATGTGTAACATTTAAAGGGATCTATGGACAGAAATGGAATATAATAAGCATAGCTTAACCTGAAAATAAGAATCATTATGTTTTTATTACCTTAGTTTGACCCTTTTATATCTACAGAGGAAGCAGGTCCTCTTCTATGGAGTCCGCCATGTTGAACCGCCATTTTTCTACAAACCCAGAGCGGACCAACCAAACACAGGCTCGAGATAGGACCCTTTCTGTTTTTCACGGCCACTGTAGTTCCATGCCTGGAACGGGAGGGTGAGGCGAAGCACTATTCAGTTGGCTGCAATCTGCAACTTCACCACAAGAGGCCACTAAATCCTACACAAATGTCAGACAGGCGTCGATTCAGTATCACGCTAATCATTTTTACGGTTGTGTTTGTGATGTTTTATTGCATTGCGTTATATATTAAGGTTGTCCATTTTGTGCCAATCTATCCAGTAAATGTTGAGAAATTTCCTACCCCCAAATTCCACTGGACATGGATGCAACCACGGCTGCCAGAGCTATATATGTGGCCTCTCTATTAGTCAATGTTTCAAAACCCACCCGGCCCGCTGTGGTCCAGTTCAGAAGCGGGCCTCAAACTGCAGGTTGCAAAAACAGCCAAAGCATATTTACACATTTAGAAGCACCTAAACCAAGGAAACGCCCAAACACTTCTGAAACTCTCCCGGTGGGGTTTGAAGTGGCATGGAGGACGGACCAAAACAGTGTCACGGACGCGAGGTGTTCGGCGGGGTTTCAGGATTAGGATAAGTGAAAATTTTGACCTGCTCGTGGCACTAGAGGAAGACAAACAAAGTGATTTAGGATTTATCCTCTCGGCATCACCGATATCTGTACCAAATATCGCAGCAATCCATCCAACAGTCGTTGAGATGTTTCAATCTGAGTCATGGACCAACCAACGTTGGCCGACATTGCCATCCCTAGAGCTACCCTGCTAGCACGGCCAATCAAAAGTTTAAACAAATCAGGTAACACGTGTAATTACTTCAAATTAATTGAATTTGAGCAGAAAGATGTTCAAATTTCAAATAAAACTGAAGACAAACATGATTATTTCGCTCTGCCTCAGCCCATCTGTCTGGTTTCTGGAATTCAGGAAGGCACCGTTTGTTTGTTTCCACTGAGATGACTGGGCTTACCGTGGTTTGAATCCCTCAAAGTAAGTAATTAATATTGACACAAGGAACGCTGAATAATTACATCTCATCCTCGTATCTGGGACAACCTGATTAAACCTGATGGCACTATTTCTGTCTGTCTCTCTCGTTTCTTCCAACAGCACGTCTGGAGACTCCATCACTTCACCAATAACTCAAATTGCCTGTAACAGAACACATGTTGACTTATACAGGCTGTAATATTGATGTTATGAAATGCTTCTGGAACAACCACTTCCCCATAATTGTACTGACAACTTGAAATGCCAGACCGAGAGGCACTATTTAATGCACGCCTACTAAAAGAAATCTCCTCAGCGTCGTTTGTACGTTCTTTTTAATGGCTGTTGGGTTTTCTGCATTTCACAGTGACGTGTTTATTCCTTTCCTTTGAAAGCTACTGGCAACGGGGACTACAAAATATGGCCATAGCCAAGATTTTAGAAATACCAAGGTCCGTCGGTCCCGGCCAATATAAAACACTAAGTGATCTTGGCTCAACAAATGGCTTCTATTAAATGGAAAGTTGAAATAAACGAGGAAAATTATAAACTGTACACTGTCCAGCAGGGACATAAAACAGAGCAAGAAAACCTACCCAAAGTTAGCAAGCAACATCGCTGAACTGGTGTTTCCCCTAAACTTTTATGTCTCTATTTAACTTGGATCTTTGACAGATTAGCAGTTAAAGATCCACTTGAAATGTGACCTGATAGCTAAAGCACAGAGACGGATGAGATACAGTCACGAAATGACTCCAAGAAATTGACCACATATGGTCTCGAATCGCTCGTGGCACGCCAACAAAAATGCTAAGCGCACGTTTACATTTTATTCACTCACGGCCACCAAATAGTGATTCCTAACGTGAGCATCTGCAGCCAACGAGGAAGGTCTTGACTGTATTTGGCATCGAAAATATTCACATTCGCGAGTGATCTCGGGTGTGACTCTTTGTGCAGGCTGTTGTCACTTAACTTTTAATTAGGCAACGGTTATGACACAGCACTCTCTGCAACTGTCACACTTTGCCAGGTGAGCACCTGTGTGTGTGTGTGTGTGTGTGTGCATTTGTGTTTCCCCTGTGGAAATTAGTCATCAGGGACGGAGGAAGGGTGCGTCAACGCTGTGCATTTTAATTAAGAGTTAATTGCGAATGGAAAAGAAGAGGAAGAAGAAGAAATAATTAGGAATGAGGAATGAGGAGTGGGGAAAGGAGAAGATGGCAGTGAGTGGGAGAGACTGACAGAGAACGAGTATGATGTATAAAACATACAGAGAGAAATGAAGGGTCGGGTGTGGTGGGGGTGGCGCAGGAATAAGGGATGAAAGAGGACTTGGCAGAGGCAGATAGAGATAACATGTGACAGTGAAACAGAGAGATAATGGCAGACAGATTTAATGAGGTCTTCCCAGATGTAATACTGAACTGTAATTATTCCGTTCTCCTGTCTGTCTGGGTTTATACGTATGCATGTGTGTGCAGCTCCCAACATCCCTGCTGAACTGCCGTGAAGCAGTCTGTGTCCCCTGGCACAAGAACTCTCCCATCAGCACATGACCAGACCTGGAGCCAGGACTCCTCCTCCAGCAGGGGGATTCATTGTTAGACTTAAAAACCGAACAACTCCTGTGGAAATGTTGTGGCTTTCCACATTAGATCTGCCGTTGGTCCTGTAGATAAGATTTAAAGTGACATTTTGAGAAGGAGCACGGTAGTTAAGGGATGAGCAATTACCTCATATGAACTCCATGTTTGAGGGTCGATTTTGAGGTCACAAATAGCAACTACACCGCTAGATGCCACTTTTTTTCAACACCCTGGTCCTTTAAGTCAGCCGTCCCCAGCCACCGGGCCGGTCCGTGGGTCATTTGCTACCAGACCGCACAGAAAGAATGATTAAAATAATATTTTATTAATTATCGGAGTCGGAGAGAAGTTTTATTTTGAAAAATGTCCGGATACATCCGTCGGTCACGTGATACGTCACCCCAAAAATTAATAAAAAACAAACGTCTTTGGAGAAACCAAAACCAAAACTACAGAGTAAAGAACATAAGGGACACACTTCGAGTGTCATTGTCGCACATTACCCCTCGATGTGACCGGCTCATTGCAGAGAAACAAGCTCAGGGCTCTCACTAGTTCAGCGTAATGGTGAGTTGTATTTTTTATGCACTTTATATTTGTTTTTATGCCGGTCGTATCATTTTATTTTCTCATATTTATCCCCCACACCTCGAAGGCCGGTCCGTTAAATATTGTCTTACATGAAACCGGTCCATGGCGCAAAAAAAAGGTTGGGGACCGCTGCTTAACAACAGTTCATCCTGAGGGGAACGTAACGAATGAATCTGTGAATATTGCTGCAGTTCTCAAATGAACATTTTTTTTCCTGCTTAATCGAGAAACAACAGTACAGCTACATGAGATAAAGCTATCCAATTCACACGTGTTGAAGTCACTGTGACCCGGTCAGTCCTCCCTGCCGACTGTTCTGTGAACTGTCCCCTGGAAAAAAGCCTCCATCTATAGGCAGTGAGAGCCAAGTAAAGTCTATTTATCTATGGTGATTATGTGATGGGACGTGAGCAGAACACTTCAACTCAAAATGTCTGGTTGGTGGTGGAAAAGCAACAAATGGAAACCACACACTGAGGTCAGGATTCATCCTCTGGAAACCATCAATATTTGTCCCAAAATTTACGATAATCCATCTGATCATAGTTGACATATTTTTGTGTGGAACTAAAGTGGGTGGACCAGGCGACCAACATAACCGTCCCTGGAGCTGAAATCGAGGTTAAAAAAAAAAAAAAAAACAGATACAGAGCTCAGCTCAGCGCTTGGAGGTTTGTGAGTGTGTATGTGTGTGCTCAGGATGCTGCTGCTTGACCTCAAGGTGTGATGGCAAGTTAGTGGAGCCAAATGACAGAGCAGCTGATGCCTCCATTTCACTGTGTGTGTGTGTGTGTGTGTGTCAGTCAGGGTGGGGGGGCTGTATTACTGACACCGTTGGTTATTTATAGCTTCTTTTGTCTGATTATCTCCCTTCTAACATGGTCTCTCTCATAGCCACATCGCATTTCTATCCTTCACTCTTTGCACCGACGCTCACACACACGTCGTGTAAGAGTCGGTCAGGGTGCACTTTGTCACGACTAAGAGCTCTGTCGACCACAAAGTGAGTGGACGCGCAGCATAGCGATAAAGATTGTGTGTGTCAGGACAAACAGTGGTAGCGACAATGCAGAACAGAGATAAAGACCTAATTCCACGGTGAGGTTTGTAAGGCTTTGTTTTTGTGTGTGTGTGTGTGTGTGTGTGCGTGTGTGTGTGTGTGTGTGTGTGTGTGTGTGCGTGTGCGTGTGTGCGTGTGTGTATGTGTGTGTGTGCGTGTGTGTGTGTGTGTGTGTTCACATGAGTAGGTGTAAGGATAAAAATATGAGTGTGTGTGGGATAATGGGAGACAGAAAGGAGAGAGGTAGGCATTGATACAATTTGTGTGTGTGTGTTTAAAGCACATATACACCTGTGGAAAAAAGACCACACCAAATTTGATTCAAATCAACATCTCTACATGTGTGGCCACATTCCATTCCAGTGTCTGTTGAACACAAGCACACCTTATTCTACTTAATGAGATACTGATTAGGTGATCACCTGAACCAAATCTTATGTATCCTCATGCAGTAGGACCAGCTAGAAGGCAAAAACAGTGCTAGTAGAACCTCAAAAGTAATTGGAATCAAAAAGTAACTATTGAAAGAGGTGAAAAGAAAAGTTAAAAGGGATACAGTGAGTGTCAGGTTGCTTCCATCCTTAAAATTTCAAAGATGGCGGTTCATCAGAACAAATTCAAACAGCAGACATCGGACAACAAAGCAACACACCGGCAGAGGGCCAAAATGACTCTCCACTGACCGGGATGACCGCCAACTCATTCAAATGTCACTCAACAATGACGATGACAAGGATGATATCATGTGACCTGCAAAAAGAAAATGGCAGCTGGGGTGAAGTGCGCGGCGAGAATGGTTGGAAACAGGCTCGTCCAGTCGTGCAAAGCTAAAAGAAAGCCCTTCATCAATGAGAAGCAAAGAAGAAGTCAGGTTGAGGTTTGCAAAAGACCATGAGGATTGGAGTAAGGTCATCGTCTCTGATGAGCCCAACTTTCAGCTTGGTCGTCTAATGGTTAGACGGAGACCTGGAAAGGCCTACAAAGCCACAAGTGTCTCGCACCCACTTTGAAATTTGGTGGAGGATCGGTCAGTGATGATCTCGGGGTTGGCTGGAATCTGTCAGATTTGTCTTTGTGAAGGACGCACGAACCAAGCCTCCGTACAACGTTTACAAGGTTATCCTGGAAGAAAGCTTGCTTCCTTCTGCTCGGACAATGTTCCCCAACTCTGAGGATGAGTTCAAAGTTCAAACATTAGTATTGTTTTGCTTAAAAATGATGATGAATATTGTTTTCTTTGCATTGTTTGAGGTCTTTATTATTTTGACCAGTTGTCATTTTCTGCAAATAAATGCTCTAAATGTCATTTTTTAATTTTGGAATTTAGGTGAAATGTTGTCAGTAGTTTATAGAATAAAACAAAAATGTTCATTTTACTTATAACACATACTTTACAAACAGTAAAACCAGAGAAAACTGCAGTGGTTTTGCTTAATTTGTTTCCAGGAGCTGTATTGTCAGGTGTTTTTTTATCTTGCAGTTTCAGTGCTGCTGCGTACTGTAAGTCACACAGTCTTTAGATTGTTTGCCGTTGTATTAGATAAAATGTAAAAGCCACATCCGCAAGCATCTGCCTGTCAGAAACCTTCACATGACAGGCGTTACTTCCACATTTTAGGGTAACTGAGGACACTCTACATAAATCTTTGTTGTAAAAAAGTCAGAACTGTAACATCACACATATGACCCAAGGGGGAGGTCTGAAGGTCGGTTTGGTTTTTCACACCAGATCCCACTGGGCGATGGTGCTGAGGAAGAGTGGTTGTCATTACTTAATTGCTCATAAGCTGGCCATTCGGCGGAGCTGATTTTAGCTCGCAGGCCGATGCTAACATCTGCTGAAATACACACTATTTTTTCCCAAAGAGTGCACCGCTTGAAGGCAACTGCTGAAAAACATCCTGACGTTTAAAAAAAAAAAAGAAGCACATTTATCTCGTTTGAATTCATTTTTAAGGACGTGAAGTAATAAAAAAAATGTGCTTGTGCTAACTCGCTAATTGCTGGTGGAGCAATAGAAAATGTGACAAATACTGCTCTTCGATGTGAGTTCAGGGCTTCACCATGTTTGTAGTTACCGGGACAAGGAGTTTAAATGCATAGGTGGGTAAGTTTTGAGTGTTTTCTGAGGGGAAATGCTGCCAATTTATTTAAAGTGTGCGGCTGATGCACAGTAAAGTAAATGGAGGAGGTTCTAAGGCGTTTGCTGTCTGTTTGTGAAGCCGAATTAGAAGTTACTTTCCAAAGTTTCCACAGTTTGATTGACATCCACACACACTCTATCACTTCCTGTTAGCAGACAACGTCTGGCCTCACTTCCTTTGACACAAAAATGACATTTGTTGTTTAAAATGTAGCGACCACAACTACGAGTCATTTAACGCGATCGCCGATCGCTCAAAGACATCTGTCGTTACATTGGACGCCAGATATTCGGCTTCGAAAATGGCGGCCGCGTAATGATATCACAGAATAATATTCTGCTTAAATTGCCCATATGTCCGTCTCCGTGTCCATCTGTCTGGCTCGGTGTGAAACTAAACTATGTTTCAGGTCACCGTGCAGATTGTGCCAAAGCTGCAGGAAATTGCACACACACACACACCCACACACACACACACACACACACGTACACAGTGCTCTGTCTTTGCTGACAGAAGGGCTTGGAGAGTGGGTAATGAGAAAAGGTCCTCATGCATGAAAGCGCACGTCAGCAAGCCAGCCAGCCAGCCTAACACACACACACACACACACAAGCACACACACCTCCTGATACACTGCTAATAACACTTGCTACAAGACTAATCTTAAATATTTGCTTCAACTCCTGTTTCTTCTTCTTTTTGTTACACACGGCAGCAACAAGCATTAGATAACTACACGACACACACCCTCCGAGATCTCCTTCCTGCATTAACGTACTTTGTTTTGTTTTGGGTCTAAACCTAAAAGAGACGCCTCGCTCAAGAAGTCATTTCCTGTATCTGTGTCACGTGGGTTGAGGCCACTGGGCGCTCCCCTTTAGGACGCAAGAAGTGGATGAGAGCTCAGATTACGAGCCACTCAAGTGGATATTGGACCCATTTTTCACAAGCCATGAACATTCTGACACTAAAATGACGTTTTTCAAACCAACAGATCAGGAGAAAATGAACTCTGTGTCTCTGTTTTAGCAGCAATGCCCTCTCCTGAGATCTGATAACAGAGGTTTCTTCTCTCTGTTGGTGCTGAATTGTCGGTTTGGTTTCACCAAAGATGATCGATAACTGCTTGAACTAAACTTTGGTAACTTTCTGAACGCTCTCTGGATAAACACAATCTGTTTTCATAATCCACACGACGTTCACAACCGACCACACCCGGTGTACAGGAAGCATACCGTTTCGTATCATTCATATTGACAGAGATTGTAATGCGTTATCTTCTGTTATGGGAAATCTTAACCTAACCAAACTGTGACTATTTTGAGGCTGTGCCATGTAGACCTGCTGTAGATCTGCAGATAGATCTACTTCAGCAAGCATGGCTGAAAGCCGAAGTAAGATTTCTGTTGGCTCCGTGATAGATAAATGAATGCAAGCGTTGTTAGTCAGTTAAGCAATATTACATTCGAGGGTGTGCTTTAACGCCATTATTGGCACGACAGTGATGCGGTCTGTAAGCGTCACTGAAGTGCCAATAATAAGTTAAAGCACACCGTCGAATGTAATATTGTGATTATACAACAATTACCAACTAAAATAAAATATATAATCAAAATGTTTCATATTTTGGGGCAATCTGTTCTCAAAATAAACATTGTTTTGCTCACCGTTTTCATTCTGATCTCAGCTTCCATGGAAATGCATGGGGTCTGACAAATACCTGGAAAACAATCAGTCACATGGAACCCAGTTTACTGCTCCAGCAAGTAGTCTGAGCCTTAGTAGCGACCTAGCAATGGAGACGCCGTCAAAACTTCCCAGAGATCGTGGAGTTTCCCAAACTGAATAAATACCACTCAAGACAAATGATCTTGAGTTATTAAATATATGATAAGCTACACCCACTAAGACCAATCAGAAACCACCATTTTTTAATGTACATGTTTGTTGGTGGTTGTGACGCCCCCTGTGGGTGGGATTTAAATTGCAACCGGAAGATGTCTACAGAGAGTTAAGGAGTTATGGACAATTTTCTGCTAAGCACCTCCCTTTGTGAAGATTTTTGAGTGATGGTGGCCACAATGACAAATATTTTTCAGTATTTTATCATCAAAAACATCATTCGTGATCGTATTTGAGAGCCGTTTCGCCCACCCTTACTTCTCAGGATAATAAGTGTAATAAAATCAGCTTCTGTCTTCCAGAGAGGAGGTTGCTGTCTCGTATATCATGCCAGAAAGATTCCTGATGCACCGGGATGCATCTCTGATGTCAGGAGTCCCTGATTCCATTCTTTTTAGATTCTCATTGATCTCCTCCTCCTCCTTCCTCCTCTGACACCTTCAGCTCAACGCGCTGTTTCCGCAGAGAGACCGCAGCATCCAATTAAGGGGTTTGTCCTCATTTCACCCCTTTAATGTGAGGAAAGATGGAGGGAGAGAAAAAAAGAGTGCGGCTGGCAAGTCATTAAGAGAGACAGAGAGACAGAAAAGTCTAAAAAATTAGGCTAGCATCTATGCTTCGGCTCTGTGTGGACACACGTTAGAATAAAGTATTCATACCTCCTAGTTTCAGTGTATAGATTTGTGCTTCGGCTCTCTGTGTGAAAGTCATCGATGTAAACAGAAGCCTGGTGTATTTATATAGGACTGGCAGGCTGCCTGATTGATCTGAAACGTTACACTGCCCGGGACTGTACTGTCCTCAAGACCACAAACACAGTCGCACAACATAAACGTACCCCACACACACACACACACTGATGAGGTGTTTTGAGGACGGAGCTGTGTGTAGAAACTTAACGATTTGAGGAGGTCGTGTTGTCGCTTTGCAGTTTCACCAATAATCTGTGTCAGATTATAAAGAAGCAGGATGTTAATTGACAGTTTGGTGTAGCCTCATTATTATCTTGCTTTTTTGTGTGTATGTTTTAGTAATTCCTTAAATATCGGCGTGTAGAAACGTGTGTGAACTTTGGAACAGATTGGGCCATGTACCCTGAAGTTACGACAACTTCCTGTTTCGTGGCGACATGTTGAAATTTGATGCGGTGTCAGAAGTTTGAGTGAGAAAGTTTCGAACTGCTGCAGACTTTCTGATGATGAAACAAGTGTGTGATTATCATTGGAGTCGCAAATTAACAGATCTGTAAACGCTTACACCAACTCCATCATTGTATTTTAAAAAGAAAACATTTGACTAACCTACATTTGACTTCATGTAATATCCAAAATAACTTACTACTGTAAAATATTAAAGTTCCCCTTACCCCTTTATTCTCTGTGATGTTGCAGCCATGACGCTGTTTTAGTCCCACCAGGAGCGTTTTGCTCGCCAGACTTTGTTCACTTGCTCAGATCTGGTCATGTTTTCTTGGTCTATGTGCTTTTATCACGAGTAAGCAGGGTCAGAATCACTTTTATTGGTCAGGTGTGTACACACATAACACACAAGGAATTTGAACGTATAAACCAAAAACAAGGAGCTTGAAAGGTAAACATAAACATGACATAGAAACTATGTACATATAAATAGTATTATTAATATTATAGAGATGTTTCCAGTGCAAAGGATGCTGAAATAAATCTGGTCTGTACAGCAGGTTGTTATTATTTAAAGAGCAAACTCAAGACTTTTCTTTTTAATCTGGCTTTCATTTGAACTTTATTTATACATTTTTCTAGCTATCTGTATATTTTATTATGCTTTACTTGTATTCAATTTTATCTGGCTATTTATACATTTTTATGGGTTTTATTTTTTTTTTCCATTTATTTTATTATTTATTCATTTTTAATCTGCCTCCAGTGTTTCCTGATGATGAGATGGCACTTCCTCAGTTTGTGTTGTGCTGGGTGAGTTGGAGAGTTATTGTGTGAAGCACTTTGTGTTACAATGTTTTGTATGAAAAGTGCAAAACGAAGTCAGATTGATTGATTGATTATGTACATGAGGTATTGATATTACAATATATACAGCATGAGTTTGTGCGTGATGATATTTACACATTCAAAAGGACAAACATAAATGTGAACAGTGAGAATGAGCTACGTAGTTGAATAGTTTGTCTGTTTTTGTGATCTGGAGTCTACACAGGGTCTTTTATTTTGAAAATTCACCAGATTCACTGTGTCGGACTTCTGGTCAGCTCTCGACATTCAGAGATTAGTGTACACATGAACAAATCAACATACCTTTGCACAGTGGGCACATATAGATTGAGGTATAGTTTCACAACTCTCTGCACACATTTGCAAACTGTTGCTTTCCCCCGATAGATTCAAGGGGACGACCTCTGTGCCTGATTATTCTCACGCTGTGAGCCTTCTCTTTATTCCGAGCTCTTCCACTTGCAGCTGGGTAAAACAGTATTTCCTCTTATCATAGAGATTAGTGGGCGGTATGCCCACTGGCGGATCTCTATGGTTTGTCAGGAGGTCTCAGGAGGGCAGAGCCACAATAATAGGCACTTATACTGGGGGGGTGGTGATAGATACTGGACTACACAAATGCACTGTAAGCTGATAAAGATGTTTCAAGAAGGAGCCGGGTTCGACCCTCGGTCGATGTCGTCTCATAATGTTACCCCAACCTGTATCAGACAAACGTCTTCTGGTGTTTCCTCTCTCACTGTTTGACTTTGTCGGATTCGTCTGTCAGTCAGTCCTGGCGAACTGTCTCACCGACTTTTTGCCTGTCTGTCTGCGTTCCCGTGTGTGTGTGTGTGTGTGTGTGTGTGTGTTAGCTGCAGTGGCATTTAAAACAGCAGGATGGGCCGCTTCTAGCACTGTTTGCCTAAATGTCAGCTTAGCCTACTGGTTCTGAACTCTCCCCTCCCTTCCCCCCCGAGTCCAGCTTGCTCTTTCTTTCACTTCTTTTTCAGCCACCTGTGTTTCTCTTTGACCTCTCACCACCAAACCTTCTCACTCTTTTATTTACCCGACCCTCCTAATACATCCCAGGGAGGACATCCGCTGCATTCGGCACCACTTAAGATCTGATCTTTTTGTTGTATCTAGATTTTTTTTTTTTGGACCCTAGCTTGCATGTCCAACTCTCTGCCTATGTGTTTTCCTGTTACTAATGCGTGTGCACTTCTTCGCTTTAGGATCATCCACGAGGACGGTTTCTCTGGCGACGACGTAAAGCAGTACAAGCCTGTCGTTTACAGCAACACCATCCAATCTCTGGCTGCCATCGTGCGTGCCATGGATACACTGGGCCTGGAGTACGGAGACAAAGAGAGGAAGGTCAGTGCTCATCCTCCCCCCACCACCTCCAAGCTCGCACACACACACTTTCCAAACAGCAGTCACACACACACACACTCACACACAGCGACTTCATTTTTCAAACGCTATCGCCGAATTTATACACGCAGTCACGCTGAAATGTAGCACAGACACAGATGGAAACGTCTCAAGATTGTTTATATTCTCAAGTCCAGAAACTGTGAACTGAATGAGGCTAAAATGAATGTGTCAGTCAAGATGAAGCTAATGCTCCGAATGCTGAGCAAAGTGGCCGCTGGATGAGTGCCATAAGAACTGCAGTAGTTCAGGGAGAGGGCACTGTGTGCCTTACACAGAGTTACTGTCTTTCAATCATAGCACCAGGAGTCCAGCTCTTGTATCGGACCTGATAAAGTGTCTCCGAGTAAAGACACCAATCTCTAGCAGCTTCAGGTCCTTGCTCCGACCTCAGAATATTACATTATGTTGATGGGGGGTCACTGTAAATCGTAGGGGGTGTCTGTCACGGTCAGTGTAGGAGAATGCATCAGCGTGCGTGCAGTGACTTTGCACGTATGGTAAATGTGCACATTAATTATGCAGCGTGCCGTAGGTGGAAGGCGTTGTTAATGTCACAGCTTCATAAAGCCGGTCTTACTTTGTTTTGGAGAGCTGACGTCCTCGTGGCATTAGCATTTTCCACCCACGCCGGTAACGAAATGTACAGCCTGTTATTTATGCATCACAAGTAGGACTTCATTTTCGATGGAGTGATTCCAGTAAGTTGCAGCAGCGTGACAATGTGGAAGTCACCAAACCTCACAGGAAGCACATGATCCAAGGTAGAGTGGTGTCAGTGGTTAACATGTGAAGCTGGCTGAGCGGAGGTGGCTCAGCCGAGGTGAAAGGTCAGCTCATCTGTGTTTTCTTGTTTGCATATCCTCCTTAATAAGTGCTCATCAGCAGTATTCTTCAGGCAGAAAACTACAATCCACAGCAACAGCAACATATCGATCGTTTGGAGGTGTTTTATGAAGCATTTAGTTAGAATCTGAGTCGGAATAGTCAAAGAAATGCAATAATGATTTCTTTTCAGTTTGTGTTTGTCAAACACTTTTAGGCCAAAACGTATCTTTGTTTATGTATTTAAATTCATATTAAATCATATTTTTAAGTTCCTTAGTCTGAGGGCCAACTGTGACTTTGGGCCTGGTCGAATACTCATTTGCTTAGGAAGCTTCCTCACTGAGTGAAATGACCCAGAAGTATTTACGTAACCGCCATGATTAGGGCTGTTCGCATTCTCTGAATATTAAGGAAAGGAGCTTCAGTGCTTCCTTTCTTATCTCCTTTAGGATAGGATACACCGAACTATCCTTTACGAAAGGAAAGGTGTTCAAGTTTGCTCTCTGCTGTTGTGAAAAACTTTCTCACGTTGTCGTAAAATGTTGCTACTAACTAAGTTATCCTGATCATTCAAATTAATATATAAAACATGAATATTACATCATTCAGTGTGAACGGCATCCTCTCATGGAAGGAGAGATTAGTGGACAGGAGGGTGAGCGTCAGCGACCATTCTCACTGTGTCAGGTGGTCAATATTCATTTATTATTTCAATTCTGACGTTGATAATGAAGTCATATTTTTCACCGGCTTGTCCACGTTTACATATACTTCATTAAAAAACAATGTAACAGTGCACAAGGAGAAGTATTGCAGATGTTTTGTAGTCCATCTTCTGAACTTTGTAGTTTTACCACAGATCAATAACATCCACTGTTGCATAATGTAGTCTAGTGTAAGTGTAACTCCTCATGACACATCCCATCGAGGTCAAGGAAAAGTTATGAAAGGACTTAGGAGGTAATTTTTTTGACTAGTCGACCGTACCCTCTGACTTTGTTCCTGTCAGTGTGCTGACAGCGCTCGTGCCAAAATTCCTTCACGCCAACATGCGTCAGTCCTGCTTGTTCTTCCTCTAAATCCCATCGCACGCAAGTTCATATATATGATACGCTAATTGAGGATTATGAGTCTAATCCACAGAAGAACATCAGTTCATATCTCAGTACAGAGCGACGGTTAAGAGGTTAATTAGAGACGCAGTGTTGCGTTGTACCAGCCTCTCCTAGCCTGTGCTTCAGTTTTAGCTTCCAAAATTCTCATAATTGAGGCTATTAGTGTTGTTAAGATTTTAATTAGTTATACCTTTGTACCTTTTTTTTTTTTTTCAACGTGTGGCGTAAAGGGAGCTACGAATGGATTACAGTGTTTCCTGCCTGGAATCTAATAAGCCCACACAAATAGGCCAGATTGGCTGAGAGGTCTGTAACAGTGCATTCAAGTGCAACATCTTTTATTTATAGCGACGCACTATGTTAGTCCTCCGTGACCCTGTCAACATATCAAGCAACCTCACAAGGGTTTTGTGATTTACACGCTCGGAAACTTTGACAGCGAAGACTTTGATGCTGTCATATTCAAGGAAACAGTCAAATTAACAGTTTCCTAATCTTGAATTATTCAAAATGTGTGTCACAATATTGATTTTATATCGATAATTGATCAAAATGAGCGTTCAGTTTCCAAAACAACCCTCTCAGTTTTTGCAGGTTTGTCTTTGGATGCAAGTTTTCCTGAATTTTCAAGTGAAATTTCTGTTTTTTCAGCGTCTCTTCTGCTCTCTCTCTCACACACACACACACACACACACACACACACACACACACACACACTAACAGACACGTGTCATTGGCCTTAACCTTATCCAAAGGCACAGTATATTTTTAATCACAAAGAATCTATTGATACTCAGAGTAGAGGGCTGAAATAACAATACACCTATTGATCAGGATGTGATATCTTTGTATGTGTGTGGTCGCCTTTTGAAGTTGTGTGTGTGTGCGTGCGTGCGTGTGTGTGTGTGTTTAATATACCTGCGTCTTGGTATTGCATTTCTAGTCAGAGGTGAAGGGAAGGGCCTGAAGCATGATGGATTATTGTTGCAGTAGAATAATTTAGAAAAAAACCCACACATTGTGTGTGTGTGTGGGTGTGTGTGTGTGTGTGGTGGAGGTGCTCATCAGTGACGTGTCAAGAGGTTATGTGCCTTGAGAAAAGTCCCCCCCCCCCTCCATGCATGTATTTTCTGTCCCGTGGAGAGAGCGAGCTGCGTAAAAACAGCTGACGGGAGCGGCCCACATGGAGACGCAGCAGTGGATCTTACTCTATAAATGACAAAGGATTGAATTACTGAGCGTGGACAGAAGTGAGACAAAAACGAATCTGCCTCTTTAACACATTCGGGTTACATAACATTATTTATCGGCTTCTTTATTGCTATATATATATGTGATAGAAAAAAACATAGGAGTTAAGTAATTCAGTTAATATTTACAGTATACTAAATTATAATTAGACAGTGTGGTGTTCATAAACATGTTTGTTCACAGGTTGTTACAACTCAAATAATAATCTGGTATACAAATGTTTACTTGGTGTTTGTTGATGAGAGAAATGATTGTGCTAAATTACAGCTGAATAACAATGTGCTGTTCTGATTGACACACACTTGTTCCGGTGAAGTCGCAACTGAACTGAATCAGCTGCCTACCTGCTGAAATATAATAAATCTACGAATGTTTGGAGAATTATGCGAGGCAGTTAGCCTCCCGGCTAATCTAAATATAGGCAAAGACGTGGATCATCGCCTGGGTGCTCAAACAAGCCATCTATAACAGCATTTACCTGTCAGTCAAGCGCCTAAGCTGTTAATTCTACATAACTTTAAGCCTTAATATAATTTGAACAGGTGAGTTCTATAAAAATTCACACTCAGTACAGTTGTCATGAACGGGGAAATTAGCTATAGAGACCAAAACTGTTTTTTGTACCAGGCTGTAAACATGTTTATTTCTGCTGTGAAGTTGGACATTTTAACATGGGGACTTACGGAGACTGACTCGCTTCTGCAGCCAGCCTCAAGTGGCCGCTAGAGGAATTACAGTTCTTAGTTTTTTGCCGCTTGCTCCTGCCTCGTTGCTGCTGTCTTTAAGTGACATCAAGGCGTTAAAGCCTTCGAATCATACCACCAAGACAAGAACCTGTGGACCGTCCCACCAAACATGCACATGTGAGGTACGGTACAGTGTTAAAGGAGGAGCTTTGACCAAATGAACGTTAGTAAACATTTATATTCTAATATTTCACTGGGTAAGATGACTCTTTAAATAAATGGAAATATGACATGTTCAGTGTCATAACTGGTGACTGTTTGCTGCAGCTAATGAATCAAAATATGGTTTCCAACGCGCGAGGCTGAAGGATGACAGAGGAGTGTCAGGAGGAGAATAAAAGAAAGTACTAAAGAAGGGAGACGTATTGTTGTTGATACGAAAGCCAAAAAGCACGAGAGGGGAAAGAGGAAGGAGAGGAGATTATTTAGGAGAAAATGGAGAGAGTGTGACAGTCGACGAGAAACAGAGAGAGAGACCAGACGGAGCTGTGTTTAAACTACACTCTGACTTCCCCTCAAAGTAACCAGAGGACTTTGAGATGTTCACATCTATAAAGGATGAGGAGAGCTCCGACTGTGGACCCATTCTTTATGCCAACCCCTCTTCCTTCCTCCCATTTTGGCTTCCCTTCTTTCTCTTTGTCTCTCTCCACCTGTCCCACCATTTTTTTTTTTTTTTGCTCGCTCTCACCTCGTCTTCTGATAACACCCCGCCGTCTATCTGTTTCTCTGGCCCTGGCTAGTTTCTGTGGCAACCCAGTGTTTTGCCTTGCTCTCAACACATTCCACAAGCCCATGTCCAAGGGCGGCGTGACACATACACTTACACACACATAGCACACACACACACACGCTCACACAATGATAGCGGGCTCGAAATAGACTGCGTGTTGTCACTGCCGTATGAATCTTCGAGCAGTTTTCACTCGAGGTTCAAAGAAGAAGAAGATGCTGCCATGGAGATTTGGAAGAAGTGTTAAAACCTTCACAGGTGTTTGATTTAAAAAAACATATTTTTAATATAAAAGTTTTATTTCTTAAAGGTCCAGTGTGTAGAATTTAGTGGCATCTAATGACAGTATAAAGAAAGGACAGAGCATGAGTGATGTCAGCCGTAGGCCATGTTGTTTTTCTTATAACACACGTTGGAATACAAGAACAATGCTGTATCTGTATTTTCATGTCTTCTACATGGACCGGTGACGATGCTAATCTCATACCTACGTCGTAGCACAATATTAGCTGCTAAGACCATATTTGAGGCCACGTTTTGAGTTTATCGTTTAAAATGAGTCGGCTAGAAACATTAAAACGTCAGCTGGCTGTGCCCTCAATCAGTTTGTGGGCTTAATAAGCTCGTCGGCTACAGCTACATCTGTCATTTCAGTGAACCGAAAGCCAGATAGAGAGTAGAAGCTGCTTATGTCTGCCACACGTTGGTCTCAAATCAAGGACACACTGCTTTGAAATTTATTTTGAAAGAGTTTCAAGTGGTCTCTGCCTCTGTTATCATTGTAAACTTCATATGAACTGTGTACAGGCATAGCAACAGTAACTAAGGGGGAGACAGGCCTTTGTAAATGGTGCCTCGATGTCCTCATTGTCAGCGTCAAACCTGTGTAAGTAGCTGTAAATGATCAAGAAAGACGCGGTTCAAAAAAATGTTAAACTCTCATTATAGCGTTTGTATTTGCAAATCTCTCACGATATACCAGCACATTAGTGATACTGACACATAAATCAGTCCGCCAATGTTATCTTTGAATTGACTCAGCTGAGCTTTCTTCACCTCTGCTGTGCTGGTTGCACAGAAATGCAATTAAATGGCATCAGTGGATGTTAAGAGCGAGCCCGGAGCAATAGTTGTTGTTTTTTTCTGTTGTTGTTGAGTGTGCCAGTATGTACGTTACCGATGCACTGACCTCAGGCTCCATTTTCTATACGGTAATTGCTTCAATGCGTCCACACAATTCTTCGGGCGAAAATTCCCCAGCGTTACTTTATGTGTGTGCATGCATGCTCAACCTCATTTGTTCTATGTCGGTAGAGCTAGCTTGTAGAAATAAATGAAGGCGGCACCGGTGGTACACAAAAGCACACATGCAGATTTATTTATGTCCTGATGTAGCTTTAATAAAATAACATTTCCTCTTCCGGAACGAGGCATTTTGTCATATCCAATTTTTTTTATTGCGATCTTCCCTGCATAGAAAAGATGGAAGACAGAGTGATCTCAGCATAACAATGTTGATCCACAGCCCTCATCTCTCTCCACTCATCAGCACGGTCGTTACTGTCGTGCCTAATAGACAACTTTAAGACCGATGAAGAGAAAGACATGAAGGACGCAGCTGCAGTTCGACCGCGACCGGCATCAGAAAAACACTCTCGCGTCTCGATGGACTCTTGAATGGAGAGAGGGGAAGCAGACAAAAGAGGGATGAGATGATGAAGGGAGGAACAGAACAGGAGAGAGAGGGGGAGAAGGAGCTGGCAGACAGGTCGCTGCCTGTTGTTGTGGAAACCAGCTAGTTATCCTCATGGGTTAGTCTGTGTCTGTATGTCTGTGTGTGTGTGTCTACAACGCCCCTCTGATGATAATGTTCCCTCTGCTCGTTAAAGAATAAAGCAACGTGCACATGGGCAATTGTAATTTAAAGTGGAGGTAAGTGCAACAGGCCTCCTGTAACTTATTTGGACATATCCAAACCTTCCAATAAACACCATGCAAACCTGTTTTATTGTTTAATATGTTACAAAAAAGTACTTGTAGCAAAGTATTGCAGGCTAAATAGATGTATCAATGATGCAAAATGACTTCTGGTGTAGAGCAACAAAGTTTCTCGGTGCATTGATGAACACAAACATTCAGCAACTGCACTGAGACCCAAAGATTTCTGTAAGATTCATTCATCGTCATTCTCGCTGTCAATAAAACCCCTGAAGAGATGAAAATCAAGAAGTCCAAAGTATACATATGTATTGTTGCTGTGTGCCATAGAGCTTCAGTGGTAGATGGACTGTACTTGTACAGCGCCTTTCTCGTTATCTGAACACTCAAAGCGCTTCTACGCTACGCATCTCATTCTCCCAGTCACACACATTCATACACCGACGACATTGGCTGCCATACATCAGTTTTAGGATGAAGGAGGTCATATGCATTCACACACCAATGGCGCAGCCTTCAGGAGCATTTTGGGGTTCAGTATCTTGCCCAAGGACACTTCGACATGCAGAATGGAGGAGCCGGGGATTGATTAGTGGACGACCTGCTCTACCTCCTGAGCCACAGCTGCCCAATGTTCGTCTAAAAACTCAAATACATGTTGCGCTGAACAATGATGAAAATGATTGTTAGCTGCAGCTGTGGTCTTTACCAGAATTGTAAATTGAATTTAATATCTCCACCCTTCTACTTTAAAATGCTTCTGCTGCAATTTAAACCTGTCTTTCATATATTCTACAGAGGGCTGGGTATTGCTTATCGATACGATACTTTCAATCAGTACTCTTATTTAAGATGTATGATGATAGAACAATGTTTAATGAACTATTTTAAAGATAAACAGTAGTTTATTGTTGCAGAAGTTAAATTTGGCTTGTACAATCGTGCCACACACAGCTACCATCAACTAGCCAACAAAACAGTAAATAAACAGACTGAATAATAAATTATATACAACAAAAAATAAGACGATATGTCAAACATTTCACATGCCTTTGTGAGATAAAAGATAGAAGTACATAGATATGATAAAAAATTAAATGGAATTAAATCCTAAAAACCATATTTATTCACCGAATTAATGTTCAGTCCGTTTATTGTTGTAAATATGTTTTATTATCTGGATATGAAATTATATATATCATCATATTGCACATCAATTTTTTGGTTTAATGTGACGATGAATGTGGCAGATACTCCATGATGCAGTGACGTTTGTTATGGCTGCATCACTGATTAAATGGAGCTGCTGATAAGACTCATTAGGATTCTTCTATTAAAAGACACTTCACACACCAAAACGATAGAAGAAGAGCAGCAAACAAACTTAATATCATGTTTTGTTCAATTATCCACAAGGCTAGTGGCCAGCTGGTGTTGTTGTTGACAGCATAAAACAACTTTACAATGCTATCAATAACTCCTCCAAATTTACTGCCTTGTCGTGGACTGACCCGAAAAAAGCGGTGTGTATGGCTTTGACCCATTTTTCCGCACACTAATACACAGTTTGAAAAATGCTTACTCATGAGAAAGATGACGCCTATTTCCTGTTAAACTTTTAAAAGCTGATATTTAACAAACTGAAACGGGACGAGGGACGAGCCCGGCCGTGTGTGGATGATGCTGTTTTGTCACAGCAGAGCGTGGCTGTTCTACGCTACATCAAGCCTTAACGTGTCAGTGTGTAAGTGTGTGTGTGTGTGCCCAAAGCTGTGACACACACACACACACACACACACACACACACACACACACACACAAGCTTATTGATCAGGATATGAAGCTTTGAATCTGTGTGTGTGTGTGTCATTATAGATTCCTTCCAACCAGGTTAAGAAGGTCATTGTATGGACACAGCCTCCGCTACACACAACACTCGCATTCAGATGTTTGAAGTGTGTGTGTGTGTGTGTGTGTTTGAAGTGTGTGTCAGTTTGCCACCTTCCTGCAGTGCTGAGCGCCCTTTGATTTCTGGTCCCTCCCTCTCTCCTCCTCCCTCCTCCTCCTTTGTTTTTTCCAGCATCCTCCCTTCGTCTCTCCCCCCTTTTCACATCCTCTCACCTCCCTTTCTCATTTTCTCTCCTCTCCGTCTGCCTCTTTGTCATCACTTCCTCCGTCACATCATCGTTTCACCTTTTTTCCTCCCTCGTCCTCCTCTCTCCTTCTTCACCTCCTCTCCTCTGTTTAATCCTGTCAAAGGTCCTTCTTATTTCTTCATGTTATTACCGGCGTCAGTCCATTCCGTTCAAATCCAATAGATCACTAACATAAGCTCTGCGTAAGGCACCCGATTCGCTGGTTCAATCAATTCATCGGGACACTCGATCTTTAATCCCACCCACCTAGTGATGAGAGGTCATTAGTCTGTGGGTAACTGCAGCTGGCTAATTAACACACACACACACACACACACACACACACACACACACACACACACACACACACACACTGTGAGGATTTTTAGGCCAGCTGTGTGTGGATGCCGAATGATTGAGTGTATGCGGAGGGAGAAAGGGAGAGAGATAAATATAGTAAACCAGAGAGAGAGAGAGACAGAGAGAGAGAGAGAGAGAGAGAGAGAGAGAGAGAGAGTCTGCCTCATGAAAGTGAGATTGTCACAGCAGAGAAATGAACCGTATCCTAGCAACAGAAAAGGACCGTGATCCCGTACCTGAGATTTCGGGAGTGCTTTTGTGTCTTTGTTTCCATGTAGCGTGTTAAAATGACAATACATCGCACTGTATCCTCTGTACTATAGTGCCAATTTTCATCTCTCGTCCACAAATATTCAGTTTCACTTGGATGTGAATCCCACTGTTGGCTCGGTTTGGTGGCTTGTTTCACCGTCGCCCTGCGGTTTGAATACGAGGTCCAGCTGGGATCTTCCTGTCTACAGTTGGCATGTTCTCTCCCCCCAAACCTTCTCCCACAGTCCAAACACACACACACTCACAGGTTTTGCCTGTAGGTGTGAATGCGATGTATGAATGTGTCTCGTCCGCGTGAGCCAGCCAGCTCCTCTGTGATAGACTGGCAACTAATGCACTCCGGGATGGGCTCCAGTGTCCTGCGACCTTGAAACGGGCTAAGCGGTTTAGAAATGAATGGACACCTGACTCAGTAACATCTCAGCGATGCTTAGAGAGGAGGAAACGAGGATTGTGCAATTCCCCAAAGAGTGTGTGTCATCAAGATGTTAGGTTAGAGGCTCCGTGTAATGTACTGATTATCCTCTCCATTGATCAATTTATGTTTTTTACTATGAAACATCAAAAAATACTGAAAGATTCATCATATATTTTTAAAAAAATTGTTGTTCTTGGCTTGGCTCGAGGCTCACTTTGGTTCAGACTGAAATATCTCAATAAATACTTGATAGATTGACGTGAAAGTTGTGCCATTGTGCGCATGTTAGCATGCTGATGCATGGCTGTAGACGCTTAGGCTTGTTATTAGATTAGTTTAATATCGTATGTCATATCATATCATATAAAAAAATCATCAAATGTGCATGTTTGAGAGGCTGGAAGAAGTACATTTTGGACATCTATTAATCAAAAATTGTCAGTTAATCCACTAATCAGCTGTACACGCTGTATGTTTATAAGAAAGCATGTCATTTGTCTCGTGTGTTACAAAGAGATGAAAATAAACATCAGAGACCGGATGTTTAAGACATAATGCTTGTTATTTCTGCTATCATCATTCATAAGATTAGTCCTGAGAAGAAGCGCATGCCGTGTGAGTGTGGATATGATTGACCCACTTTGTGTGTTTTTGACTCCGTTTAGCTACACCCTCTCATTTCATTGCCCTCTTGTTTTGGACTTTGTGTGTCTGTGAACCAGCAGTGCCGTTCAGATAGAATAGAAGCTTACAAAACACGTCAGAGCGCATAACATCATGCAACATACACGCAGTCGCACCCACCCGCAAGTAGTCCTCTACCAGAGCTCCATAAATCGCCCTGCAGCTCTCTGAAACCACACAAACACACAGAGCCTCTCTCTCTCTCTCTCCTCGCTGGGTTTGCCAGACTGGTGCTGCCAGCATCATTTGACAGGCACATGGCCCCGTCTCGCCACTCCACAACACCACGGCACTGAGAACAAGACCATGATGCCCTGCTCCTGTCGCCCCCAGTTACCAGTTCTGCCGTTCATCTGCGCTGATTTGCGAAGCTGGTTTCCAAAAGTCAAACATGCCGCACATAGAGGGAGACACAAAGTGATGGAGGGGGATTTTAGTCAGCAGGAACAGCGAAGATTGAGGACATCATTTGTTTTAAGAAGAAAATAAAGGGTGAGAGGGTGTGATTGTAAAGTTTTCAAAGCCATAAAATCACTCAGACAGTGTATTTCTTTAAAGAATAGTGTGTAGCGTTTGATAAACAAGTGTATAAATGTGTCTTTTGATGCAAACAAAGCACAGCAGAAGAATTCAGGAAGATGAAATAAATACTTTTTATGTCAGATGAGCTTGTGTGCAGTCACTCATGAAAGCAACTGGCATTTACGTGGATGTGGAGAGGAGAGTTTTCTCAAAGGTTCTGTGTGGGTTACCTCGGGGATTTGGTTCTCAGGTGCTGAGAGAGACAGAACATGGACCCTACACCCCCGAGAGACAGGAAGAGAAAGAGAGAAGGAGAGAAGAGAGGAAATATTCTCCCTTGGGTGTGAAGCATGATGGATGGAGTGATGGAGGAGAGAAAAAAGAGCAGAGAGAGAGAGAGAGAGGGAGATGGTCCTTAGGGGTTTAGCACATTGGCACACCACTATGTCATTACATGCCTGTGTGTGTGTGTGTGTTTGATAAAGCACCCTGAGTTAATGTCATCACATTTCCATGCCTCTGCAAAACAGCCAAATGTCATCAATTGCTGTGTCAGTTCACACAGATACAGTATCCCACTGTTCTGTATACAGTGTACGTTGTTTGCAAACACACAACCGATGGGATGATTTACACTGTGTGTCTCTACTACGGCTAGATCAGCTGAAAACACACAGTCTATGTAGTTATTTTACACTAAAAAATGACTTGTTTTTACGGTAAATAATCAGCTGTGGTTGACAGAATTTTACCGTAATAAAAATGATAAAACATTTTCTAATACTACGGCAAAAAACGGATATTAGTACTGTTGATTTCACTTATAAGTTTTGTGTTTTATTCCATATTTGAAAAGATAGAGATAGATTTTACAGTGAAAAACTAAGACTGTAAACCATGCCATTAAATATTACAGTGTTTTACTGTACAATTAACGGTCTCTAATATAAAATACTGCTTTATTCTGTTTTTTTTTATGGTCTGTCATCATTTGGTAGTTTTTCACTGTAAAATCTACACATTTTTAACAGTGTATCAACTGTAAAAAGTTGTTTGCCCTCAATTTTTCGTCCAGTTAACTGTTTGATATTTTCAAACGGAGGTGTATTATGTATTTACCAGCACAACAGCACCTCGCTCAGACTAAATGTTCCTCTGATCTGATTTTTTTTCTGACGATTACACACTAAAGCTGTTATCTGAGATGTATCCGATGCCTTCGAGGGGTTACTGTACAACGTTAAAGAATCGCCAAATCTCCAGACAGAGTAAAAAATGAGATGAACTGGACCTCTCTAAATCAAAACAGGGTGGTCATTGTTTTATGTGTCCAGTGTGTCTAGTGGGATTGTATTCTGAGAAAAACTGGCATCTCAAGTGGTGCTAATAAATCATATTCTATTGTAGATGCATAATATATGCGTTTTTCCTTCCATCTTTCACTTAATTAGCTCTATAAATCTTATTTATTTATCAATTTTCTGTGTCTATTGTCTTATGAGTTGCATTATACAGTATAAATATTATTTTGAATGCAGCCAATGTATGGAACTGTTCAAGTAGAAAATAACCATGACGGTTGGGTTTCGCTAGTCACAGTTCAGAGCATGTATGTATTGTTAGATTAATTTGAAATAGGCAATGTGTAGAAAAAAACGCATTTAGCCACACACTGATAAACCAGTGAAACTCAGCAGGATTATGTGCAGCTGTCAGTCAGTCTTGGAAATGGAAAGACAGAGCACAGTTAGAGGGTGCAGCATCGTTTTAGTCTGCTGTATTAGAGCATTACAGATTCATTGATACCTCTGACAATGACGTAGAAAATGTAGTGGATAAAAGCACTGGTTTATAGCGATATGTACGTAGTGATGTTGGATGTGAGATTCCAGCATATGATTAAAGTATTTGAGCTGTGCTATAATAAAACTTTTACGAACAGACATGGAAAGAACAGAGCCTGTGTAGCTCTTACAACAGATGGACGGACCTCCAGAGCTACTAAAAGTTACCTAACTGTGACTGCCCACTGTCACTCATCACAAAAACAGTACAGAGCTCTGTTTTGCAGACATCAGACGTGCCCCTTCACGAGAGCCACACAAGTGAGCATCTCTCTGAATCACTGACACAAGCGGTGACAGAGTGGAAACTGGAGAGAGGCGGCAGCACAATCCCTGTCACCATGGACAATGCAAAGGAACATTGTGAATGCAGTTAATGAAACAGCTGGACTGGAGCCACAGATTAGGTGCTTGGCACACAGTTAACCTTGCAGCCAAGAATGCAGACTCAATAAACAGGTGGTAAGCTTCTTTTTTTTTTCATTGCAGCACAACAGCTGCCCTGAAAACCAACCAAGAGATGCTTTAATCTCCACTTCCACAACTAAAACATGATGTCACAACTACATGTCTGACATGCTGGAGCATTATGTGGAAGAACAGGCTGCCATCTCTTCTGCTCTAATGTCACACTATAAAAAATGTCTGTAGATTTTACGGTGAAAAACTGCCACACTGTAAAATCTACAGATATTTTAAAATAAGGAATAAAACGCCAACCTTAAATGTGCAATCAACAGTACTAATATCATTTTACCGAAAAGGTTATACCGTATTTATTACGGTAAAATACTGGCAACCACAGCTGACAGTTTTTAAAAAAAATTTAAAAACAAGAATGTCAAGGACACTGTGGTCTCAAAACTGGCAGAGGACCTCTTTAAGACTGTCAGACCTCTGAAGACTGCTGACCTTCATGAGCACAGAGACTTCCCTCTCTGCGTCAATGACCATCCCTCAGATGAATATAATACTGAAATCCATTAGACCAAGAGCTTCACCATCAAATATGACAAAGCAGCCATCACTAAAGACTTCTAAGACAAATACACAAACCCAGTTTTCAGGACTATCTACTGGTCCAAGGCTCCTTTTATGTAATTCCTCTTTCGTATCCTCCATTTATACTCAAAAGTAAACTGTTTTTGTATCCGCAACCTGAAGCAGATGTTTAAAAGTCAAATATATTTTCTCTTTCTCCCGTCTTTCCACTGTGGATGTAGACATGCTGTAGCTATCAGGCTATCCAGACAGACAGTGCTTACGTTTATGTCCAGTTAGCCGACCATCACACACGCTGAGGTAAAATCTTTAAACCTCAGCCTCAATGACAAAGCACACACTGTAATTACAAACCACCGACTTACAGCGTTAAATCAAAACCGACTCTCCTCCTCGCCTTGCTGTGTGGGAGCGGTGGTCATACCTGACGAGGGAGAGAGACAGGTTTTGTTTATATCTTCCTTTTTTCCGTCGTCCTCCGTTTCTTTTTTACTCTGTTCTGTCCTAGTTTTTCCAGCTCACATGCAGTATGTGTGTGTCTGCCTGCTGTGCCTTGTAGATGTAAATTATGAAGGACATTTGAATCTATATTTGATGACTGCTTCTTATTAAGAAACCAGGCGTTTGGCAGAGTGTGATGGCTGCAGCGGCTCTGTGTGTGTGTGTGTGTGTTCCTGTGTGTGCCATTTTATGTTCATGTGTGTCTGTTAACAGGGGGAAAATGTTGGTGCTATTGAACTCCTCACCATTGTTGCTGAGCGACTGTATTTCTGTGTTGTGAGGTCTCAAATGGAGCTTGTCACCCAACTTTTATAAAGTTATTAAACCGTTAATCAGAATTGATCTTCCTACTAAAAAGGTGACGTCTAATAAAGCTAAACTTAATGTGCTAGAAACAGATGCCTTGAAGACAGATTGTGTCTGACAAGAAATTATATCAAACTCGATACATTTGCAGGAGTAGATTAGATGGAGTACGACTCAAAACAAAGATGTGGACAGGAATGTTTCCGCCATGCCAAGTGAATTTTGGGTGACAGAGTTGAGTTGTTTCAAGTCAGAACGGATCTTTTGGTGCCGAAAAGACTGTTTGTGCTCGATGTCGTCAGCAAAATTGGCACAAAGTTGGATGACAAGGGGTGAGCAGAGTGGAACAACCTGACACGGAGTGTGTGTTTGTGTATTAGTATATTATATTTGATTCTAGAGTCGCTGGAGGCCATTTCCCCCGAAATGGTGACATTCCCAGAATAGACCAAATGTATAATTTGTCATTTATTTGAAACCCGTTGTTCCATTTGACATCCAGCTTGCATGACTCACTGGAAGATTGTCACGGAGTGCAGACGTCTTCATGTAACATTTTCTGTAACAGTTTGTGACGTTCTGCGTCACAGATTTTGAGTACAGAGGCACACCGCTGTCGGGAGTCTGATAAGTTACTTGTCAGGGTTTTTAGTAACAACTAGCTCAAACTATCCATCCCATTCATCAGTACCCCTGTATTCAAATACTGTATGAATACATGGAGTAATGTAATATTGAGTTATATGTGTATTGAGTGACAGGGAAATACCAGATTAAGTTAATGATACCGTTGTTATTTGGTAATTTAGTTTAAAGTTACTGCTACAATGGTTTTCAGTGTTGTGTCATTCATGAAATGTAATTGAGAACTGCGAGTTTACATGATAAGAAAACAGCATTTTGATCAAGTGTCACACCAGGTGCTTCAACATTACTCCATCTTTAACTCCTCTCCTTAAATATATCATATTTTAGCAAGCTAACGTTAGCTTTGTCATTTGGTTCAGTTACCTAACAGTATGTATAAGTTACACCTAGCAGTTATTGAGTGTAAGTATGAAGTAAAAACTAATCTATATATTGAGAAAACTACCAGTTTGGATGCCTGTTATAGTTTTTTAATACATAAATCTTCACTAACACATTAAAGCTAAACTGTAAAAAAAACAAAAACAATTTGTTTTTATGGACAGTATAACCTTTTAAAAAGATAAAAGGATGTTAGTACTGTTGATTTAACGTATATGGTTGGTGTTTTATCTCATATTTTAAAATGTCTGTAGATTTAACGGTGAAAAACTGCCAAACCATGACAGTAAAAGACTGTAAAATATGACATTAAATATTACAGTGTTTTACTGTATTAACAGTCTCTGATATAACATACTTTATTCTGTATAATTATTTTTGTATAAATAAAGGTTTTGAAGTTTGACTGTGCTTAACTGTATACAAGAAAACACAGTCATACTTCACGGTATATTTTACAGTTTTTCACTGTGAAATCTACAGACGTTTTTTACGGTGTTGTCTAAGTTTGAACTTCGACACAGCTGATGTCAGTGGCTCAGATCACAGTAACATAGTAAGAGTCTGGAGACAGTTCATTGTCCAGGAAAATAATTATAATTATCTCCAAATAATCATTTGCAATAAAATCACAACAGAGAGCAACAGAGCAGAGAGTCCTCACTGCAGCTTAATAAGAAGAGAAGCTTTATAACTCAAAACATCGTTTTAAAATCACTTTTTTTTTTTTTTGCAGCATTGATACTTTCATTTCTGGATCAAAGCTCATCCAAAATATAAAATGAACAAGCACACACACATTCCCTGAAACGCCTGTCGACTCTAAGTGAAATTATTTAAATTCATGCATCAGGAAGAAATATCCGATCACTGCAGCAGCTAGTCATGACATGAATGAAAGTGATTCAGCTGTACAAACACATCATCATCTATGGATGAAATCCTCTTATGAAGTTATGAGTTATATTTCTTGCTGTAATTTTTCGATTCCCTCTGATGGGTAGATGGTTCAGACTTCAGAAGCGGTTCTCGTCTTGTCAGATATAACTGATGGTTCTAACTTTTCTTTGTGTGCAAGCCTTAAATCTCAGAGAATTTTCAAGGAGCACAAATGCGCCTTTGCATGCCCGTGACCTATGAACTCTGTGTGTAGGTGTGTGTGTGGGTGAGGAGTGTGTATGATGTATGAGTGCCTGGCCTTGCTGCTGTGTCTCTGATCAGGTGAAAGAAAATCACTGACTCAGTTGTTTTCTGGCTATAGGCTTTGTCGACTAAGGACAGGCGCATATCTGTATGTGACATGCAGTGCTGATGTACTGCTACAGGCTCACACACTCACAGCAACACAGTCAGCACGCTGTTAATTCTTACTGTCGAAGGACACATTTTTGTTCTTACAAAGTAAAAAGCCAGACAGATGGAGCGCGACGGAGGAGAGACAAGCGAATTAGACAAAGAGAGCAAAAGATGGAGGAAGCACAAAAAGAGAGAGAGACGAGAAGTTTGAAGACAAACCGAAACATACAGCATGCCAGTGAAGATATTGTCCTCTCCGAGGAGTCGGTCTCACATGGACTTATCTAATCTTTGGAGTCAAACAGGTGTTGGGATAATAAAGTCAGCCAGGTGAGAAGCAATGAATGTATGCTTCATTATGTTTTGACGTGCCCAAGAATCCCAAACCACTTCTTCAGAACATCATCATGGATGAAGGCACACCACCTCCAGCTGACCCTCTCAAAAACCGAACTGCTGGTCCTCCCAGGCAAACCTACGATACACCATGACATCAACCTCAAAATTGACTCCCCATGTCTTGCCCCCATCAGGGTATCAGGGTAGCGAGAAATTTAGTCATGATTGATCGATGACCAACTAACCTTCTCTGGTCATGTCCCCTCGGTTGCCCGGTTTTTTGCCGCTTCGTACTTCACAAAATAAGAAAAATCAGGCCTTACCTGACTCAACATGCTACCCAACCACTAATACAGGCTGTGGTCATGTGGCTCGATTACTGTAACACCCTTCTGAGTACCGTGGCCATTGGAATGGAACCAAACGTGATATATCTGCATAATATGAGCCATGGCCGACATGTAAATAAAGAACGAGAGGTCTAAGAACAGGCCCAAGGTCAGCTTCATACATGATAATCTTGAATAGAGAGGCAATGATGAGTCGATTTAATTGATTAGTTGTCAGCTACTCATTTTATTTCCTAATTCTCTGATTTCAGCTTCTCAAATGTGAATATTTCCTGTTGTTATTAGTCCTCTTTGGGTTGACAAGTTTCGAGCATCAATAAAACGATCGATGGATTGATCCATGATGAAAATAATCGATAGTTGCACCCCTAATCTTCACTAAAGGTACTCTCACTCAGGAGTAAAACCAATTTAAAGATGGACCACTGATTAAGATTTCAGATCCAGTGATCCGTGGAGTGGAAGGCAGTGAAAAGGTCAATGGGGGCTGAAAATTGATCATTTGTGAGGAATGGGCGTCTAGGAGGTCATTAGATACCAGGAGTGGCTGTCTGACCTGAAATCACCCCACAGGAAGATTTTCACTCTGGAAATCAGTTGATGAGTTAAATTTCTTGGAATATAAAGTCAGTTTGGTGATGTAATAAATTCAGGGAGGGTTGGGTCATGGCAGAACAGTTGCGTATTTTGAATAGACTGAGATGAATCCACCATAAACGTCATGTATCTTCACAATTTCTGTTGTAATCCACCGTGGAGGGCGGTCAGCACCTCTCTGACACATATTTGGGGGAGATTATGACCCAATATAACTGATAAAACAAGTGTTATGCTACTTTTGTCACCTTTCCAACAGGCTAAAGCTGCTGTCACTGACCGTAATTCAGGATTGACGCAGATGTGGAGACTTGTGCTATGGCTAAAGCTACAACAGTATTTGATTTATTTATTTTTGATCCTCATTTCACCAATAGTGTCCATGAACGTTTTTAACCGCTATGAAATTACATGAAATTACTCGTGACATTAATTTGTACCTGTGCATGCCAGTGTATGTGTGCCTCTGTGCGAGTGTGTCTTTGGATGTGGATATTTGCACACTGCTCTGGCATTTAGAGGCTAATCAATGCCCTGCTGACTACCGCTGCTAATTGAAGGTTAGCAGATACCATCAGCGTGAGTCTCTCTCTCTCTCTCTCTTTCTTTCTTTGCTCTTCTCTCCTCCTATCATTGGTCAACAGAGCTGTATTTTTGTCCACCTCAAGTGCAGCATTATCACTCTCCTAGCACTTAGCATGCACAATGCATGCATAAAGACACATTAGCTTGCCATCAGAGACACATTTCCCCAGCTTTGCTCTGTGAATACACCATACTGCACACACAGACACACACAAACACTTTTGTGGTTGCATTATTCATCCAGATGATGCAGATGTAGTATCTGTTAAAGCACCATTATGTAGAAATTTGGATTTTTGTGAGCTCCTGTTCTGGCACGACACCAGCTCCACTCCTCATCTGCAGTCGCACATGCCCTGAAAACCTCTTCTTCCTGGTGGTCCAAAACATCTGTGGTACAAACATTAACACTCCCCCCGGTGCTCTAAAATCACAGTCCGGGCAGCCTGGCTAACAAATTGAGCTAATATTAGCTAACAGCAGCCGTCAAGAGGGAAAACCAGAAAACATTTTCTCCGTAAAATATGATCCAGTTTCAGCTAAATCAGAGAAACAGTTGGTGGTGTGCGACTTAGTGCCATTAAGCGTTACGTACTCCTCGCGGGAGATCGTACCCGGAGCACAAAGTTACACAAGAACAGACGTACGAATGACAGAGACACCATTCACATGATAATACGTTAGTGGTGGAAATCTGATGAGTTTTTGATGCGTGAAATTTTCCAACAGCTGAAATTCCCTCTAAGGGTTTTGTAGAAAGCAGCATGATGCCGAAGATGAGAGCGACGCGACTGAGAAGGGTTACTTTAACGTCCCAAATCTCACACATCATTGATTAACGCCAACAACTGATTACACCTCCACAGCAACAAAGTGTGATTAATTCTCATTTTAAAATGCATTCATCCCTCTTTACATTTCCTGGAATCCAAACCACAACCCTTTAACGTGTGTGTGTGTGTGTGTGTGTGTGTGTGTGTGAGTGATATGATGATACTGAACAAATGTTGCAGTTATGTGGAGTCAGCTGCAGCCAGCGGATGAGGAGGATGGCGTCATGTCAACTTGCCACTGTGTGCATGCGTTTGTGTGTGTGCGTGTGTGCATGTGTGTGTGTGCGTTCGCACTGTAGCTGCAAAAGATGGGAGAGCGCTCCGCGTGATTTATTCTGATGCCTGCTGTTGCCATGGCAACAAGGACACCTGAAAGAGAGAGAGAGAGAGAGAGAGAAAGAGGAGGCTTGAAGACCAAAATGAAGATGTCCAGTGATGATGATGTGAAGCAAAAGCTTAAAGAAAAAGAAAAAAAAAGGAGAGGTCAGGGGACAGCGAGCCGAGAGGAGAACAGAAATATACGAGACGATGCAGCAAAGCAGGGTGAAGAGGCCGGCCCTCCATTTTGAGTCGGTTTATGGTAAACTAATGGCCCTCTTATGGCCCTCTCTCTCTCTCCCCCCGTCTCTCTTCTCTTCAAATCTTCCACTCTTCCTTCCTTCCTTCCTTCCTTCCTTCCTTCCTTCCTTCCTCTAATTCATCTTTCTTCAATTATTAACTTCATAAAAAGCTGCATCTGTCTGTTCATAAATAATTGAGCCTTAAATGGGGTGTCCCCCGTGTAGGGGGGTAGTGGTAAGAGGCATGAGACCATTCCCCTGTGCACATGTGAGATGGAAAGAAAACATCCATCCACTCCTGTCCAGTTGTCCTCGTCTTTCTTCTCCTCCCTCTTGTATTCATTTTCTTCTCTCTAACTGTCTCATTATCTTTGCTTCATATCCATCTATCCAACTGCTGTTTCATCTCCATTTGTCTTTTTCTACACTCATATTTTGCCTCCTTTTCCTCCTTTGAGCCCAAAGGACAGGATGAAAGAGAGCATCCGGAAAGTGACTGAAAATGTCATTAAATGCTGTAGTTTCAGTTTAGTGTGTGGCATGTAGCATCAGAAAATATCTTTTCATTTCGCTGGTTTAACCGACTTTATCAATGCCAACCAATGACAGTATACAGAATGGACAGCCTGAGCCTGAGTGACGTCACCCGTTGGTTTCCGAAGCACTGTTTTGAAGCCACTGCCATGTTGGATGTACTGCTTCTTCCGCCTCCCGTCTAATCTAAATATCGGCAAAGGCGTGGACCATCGGCAGACCTGAGGCCTGGGTGCTCTAATAAGCCATCTGTAACGGCACGTACCTGTCAATCAAGCGGTCACACTGTTAATTATGCACAACTTCAAGCCTTAATATCATCTGAACGGATGAGTTAAAAAAAAATTCACCGTCCTCACAGTTGTCACGGATGGGGAAATTAGCTATAGAGACCAAAACGGTTGTCTGAACCAGGCTGTAAACATGTTTATTTCTACTGTGAAGTTTGACATTTTAACATGGGGGCTTATGGAGATTGACTCACTTCTGCAGCCAGCCTCAAGTGGTCAACTTTAGCTTCATTTCCCAGCACCGGAGGTTGCCGCTTGATGCCAATGCATGTATATATTATGTAAGAAGATAATATGTGATGAAGCTTGGTACAGTCAATTCTTGTTTAATAGCATAAAGGCTACAATTACAGACATTTTCCTCAGTCTCAGTTCTGTGAAATGACAGCGAGTATAGAATATCGTTGATACAGTATACAGTGTTTGTATCATAGATACTCGAACGCTCGCTTTCACGCTGCGCTCAGCAAAAACCTGAGAGCCGCTGTGTTTTCAAACAATCCGAAATTCTTTAAGCCGTATCGATTACGCTGGATTTCAAACCCTGATGTTGGCGCAATCCTCTACCGCGTATGAACACATCGCAGAATATTACTTCCAGCAACTTCAAAATCACGACTTTGGCCGTGGTAACTCGACTCAGACGTGTTAGGCCTGTTGGATCGGTCCTGCTCGAAAGGCTGCCTCCCTCGCTCTCCCTCTTCAGCTCTTTTTGTGCTGCAATCTTAAGTGCTGCTTCTATTGATCAGCGAGTGGAGAAAAGACTCATGGGTGTGTGTGTGTGTGTGTGTGTGTGTGTATGTGTGTTTGTTGGGCTGTGACATAACATGGGCCCCAACGTGTCTGGACTTTTAATGGAAAAGCTGGTTTGAGTCTCTCCATTCTCATTGGGGCCTCCAACCCCCTCTCTCCCTCTCTCTTCATTCCCATCTCGCGTCCTTCACTCCTCCCTCCTTCACTCGGACTAAACTGTGAAATTAAATCTGTGCCCCGAGCAGCATTTTATTTCCTCGTGCACGAGCCGACCAGCTCACTGACCCTTCCCATGTCTTCCTGGAATATATCCCTCGCTATTAGTCCCCGCTTTGTACACAGAACACATAGCATGCATTCCTTTTACAACACAAGGACGCGCACACACACACGATTACAATAAGTACAGTGTCATTTTTAGCTGTTTAATTGATGCTCTTTCTCTTGGCTGCAGGAGAAAATCGTATGTCATTGTTGTATACATAGCACTCCATTGTGAGAGACCTTTTTTCTCCCCTCAGTACAATCAATATTTAAGGTGTGTTAGTGTTTCTGCTCCAACATTCAGCCCTGCACTTAATTATGAATATGGCTCCATCTTTTTCCCCTGCTTATCTGTATGGCAGTAGTTATATTGATTCAATGCTATCTCTGTCCTATTTGTCACCATCAGTGCTCATTATTCGGCGTCCAGGGAGATATCAGTAGATTTCCTTCCTTTCCTTTTATGCTCCAGAGTAAAATCTGCTCTTTACTGTCTCATCTTTCTTGTATCTCAGCTCTTAAACTGAAGAATTCTCTGTCACATATCCTAATACTTCTTGAAAAAATTCTGATTTTTAGCGCTATTCTGAAGTCATAAAGGTAAAGAGATGAAAAGCATGTAAGGAAAGAGCTAATATAGATGATAGATAGATGATTGGGGCGGCTGTGGCTCAGGAGGTACAGCGGGTTGTCCACTAATCAGATGATCAGTGGTTCGATCCCCAGCTCCTCCAGTCTGCATGTCGAAGTGTCCTTAGGCAAGATACTGAACCCCAGATTGCTCCCTGTAAGTCGCTTTGGTTAAAAGCGTCAGCTAAATGACTAAATGTAAATGTAATGATGACAGAGCTGCAGGGTTCAACAGAAAGACAGATGCGAACAGTGCTTCGAGTTGTCTAAAGTCGTGCTCACACAAACATCTATAATGGCAAAATGTTGCAGTGAAGTCTGTTAAATTTGACTGAATCACCACGATCAGTGGTTTTGGGGGGGGGCAAGGTTAATCTGCTCAAATATTTTGCATGATCTTTGACCGATTAATTGGACGCCTCAAGCTGTCTCGACAGTGATTTGAGCTTTGGACCTTTGAAGGAAACTACAAGCCGGAGAGTCCAAAATGAAGATAGCCTGTCAGCTGTGTTGCCACATCTACTTTAATAGTTTGCGGGCAGTTATGAGACCGCAGTCGATAGTACAAATACATCTTTTCACGTTCGCGACCGAGCTATGGAGCATGCTAACTGACAGCTTCCTTGCTGAGCGACGTACAGAGGAATCTGATCATATTGTTGTCTGTTCTTCCTTTTACTAACTGTTTATCTACGTTATGGTTGAGCTACGACTTCTGAGTTTAGTCTTTTACATTAGCATAATTTATGTCTTTTTTTTCTAGTGTTACTGTTACCGCACATGTATGTTAATACACCCTCAATCACACACACACAGCTTGTGACAGTCACTGTACAGCTGGAGGCCCCGGTATGGGAGATAAAGACTGAACTGGAGGCTGTTGTGGTTGAAGAGGGCGACACACAGAGAGAGAGAAGTGCTGCAGGATAGAGAAAGAGAGACTTAATGTCTGTATGGTCTGATGTGTTCTTTGTGAGCTCTCTGCTATAGTGAGTCCTGTATGAGCTCTGTCATGCATACAGTAATACGCCTCAGCACTCTTTGTGAGATTGTGTGTGTGTGTGTGTGTGTGTGTGTGTGTGTGTGTGTATGTGCTGCTTTTCTTTACTGTTCTCCAGTCTTCTGACAGAGAGCAGGGAGAAGGGGGCAACTTGAATAGACCAGAGTAATGGGCTGAGTGGTGAGAGAGAGAGATGGAAATGGGGGGAAAGGGATTCTGTGTGTGTGTGTGTGTGTGTGTGTGTGTGTGTGTGCGTGTGCGTGCGTGTGTGTGCGAGTGTGTGTGTGTGTGCTGTTAAAGCACCCAGTCAGCCAGGCAGCAAGTGCATCACTGCTGCTTTCTAGTCTTGTACTGCAGAAAGTTCTGCCCACAGGGTGCTGACACACACACACACACACACACACACACACGCACACACACACACACACACACACACACACACACTGCACAGTTTTATCACAGTTGGGTGAGTGGTAGACGAGGAGTGCCAGCGTTTTTATGACTTCTGCCAGCACATAGGCTGACAGACACACACACACACACACACACACACACACATATATGCACAACCCCTGACGACCTCTTTGGCCACACACAGTCAAGCAAAAAGAGCCACTTTCTCACACACACACACACACACATTTACATAATCATCAGTGGTGCAATCTCAGCCTCAGTCCGACTTCATACAAAGTAAATCTGCGCAGATCTTTGGTGAAATTTCCCGACGGTGCTAAACTGTGTTGCAGAGCTGCAGCATCAATATTAGTAAAAACTATGGTTGCTTATTATCTGTGTTTCATTTGACCTCCTCTGTCTCTTTAATAACCGTGTGAACCTGCACCCTTGTGATTCATTAGCGAGCTAATGAGCTAACAGTTAACAAACCAGCTAACTCGGAGAGCTGTTTTTTCCCTCTTCGGTTACTCTTAATTAAATGAAATGATATTTGTTCTCAGGATAGTACATCAGCAAAGGGAGGTGTGAATAACACAGTACAGCCATTAGCCATTAGCCACTAGCCCTGTAAATCGCCATTGAACCCATGGATTAATTTCCCTGTGCTACTTTTTGGTGTGACTGGGCCTTAAAGGAGAAAATATAGTAATATAATGTTAAAGAATGATGGTCATACGTGTACTCGCGTCGGCGTGCAAAATGAACCGCAGAGATTTGGGTTTAAAAAGTCACAGGAAACCTTTCACCACAAATGACAAGCTTACAGGTACAGTGTGTAAGATTTTGTGGCATCTAGTGGTGAGGTTGCAGATTGTGGTCAACTCAACCGTTATTGCTAATCTAAATATAAGGCAAAGGCGTGGATCATTGGCGGACCTACGGCGGGTCGAATGACGCCTGGGTGCTCGAATAAGCCATCTGTATCTGCACTTATCTGTCAATCAAAGCGGCCATTAGCTATAGAGACCAAAACCATTGTCTGAACCAGGCTGTAAACATGTTTATTTCTGCTGTGAAGTTGGACATTTTAACATGAGGGCTTATGGAGACTGACTCACTTCTGCAGCCAGCTTCAAGTGGCCGCTCGAGGAATTACAGTTTTTTAGCACCTCCGTGTTGGCTACATTTCCTCCATTTGTCGACATTTAACTTCTAACAAAACAGTTCTTCTTCTACGTCATCTATTTCTGCTATGCGCTCTGTAGTGCTTTTTGACTTGTTCTGGGCTACTGTAACAAACATGGCAGCGCAAGATGGCGGACTCCGTGTAAGAGGACCCCCTCCATATGTAGATATAAAAGGCTAATTGTAAGGTAATAAAAACATAACGATATATTCCATTTGTGCTAATAGATCACCCTTAAAGTTACACACTGAACCTTTAAAGCTTTAGCGCTAATGCTAAAACTTTAGCATTAAACACACACACAGAAAAAAGCTGCTGTTCAGGCACAAATGAAATGTAGTACAGCGTGTTCTCACTACGACACACACACCTCTGTTCACTGACAGATGATTCACAGGCATATCGAGGCTGGGCTCATCAAGTGCTCCCGTATTTGAGTGTTTGTTAGCATGGACTGTCATTATTTATAGTTCAGTGAAGCATCAGGCCTGGACTGCAGTAGTACTGTCTGTGCTTTTATCTGCTGTATGTGTGTGTGTGAGGACATATCAAGGCAAAGTCAAAGACTTTGTGCACTGAAATTCTTCCTCAGCCTTCCACTCTGAGTGTTGTTCAGCAGAGATAAAGGAGTAAATGGTAAATGGACTGTACTTATATAGCGCCTTTCTAGTCTTCCGAACACTCAAAGCGCTTTTACAGGACATATCTCATTCACCCATTTACACACATTCATACACTGATGGCATTGGCTGCCATGCAAGGTGCCAATTGCTCATCAGTTTGAGGAGGAACCGGGGATCTGATTAGTGGACGACCTGCTCTACCGCCGAGCTACAGCCGTCCCTAGTATCCATCCATACAGTGTGTGTGTAGCTGTGAATATAAGATAATCTGATTCAACAGCTCTTATCTCTAATGGCCACAACACCTCAAACACACACACTTAAACACTTAAATTAAAAAAACATAATGGTGTGTGTGTGTGTGTGTGTGTGTGTAAGTCCTATGCTGTGTGATATGGGATGAGGATTTTGCTCCTCCATCTCTCTCCCTCTTTTCTCTCTCGGCGTCTTACCATTCAGTTTTCTATCTAAGCCCCTTTGCTAGTCTCTAGGATACCAACCAGTTACCGTAGCAACCAGTCTAGCCGGCCACCTCCGTGAAACACGCAGCCACGCGGTCACCTGACCGTCCAATCTTCCGCACGATTGGACGCTTGTGTTTTGGGCCACGTCTATTGACGCGCTATTGGTTCGTTTTCAGACCTTACACTCTATTTTCTCTCCATCCCTTCCCCCTCCTCTCGTCTCCTCTCCTCCCCTCTCCCTCTCCTCCCCCTCTCCTCCCCTCTCCTCTCCATCCCTTCCCCCTCCTCTCCTCTCCTCTCCTCTCCTCTCCTCCCCCTCCTCCCTCCTCTCCTCTCCTCTCCTCTCCTCCCCTCTCCTCCCCTCTCCTCTCCTCTCCTCTCCTCTCCTCCCCTCTCCTCCCCTCTCCTCCCCTCTCCTCCTGTCTCACTCTCACTCAGCAAACACAGGGATTGTATTACATCAGCATTGTGCTACAGTCACCGCATGGATTCACATTTGATACTTCTGCTTTGATGGACTGTATGGAAGGAAAACACACACTTTGCATCGGGATTCGACTTGAGGAGACGTTTAGCCTTAACAGAGTCTACAGAGTCTCTTTTTTCACAAAATATTCAGCATCACTTGCCATCTTTACAAAACAATATAGATATGCATATATACAAAAAAGTATTGCATCCAACAGATCCTGTGAGCACTCAGCCCTCCATCTTCATTCCAAGGCGTATATATCCGAGTATATCTTTATATATTCATCCCAGTGTACTTAAACCTGCTTAAACCCACCTATAGCTTCATCTTTCTCACATACACTGTTGCCCATAAAGCTGGAATTAAACATTTTATGAAATGATTGTGACAATGTGATTTATTCTTGATAAAGTCTAGACTTTATTGATCGATCTCTTCCAAACATATCACAGTGAAAATCAAACCACAATGAACCTGATGTGTATACACAGGAATAAAGTTATTCCAACTTCGTGGGTAACAGTGTCTGTCCATCTCACACTAGATTACAAACAAATGATATACAATAGAAGCAAGGGAGCTTATATTTCTATTATTCGCATCAAAGGAAGGGAAGTAGTGCTAAACTTCACTGCTCGCTTTGGGGTTTTGATCCATTTATTCCAAATTTAGTAGAATTTGTCCTTTTGAATCCGCCAAGAATAAGTTCCATTTTAAATATTTCCAAAGTTATTCCCTCCACTCCATAAAGTCACCCAATGACCACCGAAAACTACAAATTTTAGCTTCCTCCAAACTCCGTACTCCTGCTTCTTTCTCCCACTTTTCTTTAACGTAGGAGCTGTTTTTTGTTTTTAGCATATTAATAAAGAACACTATACAATCTGGTACATTCATTTCAGCACTGTTGCAGACATACTCAGCTGCTCTGTGCAGCCTTTCAAAGTTTCAAACAAAGCGATGTTGCTTTTGAGTCAGCGCCTATGATCTTATGACTCCCTGGTGTTCATCACCTGCAGGAGTTACTGTGTGAAAGGAAGTAGGTTGCCACAGCTTTGAGTTGTGCATTGTGTGTTTTTGTAGTCTACCATTGTAAATAAACTTCCTTTATTGATTAATCTGCCAGATATTTCTTCTAGTCTATAAATGTCAGATAATAGTGCCTAAGAGCCAAAGATTTCCTTCAGATTCCCTGTTTTATACAACCACAACCACTCTAAAACTCAGATATTCAATTTATTATCAAACTACTTGTCAAATTATATTATTTTTAGGTAATAAAACTAATCATATTTTACAATATCCTCCATTTATCCCGTCGATATCTAGACGCAGATGCTAGAAAGCTTCTTCCTATGATCCCGGAGCTCTCCCAAACCTGCTGGGAGATGTAGTCCTTTTCCAGTATGTCACTGTTTTCTCCTGAGGTCTCTTTCTCCAAGCCGATCACGCCTAGAGCGGCGCTGAAGGGAAAAAGGTCGTCACGATGCCATAATTTTAAACACGGACGCGTGATTGACAGCAAACCGCACGGGAGGAGGAGAGGAAGGGGGAGATTCCGGTTGATCGAGGGCGGATGGAGTCGTTTTGATTGTAGATCTAATAAATTTGGATACTATCGAATGTGTTATTAGTGGAGATTTTAACATTTTAACTCTTTATGATCACATAGAACAAGTCCGACAGAGCATATCTGTACATTTTTACACATGTTTTTTGGATCATTTTAATATGCTATACATCAATGCAACCCTTACAACCAAATTTTGATAATATGTATGGACTTACGTCTAACTCGTGGCCGTTCACCTCGTTCTCCTCAGTAAGTAATAAAACCACAAGATAACCCCACGTGGGCCAGCTGCCGCCTCCTCATGTGGATGGAGCAGGAGAGATCTCCATCTCAGTCTTGGCCCTTGAAATCTCGTCTAGTCTCTAATCCTCATTCCATCTTCATTACACAGTTGTGACGGTACAGAAAGACGCTGGCGATCACTATCTGATCAGCGGCGGAGACGTCTGGTTAACGTCACCAAACAAAGCTCTCTGCAGAGACCTCGTTTCCATATCCTGCCAAATAACACCCGAAACCAGAACTTCACAGTTTTTTCTGAGCTACGGCAAGCGTACAGGAAACTTTGGCACGGCACAGGTGATAAATAAACATCATAATTAAAGAATCAGCACTACTGATGGTGACGTGGATGATAGCAGGGCACAAATATACACACACAGGCAGCAATACACACGTCTATAATGTGTATAATTAGCCTGCCAACAGCCAAACATACTTGTTATCCTAAATATTGCAGCTCTCCTTCACTTGTTTATCTTTGCTTTATATAACAGTTCTCATGTAGACAGAAATATGAGGATCTATCATCATAGATTATTGATAATCTGTGAGGTTTGCCGAGCTAGATTTGGTATTAGCATCGTGTATATGGGTGTGTGTGTGTGCAGATGTGTGTGTGTGTGTGTGTGTGAGGGGCGAGGGTGACAGTTCATTGTTGGATCTAAGTATAGATGAAGTGTGAGAGGAAAGAGACAGTGAGTGACAGAGAGGGAGATTGGACGAGAGACGGAGACACTCCAAAGACGCAACAAGAGAGAGCTCGGAGACATAAAGGAGGGGAGACGGGGGACAGCGAGGGGAGTTCGCTTGAAAGTTTAATAGAATATCTGAGGTGGGAAAACACCAAAAACGATGTGGAGAGAACCTTTAAATGAACAGACAATGCAAGCTATAAAAAGAAACCTAACTCAGGGGAAACGGAGGAGCAGAGTGATCTTTAATAAGAAGTGCCAGGCCAGCACAGGTGAGATCAGACGGTCAGGTAGAGAGCGGGTGTAGGCCTTTTTTTTTTTTTAAGAATGGCTATTGACAAAGACAGATAGAGGTCCTATATTATGTGTGTGTGTGTGTGTGTGTGTGTAAAAATTCAAGCCATCTATTGGCTCTGCCTGAACGTCCGAAGCGTGTGAATCCATTTCTCACTGTCAGCCGCTAATTGCGTCGGGCGTTTTATGAGAATTACAGGTAAAACGCTCCATTTGATATCCTCGGTTAATGTTTGATCGTGTCTGTATTCACAAGCGCCACAGTGTGTTGTTGATAAAGGTGTGTACAGTGGATGGACACACACACACACACACACTTTCAAGGTGGAATTAAATGAAGCATGGCAAAGCTTTTGTTTAAACTGCACAACAGCTGCGAAGGAACACGCTGCTTTTGAATTAGGGCTATGGGTTTTTTTGGTGTGACTGCATCTAAAAAGATCACAACAGTATGGTCAAAATTTAGACAGGTTAATTGAATATTGTGGATGATGTACTGTAGGACATGGAGGGATGAAAGGTGGGTGGATGTTTTGGTGAGGGACGAGAGGAGAAATCAGGGTCGTAGATGGATGTAGGAGTTGAGAGAAAATGGGAAATGGGACGAGCTCAAGGTGTGGTCTTTGTTCCTGAACCTACACAACCTAATTTAAAGTTAAGGTAGGAAGAATCTTCAGGACCAGGATGCAAGAAGTTCAAGGCATACAACAGATGACTGCAGACAATCTCGTTCAACACAAAAGATACAGCCTTGATTTATGTTTGGCATAAATCTTCTTGGCTTCTTTGTTGTATCTCTAATCAACATTTAGGGATCCATTACTCATCCTACGGCTTTAGAAACAACACCAACATATCTGTCTTGGACCTCCGCCAAGAGTTCTACCAGATAGTTCTCACGTCAAACTGATGAACGAACAACGACTGCCGAACAAACACAGGATATAAAACTTTCATCACATACATCTTAACGCAGATGCATCCTCGCTGACGATGATTTATGAAGAGTTCGACAATTAAGAGCTCATCATCTTCGTCCGGGGCTGTGCGGGTGTGGTTTGATCAAATTTTACCGTCACCACGAGCAAACAAACAGCACGACTGTCATCATTTGATTCAAACGGCGTTTAATCCTGACGGGTGTCACGTCGTCCAGCACACTTCACACCACAGATAAAAACACAAATAAAGAGATGTATGTTAACATAAAGTATATTTTAATTGTTCGTGTTCACCTTTGTTATACAGTGATTAATCTTGGTACAGCTATTGCTGGAGCACAGGAGTAAACTCCTTCCTCTTCCTCCTCCTCTTCCTCTCTGTGAAACGACACAAACAGCAAAGATGACGCCTCAAATTAAAAATCTTGAGATTTCGGGACACTCTTGAAGCTCATCGCACATCCACATCCATCTGCTGCAGGGATTATTTCCTGTTTTGGAGACCCATCACCACAATATCGTACTCCACAGTTAGGTGGAAACTGACAGCTCCCTCATGAATATACTGACCCGCATCTCTGCGCAAAAACAGAACAAAGGTTTTTGCATACATAATGTTTCTGCAACACACTCATGTACATGCTTATGATTACATGCAAAGCCGTGCTCGAGCCTCCTCCTGCCTCCTCTCTCCTTCTCCTTCTCCTCTCTCTCTCTCTCTCTCTCTCTCTCTCTCTCTCTCTCTGGGGGTTGAGGTGGGGACAGTTGGATTGATTTTTACCGCTCTCTCTCTCTTTGGCTGCTATTGACTAAGTGTGTTTTAACGATCCACTCATATAATAGCATGTACTGTATGCCCTATATCTGCCACCTCCTTCCTCCCCCCCCCCCTCTCTCTCTCTCTCTCTCTGTGTGCTGTCTTGGGTGTGGTTGCAGGATGCCCTGCGAGGGTGGCAACGGAAGCTCCACCGGAGCAAGGCGTGGGTCACACACACACAGACATATATATATATATATGTACATATGCGTGTGTCTGTGTATGTGTGTGTGTTAGGGCTCCGTCGGGGCAGTCTACAGGAGGGCAGAACAACACTTAAATATTTCATCACTTCCATTATTCAGCAACTGCTACAGAGAGACAGGGAGGGAGGGTGAAGGAGGAGGTGGTGTGAGTACCTTCAGCTAGTAAGATATTTTGGCAGTTGATCTATATCAAGTAACATGAGTTGAATTTAATTAATTGAAATGATTTTAAACTATCGGCGGATTGAGAGGAAAGTAGAGGAGGGAGGAGAGGAAACAGATGAAGGAAAAGGAAGGATGATGCTGATGGAGGAGGAGGAGGGTGCGGCAGAAATGGATGGGAAGGGCGAGAGAGAGACAAGATTGCATTCCTGGGAAATGAGGATGGTCACCATGGCAACTGCAGCTGAGAGTCACATGATGCAGAGAAGTGAGAGAGAGAGAGAGCGGGGAGGAGAAAAAAAAAAAAACAAGGGAGACGGAGCGAGAAGGTGGGGCATGCCGGTAGACGACGACGACAACAGAGGAGGAGGAGAGAGGAGGAAAGATGTAATGAGGTGAAATATAAAGAGGTGAAGAAAAAGAGGAGAATCGACAACGTGTGTGTTGTCATGTGATGCGAGGTATGTCCGGAGGAGGAATGGTAAAGGTTAAGACTACGAGAGACAAAAGGAGGGAGGAATGAGAGAGAAAAGAGAGGAGGTGTGATTGACAAGGAGGATGAAGGAGATGAAAATAGACGAGAGAAAGGGAGGGAAGGGGAGTGATAACAGATTGTTGATAGAGAACGCCAGCCATGTTTTTTTTTTTTTTTCTCTCCTCCGAGATATCTGATGGCTGGTGCTCAGCGTGACGTCAACAGCACACACACACACACACACACACACATACACACACATGGACATTATGTCTGTTACAACAATAACAAATGTGATTTTTATGGCGTCTAGCTGCGGCCACCAAACGTAAACGAACTCCATCAGCTAAATCAAGCTCAGTTTTACTCTATTAAAGGTCCAGTGTGTAGAATTTAGTTGCATCTACTGGTGTTAACTGATTGCAAGAAAACACAGTCATACTTTATTACATATTTTACGGTCTTTTACCGTCATGGTTTGGCAATTCTTCACCATAAAATCATTTTAAAAGGGCCTCCTATGTGAACTGTCTGAAGCTGTACAGTCGGCTGTATTTTAACGTCTGTCATGATGGTTGTACTTGGAGAGCTGAATATTTTCTGAGGCGGTACACGGCGTAAAAAGTTTGAGAAACACTGTAATATACCAACTAATCCACAACCGCACAAGGCAAGCTCAGTGTACACTGTGTGTGCATGGCTCAACAGGCGTATTGTACTTAAACGCTCTGGTCTTTGTGGATCTGAAATGGATTGCTTTCCACTTCTTAAAATTGACTTCCTTTCCCATGTGGAAAATCTCAGGACAATCTAAATTGAGCCTACAGCGTGTAGCTCAAAGACTCGGCCGGCCGGATATATATATCCATTTATTTCACTCAGAGAAGTGAGCAGGTTGAAACATATTGAACTGGCGCAGGGGCTTCTTCTTCGCCATTCAACCCATTCCGTAGGGAATTTGCCTCCTATCATATCTTTCCATTGACTTTGTATGCAAACAGGCCGCCTCTAAAACTCACACTGTTCTATTGTGGTACCTCTATAATGGTTTTTCATATGATGAAGTGAAACAAAGGCTGTGGTGGTGCTCTTCACAGCAAGAAGGTTTCCGGTTCGAACTCCAGCTGGAGGCTGACTCTAAATTGCCTGCGTTTCTCTATGTGTCAGCCATGAGCAGGCAACTTGTCAAGTACATACCTCGCCTCTGGCCCAATGTCAGTCGGCTATCAGTTGGACGGATGGAGGAAAGTCACTTAGATCAAAAACTATACAGAACAACAGGAAAAATAAGAATATACCAAAATGTGAATGTGAGAAAGACACATGACGGTGATCATAATTTAGCTGTTTTATCACTCAGTCACTCAGTCTACAAAGTTTGTCGTAGATTTATAATTAAACTAACATGCTGTACCTCGTGCCAAAACACATTACTCATTTGTTTCTGCAGATGGTCCTAAATTATTGAAGCATGTAATAAAATAATGTAAAGTCGATATTTCATGGCAGATGATTAATGCTTTTGATTAATGGCAGCACAACAAATGGGATAATGCATAAAAAGATGACTGTGGTTGGAAAAATCAGCTCCCTGAAGGCGAAGATACAAGATAAGAATGCATCTACTTTACAGCTGCTGTGCTCATGTACAGTAAGCGTACTCCTGTTTAGTGCATTTATGTGTAATCGAGTAATCTAGTTATTGAATTTCCTAAACATGATGTAAAGGAGAAATCTGGTTTTCTTCACAGGGTTAGGGGATTAAAACACAGTTAGCACAGCTAACATGTCCGCTGGGGAAGCATGATTTCATAGCCATAACTCAGAGTAAAAGTATACAATCCAAGTCAGGTTTCCAGCTGTTTTTAATCACGCTAAGGATGTTTCTCAAGGGATGGCAGTGGTGGTCTGTTTGTGCGTCAGTTGGTCTGAAATATGCCAACGATTGGATGTATTTCAATGAGACTTGGTGCAAACATGAAATGCAATAAATTAAGTGACTGATGACTAATGACGTTAGTGGCATTTTACCGCTTCTTCTTCATCTTCACCTTTTGCGTTAGCGCCATCATTTGACTGCCAAAATATGAACATAAAACATAGGTACAGCTTACATTTTTTATATTGCGATATTTACTACAACCGCTTAATTTCCAGCAGCTTCCTTGGCCCTCACTTCAACTTTTTGACCATTTTGAGTGCACCATCTGGGTACTCACAGTACACTGCATTTTGCCATAACTGACAGTGTGAACGCACCTATGGCGTGGTGGATACATCTGACTGTGAATGCCAGTTTCACGGTAACTAGGTTATTAGGGCGTGCACGGAACATACAGCCTGTGAAGTGATTTCCTGATTGTGTATGTAAATGTAGTCAGTGCTACTTGACGTTTGTGAGTAATGAATACCGTGGAACTGGTTTTCTACACATATCACTGTTGGCTCTAGATATGTCTCCCTCGATAACAGTGGGTAATTTAATTGGGCAAAGGTTAAGATGTAATTGCTTTCCTTGTTTCCTTGACAACTGCATCGTGACCGTGTGTTTGTGTTGCACATGCTTCTGTAGAGGTTCTGAAGAAGAGTCGTGCTGTACAGGAAAACCAGCATTTCCACTGTGCTTGTACACACACACACACACACTGACCCTGCGTCTTCCAATATGTCTGTTTAGACAGCATCCTTGGCTTGGTCTGTGGGTTTTAAGTGTGTCTGTGGCCCACTGCCCAGCGCTCTAAACTGGAACACACTCTGGACACACACAGACACATTTCCACACAACAACAACAGAAAACAGACTCAGTTTCTCCTCGCACCGTCCCTCATTCATACGCACACTCACAGCCAGATTAACACACACTCTGTCGTTCCATATCAGGCATTGTGTGGCTGCCGACAGAGAGGACAGAGCATCGGTAGCAGAAGAGAACAGAGCCTTTGCCTGGCACTGAGACACATTTACATGAAATGAAATCGCTTCAAGAGAGAATCTGCGCCTGACGACAGATGGATGAAGCTTTAGTTTAAAGTTCAAAGACAGCATGTTTGGGGTGTCATGGCGTCTCAGCAGGGGAGAAAAAGTTCCACGACTCACAGACACCTTTCTTCATGAAAAATTAAGTGACATACTGTTGCCCCTTCCTTTCCTTTCTCTTCATTTTTGGGAGCCAGATTTGTCTTTAGGAAGCTGAGACACGATGCTGATCCACCGGCACTCCTCGCTCATGATTCACAGCTGGTAGCAAGTATCGTCTCGCTCGGTTTTAGAGGCCCCTGTCAGTCACAGGCCTAACTTTTCACACCATGCGGCGCCCCAGAGTGTGCGCCTATGCAGTGTAGAAGGAGAAACAAGTGAACCTAATCCACAGAAAACATGGACGGTGTTTCTTTCTCCACAGTCTGCACGCATCAGTGCGTTTTTATTTATTTTTATACTTTATTGATAATGTCTTGCCATGGTGCTCTCCGACAGTATCTTGCCTTTTGTGTTCACTCCCCAGCAGCAGCTCTGAGCTTATATTTAATTATGGGTCAGCTCAGGTTTTATAACGGGTTGGGAATTAATTTAGAGACAATTGCTCTTAGCAGATGGGTTTATATTGAGCTTTGCTAGTGTAGGTACAAGTTTGGAAACCGGACTCCTGCAGGAGTTTACGCCAGACATCGAAAAGAAGACATCAGATGTGTGAATTTGTTTTAACATGTTTTACGTGCATCATTCCAATAAATATCTGACACTCTACAAGTTGTTGCTTATCAAACAGTGTTAGTGTTTCTGCCGAATTCTGGGTCACTGGATTACACGGTATAAAAAAAGAAACCTCTGAAAAACCCTGTAAAAGTCCCTGCACCTCTGCCAACTAAATCCGCAAAATGTACCCTGTGTCTGCGTTTGTGGTAAGAGGTGCCCAGACACGCCTCTCCTCTCGCCTTGGTGTAAACACGTTCATTTAGCATCAGAAATTAGCAAACAGGCTCAGACGCACGAGGGAAATTGTATAAAAAGTGCGTTTGCCTCCAGGAAAATGGAGCCCTTTATTAATCCTATTTATAAGACATGTCGTCCTCTAAATATTGCTTCAGCGTTGTCTATTTCGAGAATAGAAGAGAGGGAGATGGTAAGTGGACTGTACTTACGTATATAGCGCCTTTCTAGTCTTCCGAACACTCAAAGCGCTTTTACAGGACATATCTCATTCACCCATTCACACACATTCATACACTGATGGCATTGACTGCCATGCAAGGTGCCAATTGCTCATCAGTTTGAGGAGCTAACCATTCATACACATTCACACACCGATGGCGCAGCCTTCGGGAGCAATTCGGGGTTCAGTATCTTGCCCAAGGACACTTCGACATGCAGACTGGAGGACCCGCCAATCTTCTGATTAGTGGACGACCCGCTCTACCTCCGAGCCACAGCCGCCCCGAGATATGGAGGCTGAAAGGCTGGTAGAAATGGTGTTGAAATGAGTCAGCCTTGTTTACTGTCAAGCGGTACACAAGTGGATTTATTTGTGCGGCGAAGCCACAGAAATAAAGTTGTATAAAATCTACCTCCTCAGCTGAACACTTTCAAACTTTCCTCCCACAAAATTATCACTGGTGAAAGTGAAATTCATTATAGATGTACTATGCTATGAAAATAATATATAGTATTATTGTTAGACTTCCAGATTGGTCTCTACACACACACATGGATGGATGATTGTGTTTGGATGATACATGTTGGGTGTAGTTTGTGTGGTCAGCGTGCTGATGTGCTGTGCGCAGAGATGATTGGCTATAGATTTGGGACAATAACACATGTAAAAGTTCCTACAGTAGGTGCCAAACTGCTCTGATTGGCTATTGAATGGAGGGAGAGAGGTAAGGCAGGAGATAAAGGAACAGATGCAGAGGATGTGGGAGGGATGATGATGATGATGACGATGGTGGTGGTGATGATGATAGCGCCGATGATTGCCTATTCAGTGTCCAAGCAGGGATGTAGAGCAGGCGAACGGATAGCTGATCTGTCATTACTCGACACACACAGATGCAGTCATCAAGGCTGTCCAAGTTAAACTAAGATAAAAGCAAGGCTACAAATCATCAACTGAAAAACTCTATTTGAGAAACTTTTACTGAATTTTAACTGTGACAGGAGCAACAACGCAAGACATAGCAGCCAGATAATATTACTTACTAGTCCAGCAAGAAGCCCTGCTCGGCGTCTTTCAGCCTTTTATTTCACAAAGCTCTTGCCAACGACGAAAGATCAGTCCTAGATTTACTCTTGTAAACTCTCCTCTTCACTTCTCAGCTTCTTCCATCAACGTACCCTTTGACATTTTGTTCATAGAGGCTGCTGAGCCTGGTTTTATTGCCCTTTTGCCTAGCTCCTGTTCTGGCACGACACAATTAAGAGTCTCTAATATAAAATACTTCCCTGAAAATGTCGTCTAATAAAGGTTTTGAAGTCTTTTACTGTCATGATTTGGCAGTTTATCACCGTTAAATCTACAGACATTTTTTTTTACAGTGAAGTAGGTAGGGCAGCTTGTATGTTGCCTGAGAAGCTAAATCCGGGGCAAATCCTCGGATCACTTACTACTGCTTGTGAGCAGCCTGAATGCTGTGGGTGCACGGTAATAACTGAAGGTGACTCGGGTTAATATTTCAACGTTTTGATGATCATTTCTCTCATGTAGATTTTGGCACATGGACAGTCAGAGGACAAAGTTAGGGGTCTTTTAATGAATCACTCAAACTGAAGTAAAAGTAAAGAGGGCAGAAATAGGAGTTTGAACAGTGAGGGGGACGAGTCTGCCCCCATCCCCCAGTGGAAAGCATGTCCTTGGCTAACTTTGTCTGCCTGCTGCTGCTGCTGAAAAACCTGATGAAAGCAAAACAGCCGGAGCTACTTGTGTTGTAAAACCAAAACCAAATGAAAGAAAGTGAAGAAATGAAAGTCTTACAAATCAATAATTCTTCCTGTTTAACAAAGACTTCTTTCAAACGACGCAACTTATAACATTCCTATTCCAGACATTGTTGGGCAAAGAAAATACTGTATATATTTAGCTGCTAACAGCTGCTGACAAACTGAGCTAACATTATCTAACAGCAGCTGACAAACTGAGCTAACAGCAGCTAACAAGTTGAGAAATTTGGTCTCACACCAATAATAGGCGGCTAAAATAAATGAATAATACCCTGTCACCCCTGTTAACATCAGGGCAGTGATGAATTTCAATGAACAGTATGAAGAGAGGTAAGGAGGATAGGACAACAGGACGAATGGGCAGAGAATGAGAGAGGGAGCGCTGGTGTGAAGTATGAAAGAAGACAGGATTCACAGAAATGCAGGAGGAAATGATAAAAGAGGAAAAGGAAGAACAAGGAGGCAGAACAGAAACATGACGCCAGGGAAGGACAAATGGAGAAGAACAAAACCGCAGATGGAAGGAGAGATGAAGGACAGACAGATTTAAAAAAAAACTAGTGAGATGATTTCAGATAGAGGTCAGAGAGAAAGAGACTATGACAGAGATGATGATGATGATGATGATGGAGGGATGGCTAATGGCCGAGAGAATGACTGGCGGCAGACCGGATGAGGTCAGGTAGGTGGAGAGTTAGTATGCTTAGATGCACACAAACAATGCGAGTAGAAGAGTAAGGTCACTTTCACAGCTGATAGTGACAGTTCACTGTGTTGCTTTTTAGTTCAAGCGGCATCATGAGGTCGACATTTACGGTTCAAAGGGAAATATCTCAGTAAGTAGTAATTCATAAATGGCTGTTAAAACTCAAACAATACACATAAAAAAACACACTTGAATCTGCATGGAAGCACTGGAAAGGTGTCACCAATTAAAAGATTATCTGATTTATTGTCAGTTCTTGCATTATTTAGGAGAATTATCTATAAATAGAAATAGTTAGGATGCATGTTAGAAAGCTGTCTGTAGATTTAACGGTACAAAACTGCCAAACTATGACATATATACGGTATAAAATACCGTAAAATATGCCATGAAGTTTTCCTGTATACAGTAAAACACAGTCATACTTTCTTAGCCTTTATTTATACAGCATTTTAAGGGAATTCATACAGAATAAAGTAGTATTTTATATTAGAGACTGTTAATACAGTAAAACGCCGTAATATTTAATGGCAATATTAGAAAAAGGTTATACCGTATTAATTATGGTAAAATTCTGGCAACCACAGCTGCCAGTTTTTTACTGTAAAAACAACTGTGTTGGTGGACACAGTTAGGGGTTTGAATTGATCAAACTGAAGTGAAAGTAAAGAGCACAAACATGTGAATCTGCATGGAAACGAAGGATAAGAGGTTCTCAATCTGGTAGATTTGCCTGCACCAGATTCTGATTAAAACTAAACACCTAACAGGTAAACACACAAGTTAGCAGTGGACCCAACAGAAGGCCACACAGGTTAAGATCCAGAAAAGTAAGGATCTAAGGTTACGAACTGGCTCGTACGCTCTTGCAGACCCTTAAAGTCAGATCTTAAAATCAATCCGGAACCGCACAGGAAGCCAGTGGAGGGAGGCTAAAATCAGTGAAATGTGATGTCGTCTGTTAGAAACCGGTTAGAAATGAATGAAGCCTTTTCTCAGCTTTGTTATGTTGTAACATCCTGTGGAGGCATCCTTGCAGAAATCCCCTTCCCTGCCCGATGGGGAAGTGAGTGTTTACAGTATTAGCTTCTTGAACTTTCTCTGTGGACGTGGTGTTACCCAAGCCCCTTGGTGAAATCCTTCAGTAAATGAAATGTATCGAGGCTAAACCGGTCGCACCTGGAGCATCTCCCAGGTGTGAGCGTGTCAGCTTGGCTGAGTTTTAATCAGATTGCTGTTGGAGGAACATATGCGCGCTCTGTCAAATCTCCAAACTCACGTAATCTGTTATTATCTCTCCCTGATTGCGTGAATTTGGGGATGGGAATCAGAAACAGATCATGCCTCCTTATTATTGCAGTTCCAACCTGAGTGCTGTGCAATCTAATTATAATGTCTGGACAAAATTACAGGAAGGGAATAGCAACGCTCACTCTGACACTATAGTGTTTCATTTGTAAATTTTAGGACACAAATATATTGTTCCACTGATGGAGTTAGCCAGGTGTAGTGTTGCATAGATTATTTAATTTCAGCGCCATTTAGTTTTAGATTTCATTTCTGCTGACTTCTTCCGAGGCCACAGTAATATAAATACCACATTCATAGAAGGAGCTGTAGGTTGAAACTGTATAGTGAAGTATATTTAGGTTTACTGTGTGTTTGATTGGTTTGCGTAACATAGATAGCAGATGGTGTCACATTTCAAGCTTGCTGACTCTGATTTTAAAGCGACTGAGTGTGATGTTACATTGTACATCTGTTGTACAGAAGGAGGATTGGATGTTTTAGATTTTTATTATTTAAGTTGCATTTTTTTAAGATGAAATGGTTTCAAACATTTAATCTCCTGAATTATTATCTTTATATGTCTTTATACCCCATAATATCTTTAAAAGCACGGGTGGTTTAAATGCAATTTGAGTATTTCTGAACTGCTAATAAAGCTACTGTTTCATCAAAGCTTTATTAACTTGAAAAACACCACCAAAATTACAATAACCAATAAAATAAAGCTAAATTTGAGGCTGTTATGGTTAGATTCAGTGGATGTGCTGATGAAATGTCAGCTCTGTAGAGCGTATCTCTGCCCAAACCTGAAAACGGCCTTGATAACTTTTAAAGGACGCACGGGACAACTCAATCTTCTTTTTTATTTTCAGCCTTCTCTTTCAAACATTTGATTAATCAGGTGATAGATAGCTGGTAGATAGATTGATAACCTTAAAAGAAACAAAAATATAAACATTTCTATTAACTTAATTCTGATTTACTCTTAATTCTTTAATTAAACAACAAGTTAACATCAATAAAGTTGACCGAGCGTCCAAAGCCCAGAGTTTGGTGATCATAGCTTAAGACAGTTTTTTATTTATGAGCATCAATTTAAAATAAAGAAACAGATTTAGAAGTTTATACATGTTTAAAACCATGTGGATCTCAAAAACATATTTTTAATTATATAAAATCACTGAAACATGGGTGGAGTAGCATGGCAAAAACCATACAGAGGAAGAAGAATGAGTTGATTACACACTAACTAACCACAAATCAAGGTCAGTTAGGTGTACATGCATTTTTTTCTATTTAGTCCGGTTTAAGTGTGTGGGTGTAAAGGACATGAAGACACTAAAGATTAGCAGTGCAAAGGTCAGGGCCTCGGTGTCCTGGTGTCATTACTGTGAGCAAGAATGACCATGTAGGAGGTAAAATCATGGAAGAGAAATCAATAACAGCAAAGAGGAAAGAAGAGAAGAGGGGGTTGGGATCAGCTGCTGGATTCAGACGAGATGCTGGTAATGGCAGCGGAATCTAAGTGAGATCCCTGCTGCAGGTTTATTCATAGCTAAGTGGTTAGCAAGATGTTCCATAAACACAGACCGACACATCTTAAATTAAACAAAAAAGAAATATGTTTTAAAATCATCTCATGTGTGCAATTAGAGGATTGAATTCCACCACCAAAATGATAATAACATTCAGGGCCACAATAGGAAACATATGGCAGTAAATGTATCATGTAGACCAGAGCTGGCAGCTAACTGACAGGACTCTTCCGATTATTTGACCCGAGCAGCTTTGTCCGGTCACCGGGAGCTGATTTATCTGCGTCTTTGTCTGTCTGGAAAGAGCTCAGAGTGCAGATCAACCGTCTGTACCCCTGAAGGAACAAGACCCAGATCACTGCTGCACGACACAACAGCCTCCTCCTCTTTGGCCTTTTGTGCAGCTAAAAAAACACACACACACACACACACACACACACACACACACACACACACACAAAAAGCCATGCCTTTGTCCAACTCCAGCTGGCATTATTTTTAGAGCATCTTGAAGGTTTGCCCACATTGCAATTTGATGACATTAACTGAATTTGAACTCTCGGCCCTCTCCGCAAACTGCAGACGCTTTCTGGTGTGTTTCTGTTTCTGTACTGACTTGACTCAGGGTTTATAATGCCACGTTGGATTTTAAATGATGCTTTAGACCAGGAGAATAAATGGACCAGAGGGAGCTGAAAGGCTCTCATTCTTTCCTTTCTCTCCCCCTAATCTTGTTCTTTTCTTCTGTAATCACCTCAAACCTCTTCTCTATTTTTCAACCTCCATCCATGTGAACCCTCCCCCCTCCAGGTCATTTGTTTCTTGCTCTAGCACTGGTTGTCAGACTGTGATACCACTGGTGGTACGCAACCTCCTTGTGGTGGTGCAGGTAGAGCGGAGCTCGCATGCATCCGTAATTAGTTATGAGCTAAAATGTGACGTTAACTTTCATTCAGAAATGCTGCAATCGTGGCTCCAAACAAGAGTGCAGATCAGGCATAACACTTTAACACCAAATTTCTTGTTCTTGAAGCAGCTCTGTTCAGGATTAAACAACAGTCAACAATAATCTGTAAAACAAAGAAACTGTCGTTTTTACAGTAAAAAACTGTCAGCTGTGGTTTCCAGAATTTTACCGTACCATACAGTATAACCTTTTCTAATATTACGGTAAAAGGATGTTAGTACTGTTGATTTCATGTATAAGGTTGACGTTTTATTCTTAATTTTAAAATGTCTGTAGATTTTACAGTGAAAAACTGCCAAACCATGACAGTAAAATATGACATTAAATATTACAGTGTTTTACTGTACAATTAACAGTCTCTAATATAAAGTACTACTTTAAATGTTAAACGTTTAACGTTATGTCATGATGGTAGTACTTGGAGAGCTGAATATTTGAGGGGTTTGAGAAACACTGAGTATGTTACATGATAAAGTATGATAAATACTATAGTATTTATTGTACATACTGACTGACTCTCTGTGACGGTTTGTCTCAATTTGAGTGCCTCTGTTCTAACCTTCTCCTCCCTTCCTTGTGTTTCCTCCAGGCGGATGCTAAGATGGTGTGCGACGTGGTCAGTCGTATGGAGGACACAGAGCCTTACTCCGCCGAGCTGCTCTCCGCCATGATGCGTCTGTGGTCCGACTCAGGCATCCAGGAGTGTTTCAGCCGCGCCCGAGAGTACCAGCTCAACGATTCAGCGCAGTAGTACGTATCGTACATCCTTATTACTCAATATGTGAAATAAGATAAGTGAAGATAAACTTTGTTGATCTCACACTGGGGGAATTCACTTGTTACAGCGGCTCACAATATACAAGGTGGATAATAAAATAGGGGGTGTCCTGGTGTACGAAAGGTTGAGTCCTTCCTCCAGCGACCCGGTTCTGACTCTGACTCTGACTCTCTCACATGTTGAAAGCTGCCCAGAGTTCCTCAGCGAGTCCTCAGTGAGTTCATTCAGCCACGTCTCTGTGATGCTACACTCTCCATACTCCCTCTGTAGCCTGGTTAGCGCCGTTAGCTCCTCCATCTTATTGAGGAGAGATCTTACATTCCCCATGATAACAGACGTAACAGTACTCATGGTTTGTACCATCTAATGGCTGTTCTCGAGTGTAAAACAAGAGAGATGTGGCTTGTTTTGGACGGGTCACAGATGTATCATGAAGTATGACAGAAAAAAGGCAAAATCACTGATCTCCATACTCCATAAGTCCATGTTTGCACAAAATGGATGAGGACAAAAAAACACAGAGATACTGTAACTGGCAGCCAACTAAGATATCATGGCAATAATTGTTAGAGAGGTGAAAACAGCTGATATCAGGTGATATCGCTCAGTGTGTGTGTGTGTGTTTGTCTGTGTCAAAAGGGGAGTTGTCTGTATTGACAAAGGGACAAATGAAAGCTCTGAGCAAATTACATTTTCATAAAAGCATTGATTCTTCCTGCTGTCTGCCTGCTGTTATCTACATCAGCTCAGAAAATGGAAAAACCGAGTTTGAGCACATTTACCGTCCTCGCGACGGTTGTGGGCGTGCGTAGCTGCGTGTTTATGGTCAGCGATCGGACAAAAGTTGGTGTGCGTTCTGAATGTAGTGGCGTTTGTGGCATATCGCTGACTCAGCATAGTAGTAAGTGTGTGTGTGTGTATGTGTGTGTGTTCATCGTCCACCTGACCAGCTGAGTCCCGATTCTCTAAGTCTACATCAATACATCACTCATTAGCCCTCCTTAATCCATCCGCCATAAAAAAAAACATGTTCATGCTCTCAAACACACGCTACTGTTTATTTATAATCCTCTAAATGTGATCATACACAAGCTATTAACACACACACACACACACACACACACGTACACACAAGGGAGGACGGGGAGTGCATTCCCTTAAGTGCCAATGTTTGTGTGTGTTAGTGTGTAGCCTTTATTTAATTATGCTCCATACATCCAATGCAAATTAGACAGTGGCAGTGCCAAGAGAAATTGAAGCAGTGGCAGATACGTGCACCACTCGCTCAGACGGCGTAAACTCAAACTAGGTATAATTTTTTTGACGTTTTTATGTGGCTAAAATGAGTTTTTCTGCCACTGGTGAAACAAACCCCAACAGAGAGTTACCGCCAAATTCCACCGGGCTCAGATGCAGCGCGTTCTGTGTGCGCCACGGCCGATGGAGCTATACGTGGCCGTTCTAGTCAGTGTTTTCAAACCCCACCGGCTCCGCCATGGTCCGGTTCAGAGGCGTCCCAGAAGGGCCTCTGAGCTCGGCTCACACGGCTGTCCTATTTTTGACAGATGCCGCGAGCAGCCCGCGTCAATCTGCAGAGAGCAGCTTGAGCTGGTCCGGAAGTCAGACACAGAAACAGCGTAGAGAATCCGGTCGATTTTCAAAATAAAACGCCCTGTGCAAACTGCCGCTACAGCCAGAAGGGGAAACTACGTAGCATATTTACACATTTAGAAGCTCACGAAGGAAAATGACCAAACCTGAGCAGGTAAACAAAGTTTGGCAATGTTGTAAGCACGATGAGACACTGACATAAAAAAAGCAGGCAAAGAGCGAGCAGAGAAAACCTTCACCTTTACAGGATGCCTCATTACTTAATCCCTAACATTAGAAACTGACTGAAATGAGAAGAAAACACATCCAGAGACGAGATCAAATGCACCACGTGGATGTGAATCAGCTGAAATAAGCTCTGCAGCTGCTGAGACAACATGAAACAGAATACACAGTAGAAGATAATGACCGCAGAAGAAGAACGCGAGAAAAGACAGAAAGAGAAAGGGCAAGGAAGATGTGGAGAGATTAGAGACGGGGAAAGTTAAAGGTGGGGAATTCAAACAGAGGCGTAGAAAAAGAGAAAAACACATCAAAATGGTTGAGTAATGCAGACCGCGAGACAAAATGAGACAAAAAGAACGAAGAAAAGGAGTGAGTCAGGAAGTCAAAAACGATGAGAGAGCAAGAAAAGACGGAGAAAGAGAGCGACTAGAAGCACTTTGTTATTTGTCATCATGGCAGACATCTTGAAAGGGGTGCAAACATATTCCCATCAACATTTACATGTGGTCAATTAACTCAACAACATCCGCTCTGTGTGTAAGCTGTGTGTGTGTGTGTGTGTGTCCGTTTGTGTGTCTGCGTTAAATGTCACATTAAAGATTGATGCACACTTCCTATTATGTTGTGGCCTGTGGAGCAGAACAGGCAGACCAGCCAATGGACTGATAGGACAGAAATCACGTGATCAGACCACACTCAGTTTGTTTTCTCTGTGTGTGTGTGTGTGTGTGTGTGCGTGCGTGCCTCTTCAGCAGAAGAAAGTCGATGATGTTACTCCAAAGTGAAGATATTTGGGCAGTTTGTGCTTTGAAGAGGCCTTTTGGGTCGTCAGGTGTTAGAGTAAGGTTAAAGATATGATTATGGAGTGTTTCTGTGAGTGTGTAATCACACATGCATGTAACGTGTGTTTGTATTACATAGAAAGCTGTATTCCGAGAGGAGAAAGCACTGCCAGAAGCCACCTCTCTCTCTCAAATGCCCTCCATGTCCTGACCTATTTACAACAATACACATACACTCTGTTTATGATTTACATCCCTTGCCTTTGTGACACAGTGGTATGCATGTACCCATTTGGCCTCCATTTAAAAAATCTAACATCCTCTCTCTATATATATATACACACACAGGCATGCAATGATGTTAAAGCACACTGCATAGGCATTTCTGTGATTTAGCGCCCCCGGTTTCAGAGTGCAATACCACTGTTGGAAATGTAGACAGTACTACACATGTATTTCTGATGATTATATTATTTATTTGAACAAACACTAGAGTGTTTATAACTTTGCTAACAGCCAAACGTCGAGCAAGTGCAACAACACAAGACATAGCAGCCAGCTACTAGTCCAACAACAAGAAGTCCAGCTCGGCGTCTGTCTTTCAGCCTTTTATTTCACCAAGCTCTCGCCAACGACTGGAAGTCAGTCCCAGATTTACTCTTGTCCGACGGCTCCTTGCTCAGTCATTCTTTCCTTTTCTGTTCTTAGCTTCCTCTGTCAACGTCCTCTTCGGTCTTTTCACCTCTGTCATTATGTCCATTAGCTAACAGCAGCTACACTTCATAGCAGTTTACTTCACTGTCCATCAGGAAACTCTGTAAATCACAGAGAGTTGAGGCGGAGCAGCCGGAGGACATCAGAGAGAAAACATTTTCTCCATAAAATATTTATATTACATTTATATGTGTTAAATATACGTAAAGTGTTACATACCTTTTACAGGCAATACAGAAACCTTTCTTTGGAGCATTTCTTTGGTACTTTGACGCACTTGCTCAATTGTTGGGTTTCTATATTACAAAGAGTTCGTCTAGTGTCATAAGATAACTTCAGTTATGATTCGGCACTCTATAAATGAAATTGAACTGATTTGTTGATTACACTGAAAGACCACGGTATCAAATAGATCAGGTGCAATGACGTGTGCTTGAAGATAAATGTCAGAAAAAAATGAAGTTCTCCATTCTTTACTACAGATATTGATTCTGCATAATTTACATGAATGAACTTTGTACCAGGTAGTAATGTATACCTCAGCTGTATTGATTTTGATAGTCAGATATAGTTCATCCTGGTGCTAGTGGGTACTCTCGTTTGTGCTGTCTTTAGAAAGTTCTTTGTTTCATTAAACATGCATGCGTCTCTTCGTGAAAGTCTAAAATACAAAAAAGATATCGTGATCTGGCCACTGTTGATTTAAAAGCGTGCCTCGAAGCGTTTCCCTGGTTCATCTTCTCCGGACTAAACAGCATCGGAGCTTTTGCCTCTCATCACTTCACAGCACTTCTTTCATGTTCTGGTCAGGGTGTATCATGTCGCTGCAGCTTCTGTAGATGTCTCAAGTGCCGGTTCTAAATAGGCCCGTGTGTCGAAACATCACAGTAGGGGAGACGTCTGAAGGCTGGTTACTTAGCGACACCAAGAAGCTCCCTTGGGCTGATACTGTAAGAAACATACTTGCAACATAGACATGTTTTAACGTGTATTCAGATTATTCAGTTCTTTTATACGTGTTATATTTTGAAGCCACTGTATTATTAAGTACATATTCACGCCCTTGTGGCCCTTGTTTGATTCATTTCTGTAGCGAACAACAAGTCAATGTAAATGACTAATGTTAGGTCATTGGTTAATACAGCAAGGAATCAATATGACTGCTGTAAGTTGGCACTCGCTCGCCTGCATGCTTACCCACTTATCTGCATCCCTCTCACACCGCGTCGGCCTTTAGATGTTCCTGTCTCGCCTCGGCTACCTATTCTTGTACGTTCTCCAGCTTCCCTCCAAAATACATAAAAGACCAGCGGTCCTTTGTAGCGTCATGCCACTGGTCAGTGACTCTTTTTGCACATTACATGAAGCAATACTGCAGGCTACTGAAAACAGAAGAGTCTGTGACAGAGGGAGGAGTGAATGTGTGTGTGTGTGTGTGTGTGTGTGTGTGTGTGTGTTAACAGACTGAGAGTGATGCTGAATATCACAGCTTTTTGGGAGAACTACACACACACACACACACACACACACACAGATGCACTCATCCTTGTCATTATCACCTCACAGACCGCATTCTCTCCGCTTGTCTCTCTTTCACGCCGAACACTGTTTCAGTGAATAATCTATAATACTGTACATCACCACTGAATGAGAGGAGCGTACACCGGGGATCTGGTGTTAATCGACTTAGTGCACCATGAAGAGTAATGTCAGGATGAGGAGAGGGACTAATGCAGTGGTGGTCTACATACTGTATGCTGTCTAAAAACAGGTTACACAGCCATGCAAATGTTATGAGCCTTCCCAGGCATGATTCAATGTCATTTACATTTCTGTACCCTGAGGGGACAGCAGTCCTATATGTGAAACAATGTCTGTGTGAATGTCAGAAGTATTTTTTGACTGCAGGGTGGAAACGGTGAACAGGAGCAGACAGTTTCCGTTCAGAGAGGGATCAACATCCCGTGGTGGTAAAGGTCACGGAAGTCACAACAATAAGGGCAACTTTGACTGACCTTTCTTACTCTATAGTCGAATATCTAAGTGCAGCCTAGTAGTGTTTTTATTTTTTTATCAAAGTGTTCATTGTTTCTTCAGTGTGTGAAGTCCTGACGTGAAATATATGACAAGATAGACATTAAATAAAGAGATATTTTAGTAGTCAAACAGAAGCGCAGTTTTGAAGCTGAACATAATCTAAATATCAGCAAAGACGTGGATCATCGGCGGGCCTAAGTTGGGCCGAATGACGCCTGGGTGCTCTAATAAGCCATCTGTAACAGCACTTACCTGTCAGTCAAGCGGCCACGCTGTTAATTATGCATAACCTTAAGCCTTGATATCATCTGAACGGGTGAGTTTGAAAAATTCACCCTCAGTACAGTTGTCATGAACGAGGAAATTAGCTATAGAGACCAAAACCGTTTGTTGAACCAGGCTGTAAACATGTTATAAATAAATAAATAAATAAATAAATAAATAGTTGATTCATCAACGTATCGCTTCAACGCCTTGTACATTACAAAAGTGACTGACTCAGCTACCCAGTGTACTCCACTTTTCCAGCCTCAGGCATCCCATCTTTCTTTTTAAACATCTCATTCTGTTGTGTGCGTCACTCTGTTTGGGCCCTGGTCTGAAAATGACATACAGCCACACTTTAGTTTAATTAGTTTCTGAAGAGTTTTCTAACCACCAGCTGAAACATAAAAGCTTAAATTGGCTAAAAATGGCAAAACATTTATTTTACTTGGCAAAGAGCGAAAATCTGCATTACAGCCATCATCTGGCACAAAGTGGGACATAAAACAGCCTGACTCTCAGCTACTTAAATCTTCATTCTGTTATCACCATATCTCCGTAATCACTTACACTGTGTTTCAACAAACATACAGCGTGTTACTCAGTAAATGACGCAGGAGAACTGAAAGAAATGATGGTGGGGTGAGTCTGATGTTACTTTAAGACTGTTAAAGCTGTGTTTTTGGTAGGTTTATGTCTTGATTAAAGCAATATTCGTTTGGGTTTAACACATAGATCCCTTAAGAGAAGCTACGTGGAACTTAAATATAACAAACATAGAACCACAATGCTCTTAGACTTCGTACAGAACAGTTTTTTTACTCTAGAGTTGGGACTTTTTCCACAGTCAAACAACATTTGCATGACTCTTGTGTTGAAATACATTTATTTGAACAGACATTCTTATGTTTCAAGTACCATATTGTGAAATAAAATCTGCTTTGGGCTCATTTTATTTTTTATTTTTCAAAACTGAAAAACACCAAATCACTGTAGTTTTCTTGTAGTACAGTTACTTTATTAAATCAGAGTATCTAAGGTCCCCTTCACGTCCTCTTTGTCTGCGCACTTTCAGCTCTGCCAGTCTAAGCCCTCTCCAAACACAGAGCTCTAACCTGTATTCCTTCCTCTGTAATCAATAGTTCTCATCACTGTAGCTGTTCACATGCAGTTTGTCTGTACTCTAATCTCCTCACTCTCTAGCTTCATCTCATTTTCTTGGAAGTAACTCAGCATCCGTTTAAAAGCTCTGAAACTACATTCTCACTAATCTATAAATAAAAAAACGTTACACCATTACAGTAAATTGGATGCATGCATGGTGCGGTGATGTTCCCACCCTTCTATTTTTATGTATAGATACCTGTCGGTCTGTATCTGCATTCATTTATATATATATATATCTGCATATCATTCTGCAAAGAAGCAAAACTGTCTTTCAGAAGGGAATATGTCACCCTACAAGGTGGAAATGACACAATTGTAAGCCAGCAGAGCCAAAGGACGTGGCATTAAAAGAACATAACGGACACCTGCCAGCCAATCAGATTAAGATTCCCAGGGGCCACGGTGTAAAAGTCTTTCTTCACTGTCTCCCCTATTCTTTGCTCGACGGTAGGGCGGATTAATACTGTATGTAGGAAGAATGATCATCCCTTCAGCAAAGAGAGCTGCCCTGCAAGGGCCGTGAGATGAATCTCTGAAGAGTACTATTCAGGATTATTTGATTTATACTTCTACATTAAAAAATAAAGCTCCACTTCCAGGGATATTCCATTACATAACTCAGCAGAGTCATCACGCCCACCCACTTCCCTTTCTCACTTGTTACCAAGTGACTGCTCAACATTGTAACTTAGTTATATGTGTATGTATTGTATGGGCCAGCTAGGGCTGATGCCTTTTATTCATTTAATTTGTAGGAATATGGAAGATAAAGGCAGTTTTTTGATGGGAGACCACTGGCATCATTTAAAATATATCTTCTGTTGGGACAGCTTGAATTTCCAACTTTTCTGTTTTCCAGGAAATAAAAGATTTAAAGGTCCAGTGTAAGATTTTGTGACACCTAGCGGTGAAGTTGCAAATTGCAACCAAATGAATTCTCTCCTACGCCTCACCATGTTCTTTCCAAGCATGTAAGAAAAACTCTGTCAGACAAATGGACATTAAAAGCAAAAGGCCATATTTAGATCAGTGTTTTGGTTTGTCTGTTCTGGGCTACTGTAGAAAAATGGCGGTTCAACATGGTGGGCTCCGTGGAAGAGGACCCGCTCTCACACTGTAGATATAGGGTTCATTTTGAGACAACAAAAACACAATGATTCTTATTTTTAGGTGATTATACTCTAATGGAAACATACTAATGAATATTATATTCCATTCCTGCCAATAGATACTCCTAAATCTTACACACTGGACCTTTAAAAGTACGGTTAACGGAGGGCAGAGGTTCCTTACCTGTCAGTATTGATCTGTAGTTAACCCGGACCACAGACCTTCAATAGATGGAGCAGATAGATAGAAAATTACCCCACTGCAGTCAGCAAAGTAGCACATTTACAATCATTATTAATGACAGTAGTCCAGTGGGTGGGTGTCATATTCTGCTTATTATGTAATGTTTACTGTATCACCCACCTGGGCCAAAACATACATCATTACACTGTAGCGCAAAGTGGATTACAGCAGAACAAATGCATCCATTTTTAATGTGTGTGTATGTGTGTGATCAGCAAGCTGTCAAGCCTTTGAGTTACATCAGCCTATGTGAGACTAAAAGGGGAGCTGCACAGGGCTACTAATGGACTTTAAAGGAAGAGTGATACAATCATAAACATCATGTACAGTAAAAGATGGAACTAGTATCAGAACTATAGTCTACAGCACTGGTTCTCAGTCTATGGTAAGAGTACCACTGGTGGTACGCGACCTCCTTGTCTTACTGTAATAAATAAAGTATAACCTTTTCTAATATTACAGTAAAAGGACGTTCGTACTGTTGATTTAACGGATAAGGTTGGTGTTTTATTCTACATTTTAAAATGTCTGTAGATTTTTCGATGAAAAACTGCCAAACCACGACAGTAAAAGGCCGTAAAATATGCCATTAAATATTACAGCGTAGAATAAACCTGCCTTCTATGTGAACGGTCTGTAGCCGAACAGGGTTGACTGTATTTCAACGTCTGTCATGATGGTGGTACTTGTGACAGATATGGAGTTAATAATGATTTAACCACTTCAGTTTCTTAGTCAAGACTTGAAAATGCTCTCTCTGGCTGACTTTCTTATGTGTCCAGCAGATATGTTTTAATACAAAAAGCCTCTCAAACCGGTTGATGGCTACACACATGATGCTGTGCTTAAAGACTGAGCCTTTAACAGATGGAAATAGAAACACTGTTCTTGAACGGCAGCGTTCGTTAGACCTCGAAATTATGAAAAAGAAAATATTTTCATTATTTTGTTCAAACATAACCCTGTTTATCCGCTTGGCTTACATACTTGTTCTTATTTTCAAAAAGTATGTTTTCGCTCTTAACGTTACAAGAGAAGAGGCTTTTAGGATGAGGACTTTTGGCAAACTCAACGTCATCATTGGCTGCAGTTGCTGGAGTGCAAACTGTCCCAAATCCACTTAAGAGCTGGATGCTAACGTCAGCCTAAACTCGAGTAGCATCCAGATCCAGCTTCCACACAGTGGGGAAATTCTGCACAGTCAATGTGATAACTTGTAAATCCACACACTATTTAATAAATGATCACAAAAACACGATTGAATGCAGTATTGGTTTGCTGCTGATTGACAGTCTTTGTCTTTGTTCTGTGTGTGTTTGTCTGCAGCTACCTAGACAGCCTAGATCGGATTGGTGCGACAGACTACCAGCCTACAGAGCAGGACATCCTGAGGACCCGAGTGAAGACCACAGGCATTGTCGAGACACACTTTACCTTCAAAAACCTCCACTTCAGGTCAGTACGAACTCACGACAGTGGCGTTGGTAACTTCAGATTAGTCTCAAACTGTCACCAGCACTCCCTTTTACTCGTCTCTCCCGTCTACGCTCGCAGTAGGAACTCCAGTCTGTAATTAATAAGATTAAATGCTTTAAACAAGTGTCTATATTTATTATTGTCTTTTTAATGAGAACTGATTCAATTAGAGCAAAGAGCTGTGGGAAAGATGACAGAGAGGAGAGGCATGTTGGGTTGGTACGAGGAAAGGAAATTCAGACCTCCAGTTTTATCGTCCAGTTTCTGCCCCTGTTGTGCGTGCTTACATGCACCAGAGAGGGAGTAAGTCACACATGTATGTCACAAGCAAGTCTCAAGTCTTAACCTTCAGGTCTCGCGTTACTGTGGTGAGAAGTCAAGTCGAGTCACTGCTATAAGTCACGCAAGTCACAAGTCATATGAAATAGATCTGTTAAAAGACAGTGTTATACAGCCTTCCTTATGATTCTGTTGTTTGGCAATCAATAACAAGCCTTCAAAATGAACAACAACAATGCAGAGAGTGGGAATGTAGGAGTTTGATCATGGTGCTTTACTACTGTTACTTTCTTCTTCTATAAACAAACAAAACAAACATTACTGAGCCAAAACACAAATATATATCAGCCAAGGCGGAAAAATTTGATTGCATTACCAAACTGGAAAACTCCATCGACCACTTCTACTTGTAGTGCAACATACAGGTGTGATACCTCTTCCCCAACCACTCCAGCCACCCACTAAGACGACAGAACAAACCTAGCTAAAATCCAATAAATACAATCCATAATCCATAAACTTGAACTTGAGCTCTGACGCAAATGAATGGCGTATTTAAAAAGTGCTTAAAATAGCAGAGAAAGATGTATGATGAGCATGCAATGACAAGAAATGTTAGCATTACGTTACACCTATGTGAGCAGGCAGCTGTGTTAGCTAATGTACCTGCATAGATTAACTGGCTATGTGGGCCCGATTGCATTCACAACGTCTAAGAACTTAATCTTAGCTTTCTAGCTGAAAAGAAAATTACACAATTACGTATCTTTCTTTGTGGGTTTTGTAGTGACGGATGATGTCAAGTCTTAAGTCATGAATATCAAGTCAGAGTCAAGTTGATTCTCGTCAGTCAGTCAGTCAAGCAAGCAATCTCAGGTCTTCAAATTTGCGACTAGAGTGTGACTCAAGGCCCCACCTATGGCATTAGACAAGTTATGAATGGATGCACTGTCACACTTTGTTTCAATCTTTCCCATACAGTAGAGTGGTGTGTTCAGATACATAGACACACTTGATTTTAACACGCATAGAAATGTCGGATGTGCTGGATGAAGCTTTCTCCTGTGTCTCTTGGAGTTAGTAGGTGGTGTGCTGGGTCTCTTTTTGTTGAGATGCTCTAAATATTGTCAGCTCACTTGCTATTGCTGGCAGCCAGGCAGAGTGTGGGAGTCTACAGTTTTCCTGTATTGGGTGTAATCCATCAATACCATTGTAGCCGCCACATCATGTAGGATTCATGTCACTTTGGATTTACTCCTCTGTGGTAGTGATTTTTCTGGTGTGTTTTAGAAACCACAAAAATACGGCAACATATGAGAAAGTGGCCATTCCAAGCTTAAAAAAAACATGATGTGATTCACTCGTGTACTTGTTTAGTTGCTACACTGTTTCAGCTGTATCATATTCCACAGAAGGTCACAGGTTGTGGTTTGAATATTAAACTAAAATCTTGATCTGTTGGGACCACTACTTCTTATCCGAACATCCCTTACTGTAAAGGTCCAGTGTGGAACATGATTTAGATGAATCTATTGGTAGAATATGGCAGAAATGGAATATACATATGTTTTCATTAGTGTAAAATCACCTAAAAATAAGAATCATTGTGTTTTCGTTACCTTAAAATGAGCCCATTATATCTACAGAAGGAACAGGTCCTCTTCCATGGTGTCTGCCATGATGCATAGGACATCTGGCATTTATTTGCAAGTTTCGCAGCCACCCTTTAGGCTTTCCTACACGCTTGGAAGGAAAGGTTGAGGCGAGGGGTGATTCTGTTTGTTGCAATCAACAACCTCACCACTGGATGCCACTAAATCTGTCACACTGGTCCTTTTTAGGAGCAGTTACGTTGTTTGATCCCCAGCCAGCCTACTTGCAGGGGAGAGACAGAGAATCTAAAATGGGGCCCATGCGTGCCCAAATGTCATGGCAGCCATAGCAGGAGTCACATTTTGAGTATTTCTACCAAATGTTTTGTCTGTCATTGATCACCAAAGCTCCAAATTGAAGCAGCGCAATCTAGGACCACTGTTTGAATCAGCTACCAAAGATTTGACCACATTTCTCTCTTAAAGTCAACTTTAATATCAGACAGCCCAAACTCAGACGTTGTAAGGGCGCCTTTAGATGACTGAAGAACATTTAAATGGCCAGTAGAGTACAAACCAATGCTCACACTCTCTTTTATTGGAGGCATTACTCATACCCAGTGATACCACAACACATCCAAAAAACACAACGTTACAATAAAATGCCAGGCTTTATGAGATCCCATGTCCCTCTTCCATACTTTAGAGAGACTCGCTGAGCTTTTTGAACCCAGAAAAAGAAAATAAAAGAACGAGGAGACTTGTGGAGCACACACTCGGGTATAGAAACAAGAAGTCGGATAATAAAACCTAAAGTTCACAATATCAGATCATTACAGGAAAGAGAAACACTTTATAGACTGGGAAATTGGTCAGGATTGTCACATCTAATGAGCAAACATAAACCAGAAACAAGCTCAGTTCATGAATGGACCGTCATACTGACCACAACTGAGAATCCTGAAGAAGCTGCTAAGTTTTACCGTCTTTCCAGTTAAATGTGTTCAAATTGGACTTGAGTGATCAGAAAGTAACTGTGTAACTTCCGTCCATCAGGCTGTTTGACGTGGGAGGTCAGAGGTCGGAGAGGAAGAAGTGGATCCACTGTTTCGAGGACGTCACAGCCATCATTTTCTGCGTGGCGCTCAGCGGATACGACCAGGTGCTGCATGAGGACGAGACCACGGTAAGGACAGATCTCTTCATCCTCCCCACTGAAGCCTTTTTTCTGTGTCACTTTACGGGCTTTATGACCCATCTATAAATATTGGAACACGCTTTAACAGGAGATTATATCAGCTAGCATCAGTAATGTTGATATATTCAGGATGCGGGACAACAAATATTCTTGTTCTGTAAGTCAAAACAACAAATATACAGCTCACACACTGCATGTTAGATCCATGTATATGTATTGTATATCATTGCTGTCCGATGAAAACCACTTATGAAGGATGAAAAAATGGATGTACAGGGATTTTGAGACGACGGTTGCGAGCCTCGACTGTTTACGTCCACCTCAGTTGGTAAACTATCAATAGCAAGGCTGTCCTACATGTTTCCACAGAGCTCATTAGCCTAATCAAAGCTATTTTACTATTTTAGATTGAAATCTGCATAATCCAGGTTATCTGACACTGACAAGCGAGCATCAGTCCAACTCGGCGCAGAGAGATCTCAGATCTCGTCGTCTTATCGTCGAATCAAAATGTTGTTTATCCAAAGCTGTCCTCCTTCTATCTGTCCTACATACATGATGTAACAAAACATCTTTTCATTGGTAGATAAGAGTCTAAATGCTGACCAAGGACGGAAGAGGATATGAACATTCAATACAGATTTGTGGTTTTCATCGGACAGCGATGATATACATGCACACATACTGTACATGATTGTCGATACGGTGTATATTTAGTCTGATGAAGAGCAGCTGTGCTCGAAATGTCAGGTTGGTGCAATAAATAAGTGGACAATGAAGGCCTGCAGTGTGGGAGCTGTTTGTTTATGTCACGATTTACTCACTTTCTGCTCAGCACCTGTATGTGCCGTATATAAGCTGACATTAAACGTATATATACATTTGACAGGTACAGCTTGTGTTATTTACTTTGCTCAGCAGTGGTCTGCCACACTGTTTCGCCTTCGTACACGGAACGTGAATGTCTCTGGTGTTCCCTCTGGATCCTTATCTCTCGCTGAACTCCGGTATCATCAACAGGACATAACAGAACCGCATTCAAAATACCTGTTGGGCTTGTTTGTTTAACAAAACACTTAATCAAACCATGATCCATCTCTGGTGAACAAACACGTGGATGAGTTTCAATACAAAGAGGAAAAAGAGGACACATGATGCAAATCATTCCTCCGTTTGATGCTGAAAAGCAGATTGTATTCTGGTCAAAGCAAATGAGCTGCGGCGTCTCATGTACAATAGGCAAATTATGTGACAGAGAGTAGATGAAGAAATCTCCATGACGTATTTTAGATGCCTGTATTCACTTTACTTACTTTTAGAGAGTTCTCTTAATAAATATGATATATGATGTAGACCTTAGATATATAGTTATACATTATTGGTAAATAAAAACCTCATCTAGTACAGTTTCTTGTTTTAAGACCTCAGTTTATCTCATTTATTTCACCTTGAAATTATATTTAAAGAGCTCTGAAGTGATACAACTGCACACATTTTAGATATTTGGTGAAAATAAGGCTCCTGTAAGTGTTGAAACCCAGTTACAATGGATTATCTCCTCAAAAACGGACGGGCTGTAAACAAAATATCATGTAACCTAAAACAAATAAGCTGATTTGAATGCACGTCGCTCGCTGCTATATTTATAAGCCCGAAGTGTATCCTCCGAGAATTCCGAGCTGGGAAATTGTGTTCGGTAGCTGCTCTATTTATGCAGATGTCGTCAAGCCTCCCTCTGAGCTGGGGGCACCAGAAGAACGTCAAATGAGGAAAGGAAAGATCCGTCATGAAAACACGGACACGAGTATGCGTGGCTGCATACCTCCAGCGTTAATTGCTGTGTGGGGTTTCTTTGTTCTAGCAGATATCTGTCTATATGTAGGTAACGTAGGGTCATGGGGATATTTGATAGCAGAAAACGTCTCAGCTCAGCAGTTTAAATTTAATTAATTAATTTAAACTGCATTTACTTACAGTTTCAATCCCGAAGAGTCAAAGAGCAAACGGCCTATTTCTAGACTCACTAGAGAGAGATCCATTGTCAATTTTTCCTCTGACAGTACCTCAATAAATCAGACTGTAGAGCAGTGATGAGAGATTTTTTAATAAAGGGGATGTTTCACTATAAATCTGCAGCTAAAATAATTCAAATAAGACGAATACAAGGCAATATGTGGCACCAAAAAATGTTATCATTAAAGAGCAAACACTCGTGTGGGACCAGGCAAATAACCAAATGTTGTTGTGTTTTTTTTCGGCAAGCGCCCACATCCTCCGTCAGTCCGGCTACCAGACTTGCACACTACCCAGTCATGTGATCCAGATATTACAAGTACAGTGCACCATCAAATATTGTACAATCAGACGAATGAAGATAACACCCCCCTCCACAGTAATGGGAGTAATAAAGTAATACACATACCTCTCGAGGGCAGTTTATTAAAATCACTGGTACGCCATGAATTTAATTAGATTGCCATCTTTTCTCCGTTAAACTAATCCGGTTTTAAATTCTCATCATACCAGCCTCTTACAAAGTAAGATAATGCATGTACATTTATTGGTTATTGATTAGACGCTTTATTCGAGTACTTATAACAATGTTTGGAGCTTACTGGAGATTCCTAAAGTCACATGACTTCGAGCCAAATAGAAGATTCATAGATGGTGACATTTATATTATATTTATACGTTTTGAAATAAATGATTGAACACATGAATAATCCTTAAGAACAGAGTTTTCCTGTGCAGATCAGACTTTTAAAGATTTTTTTCACTGCCACACACAGTGCAGTTTAATTCCCTTTTTTATGATCCAACCCTCCAAAGTATGAAAGTATGATGGAAAGCCAGTTGGGACAATATAGCCTCGAATTATTCATGATTATGTCACATTTTTTCTCACTACTTCCCAGCAGTAGATCACAATCATTCCTAATGATCTAATTGTTTGGATTAATGCAACCCCGACCGGGATAAGTGGCATAAAACTGATGAATAGATTAACCAGTGAACGTTCATTCAAGCTTCTGCTAAAATTACCACTCGCCCATTATTAGATGATTAGAACTTTCCTGTGGCAAGCAAGAGAAAATATTTGTGAATGAAATGTGAAACTTTACGACGACTTCTGAACTGAATTGAATGCCTTTTAAGACTTTTCACGACCTAACAAATGTCACTTGCAGTACCTGTTTGATGTGATGATATGATATGGTATTGCCAAAATGTGTGTGCAGTATAGACGTAACACCACATACTACTCTCGCTTCATAATTCCCTTCTTTCTATTGAAGAACTGCTTGCGTTGTGTGTTTCTCTGCCTCTCTTTGTCTTGTTTCTGTGGAAACACACAGACCACACTCTGAAAAGACAACAGCTCTGGGTGAACACTGTCTCGATAAAGTCCTGTCCTCCTGCCTCTAAACACTTTCTTTTCAGCACTAGGGTTTGTGTTTGTGTGTGTGTGTGTGTTTGGGGCGGACGGGGTGGTGTCACATAAAGGAATTGGGACGCGGCTGGGTGGGCGGGTCCCCCTTTTTTGCATTTTCCGTTCCTGCTCTAAGCTCCACACCTGCAGCATCTCTGGCTCCTTCCGCTCCTCCTGTCGCTCTCGCCATCGACTGTCCTCTCTAACCAATCAGCAGTCAGATCTTCTGCAGACGCTCCACCCACAGACAGGTATGAACCCACCCGATAGGTTGATACACTCACAGCGAGTTGGAAGCAGTTCCTCTTCCTGATTGTGAACCAAAGAATTCAAGCATGTGTGTGTGTGTCTTTGCTCAGCTTTGTATTTGTGTTCGTCAAATATTGTATCGCTATCTATCTATCTATCTATCTATCTATCTATCTATCTATCTATCTATCTATCTATCTATCTATCTATCTATCTATCTAAAGCTTCTTTAAATGTGTCCTAAACTATGTTACAATGGATCATAACCACAGAGAAACTGCTTCCAACTCATTTTTTTTTTTTTTTTTTTAAAGAATCAGAGTCAAATCTGTTTTCATCACTAGGCACGCGCTTTAAAAAGTCAACAGTTGCCAACAGTTGTGGTAATTAATCATAATAGACTGATTTATGAATCACATTTTTTCACTAAAGAAGTGCCTAATGATGAAAAATATAAAACTTTTTTCAGATTTCTTTTAATTTAATATTTATTGTATCAATCATAGTTTTTAATCAGTTCAACCTTTTATTCTTTTTTAACCATTTTTGCTTAATTTCAGATGTTCTGTTTAAATGTACGCCTTATGTTATTGTTTTAATGTAGTCTCTCTGCAATCGATAATATTGGCACTGTTGCCTCTTAAATAAGTTGAAACTGACAAAAGAATTTGGTCTTTATTTCACTGTTAAAAGAACAGCAACTTTGTTCATAACTCAGAGCTCAACACATCCTGTGAAATCATAAAACAAATAGAAACAATGTTGACAAAGTTGAGACCGTAGATTTAATATTTGGTAGCCTTTGGATAAAAAAACACTTACTATAGACTTCAGAGAGATTCCTACACCTCTCTGTTAGAAGTTTTGTCCACTCTTCTTTTACAAACGTCTTCAGTTGTCTCAGATTTGAAGGGTGCCTTCTTCCAACTGCTGATGCGATTTAGATGTGGACTTATTGCTGGCTCACTGTAAAACAGTTCAGCCTTTTCTTTTCATGAGATGGACTTTCAATTGTTACATTTTCTACCTCAGAAAAGTCTTTAATATAAATATGCGTTGTTTTGTTAATTGGTACACTGCTACCTTTATAAATTATTACCTTCACAAACTGTTGCTGCCTCCTGCTCTCTCTGCAAAAATGTAGATGACGTAAAAGGTTTAGAACAGCCAACATACTCAAAGCAGAGAGCTTCTCTTCAAAGCGTTACTGAACAGCGCCCCTAGTGGTCAGAAACTCCACTGGGTACCTTTAAGTTATCATTTTTTACTACAGTTTTTGGCAGTTGCTCACAGCTTAAGAGCTAAAAGTGCATGGCTTTGTTTGCTGCAACAACCAGCTTACTAACAACTTCGGTTACTATGTGTTGGTACACACACACACACACATGAATACACACCATGCAGAAGGAAATGCTCCATAGAAAAGAGGACCTCAGTATTTCTGTTCTGCCTTCTCATTTTCATTTACTCGATTCCACTTTTAACGCTGCGTGTGGATGCAGTACGTGTGTTCTTTGATTTGTGCATGTGTTTTCTGAACATATGTGCCTTAATTCTGTATGCCTTATTTATTTGGGTATGTATACATGTACTTATATGTGTTTGTGAGCATGCAGCTGAGTGTGTTTTAAAGCCCAGTTTAACCCTTGCTAATGCCTCTTCTACAGAACCGCATGCACGAGTCTCTGAAGCTGTTTGATTCCATCTGTAACAACAAGTGGTTTAAAGACACCTCCATCATCCTCTTCCTGAACAAGAAGGACATCTTTGAAAAGAAGATCACCAAATCACCGCTGTCCATCTGCTTCCCTGAGTATACCGGTACATATCCGTTTGAGATTCATAGTTCATACTATATACTGTATATTTGTTTTGGCTGCTAAGACAGGCAATCCCGCACCCAGTATTTACAGGCATTTAAAGAGTAGTTCAATATGGAAAGACAAATACTCCAAACTTTTAGGTCAAAGAGTATTTTAACACCAAAACCAAATAAAAATCTGGGTGTAGTCCTGGGTCACTGCTTTGAGATTTTATGACATTAACCTTTTAAAGATATTGGATAATATAATGGATAATGGAAAGTATGGTTTGGTACGGACGGGAAGGTGGAATGAACAAAAGGTAACTTTAATGACTCAAAATAACAAAAGGCGACTGAAACAAACTTAATGCAACAATCCAATAAAAATCCCATCAGCAGAAGTCCAACAACCAAAAATACACACTAGGACACACATGGACTAAGTACTAAGGAAGTAAAGTAACAGAAGACACCCTAGGACTCTCTCAACATAAAACAGGAAATACAAACCAGAAATCCAAAACCATGACACCACAACTCGTTTTGATTTTAAGCCCTGACCACTGTCATTTACATTTTCTACGGTCATGTGGTCAGATTGAAATCATTCATTTAAGTGACAATAACAATTGAGAATCCTCTATCCTGCTTTTGAATTCAGTACTTGGAATTTCAGTTATTATTGTGACACCCTTACATAGAATCATACATGCCATCTCTACACATTTTTCTTACATTGCAAAACTGTCAAATGTCACACTTGATGACCCGGCTGGTCGGACAGAAGGTGAAATAGAAGACTGACGGCAACAGAAATGAGCAGATCGGCTCAAACTCTGGAACAAAACAAAGATTAAAGTCAAAGAAGTCAAAGAAAAAGAACATGAGTGATAAGACAACACAGGGAGAAACAACAGAATGTGAGAAAGAAAGAGAGCAAGACTGTGAGAAGATTAGATAACAGAAATAGGCAAAGTAAAGACTGTGAGAAAACAAGATGGAGAGAGACCAAACCAGCAAGCCTGTGAGAAAAGAGAGAATTAAGATTCCAAACCTCTCCTCCTCTCCTCTTCATCCTTTTACACGGCCAGACTTCATCGTCTATTGTGATGTGAAGTTGCCGCTGAAGCAGACAGACAAACCACAGTGCTGCTGATGGCCGAGAGCCAGATAGATGTAAGCGGCACTTTGGGCAAAAACGACTCCAATCACAGAGATCTGACTCATTCCAAAAGCATTATAACAAATTAAAGCTCTTGATTAAATCCACTGCACGCCAAATGCATTGCATTACAAGCAGAACTAACCCTCGCAGTTAATAATGGACTTGGACTAAAAGGGCATACAGTAGATTTGGCACTGCTGTAAAATGAATCAATATACAGTATGAATAATGGTTCAAGCCGAGCTTGGCTCTAGGACCTCAAATCTGTCACACTTGTTCTGTAGCTGGATAAAGACGATGACACATTGGCAATATTCTTTGCCAACAATAACAAGGCATACCATTTTATTTGTCAGTTCAAAATCACCTTTCTATTTAATCTAAGAGAAAAAAAAGTGTCCACATGTCATATTTATTCAAGCTCGGCAAGCAGCGAGCTCAGCCCTCCGAACACCTCAGCAGAATGTGTGCTGAGCAAGAAAGTCAAAGGTTATGTTTTCAGAAAATATCAGAAAATAGTGCTGATAGGGGAAAAGCCCAATGACATAACATAACAGCTTTTAAGCCTTCACCTGACTCCCACTATATTTCATCTTTCTCTCCGTGTCTCTCTCTTTTTAGGTCCGGACACTTACTTGGATGGAATAGATCACATTAAGTGTCAGTACGAGAGCAAGAACAAGTCAACCAACAAAGAGGTCTACTCCCACGTGACCTGCGCTACAGACACCAACAACATCCAGTTTGTCTTTGACGCTGTCACTGATGTGATCATAGCAAATAACCTGCGGGGGTGTGGCCTGTATTGATATTCTGTTGAACGTTGGGTGAATGGATGAAGAGTGCTTGACTTGAAGTTTATCAGTGATGTCACATGGGCTTTGTTCGTGATGTCTGATGAAGGCCGCCATTGGTCCAATTTGACCTTTAATTAATGATTTGATTGGTTGAGTGGCTGGTTGGTTGGTTGGTTGAGAATTCTTTTAACCTTTTTATCTTTTTTAACTTCCACCTAAAGAAGACCCAGCATTAAATTACAGTAACACTGCACTTTGTGCGTTTAATTGTACCAGACTTCCAAATCTTTTGCTGGTTAATGTCTGAGTTGATACTTCAGGGATGTAAGGTGTCTGAGACTTGTTGACAGGTACATTTAGTGTTGTATTTCTCAAAGAACTAGACTGTAAAGTACAGTATGTGCAGCCATCTTAGAGGTTCACCAGCAGTCCCCAAAAACAAAGTATAATAGGAATCACTTCTCTACCTTGAAGTATTTCTAAATATTTTTATTTTTATTTGAGCTGTCGTCCTTCTTTGCCCTGGACGTGTGCCTTAGTCACCCTAACCCTTAGCCAATGTGGATCTGAATATATCGTATCATGTCTTTAAACTGGTCTCAATCAGGTTCAAGGTCACTTTACACATAGTTTACACCACAAAGACTTTATCATGTGCAGGCGACTTTGTTCAGCCTTTCAAGAAGACAGTCAGAGAAAACGTGTAGTCATCAGCAAAGAAACTGTTTTTTTTTATTGTTTGGGCAAAATACCTTTTTTGCATGCCTCCTGTGTTGTGTAATTTTGTTTTCTGATGACAGTCCTGCTTTGTGCTGTATAGTGTCTGACTGTATTGTTGCACTAAGTCATGCACTGTTAAATACTGGGCTCCAAAATGACCACTATTCAAGAAATAAAGACGACATTATGAACTAAATCATCACATGAACAAATAGAGAAAAAATAGATGAACTAATGATGGTGAAATTAAATTTAAAAATGTCAAACATAACTCAATATTGTGAACTGTTAGGGTTGTTATTTTCACAATAATTTATTTTAGCTGTTGCTGAGCCTGCTAAGAGGCCGGCACAACATGATTGTTTTCATGTGACAGAGGAAAATATACTTCTTTAAAAAGGGCATCTTAAAATTACTTGAAAATGAACCAATATGACATTTCAAAATTAGAATGATATAATAACTTGTCTCATGTAAACTCATGATAACAATTTAATGTCTTAAATCATTTCAAATTGTATTAGTTTGCATGTTTTTCTGTACTTTTTTCATTTGATGATTTAGTTATAATAATGTCTTATTCATTGGTTTTTATTTTGTAGTTCCATATTAAAGTTATGATTCAACCGGTAGGACCACTCGATAACACATAATTCATCCCGTCATATCCTTCAGAAACACACAGACTCAAAATAACTCACATCAGCTTCAATATAGCAAAGCCTCGCTTATTCAAAACCTGTGGAAGGAGAGCGATTATCAAAGTGACCTGTGCAGAATATTAAATTTGATGAGACCAAAGGTAATCCTGTTTATAAAACATGATGTTTTTCTGTAAAATCACATTTCTATTTTTTTTAAATTATATTGTGAATTGACGGCACTTAGTTTGACTAGTTCAGCTTTTAAAGGCTAAATATGTTCCTTTGGGCTCCTTTGGGTAAACATTGCTAACTTTGGCGAGTCCTAGTTTAGTATCAAAAGTCTGACTAGGATTACAGTCAAAAAATCGCTCTGTTATAATCATTTGATTATTTTAAGACGTATCATTTTGTTGTACAGCGTCAGTCACGGTTTCAGCGATGGTTTCCCACCCAACAGGACTTCATATAGTAGGATTGATTGTGTGTTTCCATGTTGCAAAGGAAGAGTGTCAATATTACACTTAGTGTTTTGGCCTTGGATGCGTTTCATCTGGGAGTAAATTTGTTTTTGGTCCCTGTAGAATATATATATTGATCAAATTTAGAGGAGGTGAGCGGTGTAATTTCTTGTTGTGTCCCTTTATCTTAAATATGAAGCTTATGTTTAAATCTATAGTGAGGAAGTTGCTGTTTTTGTCTTCTGTTTATGTCACCTCTGTTCATACTTTACTTTAAACAAAGAGCTGCAAGAAAATAGTGTGCTAACTCAAATCACACAATTCCAAGATAATGTTTCAAAGGTAGCATTGATTTTAGAGGGCCCTGGGGCCGCATCCATTGTGTGAGGCTGCACAATGTAATATCCTTATTGTCCACCACTCCGCCTTATTAAGCCAGAGGTTGAGCTTTGAAGGATTGTGTGCTGGTGAGTACACACGCTCCTCTGGGACTAAGAATGTCAACCTTGTGGCTATTGTTTTAGCCCTGATGTTTTGCTTTCTGCCGTGCCGGATGGTCCCACGGGGGACGGCTGTAGGATTGAGGTTTGATGCAGTGCAGGTGGTGCTCGCTAAGCCTTAAAAACCAAAGAGGTGTATATAATACCAGGAAAATATCATCAGCTCCACCCTTCTCTCTCTTCATAAGCAACAGTTCACAGCGTTATAGAAGCCGAGCTTTGTTTGTCTGTGTTGAATTGACTGAGCTGAGTGTGTTTACAGCTTTACCGGCGTGAGTGCTCCCCGGCAAACAGAGCTTCCTTATTTATTCATGAGCAGGACATTCACAATATCCCAACCCTCCCTCGACGCTCAAACAACGAGGGCATGTCTCCACCATCTCCCCAAAGCTGCCTTTTTTTTTTTATAACACAGGTGGATGACGTCTTTGGCTCCTCCTACTACATCTGTGCCAGCTTTTCCTAATCAGAGACAGAGAGCTGCCTACGACTGTTGATCAGCCTGCTTTGTGTGTGTGTGTGTGTGTGTGTGTTCCTGTCTGCATCCTGTGTGTGTTCACCGATTGTATATAGTTACCTACATGTGTGTCTGTTGATAGTACAGGAAAGGTCAGTGTGTGTTTGTGCGTGTACGTGCTCGTGAACATGTGTATGCGTTTCACGAGAGAGACAACATCAGCCCATGGGTGTTGTGGTGCAGTCAGTATCTGTGGATTAATTACCCAGAAGGCACCTATCTACCCTTTCCACACACATACACACACATGTACACACACGCACTGAAGGCACAAACGCACCCACGGGACTTCAAAATGTCACAACACCTCACTTGCTGGTGCCAAATAATACCACCGGATCCGACCAAAGAACCTCTGGATGTTTCTTTTTTTGGTTCTTTTGCCAAACATGAAGCTTTTGCCGCTTGAAGGCTTTTTAGTTTATAATCGTCTCCTCTGACTTATTACATTTACTACATGATGTGAAATTAAAATTCACTTCATCAGCTCTGTGATTGTTGGTTTTGGAGGCATGACTTGAACTATACAACATAGGAATGGTGCCAAAAGATGTTCACAGACTTGTGGTTACACTGTGCTTTTTTTTTTAAACACACGCCAACATGTGTGTGTGTTTGCATATTATTTCTTAACATTTACATGCTGAAAACAGCGAGCACGCATCATCCTCTCTAAGTAACGCATTTAGACTTCAACCCTCCACCGTCCACGCCATCGAGCCCCTCTATCGACACCAATCAACGCCTGTCTATACTGTACAGATTACTTACAGCAAAACCTACAAACGATTTTGCATGTTTATGTGTGTGTGTAAGTGTACATGTGTTGTATTTTACTGAGCAAGTAAAATATATCTGCTGTATCGCCCTCACTGCTGTGATAATTTATTGAAAGTTGTATTTATACGAGAAACGATAATAAAGCAACACGAGTAACTTCATCTGTGTGATTATTTTTGTGTCCGTCATGTGTCTGCGAAAGGCACACTATTAAGATTCCCCGTGCAGCGCGGCTCGGCCTGTGGGAAGCGCGGCATGACTTTTCTAAGCGTTTTCGAGATAATCACCAAAAATTACGCCAAAATTTAACGTGTTCAAGAGCAAGTGGGTGACATCATTGCTAGACAGGAGAGGGAGAGGGGGAAAAAATGTGTAAACTGTTCTCACGGCCACAAATTTCACTCTACAGGCATAATTTTAAGTCAGCATTGTAGGTAAATTTGTGGTTGTCTCTCAGATAAAACTGCTGAAGCTGTCGGACTTATAGTTTTGGCTCTAAACGCGCAGATGCGTCAGGATCACCCACCAACTGCCCCCATTTACTCCCATATTAACTGAGAGCAGAAATTTCTGGAGAACAGCAAACGCAGCACTTCTTTTTCACACTCTAGAGGTCACATTTTTTAACTTTAGCCACTCAAATTCGGCATAGACATGCTCAGCAAGATGAGGATGCCGTCAGTCATTTCGGTTATTTGATACGACCTACGGTTTGTATATTATGGCCACTTGTTCGAAGGTGAACTTTCAAGGCTTTCAACTGACACCGACAGTTAATTGCTCTGCTCTGATTGGTGGACTGCGGAGCTGGCAGTTAACCCGGTTGCTAGGCAGAAAGCAGGCACATTCATGTAAATGTTGAAAATAATTCCTTGAACAGGCCGTCAACTAACTACTGTTTCTTGTTGCTTCTGTAGGTTGTGTGTGATACAATAAAATACATGCAGAATGTTGCATTTAATCTAAAGATACACGAGCAATAAGTGTGCAGAAAAATGTCTTTATCTCCCCTTTCTTCTCTCCTCTGTCTTGTACTGAAGTCTTAATTAGATAGAAAAAGGTTTGTAATTATCTCTCTCGCTCTTTCTCTCTGGTTAAAAGTAGTTCTTGCCTCACTTGTGTCGAGTTTGGACTCTGGACTGGTCATAACAATGCTCTCTTTCTTAGTCTGTCACAGTGCAAAGGTTATAGATTGGTGGTAACTTTACCTCTTCTTTCCTCTTCTCTCTTTATCATCTTCTATTCGCTCTTTCTTCCTGTCTGTCATTGGTCTTTTCCTCCTTTACCCCTCCCGAACATCTCTCTCCTCTTTCTCCTTTCTGTTTAATCCTCTTCCTTTCACATGTTCCCTTTAATCTCACCTAATCCCATCCTTCTTTTTGCCCTTTTGCTGTCTCATTCTTTTTTTCCATCCATTCCTTCCCACCCCGCCCTCTCCTCCTCCTCCTCCTCCTCCTCCTCCTTCTTCTTCCTCCTCCCTCCTCCGCAGAATCGCATGCACGAGTCTCTGATGCTGTTCGACTCGATCTGCAACAACAAGTTCTTCATCGACACTTCCATCATCCTCTTCCTCAACAAGAAGGATCTGTTTGCAGAGAAGATCAAGAAGTCTCCACTCAGCATCTGCTTCCCTGAGTACGCAGGTAAAAAAAAAAAAAGAAGGAAAAAACAGTTTGTTCCTGTGTGTATTAGATGTGAGAAATAGCAGCTCTCAAAACATGTAAGCGGCAACAAAAGTTGACAGGTGCACAAAATTGATTTGGTAGAGAACACAAAGGGCTGAGAATCCAGTGAAACTCAATCCAATTACACAGGACAGGAAGAGAGAGCCCGATGTACCGTAAATTGACTGATCAATTCGCCAGGCTTTAAATGAGGAAAACATGTCAAAAACACAGCTGGACCATTTTAACTTCGCCCACATTACAAAAGAAAGACGTTTACAGGGCGGCTCAAGTGTAGACTGGTGCAAAATAAGACCGGTGTTAAGTAAAAGTCACTCTGTCTAAAGCTAGTGAAATCCACCTACCAGCACATGTAACAGCAAAACTGTCACATCACGGCCGCAATGCTGTTTTGGTTTGTTCTCCACACTCCTTCAAACCCCACCGAGAGTTTCAGAAGCGTTTTGCCCGCCAGACTTTGTTAACTTGCTCAGATTTGGTCATTTTTGTTGGTTTAGGTGCTTCAGTTTTATTTTGAAATTTGACCGGATTCCCTGTGCCGTTTCTGTGTCTGACTTCCTGTCAACTCGAGTTGCTCTGTGCAGATCGACGCTTCTGAACCGAACCACGGTGGGGCCGGTGGGGTTTGAAACATTGACTAGAACAGCCAAGATTAGCTCCGGCAGCCGCGACGCACATGGAACGCGTCGCATCCCTGCCCGTTAACACGTTCTATTTTGTTTGTTAACTCTGTGCAATGGGGTGCCGTGGTAGCTCGACTGGTGGAGCGAAACGAACAAACCAAAGGATAAGTCCTTGCTACAGTGACCAGGGTTCGACTCCGGCTTGTGGTCCATTGCTGCATATCGTCTCCTCTCTCTATCTCCTTGCTATCTCCTGTCTTGCTATCTTTGGCTGTCCTGTCAAATAATTGCAAAAAAACATGAATTCAAAAGCACATGAGCCCTCATAAATCAGCGGATTGTCGAATTAAATTCACAAGATGAAAGGCATTAATTAATGCGCTTTGATGGTGCTGGTAGGCAGATTTTGTTACCTGTGGACTGAACCAGGCTAGCTGTTGCTAAGATAAGCTAACCAGCTGCTCGCTGCATGGTCCCCATCTTCACATGTAACTCTCAGCTTTAAACAAATACAGTAAGCATATTTCCTAAAATGTCAAACGTCCCTCTAACTTCTAAAATCTTAAGATGTGTTGTAAAACTACCTGAAAGCCAATAAGTCGATACTATATGATAGTATATGAAGCATTGGTAAAGAGACAGCAATTAAAAAGAGATGATGTAAAAGCATGAGTAACTACCATCTGTCTGACCTTAATGGGATTCCCAGAAGTGAAATAGCTTCCCAAAACCCCTCCCGTGTTTCTGTCCGCTGATTAATCGCAGCCTGATTCAGCAGATTAGTCTGTTTGTTCTGCATTGTACCTCAAGAGCGCCGAGCCACCGGTCTTGACATTTACCGTGAACGAGTTGTAAACCATTCGGAGAAATGTGGCACTTTAAATCAAAGCAGCTGTTTACAGCGTCGAGTCGAGTTTGAATTATCGGGCGTCAGCAGGAGAGAAACAAAATAGCCGCATGTTTGATGTGGCCTGTTTGAAGAGCCGTGTAACCCTCAGTTTGAAAAGAGCGATATACACGGAGATTTACTTTACCGCGTTTAAAAGGATAGCAGGAGAGGAGTCGGTGATAAACAGAGGGAGAGGCTGAAATAGAAACAGCGAGGGGAGACGTGAGGAGGTGAGAGTCCGATGTAGTCGTGGCAGCGAAAAGGCCGAGAGTCAGAGAGCATGAGACGGTCACGCTTGGTCAGCCGTGAAGAGGGAAGAGAGAAGATGGCAAGTGAGAGCTGTCTCCTGCCCTCTTCACACAAACTCAGCTCCCTCAGTCGATCTTCTTCATTTCTGTCTCTCACACTTTACTTTTTTTCTGCTAACTGACTTGATAATCACAGTAAATCTATCGGACATGTTCCAGCTCTTACCCCCGTCCCTCATCATGTCCTCTCTCCTCTTCTTGTTGAGAATTATCTCGTTATAATCATAGACTGTATAAAACATGGACAGGTTTCCGAAGAGCTGTTGTTAAGCTCAGTGTGGTGGCATTCCAGCCACTGTCGGGTCCCCACTAATCCAAAAATAGGGTTTTACCCAATGACAGTATAAAGAATGGACAGAGCCGAAAATATGCGGTGCTGGCTGCCGCCATGTTGGATGTACTGCTTCTTCCGCCTCACGGTTAATCTAACAATCAGCAAACACGTGGCTCATTCAGGCTGAATGACGCCTGGTTGCTCAAACAAGCCATCTGTAACGACACTTACCTGTCAATCAAAGCGTCCACGCTCTTCATTCTGCATAACTTTAAGTCTTAATATAATTTGAACAGGTGAGTTCTATAAAAATTCACCCTCAGTACAGTTGTCATGAACGGGGAAATTAGCTATAGAGACCAAAACTGTTTTTTGTACCAGGCTGTAAACATGTTTATTTCTGCTGTGAAGGTGGACATTTTAACATGGGGACTTATGGAGACTGACTCACTTCTGGAGCCAGCCTCAAGTGGACGTTTGAGGAACTGCAGTTGCCACTTGGTTTACAGCCTGGTTCAAAAAACAGTTTTGGTCTCTATAGCTAATTTCCCCGTTCATGACAACTGTACTGAGTGTGAATTTTTATAGAACTCACCTGTTCAAATTATATTAAGGCTTAAAGTTATGCAGAATTAAGAGCATGGACGCTTTGATTGACAGGTAAGTGTCATTACAGGTGGCTTGTTTGAGCAACCAGGCTCACATCACGTATAGGACGTCCATGTTGTATACAGTCTGTGGTGTAAACATGTTTGTTTCTGCTGTGAAGTTGGGAATTTTAATATAGGAGCTTATGGAGATGAACCTGTTTGGTAGCCAGCCTCAAGTGGCCGTTCAAGGAACTGCAGTTTTTGGCTCTGTATTGTTGGCTTGATTTCACAGCCGCAGAGGTTGCCGCTTGGTTATAACATGAGTATACTGACAACCTTTCCTCTCCGCAGGACCCAACACCTACGATGACGCAGCAGCTTACATCCAAGCACAGTTCGAGAGCAAGAACCGCTCCCCAAATAAGGAAATCTACTGTCACATGACCTGCGCCACAGATACAGGAAACATCCAGGTGGTGTTTGACGCCGTGACCGACATCATCATCGCCAACAACCTCCGAGGGTGTGGCTTGTACTGAGCACGCCCACACACACACACACACACACACCCTTGCAATGTCCTCCTCCCACCTCCTTTTGTCCCCTCTTCTCTCTCACCCTTCCTGTCCTCCTCCTCCCGCCTCCTTCCCTCCCCCGTTCCCGTCCCTTTGACACTGCTGTGGAAAATGATGATGGTGATGATGACGATGATGATTCTGCTGATTATTTAAAGAAAAACGAAAGAAAAATGCAACTAGGTACATATTAATAATGAGGATAATTTAAAAAAAAATAGGCATACGTATATATAAATATATATATAAATATATATATATAATGTTTTTAGTTCTTGTCTCTTCTCTTCTCGCTCCGACTTCTCCTCCTGATGTTATTGGGCCTGCTGCCGAGCAAACAAATCTGTTTTAGCCGAAAACATGAAACCCTGCAGCCTTGAAAACTTCTTGAACAAAGTCAATGAAAGCCTCCGTTCCCCTCTTTTCCTCTCTCTCTCTTTTATTTCTTTCTCAGCTGTCTCTTTTGTTGTTAACAAAAAAAAACAGTTTTTTTTTTTTATTATTATTACTATGAATATGACTTCTGTTTTATTTTTGTTGATCGTGTGTATATTTATTACATGAGTATCAGTCTGTACACTGATTTTTATTCACATTTTGCCTCACCATGACACCTTTATTTGTGTCTTTTGTTTGTTTATTTTGCTACAGTAGTGATTATGTCATAACAATTTTTTTGCGGAAATATGTGAAAATGTCAATAGCACTAAACGAAACGAGAAAAAAAACACGGAACAGGTCGACGAAAACCTTAAAAAAAAAAAAAACTCTCGAGACCTGCTGAAAATGACAACACTGATTTTAACGTTAGTCTTTTGTTTACATTAGCCAATTTTTAAGATGTTTGTTGTCAGTTTCTTCTCTTGTTTTTGAGTAACTCGTACTCCCCCAGAATCAGGCTTTCACCGACAGGAAGTGAGGCTTCCTGTTTCCCAAACACCGGCCTTAGCCGTTAGCTGACCGTCGGTCGTGGCCGAGCCTGAGAGCCAATAGGAAACGTGCTAAATGTCCTATCAGTGCCATGTAACAGAGGTACTGTACTGTAGATAGCTACGCTTTTAGAAGCAAGTACACAATGTTATAACTCTACCTTCCTCACTGTTATAACCTCTAGATCTACTAACATCCTCCATGTAAGTAAACTCCTGGTTTGATAATGATTGATTAATTTATTAATTTATTTATTGATTGATCGCCTGTCCTACACATACCTATCTCTCTCTCTATCTCTATCTCTCTCTTTGTCCTCATTTACACACCGACACATGCCTTTTACTTCTCACACCTCCATCCTCTCTTTTTTTTTTTTTTTTTTTGCATGGCGGGTTCAAAGGGACCCGTCCTTTCCTCACCTCCTTCCCTCCTCTCCTAAAAAGCCTCTGACACACAGATAGCATGAGATACTCAAAGCCTTTGTATAAAGAGACCAGTTAATTCATAAAAACTAATTTTAAAAAGAAAAAAGCTTCACATAGATACTGTTGAGATAATGATTAAAAAAAAAAAAAAAATGGTTTTAAAAAAAAAAATAGCAAAAAGATGAATAAAAACGATGGAGAAAAAAAACCAAACAAAAAAGGAAGAGCTAAGACGGATAGCAGCAACAGAAGGAGAGAGATGATTGGTTCCTGAATGTGAGAGTCAAAAGATTCGGAGGGTTTTCGAAGGTCACGTGGGGAGGAAGTTGTAGATTTTTGGGACGATTCTTACTTACAGTGACACATAGAAGTCAAAAGCATCCAAAAAAAAAAACAAAAAAAAAAAAAGGACAAAAAACCTGCACCTGTAACTCCGATAAATAATAAAAACCAACGAACATGGGTATTACTACAACATCAGAAACAACAGACGATCGAGCTGATCCTGTAATATTCTCAAAAGATAATCTTTCTTGTGCTTTGTAGCTATAAAACATGTTTTTTTTTCTCTATATCTCCCTTTTTTAAAATAAAATTTAAAAAAATGATGTTTTGCAAAAAGGGGGGTTCCAGTTTGACGGCGAGCTCATCTGGAACCACGACGACGAATCTCAGACTGACCCCGTGTTGTTGTAAAATGCTCTGAACTGTGCCCCACTCCCCTCTCCTTTTACAGTTTTTGCCTGTTTCCCTGCATTAGAACAGTGTCCTCACTTTAGCCTGACTCAGAACGATTAAATATAATATTATAACAATATCTATTTTTTATTATTTCAGAAGAAAAAAAAGAAAAGAAACAAAACCACTTCTTTTTCTTTTTTTTTTTTGTTTTTCGGGGGGGGAGAGCACGTTTCTCGCTGCGTCCGCTAGTTAGGGACGCCGCATGTTCACACATCGATGCTGTATAAAGTCATGCTCCTTTCTTCTTCTACTTCTTCTTCTCCTTCTCCTTCTCCTTCTTCTTCTTCTTCTTCTTCTGTCTCTTTTCAGTTCGACACACACCTTCCAGGTCTACAATGAAAAGCACAGTTCTCACATCACACACACGCACACACGCACACATATATATATACACATACACAATAAGTAGATTTGGAAATTTGTTATCTATTCATACCTAATCTATGTTACCCCCCCTCATCGATCTATCTATCCATCTATCTATATAGACCTCTCTTGATTTCTAGTTTTTAAAAGAGAAAACAACTGTGTATAATGACAATATACCTGTTTCTTTGGCATTCTGTTCCTGTTACCTTCATTATTTTTTTATTTTTACCTCCTCTATGTTTTGTTCTTTACCCAGTGAATGCTTTTTTCTGTGCAGCTTTCTCTCTCTCTCTCTCTCTCTCTCTCTCTCTCTCTCTCTCTCTCTCTCTCCCTCTACTCCTCTTTAGTGAATGGTTGTTATTTCATGTGGGATGTCCGTGCTGGAAAAACCAATCGAATGTAGTGTTTACATTAAAAAGCCACTGTTTTCATGACTACAAAAAAAGCCAACTTCTTCTCGTCTCCAAGTCTTTCATTATCACCGTGTCTCTGTTTTTTTTCTAACAAAGTAAGAATAAATCTGTGTTCTGAGTTTGTCAGACCAAAGAAGAAAGTGTTATTAACCACCCAGACAAATTTGAATGATTAAAAATATCGACAAGTTTATGAAGTTAGGTGTCAAAATCGGGTAAAAATGAGCAGCTCAGCTCCAGGACTGTCAGAAAATGACATGACTGACTTTGAAACACTCTGAGCGAGATGAATTCATCTCTATCTCTCTGCTCAGGGTGGCCTCAGCGTGTCATCGAGCCACCCTTTAAGGACCACCCACAAAAATCCTGAACTGAAAACTGGTGAAAACAACTGTTTTAGCCTCTAACTCCACATTTCAAACATATTTAATGTATTTTGAAAGAAATCTCGGAATTGCCTTTCCACAGACTTTAAGGATTTTTCAGATGTATGATCAAAAATATCTTTTCATTCACATGCTTGGAGTTGAATCTTGTAAATGAAACATAAGTTCTCTAAAAAACTTTCCTAAAGTGCACATCAGACGGCTCACCAGCACTGAAAACATGAAACGCCTCAGTGAACAGCAACAACAGCAAAAGTATAAAACACTTCCAACAACTGGAAATAAAATCAGCACAGCACCATAGCTGAAAGGAAACCAGCTTTGTAGACGGTGTGACACCGAACGAGACACTACTGATCATCGCTTAATTGCATTTTAATAAGCTCTCGCTGTTTACAGCTGGGGTGTCCTATAGCCAGCAGCAGCAGGCAACCTGATACTGCTGCAGAGTCAGAGGAAGAAAATTAATTATCTCAAGAGACAAAACTTACAATTGAGTCTGCAAAACATATCAGGCCTGACCCGAGACCACAATTTAATCTTCAGAAAATTGTCCACAGACGATCCAGCACGTCGTTTCATCTCAGCTCTCTTGCTGTGTCTTGAATCTTGGATTTCAAAGGGCAAATGTCACCTCTTTCTTCACAGTGACTGATTACTTTTTACTTTTGATTACTGTATTAAAAGTCACAGGCTGTTTTTTAATGTCATCTGCAATATAGTGAGACTAAATAAGCCCAGTAGGTTTAATTAAACTGATTAATCTACAGTCATGGCAAATGAATCATTCCCATCAGTTGTGATAACATTTTACTCACCCGTTTTACTGCTAATTGGAGAGACGGCAACAGACTAGACTAGACCAGACGCAGGTTTACAACCAATCAGCCAAGCTCACAGTTTGACTCCATGGAGAGAAATGTCTGGTCCAGTCTGAAATATTTCAAGATTTTGGATGGAGACACGGCCAGAAGACAATGTATGGACTCCTTAGGACTCTGGTGAACCCCAAAGACAGCATCCGTGACGTCACCCACAGGTCAGAGTGTGTGTTTGCTCTCCTGCCTCTGTGGACGTGGATCATCAGCAGACCTGAGGCGGACTAAATGAAGCCTGGTTGCTCGAACAAGCCACCTGTAACAGCACCCACCCGTCAATCAAAGCTGCCACGCTTAATATAATCTGAACAGGTGAGTTCTATAAAAGTAGATAAAAAAGCCTCAGTACAGTCGTGATGAAAAATTTACTATAGAGACCAAAACTGTTTCTGTGAAGTTTGACATTTTAACATGGGGACTTATGGAGACTGACTCACTTCTGGAGCCAGCCTCAAGTGGACGTTTGAGGAACTGCAGTTTTTGGTACTCCCGCACTGGCTTCACTTCACTTCACAGCCATGGAGGCTGCCGCTTGGTGAGTTTTAAATTATGTATATCGGCAGATTTTGGGTATATTGCTATAAAATTTGCACTCACAGGATGAACTTTAACTTTGACGTTTCATCTAGCACCATAATCATGTCAAAATTTTAACTGTTCAATAAAATATCCCAATTTATGGCCGAATACAAATACATTAAAGGACCAGTGTGTAAGATTTAGCCAGATCTAGCAGTGGAGTTACTGATTTCAACCTCCTCGCCTCGTCCTCTCCTTCATAGCGTGATGGAGAAACTACAGTGTCCACGAAAAACATGAAAGACCTCATCGTTAACCTGTTTTTCTGTCCTGGCAGTTCAATACGGCAGACTCAGCATGTTAGCATTGTCACGATTAGCACTGTTAGCATGCCGATGGTATCATTCAGCTCAAAGCACCGCTGTGCCTAAATACATCCTCACAGAGCTGCTAACGTGGCGCTAGTCTCTTGTTGACATATCACCGGTTTGACCACATTATCTCTCAGCTGCTTATTTGAGAGTAAAAACAGAAACAGCATGTGAAATGTTATAATTATCCATAACTGCATGCACACACGCGCGCATGGAAACTTCATTATGTCAAAGTTGAAAGACGTAGTAGCTCCGGATACAATCACTTACAAGAAGTACGTAACGCTTTACGGCACTAAGTCACACGCCACCAACTACTTCACTGATTTTGGTGAAGCTGGATCATATTTTATGGAGAAAATCTCAAGTAAACTGCTGCCAACTGTAGCTGCTGTGAGCTAATGTTAGCTCAGTGTGTTAGCCGGGCTGCCCAGTAAGCTAAGAGCACAGAGAGAGTGTTAGTGTTTGCACCACAGGTGTTTTGGACCACCGGGGAAGAGGAGGAGAGAATTTCAGGCCTGGAGCACATCGGAATATGACAGGGAGCAGAGCTGGTGTCGTGCCAGAACCTGAGCAGGGCAATCGGGCAATGTAACCGGGCTCAGCAGCCTCTGTGGAGATAATGACAGAGGCAAAGAGACCGAAGAGGACGTTGACGGACGAAGCTATGACAGCCACCAGACAGAAGAGTAAATCTGGGACTGACTTTTAGTGGTTGGTGAGAGCTTGGTGAAATAAAAGGCTGAAAGACAGACGCCGAGCTGGGCTGACTGCTGTTGGTAAAGTAATATTAGCTGGCTGCTATGTCTTGTGTTATTGTACTTGCTTGATGTTTGGCTGTTAGTGAAGTTGTCACTTATTTTTGATAATAAGTGATATAATCATGTTCATATGGGGGCGCTAAAGATCACAAAGATAGTGCTTTAAGGGAATAGAAAATAGAAAAAAGCTGTAAAAGGTTTTCATGGTTCAGACAGTCGTCTTGCTCGTAGACACCGGACACACACACACACACGAGTCACACATGATAACAGAGAGACGCAAACATGCTGCTTCCTGTCCTCTCCTCAGTCGACCCCCCAAGGGAGGAAGTCGTGAAGTGAGTTGACATATTTCAGAAAGACAAACACAAACAGCGTGCACTCTTACACACACTCTCACACACTCACTGGAGATGCCAATTTCTCAACTCAACAACACCGAAGCAAAGCATATAAGACGAAGTGTTTATCTGCAGCACTTCTTCAAACATGTCAGGAAATTGGATTTTCGTACTTCATCGTCTGTTGGTATCGACGGTGTTATCAACATATATATGTCTCTGCAGTGCAAACACATAATACATGGATCCACGTCCTCTCAGTGCTGATGATCTGAAGCCGGAGAGTAATCCTGCACATGCTGCACACACACACACACACACACACACACTTCACAAGATAACACACACACTCTGGCCTGCTTCTAAAGGTGTATTTCAACTCTGCTGCAAGTCCTATTGACTTGAAACATCACACACACACACACACAAAGATCAGAAAGCATATGGAATAGTAAAGTGAGCTGGAGTGATAGCAGGCGGAGAGAGAGAGAGAGAGAGAGGTTGTGTCAGACGGAGTGGAGTGGAGTGGAGTGGAGTGAGAGAGGAGTCTTTCATCCTCACTGCTGTGGCAGTAGCTGTAAGGAAAAAAGGCCGGTTCACGGAGTTCAAGCATAATACAGAGGAAAGAGGCTGGGCTGATGGAGAGAACCATCAGATAGCAACAGAAATGGATGGAGGGAAGCTCTGAATCTTATCTGCTCGACTCATCCTGATTTCCTTTTTTTTTTTTTTATCATTCAGTCACCTCTCACTTCCTTCTCTCCAGTTTTTTTTTACTTTTCAAGTCTGACAGTTTTGAAATTGGGCCAGTGATTTAATCTAATATCTTTGTTTGTTTGGATCCCCGTTAGCTGTTGTAGTGAAGTAGGGTCCACGTAATTTAATACACGGTGACAGTACAAATCAACAACAACTATAACAGCTCACATTTACATAAAGACAATAGGAGAGCGACGTTTAGAGGAAATCGAAATGCAAACGCAAGTCTCAAGACTAATGATAGTTTTAAGAGTTTGTTTGAGGTGGAATGTGCAGGGGCGGGTGGAGATCGATGGCTGGTTTCGGGGCCGATGGTGACGTGGCAAAAGTCCAGACACGACGGAGCAGAGCCTGCAGGTAGAAAACGGGGATAATTAGCAACAGGTAGGCATAAACAAATAAAAAGCTCATTATGATTACTACTATTGTTATTACCATCATTATTTACTATAGGCACAGTATCTAGTGACCTTTCGTCTGACCTGTCCCTCATTAGTTTCACCTGTGTTTAGTTGTCTGTCTTGTATATTTAGTCTCTGAGTTCCTTTGTCGTTCTGTGTTTTTTGACCAGTAATGTCTGTGTCTGTTTCTCATTTCCTTGTTCCTTGCTCCTTGGCTAAAAAAACAAGCTAACATTAGCTAACTGCAGCTACACTTGGCAGCAGTTTACTTCACTGTCCATCAGGAAACTCTGTAAATCACAGAGAGTTGATGCACAGCAGCTGGATGACATCTAAGGGAAAACCCTTCTCTTCTTAGTTTCCTCCGTCCACTTCGGTCTTTTTGCCTCTGACATTATGTCCATAGAGGTGACATTGCCCACTTGTTCAGCTCCTGTTCTGGCATGACACCAGCTCTGCTCCCATCAGCATTCACCTGTGCCCCGGGGCTGAAAACCTCCTCTTCCCAGTGGTCCAAAACATCTGTAGTACAAACACTAACACTGAGCTCACAGTCCAGGCAGCCCGGCTAACAAACTGAGGTAACATTAGCTAACAGCAGCTATAGTTCGCAGCAGTTTATTATAGTCCGGCTGCTTCTTGCTTGTTCACTCTCTCATTTTCTCACTTAGCTCCCTCCATCAACATCCTCTTCTGTTATTATGTCCGTAGAGGCTGCTGAGCCCAGTTATGTTGCCCACTCACCCAGCTCCGGTTCTGGCGTGACACCAGCTCCGCTCCCTGTCAACATTGCCCAAAGTTACATAGTGTGAGAACAGACGTACGAATGACAGAGACACCATTCACCTGATTATAAGTCAGTGCAGCATCAACATGATTTAAAATCTGAACAGAGGAGGAAGTAAGAACAAAGAGGTTGGTTAAAAGAAATAAATCAAATGTAGGACAGAGGCCACAGCAGAAGAGGAGAGGAGCCGATATTGATTTTTGATTTATCAGGGTGACGACTGACGGGGAAAAATTGACTGAAGAGGAGAGTGACTGACAGCTGCGTTAGACAATCGAGTGTCAAGAATCTTAAATTCAAACCCCGCGAGTGACCTCACCTCTGTGCCGCCTGTGAGATATTTTTAAATCCCGAGGAAAACATCAATGAATCACCGTCAAGTGAAACGGAAGATAACAGCAACTGAAACAGACACAGCGCCTTCTTCACACACGAAAGTCACATTTAACTAGGACTGCAAGACTTTCATCATTTTATACTGACTTCAGTGGGAATGGTGCAATGAACAGACTCTTCCTCACTGGGCCCGCTCTTAAAAAATAACTACTACTTCTACTACATGGCACTTTGTACTTTATTATTTTGTGTCATGCTGCCTCGCGTGTGTTTTTGCACGACTCTTTTGCTGCGGGCACGCAGGAAAAAACGACCTACACTGATAATGACGAGCTCCGATAGAAAGCATCTAGCTCTCGTGTTCGTGCGCGTGATTCAGTGCTTGATCTGTACCAGAGTTGTCATTTTAATAGCCACGAATACTACAGAGTAATGCCTAAAATGTGATGTTCGTTGCCAGCCTAAAAAGAAGATGGGCTTTATACAAAGATGGGATCCTTGTCAGGTTTGATTCAGTGTACTTTGTAATGGTTTAATTTCCCATTCGATCTGCAGTTGTCAAGCTTTTCCCGCCATATAATTAAAAAGACAACAAAGCCGACAGAAAAGTTAGATTAGGCTTTCAGCAGCAGAATATATTAGAGCACATTTTTTTTGTTTTTGTTGCCTCTGTTGCTCCGGCATATTGGATTTGAAATTAAACTGTGATTACGAGGTTAAAGTGCTGGCCTTCAGCTCTAATTTGAGGGTGTTTACAGCCACAGCAATGTCATGAGTTTCCAAGTCACAAGGAGTCATCACTTACCAGAAGCCTTTCCACTGCTGGTGGAGCCTAAAGACAGCAAGACTGGAGACGTGTATGACAACACATGCAGCTAGTAAAGAAACGGCAAGGAGGACCCCGAGACATGAGACTGAGTGAACGCCGCCGGAAACAGCCAACTGTCTGCGAACAGTCACGGCATCCACTGAGATTTGGGTCAAGTTCATCGACCGGGAGTCAGCGGACAGCAGAAGAAACATAAAGGAGGACGTTCACATCCGACACCAGAGACAATCTTTGAACAAGGAAAAGCCAGGCAACCAGCAGTGATGACAGGAAGTCATAGTTCAGCACACAACCCTCTGTAAGACCCACAAGTCCTCAAGGGACAGAGCCAGACTAGCTGTTTCCCCCTGCTTTCAGTCCTCATGCTAAGCTTAGTTAACTGGTCCTTGTAGCTTCATAAAAAGCTGCAAGAGTTGCATCGATCTTCACAAATAAACCTAATTATCCAAAATGTCAAGCTACAGTATCACTGTAATGTTTGATTTTGAGGTGCAGTCGGTGACGAGATCTCAGATCTCAACAGGCTTTTGCTATCTCACAAGATGCTCAGCTTCACTTCTGCGGCTTTCAGTCACAAACAAATTGACGTCATGTGACTGACTATGCCAGTCAAGAATATTCCTCTGGCCATAAGAGCCTGAGCGGCTGACTTATCTGTGCAGCATGTTAAGGCTCGTCATTATTGCTGAATTAAAGGTCAAGCGTGCGTATGAAACTGGCTACACTTCCTACCCTGTTCATGTGAAAGCTGGATGTCTCAGCACTTGAATCTTACAGACACTGGTTCGTTTCAAATCCGACATGCTGGTGTCGAGTCAGCACACTACAAATGTGTCACTGTCTTATTATTTTGTAAAAGTAATATCTGTTTTCTTGATATAAATAACAGAGGATCATCAATCTAGATGACAGGTTGAACAAAATGTCCTCTGTGTTCGACAGAACAGACCAGACTCAGTGCTTCTGTTTCCTTCCACATTTCATAAGAATAATGAGTTGTTTCAGTTTTTATTAGAGAAACATTATTGACTTTATGTGCTCAACCACAGGCATCATGATCAGTCATGATTAATTGGAGCTGAATCATAAAAAGTTTGAGGGTTCAGGTCACAGAACCCCCAGAAAGCAGATGGACCTGGACTCGGATCAGCTTCAACACCTCAGTAGAGACATGTCACGTGCCAGCCTGTTTCGAGACCTCCGCCATCATCCTTGTTCCCAAGAAGCCAAGGACCGTCGCCCTGACCTCTGTGATTATGAAGTCTTTTTTTAGCGAGCCTTGACCGACCCCCTGCAGTTCATCTACAAAGCCAACAGGTCTGTAGATGATGCAGTAACTATTCAGGAACCTAGCAAAGCACTGCCTTCAACACCATCCCAACCTGAACACCTCCAGGACTCTGAGGTCTTTGAGTCACTGTCCTCTAGCAGCATCTGCCACCGGCCTCAACAACAAAGCACAGACTCTCACCATCAAGCTGGTTGCTAGCCCCAATGACTTCTGGTTAGTTTTGTGTCAGTATCAATGAGATCCATCCATCCATTCAGGCGGTGTACACTCTGGACAAGTCGCCAGTTCATCACAGTGCACTATCAATTACATGTTATATGGTGATCAGCTTTAAAGCAGGTCGACCGTGCGCTGCGTTTTGTCTCATTTTAAATGTTAAACCCTGCATCAGCAATGCATCACAGTACATTTCCCCAGAAGCTGAAACATAATTTAAGTTCAAGTTAAAGTTGCTCACATTGCTTTTTTAGTCCAGGAAAGAAATAAAAAAATAAAAAAAGCTGTGTAGGTTGGACTGAAAATATTCAAGAGATTTAGGAGCAGCAGAGAGGAAGAGGAGGTGAGGAGAGATAGGACAGGAAGAGGGGAGTGTGAAGCTTATCGCCTGTCAGAGCCTTATAATCATTTTTAAGAGGTCTGCGCTGAGATCAAGCAGAATTAGCAATCATCATTCACCTTGAGATGTTTAGCCAGGAGCCTGCCAATTTAATAAACCTGGCTCACTGCCTATTCTAATCCACAACCTGCATCACAGTTCATCTTGAAGTACAACTTCTAATTATTGTTTCACGAGTACGTTTCCAGCAGATTTTCACAGGCACAGATTTCATATCTCGGCCATTAAGTGTTAGTCAATTATCGTGTCACCTTTTGCTTCCCTCTAGAAGTATTTACTGCAGCCATGCCCGTGTTATTGGTTTAATTTCTCCAGGTGTTGGCTGTCTTTGCTAATGAGCAAAAGTAGTTCTCATTAGCTCGGTGATAAAGTGTTGAACAAATTCAAATTTTAATCTGATTGTTGACAGATAAACACGTCACAATCACCAAAGTTATTATGATTCATCCTCAGGGGGCATGAATGTTTGAATGTTTGTGCCAAATTTAATGGCAGGTATTATTTTTCACATTGCCGTGCTGCATTTTTCCCCAACTATAATGAAGTTTGCAAAGATATTTTTTATGTCAGCAGAGTCATAATGTTCATAATAGAAGTTTGAAAACAGAGCATCCTGTCATCATGCTATGCAAATCTGAAAGTCGAATTGATTTATCACAATACACCTGTGTACCTGCATGTCAACAGCTGTCTTCCACCATCTGGCTGCCTTCAGGTTACAAACACACACACACACACACCCTCTCCACCAGCGCCGTCTGCATCACTCTCCTCTCCCTTCCTCCGTCTTCGTGGGTGTTCTGTTTGTGTCTGCTCGGTCCACATCTGGGCCTCAGCGAGCTCCGAGCCTGTGCACGGCACGTCGCCCGACCTGACCGACCTTTTAAAGCTGCGACCTGCCTGCTGCAGAGATGTTCTTCTTCAGCCTACCAACAATTCAGGTAGCATAGGTTTGTTTTGTTGAGTTGTTTTCCACCCTGGAACCGGAGCTGTCGAGAATTACCTGTGTGTTGTTTACCTGAGCCACTCTCTGTCTACAGATGATGACTGGTGTACTGACACCATCGAATAATGTCTATGTAGGAGCTCATCATTAAACTGTGCTGTGCACACATTAACCTTCTCAATGTGACATCCATTCAGATAGATAGAGACTGCCAAACTCTGCAAAAACAGTATACAGAATGCAGTGGCCATAAAGATTTCACAGCTGCAACCAGTTGGTAATTCAGTCATCAAATCTAGATCATGATAATTTATCCAGTCATGTTTATTAATCGAGTCCTTGTCTGAGTGGCTCTCACGTGTTTCCTGCTTTAGAGATGAAGTCTTATGTAATCTTTGCTCCTCACACTGTGATGTTTGATGTCTGTTTGCCTCAGAAACACGTATAATGCTGCTGCAAAATTCAAGTACCGAATAAATTTAAAGGAGCCCCCGTGGAGGATATTTTAAATAATGCATTGTTTACATGGTTTGCAGCAGGATGGAGATGATTTGGTTATCGTTGGACGGAGCCAAGCGAGCTCTCTAGCCTGTATGCTAAGCTAAGTGAACTGTCTCCTCCTCCGGCTGGCCTGTGTATCGATCTCACAATCTTTGTGTTAAGGAAGTACCAGTGTTTCTCCAATGCCAAAATTCTCATGCTCCATTCTGCTGACTCCTCAGCCTTCTGCTTCATGTTTTGTCAGAATTACGTAACACCCAGATTTCTAGCTGCCACTTTCACACCACCTGCCAGACTTCCTGCACTGTCTGTCCTGTATTATATACAGTACATGGGCAGAGAGACACAAGAACACCAGAACAAACAACCGCATTGGTTGCTTGTTCAAATGTCTGCAGCACAATGCAGATGCTGTGAACTAAGAACACAAAGACAGACGTCTTAAAAATAACTAATATTTAGGCTCTGCTGTGATAAATGAATATTATTTTGATGGACTGATGCACAGTGTTCCTGACAGCCTCCAAGAAACCTTTACAGGTTTGATTAAAGCGAGTGTCTCCGTGCTTTTTTCTTGTGAAAATGCCCTTGGATGCAGAATATTATAACAATGAATGAGTGTAAACGATCTAAAGAGAGTTGTTTTGTGCCAATAAAGATATTTTCCTTTCAATGAACTGAAGTGGATGTCACAGATATTATATATATATTATATATCTTCCTGTCTCTCTCTCTCTTTTTTTATGCATCTCCCCTCCCACAAGAGCATAAAAAGGACTGCCCCTGGCATTAAATCAAGCCAACCCTTCTGCTGTCTGCCCTTCTTCTTCTTCTTCTTTTTCTCCTTCTCTCTACCTCCATCTCTCCCATCTGAAGTGGAACGGGTGACCCACCTTGTGGTGAGATGAGGGCACTGTGACTGCACCACCACGCCCAGTGATCACGCCGTCGAATGCAGGCCAAGTGGCCAAATACCAGACTGCATGTGGTGATTAGATGATGATACAGTAACACAAACTGTGGAGCACCCACCCACTGTCACTGCTCTGTGCCTCCTGATCTCATGCTGATAGATAGATAGATAGATAGATAGATAGATAGATAGATAGATAGATAGATAGATAGATAGATAGATAGATAGATAGATAGATAGATAGATAGATAGATAGATAGTGCTACTTAATGTGCACACACACACACACACACGCACACACACACACACACCAAAGGGATATTTATAGTGCTCAAGCAGCAGTCTGTCTGTTGCTAAGCTACCAGCCAGCTCAGAGTCCTCAGACATGCATTTTAGCTTTGTTTACAAAAATGAGCATGTTCAGTATGGTTTGTCTGACTCACACACACACACACACACACACACACACACACACACACACACACACACACATTTGGCTAAACGCAACATCTAACAGCGTCGTTATGACCACTCACACCGAGACTGTGAGAGTCTAAAAAAGACGAGGGAGAGAGAGAGAGAGAAAATGCTGACAGTATTTTTATTTATTTATTTATTTATTTTCACGGTCTGACAGTCTCAGGTTGCTACGGCAACTGTCCAGGCTTCTCAGCAGCATCCCCTAGGTAACAGAAGAAGACTCCTCACAGGCTGCCATGTCACCCTCTACTGGTTCAGAGTGACTCAGCAAGGAGAGCCACAGGGAGGAATTAAGTTGTAGATGACAAACTACAGCAGAGCACTAATGTTACTTAAATAACACATTTTTCACTGTGAGAAATCCATATAATATGAAATAATGTGCTTTATTTATTAATTTATTTTAATCCAGATCCCCGTTAATCTGTTACAAACAGCTGTTTGAATGAGTTCATGAGGTTCTCTTGGATAAATCTCTTGAATGGACAAAGGTTTATAAAACTGTGGTGCAGTCACATGCTGCAAAAGTGCAAGTCACAGAGCAAATATACTTTCAAACATTTGTACTGGATACCACCAAAAAAATTTTGCTTAACAATACCATTTTGCTTAATTGAAACAAAGATGATAGCAGGAAATGAAATATTTCTTTTCCCAATTTGTACAACTTAAACCAAAATTAAAGAAAATCTTTCCAATATTTGATTTTTTTATACAAAATAATCTGTTAAGATGATGTCGTTTCACTACCCTGACCAGAAAATACAGACACAACTAAAGAACCTTTTTTTCATGCAACAGATGGAATATTTGTTTTTCATCCAGCTGTTTTGAAGATTCATAAAAATCTTTCAGAACAGTGGATAGTTTTGTTAAATGATGTCTAAATGTTGGTAAAAAAACAAAAATCATCATTTCATTTTCAAATACTGGTCATAGTTGTCATGTAGTCTTCTTTTCTAAGAGGATAAGAAGTACAGATACACTGCATGTCACTAGGCTTATTATTATTATTATTATTATTATTATTAGGAGTAGTCGTAGTATCAGTATTATATAGCACCTTTAAAAACAGAGTTTACAAAGTGCTTTGACAGACAAGCACAGAGAGGATACATGGGTAAGATAACTCACTGAAGTCAAATAAAAACAATAAATTAACATTTAAGAAGATGCTGGGGGAGAAATAAGGACGGTGAGAGCAACAGCCGTCAAGTAACATGACAAAATGACAAAAAATACAAGAGACAAAAAGGCCATAAAAGCAATAAGATAAGAGAGACAGAGTTAAAGGAATGAATAAAACAAAATAAAAGGATACAATTAATATAATATATACAATAATATTCATAATATCTATATAAAGGGTGTCAAGAAGTGATTTAAAGGATGTCTGCTCCAAAGTCAAGGCACGGTCACCTTAAGATTTAAGCCTTGTATAATCTGTATAACTTTAATGTGACTATAGAGTCTTTAAAATCATTCAGATATTTTAAACGTGTGTTTGTAAAAGAATAAGACTCCCTGTGGGTCTCAGTGCTGTCTGTGTGCTGCTTCAAGCTCACATCTTTTCATGTCCCGTCCACTCGAGGGCAGCAAAGTCAGAAATGTTTCAGTTCTGCACAGGAACACTTGAAGGTACAACATCTGGTTCAACACATGATACTGAGTCTGGGAGATTTGTTTTAATTAATAAGTCTGTTAATCAGTTAATCACAGGAGAGCTCAGTCCAGTCGTGGCTCTGTGATGTTAGACGGATGAAATAAAAACACTGGGACTAAAAGTGCATGAAAAAATTAAATCTTACTGGTTTGCTGTTATTTTTCTCATCACAGCTTCTTGTGGTTCCCTATTAATGTGATGTGTGTGTTTATTTGTTGCACTCATGAGGAGTAGGAGACCCCCCCGCCACACACACACACACACACACACACACACACACTGGTCTTTTTGGTGGGCAGATAGTCAGACAGACAAACAGACGGGCAGACAGACAGACTGGCTGACCGTAACACTGTAACCGATATACTAAAATACTGGACCATGCGCCGTTCCAAATTTGTCTTTCAGCCACGGGATCCCACCGTCTGACCAAGAATAAACACACACATCCAGGCGTCTCCCCTGCCCTATACTGTACTCCTGTGTGTGTGTGTGTGTGTGTTTGTTGGGTAACACAGTTGGAGATGCAGGGATGTCTGTGTGAGGAAGGAGGCTGATTCTCAGTCGCTGATGTAACCAGACTGGGAGAGTTTGGTCACAATGAGGCCACGTGCAGCTCCCTTTATGGAGCCGCCTGGTAATCCTGGTCTGTTGCTAATGGTCATTTAATCCAAAACAGAGTTGCCCTCAGGATCCACTGAGTTGAACTATTAATGACCCTCAGCTATCCTCATAACAGAAAGATTGTTTCATTTCTCTGTTTGCTGCTTCATTAGCAGTAAATGCACAGTCAAATGACCGTCTGCCAAACAAAAACTGTCAAATTAAAGTAAAATATCAGAATTCAAATGTCAAAAACTATGAATTTACTGAAATCTTCAGTCAAGGTTTTGCAGACAAACACTGTTATTTTACAGATTTTCCTTGAATTATTAAGATCAAACTGTCAAAGTGAATGGTAGCAGACTCAAGTGCAAACACCAACCAGAGACTGAATCTCATTCAAAAGGTTTCTTGTAAATACAAAGGGAATGTGCAGTGCAGGTGGGAGAGCCAGTGGTGGGGTATCCTGGGTGGTGACAGGGATCCCAGCATGCAGACTCATAGACAGACAGAGCTGGACGTGGCAGGAGGATGGTAGACAGGGTTTTCCTGAAGCAAAGGAGCAAAGTGATGACGCTAATAGTTCTGCAGAGAAACACTGTTATACGCAGTCACAGCTTCAGGATTCAATATCTTGCTCAACAACATTTAGACTGGAGGAGCTGGAAATCAAACCAGCAAAATATATATAGCAATATATAACTCACTCTACCACCTGAGCCACTTATTTTACTTTTGTCTGATTCATTGGCATGTATTTACTTTCACTCACTGGATGTGGCGAATAAAATTAAATGACTAAAATGAAAATTACAAAGAAAATGTGAAATTGTTTGTATGGACATAAATATGTATATAATAAGCTACATACATTTGTACACTGTAAAAACTGTCTGTAGATTTTACGGTAAAAAACTGCCAAAACCATGACAGTAAAAGAAGAAAGAAAAATATACCATGAAATATGATATGAGTTTTACTGTATACACTGAAACAGTCATATTTCAAAACCTTAATTTATACAGCATTTTAAGGGAATTTATACACAATGAAGTAGTATATTAGAGACTGTTAATAATACAGTAAAACACTGTAATATTTAATGGCATATTTGGCATATTTCATGGTTTGGCAGTTTTTCACTGTAAAATCTACAGACATTTTAAAATATGGAATAAATCACCAACCTTAAATGTGAAATTAACAGTACTAATATCCTATTACCGTAATATTAGAAAAAGTTATACCGTATTTATTACGGTAAAATTTAGGCAACCACAGCTGACAGTTTTTTTTACTGTAAAAACATTTTTTCTACAGTATATGTAATTTTAGAAAAAAATGGAATTTGGAAAAAAAAAGCAAACTAACACTTTGGTTGTTAATTTACAGATAATATCTGTAATTTTACAGAGTTTGTATACAATTAAAAAAAACAGAAAACTACTGTAAAAACTTATTTTCCATATTTTCACTTTTTTTTAATTTATTTATTTTTTTAAACAGTATTTATCCTCCAGGTGCAGCCAAAATGTGCAATAAGAAATTCTGTATGTAGACAAAGAGGTTGAGAAAAATAGATTGTATGACAGCGAGAATAAGATGTTGTGTTGACAAGCTTCCCTCATGCATGATGTATTTGCAGTGAGAGCAGAAATTGTTGCACACACAAGTCAGATGTCAGTTTCCAGTCTTGGTTTCTCCGTCAGAGTTACAGACAGTAAAGAAACTTGCAAACATCTCATTTCCGCACTACAGTGTGTTTGAACATTATTGAAGAGGAGGAGGTAGCATCCAGGTAGCCGTGCACAGAGAGAGAGAAAGATGAGAGAGTCCTGTTTTTTTGTTTTTTGTACAAGCATCAAGCAGACGAGTCGAGAACGGCATCTTCATTCTCCTCCTCCGTACACACAAACACGCACTGATGGCCTCGAGTCGTGTGTCACTGTAGCATCATTAGCTTTTCTGTGTTCCTGGTTTATTGATGCTTTTTAAATTTTTATTAGGCCACTTCCACAGCAACAGCAGCAGAATCTTCTAAACCAGCAAACGAAGCCAAGATATTTCCGTATGTGTCCTTGAATAACAATGAGGAGGAACAACAGGGACAAATCTATGTGATATTGGACATCTTTTCCCTTCTTTTTTTTCTTTTCTGCAAAAGCTTTGACTTCATGGGAACCAGGGAAATACTGTAAAATGTAGGTTTTGTTTCTTATGTCATTGGTCAGCCAGTACTTAAAAAATTGTCTTTGTTTTCTGATGATATCAGGTATGATTGTGCCCCAATTTGGTGATTTTTGTGTTTAAACTTAACTTGTAGGATAAACTTTCATACTGTCCCTTTTTCTTTTTGATTTTTGGTTGTTTCTATCACAGGTTTGAATCTTGGCTGGGGCCTTTCTGTGTGAAGTTTACAGGTGACCAATTGGTCATGGTCACCTAATCTACTGTATGTGTCCTGATGATGAAGTGGCGATTTGTCCAGGTTGAACCCCGTCTTTCTCCCTAAATCAGCTGGGACTGGCTCCAGCCCCCCCGCGATCCTGATGAGGATAAGTGGTTACAGAAAATGGATGGATGGATGGGTTGTTTCTATCATTTTATTTAAATTAAAACAAAAAAGAATAAACTATGACTTCCACCAACAACCACCATCATCCACAACAGACTTCTAACTTTGTAATTTAGGAGAAGTGTTAGGAATTAGTTTCAATGCAGATTAAATGTGAAAATATTCTAGTAAAATTCCTGGTTTTGTAGGAGTGTGGTCTGGTGGCCTTGAAGAGAGCGTAGATAACGGCTTCTATTCCCTGTCATAAAGAGTTGATGGCAAAGTAAAGCAGTGAAAATATTCTAAATATAGTGTACACACAGACTGATTTTTTTAGGTGGCTAAAATAAGTTTTGATGTTCCCTGTCTACAGCAGTACATTGCTCTGCCTCTGTGCTGGTGCTGTCAATGAAAACATGATTCAGAAATGGTCAAATGAGCTGTTTTTGAACTCAAGTTTTCTAATAGTTATGGATATTTATTTTCACTCAGATTTTTGTGGATGCTTAATGAGATGCTCAGCTCAAAGTTTTATGAATTTTTAATATTTCATGCAACATTTTCAGAAGCTTTAAGGTGCAGTCTTGAGCAGTGTCCTGTTTAGGATCCTAGTGGTCCTCTACTTCCTTTCAGATAGGACTTTTCATTGTGTTCAGTGATCAGCTCCACCACAGATGTGTCATCAGCAAACTTGACGATGGTGTTGGAGACAAAGAGTACAGCAGGGGACCCAAAACACAGCCCTGGGGTGCTCCGATGTTAAGGATGAGGTGCTTCCGCCCACCCTCACCACATGGGGGGTCTGCCCATCAGGAAGCCAAGGATCCTCATGCATAGTGCGGTGTTTAATCCCAGGTCACTGAGTTTTGTAGTAAACCTGGAGAGGAATATGGTGTTAAATGATGAACTGACAGTGTCCTCGAAGCTATAAATTAGACAAAGGAGACAAAAAGAACAAAACAAAGCAAAAAAGGAAAAACAAATTTCATGGTTGAGGCAATAACAAGAGAGCTTATATAAGAGTTAAATATAAAAATGTGGGTTGCATAAAAAGTAGGTATTATGTTGATGTTGGTGTATGTGAGTGTGTTTCAAACAAACACACACACACAAAGGGTCCCCAAAGGAAACAGGAAACACTAATAAGATTAAAGGAAACCATACAAAGAGTCTACAGCCTAGCGGCTCTGTGAGGCTGTCTTAACGACGTTTAATGTTTAGCAGGTATGATTTTCACAATGTGTTTGCCATCTTAGTTTAGCATATCAGCATGCTAACATCTGCTAAATAGCACTAAAGGTATTTGGTCATGAACCCAAGTGGACAAATTGAAATTCTGATTTTGTGGTGGCACTTTACGAAATGTCAGGATCACCAAAGTTATTAGCATTCATCCCGTGGGTAAAGTTAATTTAAACTTAATTAAACCTTGCTTAAACTAAAAGAAATCAAACTTAAGATCAACTGAACTCAACTGAATTGAGTAAACTACAAACTAAAAATGAGATTAAACTAGATTTTCTTAAAATGAAGCAACTTGGCATTTGACTGAACAGTGAGCATGTGAGTCGAGACTTTAAAATAAATCGCTGTGAACTAAAACGAGCTGTGCGCAGTGTGCTGTGTGAAGACGAGACCAGACTGCATGTCAGAACTATTCGCCATGGTAACCACAGATCATCTGATTAATTAATGAACCTTTTACTGCATCACCAGCTACTGTTGTTAATCACTCACGCACTGTTTGGCCTGAAGCTAACACACATGGTCGGTTTGAGGCAGTAAAATAGCGAGCTCTGTGTGTGTGTCAGGCTATCCCAGTGGGAGAGTTGGGTAGAAATCAATGACATGGGTGTCATAAAAGCAGTGTTTCTTCTCATAAAAAAGGATTCAGAGCATATGCTGTATCCCGAGGCCTCGTCTAAGAACCCTAAAACTCTTGTTAAGATGAAAAGTAAGGATTAAAATATTTAACTTCTCAGCCTGAACAGATGCACCAGAAGTAGGACAAGAAGATTTAAACACTATAAATGGGGTAAATGTATTGATTTTATGTAAATGTTGTCCTGAAAATGTGTTCAAAAGTTTTATTTGTTGACATACAAGGATCAAATGTTTTTGCAGAGTACCTTTTGAATATATCTTTTTATAAAACCATAAACCAGAGGAATCTGTAAAAACCTTCAGGATAAGAATAAAACTGGAACATTTGGTCAATGAAGTGTCACTGAAGTGAAGATTTCCATATGCGCAAGACACTACAGGTGAATATGGTTAAAAACAAAATTAAGTAATAGATATCAGCATGAAATTCCCCAGTTGATTACTTACATTAAGAGATTATTTTTTGTATTACAAGATTTCTTAAATTGTATGTTTAAATGTGCATTTTGATGATGCATTTTTTATAATGTTAATTTTTGGTGAGTTTTGGAACAATCCGTAGCCCCATTTCCAAAAGAGTTGGCACGCTGTATAAAATGTAAATAGAAACAAAATGTGATCATGTGCAAAACATCAAAACCCCATATTAATCTAAAAAAATATCACAAAGACGACTTATCAAATGTTGAAACTGAGAAATGTTATTGTTTTTTGGAAAACGATATGCCCATTTTGAATTTGATGCCAGCATGATGAGCTCGGGCCCACAGAAGGTGTCAACGTTTCTGGATCTGGTTTATATATAGTTTCCTTTTTGCATGTTGGTGTTTCAGCTGTCATTTGTGGATGCAGCGATGCAGACAATGGTTCCTGGAAATGTTCCTCAGCCCATGTAGTGATGCCTGCACAGTCTTTCACAGAGTGGTTAACCCCTCCCCGTCTTCACTTCACAAAGACTCAACCCCTCTGGGTTTTTATACCCAGTCATGTTCCTAACCTGTTGCCAATTAAATAATTAATTGTGAGTTATTCCACCAGAAGTTTTCTTTTAGTATTTCACAACTTTTCCTTTCAATTGAAGACAGGCATATAATTTGCAAAAACAATAACATTTCTCAGTTTCAGCTTTGCTAAGTTGTCTTTGTGCTATTTCCAATTAAATATGGGGTTTCAATATTTTTCACATCATCAAATTTTTTTCTATTGACATTTTACACAGTGTGCCAGTTTCTTCGGAAACGTGGTTGTACTGAAGCAAGTAGACAATCAATCAGTATTTGACGAGCTGGGAATGTGAACAGGTTGAAATAGACAAAATCTAATAAATGTGTATTTTGGATGTTTTCTTTCCATTAGTCTGAATGGAGACATGTTATGTATGTAAAAGCACGTATTTTATTCTCCATACATGGAAATATAATCACTACATACATGTAACACCCACTCAATTCTTCTCTATTAGTGTTTGTTATTAAAGCCATAATTATACGTGTTTCATTTTCTTTTTTTTTTTTTTGTCTCAGGGGATTTTTGATACAAACAAACATACATTTCACTCGTCAGCCTCTCCACTCGTAGACAGCCTCACAAACACCAACACCGACAAAACAAACAACAAAACATGTCATGACAGAGAAACACTGCATGAGAATTCACACACACACACACACACACACACACACACATTTTCCTGCAGGTTCTTGTTCATAGTTTAATTAAGATCTGTGTGGATGATTATGAAACTCCCTTGGGAGTGTAATAGTCATATTTACTCTGCGTGTGTGTAGCTGTGTTGACTAGAAAAGAAAGGAGCTGTGCTATATTTCAGGGGCGTGTTTATATCCGCCTGTTCATTGCATAATCAAACATTCATTCCTCATTATGTTGCAAGTGCCAATATGTCTCGGCTGTACAGCCATAAATTTTAATTGCCTGCCTCTGAGTCTGTGTGTGAAAAGAAAACTCCTGTTTTAAATATAGTTTCCGTGCATTTCATAACGATCTTTCCTAATATGCCACGTGAATTCATCCATGAGCACTCTGGTCTATACTATTTTGTGTCACGCAGGACTTTTTCATGTGTCATAGGAGGAAAAGCACAGACCAAACATATTTCTTCAACACGTTTCATAACAATGGCTCAGCTAGTTCGGAGCCCCGGGCAAGTTCCCTTAAATGGCATGCAATCATTATTAATGTTATCAGTAACACCTTTGCTTTTCCTGCTATGACAAGTTGAAATGTCTGCGATGTCTGGCTCATTGTCATGACTTACCGGGACACTTGAACAGAACAGAGCCATTGTTCATGTTGTTATTTACACCTGAGCTTTTCCGACAATGACAACGTCAAAATGTGTGCTGTGAACAATGACTCACATTGACAGCAGAAGAAGAACTCAGACTCTACTTAAGCAAAAGAGGTAATAACACACTGTACATGCTGTGCATTAAAAAAAAAAAGAAGTTATGCAACATTAGCAAACAATTGATTAGTTAAACATTCAAGTTCTCACCAACAACTAAAAGTTAGTCCCAGATTTACTCTGGTCCGGCTCCTTCTTGCTCAACCACTCTCTCATTTACTCACTTAGCCTCCTCAGTCAACGCCCTCTTCTGTCTATTTTCCTCTGTCACTATGTCCAACGAGGCTGCTGAGCCCTGTTACAATGCCCATACTTGCCCAGCTCCGGTTCTAGCACGACACCAGCTCCGCTCCCTGTCAACCATACCCTTAAAAAAGGGGCCTCTCTCAACCTCCTCTTCCCAGGCAGCCTGGCTAACAAACTAACATTAGCTAACAGCAGCTATAGCTTGCTGCAGTTTACTTCACTGTTCACCAGGAAACTCTGTAAATCACAGAGAGTTGATGAGGACCCCAGAGGGACATTTTCTCCATAAAATATGATCCAGTTTCACCAAAATCAGTGAAATAGTCGGCGGCGTGTGACTTTGTGCAAGAAGTATGCAACACTTTGCAGCACTGAGTTACATAGTGCAAGAAGAGACAGTACAAATGACAGAGACACCATTCACCTGATTACAAGTTAATGTAGCGCCAGCGTGATTTTAAATCTGTTATTTTATTTGATCAATGTTGTTTTGCGTCCAAGTACCTCAAAACTGTTTTAAAGTACATGTTGTGTACATGTTTCCATCACATAACAACAACAATAATAATATGAAGAAGGCAATTAACTTTATTTGTGGGCTATAATTGAACACGTTCCTCTAAAAACACAAGAAGGCAGCCTAAACATCTCACTACTTGTAATTCATACAAAGCTTCATAGTGTTTTGTTTAAAAACAGACTAAACACATTTGTTAATTTGCTCGTGTCTCATTTCTATAGTAACACAACACGCGTACATCTTTCTCAAATCTTCACCAACATTCATGGAGGATTTCAGGATTATTGGAGGATTTATTTAACCAGTCAAACACAAACACTGTCTGTACTGCTCCCTCCTTCCTTCCTTCACATAAGGATCCTATAAAGTTTCCTTTGGGCTTCTTTCACGCGTGCGCAGTGGCCTCCCCGAGTAGCGTGAGTAGTAGTATTATTATTGTGAATGGGGGGGTGGGGAGCACGGAGGGGAGGGTGGGGGGCGGTATTTTGGGTGTACAGTCACAAGAGCGACTCGACGGAGCCAGGAAGTAGACTGTTGATGCTTTCAAGTGCTCGCGGAATTGTCGTAATTCTGATTTTTTTCTGTGCCATGTTTGGGCGAGGGGGAAGAAAAGAGATGAAAAGCTTTTCGGTTTCACCAACAACTGATGGAAAGATTAATTATAACTCACGAATGTCTGTGCTGCTACTTTATATATGTTGATACATGTCCTTAAGTAGTGTTTGTGCCATATTTTAATTTAAGTTTTACCCATAAAATTGTTTTATAGGCTATCTGTTTTGCCGAATCATCCTGTAACAGCTGCAACTTTTGATGATGGATAAAAATGGATAAGAAAATTAGGCTACGCGCCAAAAAAATAAGATATTTCCTACTCTGGCAACCGGCGCGCAATAACAGCTCTGAGCCATATGATTCATGACTTTAATTAAAGCCGACAAATTATAGGCTATACTGACATAATCATTTGTGCTTTATGCTTGATTTGAGACTCAAATCTCTGGAGTAATCGGGCAGGCCCACTGAAGAGGGGTGGGAGGAGCACTTGAAAAGTTGCAGGTAGGACCGGGAGACGCAGACGGAGGAGAGAGAGAGAGAGAGAGAGAGAGAGAGAGCGTCGTTTGGTGCTACTTTCTTGAGATCACACGAGAGAGAGAGAGAGAGAGAGAGAGAGAGAGAGACGGTCAAATTGAGCTTTATCTTTCGCTGTGGGTCACTTAATAAGAGCCATTTGGAGCCAGAGGCGACCCGGAGCGCGCAGGAGCCGCAGTCATCTTAATAGGAGCTGCAGTCATAATCACAGAGAGAACCAGCAACAGAGCAAAGGAGAGAGAGAGAGAGAGAGAGAGAGAGAGAGAGAGAGAGAGAGAGAGAGCACATTGCTACACAACAGGGAAGAGAAAACACACACACACACACACAGACAGACACGGAAGAGAAGTGAGTGAAAGAGAGGCAGAGTGAGGGGACGGTCGGCAAGACGCACACATATACACGCACAGCTTCACTTTTTTAAAAACTCTCTGCTGGGATCTTCTTCCTTTTTATTATTAATAATTTTTTATTATAAATTTGGGCACTGAAAAGTGAATCTTAAGAAGCCGGAAAGTGTTGAGTGTGAAGATGCCGCGGGTAGTCCCGGACCAGAGGAGCAAGTTTGAGAATGAGGAGTTTTTCCGCAAGTTGAGCAGGGAGTGTGAGGTGAGTCTAGCTCTCTAGCTGTACACACACACACACACACACACACACACACGCACACTCATAGTGTGTGATCAGACGGCGGAAATAAAGAGAAAGAAGAGTCGTTAGCGGAGAGAGAAGCATGCTGGCGGGTTGACTTGTTTTGAGCTTCATACAGTTGAAATAAAATCTCACAAAGAGCCATGAAACATAGTCTGAGGAAGTGCTTTGCAATAAGTTGATTCACTTCTATCTCTGGCTTTCCTAAATTGATGAAAAATGATTACAAATAAAGACTTTAACTCTTATTTTTGTGTTTCTTATCATTATAATTTATTTCATGCTCACATTAATCTAAAATGTGTTTTTACATATCACTGTTTCCCTGTTTGAAGAGAGCTTTCATTGTTTGTTATGTTGTGGAGCAGAGACAAAGAATGATGTGCCTTAAATCAAAATTCCTGTGGCTTCTCACTGTCAAACAGCCTATTTTGGCATCACAAACACATAAAGCACACACACAGTATAATGCTATACGTGCGAGTGTTTATATGTGTGTGTTGTTCCAAGTTTTGTGTTTTCTTTATTATCCTCTTGTAGATCAAATATACTGGATTCAGGGACCGGCCCCACGAGGAGAGGCAAGCCCGCTTCCAGAACGCCTGCAGGGATGGACGGTCAGAAGTAGTGAGTGAAAAACTAAATATATTCTCCCCCCTCTCTTTTGTCTTCTGCTTGAAAAAACAAGCGGGAGATGTGTGCACTAACTGCATGCATGTGTGTGTGAGGGTGTGAGATGTGTAAACAGCCTGTAAAATTCAGTTTTGGCTCATGAGAGAAACTTCAAAAACACATCAGGATTAATCTGAAGGTCGCATGAAGTCTTATTATGAGAACACTGATATCAGTTCACGTTGTGCAGCAGCACGGCGTCGATACGCTTGATGTTTTGATGTACAAGGAAGTAGACGTGTTGTCAGACATGCAAACCCACCGGGCTTAACTTCACTTACAGGCTTCTTTTTCCTCTATATTCTGCAGCTGCAGTCATCATTGTCTCAGAAGGCACTCATTAACACATGTTATCACACGGGCACGTTACAGTTACAACAAACACCGTTAGGGTTATAATTTGGGGCCTAGAATTGGTCACCTAACGTAAATATCACCTGTCATGTCTAATTTTAGTATATACAGTAAACATGTAATGAATGAATGCACAGTGAGAGAGGAGGAAGATAGAGACACCTGTGTGATGTTCAGTAATGCTTAATAATGTTTAAAAATGAAGCCATCAATTCAAGAGAGAATGAATCATCAACAGTCGCTGGTTTCAGCCTCTCTGACGTGAGGATTTGCTGCTTTTCTTTGTCTGATGTGATAGTAACCTGAGTATCTCTGGACTGTTTCTTCTTCTTCTTCAAAACGAGACATTTCTCCAACATTTTACAGCCCAAACACTTAATCAAACATCTGCATCTGAATTAATTATGAAAATGATCATTAGTCGTGGCCATATTCATGTTGAGATTTGAGTTGTTTGTTTTAGGTCGTTAGTTGTGTTGTTGTGTTGGATTGCACTGCGTGGACGAGCGCTGTAGGAGATCGTTTGTTGCAACAGTGTCACGGTGGAAGAGTGTCGGTGCACTGAATCTGTCTCCCTCCATTTCCAAACCACAACTCCTCCTCAGCCGCAAATGTATTTGATCAGATTTAGAGATGGATGCCTCTCAAAAGCAAACACTTAGTGAACTAATGAAACAAACACCGTGTCACAACAGCAGTGTAAAATATGAAAAGTCCTGCATTCACAGCCTCTTTTTGAATTGTGCTATTATGTATTATACTGCTGGATTATCATGTTGTAGGTGGCAGCAAATCAATGTCCTGTTGTTGGTTTCATTTACTGTAAAATGAAGTATTTTATACGCTCATTATTTTCTAATTATTACTTCCAAGTATCAAGGTATTCACAAAGCAGCCAAAGGAACAAACAAACAAAAAATGAATGAATTAAAATAAAGAATAATTATGATAATAAATAAAATAATGTAAGCGTAGCAGCAGCTGATGTAAGTAGACAGCGGATACAAATATAAAAGGTAAAAGTTACATACATACATTCACACGTGGCTGTGTAAAAATACCTTACACCTTATTCTGAGGAAACTATTTTCTCCCATCCCTTGATCCTATCTCTGTCCCACCAGTCGAACACGGTGAACTGTAGGCCTGGATTTGAATAATGTACGGCAGACGTAACCTCGATCTGCGCTAGAAAAGAGCAGCAGACTGTCTCAGCGTAGGTGTCCATCTTTTTGTTTATTTTGTAAATCAGTCTAGGTAGGTAGGTAGAGTTGTTCACCCTCATCCAGTGCCATATATATATATGTGTTAAGATATATGTCTTAACTGTAGTAAGAGCAACCTTTCTCTTATTACAAACTCAAAACGTCTGCGTGTGTTACCGTCTCCACTTCTCTGTAAAGGTGAACGAAGTTTTCTCCACATGAACCCTTTGACCCTTTTTTGGTTCCTTGCATAAGCCGCGATCAGCAGTTTATAACTTTAAGCAAGTGAGGACACATTCATATTCTCATTATGTAATTACCGTACGCTTACAGTGTCAGGTCTGTTTAAAACTCGCTATTAAATGATGTCCTCAACAAAAGGTGAAGTCAGGGCAAAAGCCTTTAGGCTGCTGGCACAAACGCACACACAAAAACCCAGAGCAGCTTCTGCTGTCTTAGTCATCCTCAAGGTATTTTTCACAAACATGCTGTCATCATGGCAGGAGGGCAGGAGAGCGAGAGAGAGAGAGAGAGAGATGGGGGCGGGTGTTAGTGGTGGTGTTGGTGTTGGTGTTGGAGGTGGTGGGAGGGGGGTTACATCTAGTTTTACCGTCTTTTAGTGGGACATGATGCGTCCGTCAGTCTGTCTGTCCTCACTGTATTTATAAGCCTCTTCTGCTGTGAGAATTGATGGCCACGGTTTTAATGGTTTGATGGCAGGTGTGACATCATGTCGCTGATTTATCTATCGGCCAGACGCCGCTAAAGACCTAATGCTATTTTCATGGTCAGTGTGAACAACTATCCGACACAATGAGAGTCGAACGTGCTGTCAAGGACCGCTTTTTTTATAGATGAGACAGATGAGCAGAAAACAAAGTGTCAACAGGACAGCGATGACATGACAGAGGTTAATGTTGAACTTATGTGATTTTTAAACCTCCTCTTTACTCAAAGAAGTGTTTTGATTCATTTGTTGCAAAGGGAAAGTTTCTCTGCGTTCATCTTAAAATCTGAGTTTAGGATGTGTACGCAGTGACATCACAGCTGGTTTGGAAGTCCAGTATGTAATTAAGTCAAATGTGATGTGGAAACTTGAAGCCTCGTTTTTCAGTTCAACAGAGAGACGTCTTGAGTCAGTGTTTAAACTTTCAAGTGAAGAAAATCTGCATATTCTTCGATTCTGGATTTTTTCAATATCAGAAAAGGAGAAAGTATTATTTTAAGATATTTTACCTTTATGGAAAAAAAACATATCAGACACAGTTTATCATTCCAAGCAGAGTATTTATGTCTTATAACATGTCCGGAGCGGTGTCGTCTTGTCAACGTTTTTCTCTCTAAATCCAGGCTGACTCTAATAAAAAACAATCTTCTTATACTTTTGTAATTTCTTAAATATTTAATCAATTTTTAACAGTTTAGAATAAATAGTTATTTAAAGAAGAAGCTGGTAAGTGACTAAATTAAAGGCCTGTTAACGTGGGTAGAAAATAAAAGATGGATCCTTTATAATGTAACTCCGTCAAAACAATTTACTTTCATGGTTTTCACAGTTTTATTCTTTTTTTAATGGTAAAAATAAAATTAATATTTATGGCTTTATATTCTGCATGTCATCATAGATAATTATATATTGTTTAATATTTAAACAACAAGAAAAAACAACATATAACACATCAAAAAGAAGCACATGCAAACCTCTAACTTTACCTCTTTTAAAAGCTTATTTTCTACTTTATTTTTACAATATACACGTCATGTAAAAATTTGATTTGTCAGCCGTGTATTTCAAGTTATTAACGTCACACACACACACACACACACACACACACTCATGAGTAACTTGAATCACGGGGTGACTCTAAAATGCTCAGGATTGATCTGATAAATGGGACAATAATTCAAAGTAAATTATCTTCAGCTCAGCTCATTAGAGATGAGTCGTTTTCTCAACTACTATTGATTTTCATGCTGCACCGGTCTCTCTCTCTCTCTTTCTCTCTGTGTGTTCACATCCTTTTATTTCATTTCCTTTGCTGTCCTCTTCTTTGTCCTTTCTTCTTCTTCTTCTTCATCTCACTTCTGTTTCCTCTCTTTGTCTTTACATTCATCATGCCGTCTTTACCACCATTGTCCCGTTCCTCTTTTCTCATTTCCTCCATTTCTCTGTTTTTTTTCTTTTCTCCTCCTTCTTTTTCTATAAATTTCCCTCCATTTCTCTCCTCTCTCTTGCCTCTTGCTCCTTCCCTCGTTTTTTTTTTTCTTCTTCTTCTTCTTTCTCCCGCAGTAGTAGGCAGCAAATGAGTATCAGATGCTTGTAATCCAATACTTCAAATACAGCAGAAATGATGACTCGGGTGTTCTTTGAGCTCTCGTTTCTGCGAGTGTGTCTATATAAGTGTGTGCACGACAGACGTTTTCTTTTTTTCTTTCTCTCTCTCTCTCTTTGTGTGTCCATGTACACACTTAGTCATTTCAAGCCTTTATTTCACTCTCTCCCTCTTCTCTTTCAGTCAGTTCTGCCTCTCTCGTTCTCTCTCACTCTCTGATGAGGACAGATTTGACGGGGTGCATAATTCATATGCTTCCAGCTCAGTCGCAACCCTAATGCCCTTTGTATTGATCCGTCTCAGCAAACACAGCACATCACGCACACGTACACACACACACACACTTAAGCACACACACACAATAGACACAGATTCGCATAAAAAAAAAAAAAACTAACTTGATTTTCTGCCTCTCTCTAATTCATTGCTTTCTGACTGCAACAGAGAAATGCTTTCTATTGATTTTCATTTTATTTATGTTTCTGTATGTGTGTGTGCTTAAGTGTGTGTGTGTGTGTGTGTGTGTGTGTGTGTGTGTGTGGGCTTATCTCGATAGGAATGTCTCCCATTAGAGAGAGAAGCCTTTTTTACAGAAATCAAAAAAAAAGAGGAGAGCTGCAGTATGATGTGATTATATGTGTGTGTGTGTGTGTGTGTGTGTGTGTGTGTGTGTGTGTGTGTGTGTGAGCAGGCCAGTGGTTCACTTACTTTGTGCTTTTGTTCTGAGAGGACAGCGGTTAGACTAAGAAGAAACAGAGACGGAGGAAAAAGAAGAACTGATGCAGTCGCTCTAACTTAAACTCTTCCAGGCTTCGACCCAAATAAGACATTTAAACACATTCAAACATTTAAACTCAACTTATGCACTAACCCCTCCGGAAATATTTTCATGAGACCGTGATAATCATATGTACTTAAAGTCAATATTTCCAAATCTTAATCTTGGATTTAAATGTGTTTGAATCTGGTTTACTGTACGTTGTAGTTTTGATATTAAAGGAACTTGAAAATGTACTTTTATGGCGTTGGAGTACCCGTGAGAGACAGAATTAGAAAAGAATAACAGCTACAAAATTCTCTGCTTCCAGCCTCTCAAATACGAGGATTTGCTGCTTTTTATTGTTTTAAATAATCGGAAATATTTAAATTTAGCTAGCAGATTAATTGACAATGAAATAATTGTTAGTTGCAGCCCTAAAAAAGATACTCAAATTGATGCTCATTGACTCAAAAGCATCCTTGTTTCCTCCCATGTCTTCCAAACACTTTCTGTTATTCCCTCCTGTAAATGTGTGCTTCATTGGCCTGAGTCAAGTGGGTGATGTCTCTTGAGGAATTTTTCTCAGACTTGTCAAAGCTCCCCCACAACCAGAGAAGACGTTATCCAGCTGTTTCTGCTGGCTGTTTAATACTCCCCATGATAGTAAACTAACTTTGACGTGTCAATGGTCTTTTACCATTAATAAAATGTAATGTGAGAGGGTCGTTTGTAGTGCCGAACCCAATAAATCACACCAAAGTCTGCAGCTTTTAAGCGATGCTTCTAGCCTCTTTTAGTTTGTTGTTTCGGTTCTTCAGCTGTACATAGACTGTATTTGAGTGTCACGACTCTCAACTGCAACCGTATGAAACTGTGAGCTGCAGTTACAGATATTTTTCTCAGTCTAAGTTCGAGTGATTCTTTTTGAGCCATAACAAAGTAGTCAAAAATTACTTAATGTCTCTTTAATTTTGTCCGTACTAATCTTATCCTCTCCCTCTCTTTCCTTCTTTCTCCAGGCCTTTGTAGCTACAGGTACCAACCTCTCTCTCCAGTTCTTTCCAGCCAACCTGCACGGAGATCAGAGGCAGGTTCCCACAAGGGAGTATGTTGACTTTGACAGAGAGACAGGAAAGGTAGGACAGCAAGAGATCTGCTCACTTCCTCAAACACAAACACACACACACACACACATTTCCCTCTTTTGCTGCTCACCTATTGTAAAGGTCACACAGTCGGAGTCTGATTTCTGTTGCTTCATACACCAACCAAAACAGCTGCTGATAAAATCTCTTTATTACAGCATCAGTTGGATTTGAAAACATCTTTGCAGATTATCTCACACGCTTACACGACCGCACTCGATTCATCTGACTCTGTTTGATATGACGATGTGAAACTGTAAGACAAAAAAATAGCATTTGGAGAAACACATACATCTCTGTCTGCTCTCAGGCTTTCTCTTCCTCTTTTATTTTATGAAATGAAAATGACAATCCAGACGCCCACGCAGACACAAAAAAGAAAACTGTGTGAATTTGTGAATGCAGACGTCGAACCTCATTCTCCTGTTGGCATCCAGCGTGCATTTTTGAGCTCAAGCCAACAAGCCATGACAGTAAACAGATTGATTAGTGTGTGTCAGGTTGTACACACGTCCACAAAGACAAATTAAAGGGTTTAGTTTGCAGCTCCCTGTTGTGAAAAGTTGAGCCTTTAAACCAGTGTGTGCTGGGTATTTATTGCTCTGCGGGTGATGCCCGTGTCCAAAAAACATCATGATCTCGCTTCACAGAGGTGAAATCACAGCTGAGCTTCCTGTCACACAACAGTACGTCGACGCTAAACATTATTTGCTCAGTAGTGCTTGATCAAGTTCAAAGATAAAATACTTAAAGAGCTTGGAAGGTGTTTTCTGCTGTTGTCAAGGTGATAACCACTGTACTGTAATGGTGCAGTGCTGCTGTTGTGTTTATGTGTATGTTAATTGTCTCCCTTGGCGCTAAGCCTTGGACTTTGTGTGTGTGAAGTGTGTGTGTGTGTGTGTGTGTGTGTCAGAAGGCCCTCCACGGACACTGGCTAGCTGAAATGAATGCCGGCTGGCGGCTCATTAAAAATGCATTCTGGGGAATCGATGGACCTCCATACCCCAAGGCTGACGGACTAATCTCACACCGTTAATTATTTAACACAAGTGCCCTGATGGTTGGGAGCAATGTGTGTGTGTGCGTGTGTGTGCTGATTGGCGTCAGGCATTTTGCAGAAGAACAGTTTCTCATGTATTGTGTGTGTGTGTGTGTGTGTGTGTGTGTGTGTGTCAGACAAAGAGAGAAAAAGACGTATGCATGTGTACGGCAACGTCAGAGAGTTTGTGGTTGCGCGCGTGTGTACGTAAGACGATACCGTCTCCTTTGTCACCTCAACGGTGCTCACAGATCTATGAAGTTTTAATGAGGCTAGGAGTCGTCCATGTAAAGCAGTTTCACAGTCGTCCTGCCAAGCACTCACACACACACACACACACACAGGCATGTGTGAGGATCCAGATAAACTCTGCTGACGTCTCGCTCTATTCGCACATATTCATCTCTTTGAAGAAATGTAAGTCATGATATACAAGCAAAGCAACAACAAGTCTTTCCAGGCAGCTCAAACGAAAGTATAAAGTATACTATATAAAATAGAACTTCACTCTTTACTTAGATAAACGGATATCTGCATATGAATCTGTAAGTAAGAGACCAAGGTTTTGGCACTGGAAGCTTTCTGGTTTCCGCTTGTAACCCAAGTAGTATTGACCGACGTTTGGTCGTCTTTGGTTGCAACAGTCCAAATGATGAGGGAAAAGAGGCGAAGCGCATTGGCCGAATGTAATCTCTGAATCATAAACGTCATAGACATCCTATCCGTGACGTCACCCAAAGGTTTCTGAAGAGCCGTTGTGGTGCCTCTGCCTGCCACCATCTTGGCAGTCCTGCCTCTACCACTTCCTAATAACCAAAATGGACAAATAAATAGCTTGTTGGCGGAGCTGAGGCAGGTTGAATGAAGCCACCTGTGACGGCCATGTTGTTAATTCTGCATAACTTTAAGCCTTAATATAATTTGAACAGGTGAGTTCTATAAAAATTCACCCTCAGTACAGTTGTCATGAACGGGGAAATTAGCTATAGAGACCAAAACTGTTTTTTGTACCAGGCTGTAAACATGTTTATTTCTGCTGTGAAGTTGGACATTTTAACATGGGCACTTATGGAGACTGACTCACTTCTGGAGCCAGCCTCAAGTGGACATTTGAGGAACTGCAGTTGTTGCCGCTTGTTCAGAACCCATCGGCTATTGTCTGATTTAGCTTTATTACATCCATATGCAGATATCTGTGTATAAAGAGGAGCAGAGATGTGTTTTTCTCGTCATTCTCACGCATCGAGTTGCTAATTTGACTGCAGAGGAAGTCTTTAAGTCACCGAAAGCCCAGAAACATGGTCCCCAGAGGCTAAATCATCATCAGACGATGGCCCGTGAGTTCAGAGATTGTTACTTTTATGCGATATTCATTTGTATTCCACTTGATCAAAAAAGACAGGCGAGCGCGGTACGGTAAAAAGGGCTATTGTTTAAAAGAACGTGGACAACTTCACTCAGTCGTTCCAGCACGGAGCCTTTAATTGTGCTCTCAGTGTACATTTTGTGCAGTGTTGCTCTACCGCGATACCGGCTTTCATTTCATACACACACAAAGAAACACACATACACACACCCCGCCCTCAGATTCCTGCTGGACCTCCCTGTAGAATACAACTGTCAGGCCAAGGCGGGGATCTTGTGTACGTTGCAACTTCTTCTCTTAATTACTGTCACAGCTACACTACACAAACACGCACGTCCGACACTTAGTGATGGTTATTTCACAGGCATTATTTGTTTTTTTTCTTCCAAAATGTTCTCTAGGTCCTGATGCAGCTAAATAATTCATTTTATTACTTTATATTTCTTCATAAAACACTTTAACAGCCAGTTGAAGTACATTCACTTTGAACTTAAATGTGAATAACAGGGCAAAAATAATAAAGATGTTTGTTATCAGTGAGGCTGGACTGCAAAGAGTAGAGGGTGAAGGATGGGAGAGTAGCACATGATTCAGACGGAGGTACCAGGTTACTGTTTTCTTTATTTTTCTTACGTTTCCCGACATATTTTCTTTATTTCAGCTTCCCTTCTTTTTCCTCGGTTTGTTATTCTTGTGGCGTTTCATATGAACATCCACACTCCTCTTCCATCCCTCTCCCTTCTTCCCCTTTTCTCCGTTCCTTATGTGTTTCTACGTACATCCACCCACCCCCCACCCACCTCTTTTTAAACTCCCCTCCTTCAGCTCACTCCTGTCCGACTCCCTCCGTCCGCTCTCTCCCCCCTCCATTCCTCACTCTCTCCCGCCTTCGTTTCCAAACACAGACGGTGCCAAACCAAAAGGGTAGCACAGCCAGGTTAAACTTGGCGACTGAATACAATGTGTGTGTGTGTTTGTGCATGGGTGTGTGTGTGTGTGTGTGTCTTTGAAAGTCAGAAAGAGAAAGAGTAGAAGTACAGGCTCTCAGTGTCGTTGCAGGCTAATGGGAGCCAGCTGTGGACGAGGTTAATTTTAGCATTAGGAGCTAACTTACTAGCAAACGTTGACCCAGCCCAAGGAATGAATCTCAGCATCAGCAGCTGGTTTATCAGCCGCATTTATGGCCAGAGACTGATTTTAAACCATTAAACACACTAAAATGAGCTTTTATATGAGAACATAGCAGTTCCCACACAGAGGTGATGATGCTTCAGCTTGTATTTGTTTTCAAAGTCTCTCCCATTGGCAAGACGCTGGCTAACTTTGTGTCTGTGTGGCATGCAGAACTGGACTTGGTCCATGTGGTATAACTATGATGCTTTATGCATTAACAGTAAGGCATGAGTCCAGTGGCTAGTTGAGGAGACTGTAGGCCACTGTTGCACTGAGAAAATGTTGCAGCCTGCTTAAAAATGAAAGTACGAGGTGATAGCTAACTTAATTCATTCTTTAAACCCTAATACAGTCAGTACATTCTTCTTTTTTTGCCTTAGAAATCTTATTCTAATCAAATAAAACTCTGTTTTCTGCATCATTTTAATTCAGATATTTGCTCAGATATTCAGCTCCTACATTATTTATCTTTTTGAAATATTACTGAGCATCACAAACACAGCTCTTTGTGACTCTACCTCAACTCCCTCCCTCACCTCTGGTTCTTTACATACATGTTCCTCTTGTTAAAGGTTTGGAATATTGATTGTTCATTAACTCTTTAACCAATTTGCATGTTTCCATATTGGCAAACACTCCTTCCCTCCTCTTCATTCATTCATCAGTTTCTTGCACAGCGGAGAGTTTGTGGTTTCCTTTGTGTGAATAAACTGCCATCCTTCTTGTGTCCTGTAGGTAAAACAGATACTGGTCTTTTCCTTCCTTCCTGTCCTCTGCGCCATCAATCCTCCAGCTTTGTCAACCACATCCACTGTTTGTGTGTGTGTGTGCGTCTGAAGATACATGCAGTCCTTCAGATTTTAACCAGGGATGCACCACACATTTTGAAATTATAGGTAGCAGCCTCTCTTTTACTGGCTGAGTGTGGAACACTCAAGTTTCCAACCCGACATGACAGCAGCTCAGCACGAGTTACTGCTCATTTTCATTAAACCCTCATTACATTTTACACAAGTGTCAGGGTGAAGAGGCCTCAACAGAGCTGTTTTTTCTGGCCTCAAACTTTTTTTTCGGTCATGAAAACACTTGAGACTTGGTTCGGAAACTGGAAACTGGCTCCAGTACCAACCGTTTGCTGGTGGAAAAGTCATATCTGAGGATGTGACTTTAGATGGGGTTGAAACCACAGGAATTACTGTGCAAGTTTCACTGTTGAAGGTTGTTTCTCTATGTGTGTGTGTGCATGATGGTAGACAACAGCGAGTTACCCATGCATGCTGACGAGACGGTGGCGCCAGACTGAGAGTGCTAAGCCTTACACACACACATATCTACATGCAAAAAACCACACAAACATACAAACGATAAACAAAAACTAAAACAGAGAGAAAAGAGTGAAAAGAGGCAGAAAGAGACAGACGGAGATTAGTGGTTATGTGTGTGGGGGGGGTGATGGTGGCGGTGGAGGGGTCCAAATGAGAAGCAGATGAGTAGATGTCAGCTACATGATGGAGGAGGGTGGACTGACGGGGAGGAGCTCAAACACAAAACCCAGGACAGAAACACACGTGTAGGGATTCATTCATTCTTAAATCATCAGCGGCATTTTGTGTTGCGCTATTTAGCAAATGGTTAAAAGGTTAAAACACGCTACATTGTCACTGAAAGCGCCTTAGCACGCCGATGTTAGCGTGTAGCTCGCAGAAAATACTGAACACCGGCCCTTTAATGCTACAGGAGGTCACTCCACAACTTTTCCTGCCTCCTCTCTCCGTTCGTGTCCAACGTTTGATAGCGTTATTGTCCCAGCTGATTCCAGATTAATATGAGTCAATAGAAAATTTGGCAAATATAGACACAGCTGTTGGTAACTGTGTAAATATTTTATTGTAGCCGCGCAGCGCTGCAGCTCCACACCTAAAACAAATCTACAGCGTACTGTAGATGTGGCGGGATTTGACACTCATTGACAGAACTAAGTGCTAAAACAGGATGCACAGAAGTCATACAGTATGACTGTTTGTAGAAGTCGAGCACTTACAATCGATATAGAGCCAGAATAGGTGCTGAATAATGTGGTTTACAGACTAATAGCGGATGATGTCTCATATCTGCCACACAACAGGCTAACATAATTATATTTGGCCCCGGTGCAAATATTTTGATGACAGTAACATAACGACTGCATCAGTTTAAACACATGCTGTGTCTCAATTCGGATACTATAGTGTGTAGTACACTATGTACTTCCTCGTGTAGTGCACTCATTTGAGCAGGGTAGTGTTGTCTCAATTGGAGCACGGCCGCTGTGCACGCAAAACATGTCATATTACGATATTCAACGCAACCGCTTCAACTCCAGCAGCTTCCTTGGCCGCCATTTTCACAACGATGGTCGTCACTCCTCTTCTGCCATGTAACCAAAAATGGTGACCACTAAAGGGCGAAACGTGGCCATCGTTCCAGTACGCATGCGACGCAGCAAGGGTCCCCTTATTTTTATCCAAAAGAGAGAAAGTGCTCAACTAAAATCCTGCTTGTGGCCACAAACATATTACATCTGTAAGAACTATTATAGAGAATGATTGGAGTTCTGCTCTACTGTACTAATATTGACGCCAGTTCTTCTACAGCTGCAGCAGCGGTCCAGTCTTTGGAAAGCACCATCAGTGTTTGAAGATGTCTGTGTGTTTGTTCTTTTCTGTTTTTTCAAGGTGAAGAATGACAGACATTTTCTAATCTTTAGCACATTTGTACTGTTATGATACCAACATTTTTAAACTTTGTCTTCCCGGGATGTTTTGAATTCATCCTGTGCACAGATCTGCTCACGTGCACTCGCAGCACTGCATCTCAAAGAAAATTCAAAAGTTCCTGCAGCTCATCAAATCAAATCATTTCTTATCTGACACCTCTGTTGCCCTCTAATTTAGTCGTCAGCTTTAAGCCTCCAGGATTCTCCTCTGTGACATGCATATCACATATGTGTTTTCTGTGTGTGTGTGTGTGCGCATGCACAGTGTATGGTGTTATGTTTCCCTCTGAACGGAAGCTGTGCCACCAGTGCGTGACTTGTCAGTGACATCATCAAAGCCAGACCACTAATTGGTTCCCTCTGCTGCCGCTGCTCTGCATCTGACAGTGTGTGTGTTTGTGTCCACTGTGTGTGTGTGTGCATCTTGTACGTCCGGAGTATTCAGCACATCTAATGAAGATTGTTTAATTTAAGTCAGTATACGTGAACTTTCTTCTGAGCCTCACAGACAGTCGGAGTCTCTCTGTTAAGAGACTTTAATGTACCACAAAATCTCTTTCCTGTCACACACACACACACACACACACACACACACACACACACACACACAGTGCCATCACCATCTCCTCCCACAGGGTTTCATATTTCCTGCTCCAGGCTTTAGATCAATGACCACACCCACTCCCATAATGCATTGCAGCACATGCACAGACAGGGTCCTCTGTTTATATGCTCTTTGTGTGTGTGTGTGTGTGTGTCCCAGTGTTTTATGCTGGCATCATGTCTTTGTGTGTGTGTGTGTGTGTGTGTGTGTGTCTATCTTTTAAGCATACAAGGTAGAGGCAGAAAGAGTGTGTGTACGTGACAGAGAGGGGTGTGTGTGTTTGTGTGTTTTAAAAAAAACACATGAGGTTTGGATAGAAAACTGTTGAGACAGAGAGAGAGAGGGAAAGAGAGGACAGTCTGGTGTGAAATCCAACATGTGTGTGTCAGCTCTATTTCTCTATTCTTAGTGCTTCTCTTCCAGTAACTGTCTGCTGAGCTCAACTCAAGTATGCAGCACTGTTCACCTTGTTCACCTGGACTTCTACGTGTGTCCTGTGTCTGTCCTTACAGTGTGTAAAAAAACATGACTGGGCTCTTCCCTTGCTCCTCTGGTCTTTAATGCGACACAGACAGACTGCAGATTAAGATCAGGTTAGGGAAAGGCTACGGTTAACCGAGTGTTTTAGTAGCGCAAACCACGTCAAACCATTCACCTCAGCCTCCCTGTGATTTCTGTGCGGCATACGCCACACCTCTTGGATTTGTAATCCTCAAAACACATCTGGTAAACTAGTAGTAGGACTACAAAAACATATTTTGAAGGAGTTATGGTTGATGTCTGTCAGTAAAGTTTACAAAATAATCTGCACTAATCAATATTTGTTTAGTTTTATAGATGAAAATACCTGACACTTTCTCAGGTCCCCTCTGCTCTATACGACGACAGTTTTAGGGTCTTTCGACTCATTGTTTTGGTTTTATAGCCCCCAGCTTTACCGCTGTCATGAGCAAGCTCTCCAGTGAAAAATCCAGTGTACACCGATGACAGTATAAAGATCGGACAGAGCGCGAGCGACGTCACCCGTAGGTTTCCGAAGTGCCGTATTGAAGCCTCTCGGCTAATCTAAATATTGGCAAATTAGCTATAGAGACCAAAACTGTTGTCTGTACCAGGCTGTAAGCATGTTTATTTCTGCTGTGAAGTTGGGCATTTTAACATGGGCGCTTATAGAGACTGACTCACTTCTGCAGCCTGTCTGAAGCGGCCACTCGAGGTGTTACAGTTCTTAGCACTTCTGCATTGGCTTCATTTCCCAGCCACGATGTTTGCTGCTCGGTGTACACTCTCTGTCCAGCACCAAACATCTTACAGTTACAACATTAGAAACTGGCTAGTGAACACAGTGTAACATTTAACACCTAAAAAGCAAAGGGTTCAGGGTTTGGTGGAGACCAAAAAAGAAAATGTTTGCCAGACACGTGACTTTAAACAAATTATGATGTTGCTTTATGTCTGCTGGATACAAAAAATGGGCAATTCTCTGCTAACACGTTAGCTATTGCAACTTATCAAACCCGTTTAACCTACTGTGAACAAGACGGTCAAACTGGAAACATTAGAGAAAACAGAAGGACGGGAACAAAAGAAACGATTGTTAACTTTTGAATTTTATTTCTGCCTATTTAATTTGACTCTCTTCCCCTCCCTCCCTCCCTCCCTCTCTGGTTTTGTAAATCTATCTGCTGCCAGTGTGTGGATTTGCATGATATTTCCATGCCTATGAAAGCCATAGGAACAAACAGTGGTTTTTGGCCCTCCTGTGTGCACGGAGAGGACTTTGCATGCACATTATGCATGGACAGGCAGTTAGAGAGACTCAGACGAGACTCAGTCAGCTCACTTACAATGGAAAGACAAACTGCCAGTGAACCAGAGAACAATTACTCTGCAATAGAAAACACATGACCTGACAAAAGTTTTCAGTGTTTTAATCCTGAACATGAAACGGCTGATAGAACTAAAAATGTGAAGTGAGTCATGATGCTTTGTTGCAGCTAGTTTGCTTTCAGTTCATCCAGAGCAGAGACTGAATGAACGACATAAACAGAACAACATATTTGACATCAGCCTTGATTTCTTGGCTGTCTCTAAGTGTCGTGTGTGTGTCGTGTGTGTGTGTGTGTGTGTGTGAGTGAGTGTGTGTGTGTGTGTCTTGTGTTGTTTTGCATCCTCTGTAATTACAGGGTGGGAAAGCTGGAGAAGAGAGAGTGGAGCATGCAGTGGAGAGTACCGTACTATTATACTTCTGTTGCTTTAGCAGGTGGTGCGTGTGTGCGTGTCAAACAATTGGTCAGTAGACGTTGTATTCATTGTGGGATTAGGAACAGAAGGTCAGTAACGTGCTTTATCTCCACCTGCTGCTGTCACACCTGACACACACCCACACACACACACACACACACACACACACACACACACACATGATTACAGCTTCAACTCCTCGCTCTCATTGTCTCTTTCCCTCCCTCTCCCTCTTTTTGTTATTGCTCTCTCTCTCTCTCTTTATATCACTTTCTCTACACGCAGCTCGCTCTGGAACTTTTCTCTCAGTTTAGTTTTCTTCAGATAATTTGAATTTAGTAAAAAAGTTGGTCCAAATTGTTCAAATGTGAATACACATTTAATCTTATAAAGAGATTCTATTTATACTGTGGTTTCTATTCCTTTAGAACCTCTGGGTCTAGTCTAAATTAGAAATTTTAAAATGTAATAATTTTATAGGCTCATGTCGCTGATAGGCAATCCTGATAGGCGGGAGTACCTCGGGTTCTAGGGTGTTACGTCACCGCATGCCAGTGAAATGCCAGCATGTATTGTATATCTGTGTCACAGCATAAGGTTTCATTTAACATTATTATTTCATCTTTAATATCACATTTCAAATCGTGTCTGTAACGTTTGAGGGCAGAGAAATGTTTTGGTGAGCAAAAAACAATGAATGAACAAACTTTAATGACTTTAATGGACAAAGACGATGGAACCATGGAACCATTCATGGCTGAGACCTGCTCTGTCTCTGAGTGTCATGAGATGTCTTCTGTTATGATCTGGCGCTTATAAATAAAATAAAATTGAATCGAACTTGTGCTGATTAACAGGACTTAGCTGGGAGACACTCTAAACATATAAAGGCACTGTAGGGCTCAGATTCAAGAGATTATTTTATACAATCTTTATCTGGTACACTGTGTGATTTTTGAAATGTGCACACCTCTTCACTTCTGCTGTTGAAATAGTTGCGATTAAAAAGAAGTTTTTCTTTGCCGCTGACACCAAGTGCTTGCTCGTGGCGGGAATTGTTTGGTCTCTGTAAATAATATAAAGAAATAAAGAGTACGGTCTGGACCTGCTGTATATGAAAGTGTCATGAGATAACATGTTATGATTTCCATAAAACTGAATTGAATCGACTCTCTCTCTCTTCTCTCCTTTGTGATCTCTTCCTCTGTTTTATCTTTTAACTGCCAAACTTCCAGCATGACGTCCGTGCTGGAGTTGTGTTCAGTAGAGTCATTATGTGTGTGTTGAAAGAGCAGCTGTGTGTGTGGAGAGGGAGCATGGACCATGAATCAGGGATGATTCATGTGATATGAACTTGAGTGTCATATTGTCCTGGAAATCATTCTGATTGTGTTTCTATTACTTACTTTACTTACATACTTTTATTTCTTTCATTTACTTACTTACTAAACTTGGTTTTCAAAATGTTCAGACGTGCGATGGGGATGATGGTGAGCAATCGTATTTGATATGAATAGATGATAGAAAGAAAGAAAGAAAGAAAGAAAGAAAGAAAGAAAGAAAGAAAGAAAGAAAGAAAGAAAGAAAGAAAGAAAGGACTAAGCAGTAAAATAGAGAAAGAGAAAGAAAAGAAGTGTGTGAGTTGTCTGTGACTGGCTGCTGACTCAGACACACACACACTGATGTTGACTGTTTGAATGTAACGCCGCCTCCCAGACGCTCTGATCGTCATTGATGTAACATTCTTCAGGATAATAACATAATTACTGCAGTAAATCAGCTGATGCCTCCATCTTAGACAGTTCACGCAGACAGAGAAGTGAATTAAAAAGGTGCACGCACCTTGTAAGAAACAAGAGAGGCGCTGACAGAGCAATTAAAGGAGGCATCTTTAAGTCTTTGTGTTAATTCATTTGAATGTGTGTGCACGCCTGTGTGTGTGTGTGTTCTTGTTCATGTGTGTGGGAGGCAGACAACTCACGAGACCGATAACACAGATGCCCATTGTGTTCATACACCTCGTGGGCAATGGTCAGTGTGTGTGTGTGTGTGTGTGTGTGCAGCAGTGGGCAGTTGTGCTGACTAGATGGTTGGCACCAGGCTGAATGAGAGGCACTATGCCAACACATCCCTCTACATCTGCGTCACACACTCTCTGCCAACACACTCTCACACACACACACACACACAGTGTAGGAAGCACGTACAGTAGCTTGGAGAGGTTTAGATCAAAGGGGAGCGATCTGGGAACGAAGGCAGACTGTATCAGCGTGTGTTCGGGTTTTTACTCAGCGGTGGTGTTGAGTTAAAACAGAAGAAAATCAGATCAGGGAGGCAGTTTCAAAGAAATGCTCATAATTCACAGAACTCCCTCATGAATGGCTGTAAAATGATTCACAAGGCTGCAGCTGGTTGCTGTCATATAAAGTCTTTGCAACTGTCTCAAAGTGAACCTTCCTCTCAGAGACATACTTCACTTTTGAGGACTTTATGATCCTTAGCGAAATGATCTTTGAACACTAAAATCACCCGAGTGTGAGCCGTGATGTTTTGCAATATGCTCATCACGTCTGTCGTGGAAACTCATGTGATGCGCAAGACCGTCCACAAAAATGGGATCTGAATGTTGACGGACAGAATCATAGGACAAAATTATGTAAGACGTGCATGACTGTACAGACGGGACTTTAATTACAGAAGTGTCTGAAAAAGATACTCTCTCACTGGGTGTTTTGATGCCACCAAACTGATTGTCATAGAAACATTTGATTCATATACAGTCATTTTCATACTCATAAAACTATTAATTTAGTCAGCGTGTTCCTTTCTTTTGTGTACTCAAAGTACTTCAATTTTAAAGTTTAAAGTTAAACTCAAGTTTAAAAGTTTTAAAAGTTTAAAAAGTAGACTCTGAATAACTTATTATAATATAATAATAATATAATAATATTAGTGCTATTGTTTATTATAGACAAATATTATGTACGTTGCATGCACATATTGTCACATATGAAACTTTGAAAGGTTTCCTGTGTCGTTTTTTTTACCTCTAGTAGCGCTGCAGCTGGTTTTCCTGGAGTGGGTCCCCATTTTGTTTATCTCATCCACGTGCACAAGAACGAAAGTGCAGATAAGCGCACACACAGGTGACTCAGTACTCCTTCCTGACAAATGGTTTCACACCGTTCCTCTGATCAACAAGCGGCATTAACGATATACGATACAATATATATACGCTGCAAGGCTCCAGCAAAGGCAGGGAAGAAGACGACTGCGAGCATGTAAGCAAGGCGGGATTTGAAATACTTTAAACTAACAACAACCACGCCAATACGGGTATAGATTTAGGATGATTTATTGCATATTGTGGATGAAGGTAAATTAAGATGATGTGCTGGATGATGTAGGAATGGGATGAAGGGGGTAAGGGATGAGAGGAGGATGGATGGATGGAGGAGTTTGTAGAAGAGGATGGGATAGAACCAGTAGGGAGTTCAGCAGTCTGAGTGGGGGAGCTGTCTCTTCATCGCTCTACGGGATTAGAGCCTCAGTGGAAAAAAAAAAAAGGAGAAAAAAAAAAGAGCTTTGGGGGGTGAGGGATGTGAAAACTGAGTCAAAGAGGAAGTGAAAAGATAAGGTGTGCTTAATATATACGGAAATCGGATGAGTTTGAGGTCGTGGTCTTTATTCCTGAACCCAGTTATAAAACTTCACAAGAAGAACATCAACACGTTTGCTAGAGCATACACACATGAAGAAATGAAGAAATTACTGACATCTTTAATCTTTATAGTATAAACATTTCTGCATGTTTTGTATTTGCAAACTAACTTTTAGCTACTGTTGTCAAATAAATGTCCAGATATGTTCTTCTACTTCTTCTTCTGTAGACGTCCTTTCAAAATACAGAATGATGTGCAGGCAGGGAAATGCAAATGAGTACAACAACACAAATCTCTGAGACCATGCTGCGTCATTAAACTCTGAATTTCTGAATTTTCACTGCATTTCACTCTTCATGCTTCCTTTTCTTATTCACAGTGTGCTGCAGTGTGTGAGTTCTTCTGTCTTCATGTGTGTGTGTGTGTGTGTGTGTGTGTGTGTGTGTGTGTTCGTAAATGGATGTGGGGGTTGACATGGTTCTCTCTCAGAGGAAGTCTGTGGTTGGGCCGTTTCTACATATTTTCCCCTCTCACACACAGACCTACACACACACACACCCACACACACACACACACACACACACACACACACACACACACACACACACACACATATTCACACACACGTTTTCCCTGTCAAGCCAAATGAAGCTTTCTTTTAAAAGCACTGTGCACCCCCACAGATGTGGAAGCCATTTCTCCCTCACATCACTCTCCCTCTAAGACACACACACACACACACACACACACACACACAGAAAAACATTCTCTTGAAAATAAACACAAGAACCCACAGTCTCTTGGAGTGCGGTCTCCCCTGCAACCCCGGTGCAGTGTGGGTAGCTGTGGTAAAAAGAGGTCCCTGTGAGAGGCTGTCCAAAAATAGCCTGAGTAAAAATGCAGGAACGTGGAGCTCGCCCACTGTCACACAGAAAAATCCAGTCATCTGTGTGTTTATGTGAGTGCGAGTGTGTTTTATTTTGTTAATATATTTCTAAATACTTGTTTGCTCGGATAAAAATACCACCTAAAAACTTTCTACCATGGGAAAAAGAGACTGTGTCTGTGTTTCTCTCACTGTCTGTTGTCTCTTCTGTGTGGAAATCAGTGTCGTGAGAAAGAGGAAGACGACGAGACCAAAAGAAGAAAAAAAAGCAAATTTGATTTTCGCTGATTCTTTATCACATTTTTGGCTGAGAGACAAACTTGAACGGCTATATTTGAAAGCCAAACGTGAGACTGTATGTGTGTGCATATTTTCTCATACGAGCTGTGAGGAAACATAATGAAATAATCAGAGAGACTCACCTCAGACAACCTGCACCAACAGTTTTTTTTGGGGCTGGATTGCAAGCTGTAAACACAACACTGACATATTATCACCTTACAAGTTATATGTGGCTAAGGCGTTAGCAAACAGATGGCTATTTAAACACTCAGTAGATACGAAGCAACGTTCATTTGGAATATAGTTGGTTTCTGTCCACCTTACAAATCTATATCCAATAGTCACTCTTCTTTTAGCTGTTTTTGGTCTCTACACTGTCAAAAAAAAAAAAAAACTGTTGTTTTTTTCAGTAAAACACTGTTTTACCGTAATAAATACGGTATGACTTTTATTAATATTACAGTAAAAGGATATTAGTACTGTTGATTTCATGTTTAAGGTTGCTGTTTATTCTATAAAAAAAAAATAAAATAAAATGTTTGTAGTTTTTACGGTGAAAATCCATGACAGTAAAATATGGCATTAAATATTACGGTGCTTTACTGTATAATTAACAGTCTCTATTATAAAATACTACTTTATTCTGTATTATTTCTGTTAAAATGCCTTAAAAATATTTAGAAATATTTCATGGTATATTTTACGGTCTTTGACTGTCATGGTTTGGCAATTTTTCACCGTAAAATCTACAGACATTTTTTTTACAGTGTGCCAACTCCTGGAATATGGATGTTTAGCTGCTAAATGCTTCTCACGTTCACTGTGTCAGTCTGCTGTGTGAGCACGTAGCGTGCATTCGGATTTTTTTTAGAGCATTTCTGCTCACACCAGCTGCCTCTTGTGGCCAGAGCGACCCAATAACAGCAGCGAGACTACACCAAACAGGAAAAGTGCAGGCCGTAAAACATTGTGGCTTTGTCAAAATAAGTGACACTCTTCACATACAAGTAGTCGTGCGATCTAAATATTGATTGTAGCTGCTTTGAAATCAATTTGAATGAGTCGTGTTTGGATTTAAAGTGCCATATAAATTCTGTGCACACTGCTACGTAGTCAGGGAGGAAAATCTACAAGGTAAATGTTGGATTCTCACGGCTACAGTGCAGACATTTGGATAAAGAAGAAGTAATATGCTGCCACGAGGTATTTGAATGGATATTGTGTGTATTTTGGAACCGTTAGAAGACAGACCTGTTACTAAAATAACTCCAGAGATCATTAAAATGACACGACAGTGGAGTTGTCTCATCCCTTAAGATATGTTTTATTGCCAGACGCTGAGTAACAGTTGCACATAGCAGCAGCTTGAATGTACCTACAGCAATTAACACAGGCTGCCAAACCTAAGCAAAGACATGGTTCTGTGATTCTACGCATGTATACATTCCCTCACCTCAAAATACACACACACACACACACACACACACACATATTTGGTGGTTACATTGCTGCCCTCCTGGCACAGAGCCATAGTCATGTAATATAAGCAGGAGTTGAGAAAGAGACAAAGTGTGACCCTCCTCCGTCTGACAGTCCGACGCTGTACACTGGGCTTACTGTGCTGCTCAAGTGTACACGAGGAAGAGGAAAGGAATAAAAGTACTTATTATCACCGCTCATTCTCCCGCTATCCTACTCTCCTTTTTCACAGATAGACAGCACCATACGAGGTCAAACAAGACGCAATGATTTGTGGACAGCCTGCCGTTGACTCATGTTGTTTTGTACTTTTTGTTTTTGTTATTACGAGGCTTAACTGAAGGCACATGAGGAGCGAAGGAACATGACATTTATTTCCAACAGATAATAAGTAAAACAGGACCTGAGAAGCTGTAAAGGCTGAGATCATTATCCAAGGATAAAAGACCACAAAGTCGCTGAATGAGTCGCAGACTCGGGGGCAACAACCATAAATACTAACACACAAAAAAAGACACGAATGACGAAGAGAAGAAATTGATATATATATGATATTTACTTTGGATCACGTTGTCTCCACTTAGTCCAATACAAATGCTTACTTTTCCACTAAGACAGTGCCGGCATCCAACAGCAGAAAACACACACACACACACACATGCTTGTACATTTAGTAGACACACTAAGTTCAACTAATTGCGCACATGCACACGTATGTAAATGCAAATCAGTGTGTGTGTGTGTGTGTGTGTGTGTGAGAGAGAGAGAGAGAAAAAGATTTACTAGTCCAACGGTTAATTGTGCTGGAGAGGTTTTGACGTAGTTGGTGGTTTTTCCTCTTTCACAGCAGTAATAGCGTGGGAGGGAGGAGATCTCCTAAACACAGAGCTTTTTATTATTCTGGAGAAACAGCTGACGCTTTTTGATTTAGGAATTGTGATTTTATGCTTAACTACAGGTCGTGTTATGCAGCGACTGCTTCCTTAGGCTAATGTGCAACCGGCCAACATTTCTTCCACAGTCAATCAGATCTGAGTCTTTCTGTCTTTTGTTTTCATCATTGTTGTTTTTACATGAAGCGTAACAACTTAAATTTACTGAAGAACAGTACATGAGTGACTTTCCCACATCAGAGGGTTTTAAACAGTACAAGCAGAGTAACAGGCTCACAGAGGATACAATGCTACGCTCTGGTGCTGCAGTGATGTTGTACAAATGAATTTTTTTTAAAAACTGCTCTCCCTCTGTTTCTTTCTCTCTCCCCTCAGGTCCATTTAAAGGCTCCCATGATCTTGAACGGGGTGTGCGTGATCTGGAGAGGCTGGATTGACCTACAGAGGTTGGATGGGATGGGATTCCTGGAGTACGATGAGGAGAGGGCGCAGGTAACGCAAAACACGTGCATACAGACGGAGTACACTCCACGCGCTCACCTATTATCTCACCTGAAATCATCTGCCTGTCTCTGTCCCGTTCGAAGGGAAACTCCAACAATTTTAACTTCAAAGTGCTGCGTATGTGAAAATAGTTGTATAATGGCTTTCGTGGCTCCGGAGGGGAGCTGATGAATTGCCTCAAGTGATGTCACTTGAGTCAGTTGGGGTCGGTTGAAGACTACGTTTAAAAATTAAAATTTGAGCGGGTGTGGAGTTAGAAAGAAGTGAGCTTAACATCCTCATCTCTGCTCGAGGCGACTCAAGGCTATATTAGCCGCCACTAGCATCACGATGCATTGTGGGTAATGTAGGCACCAGTTTTTAACAAAGAAGACAAATGCATGCAATGAAAATGATATCACTGGTTCTGCTGCATCGATTTTGGTCAATCATGAGTATGACAGATATATATATAAAAACAATCTCACTCTCCATTTGTTCGTGTGTGTGTGTGTGTTCGTGTGTGTGTGTTTGTGTGTGCAGCAAGAGGACGCTTTGGCCCAGGCAGCATTTGAAGAGGCTCGACGCAGAACCAGAGACTTTGAAGACAGAGACCGATCACACAGAGAGGATCTAGAGGTGAGAGGGCTCTGTAACGGTGTTTGATGCTGGTCTGCCATCTCAAAGATAAGTGGACTGTTGCTGCACAGTGAAGCTTTCAAATCTGCTTTCTCTAGCCTAAATGTCATTAAAATTCTAGTTTATATAACATGTACTGGGAGTCATTTGGTCCCACCAGTCTGTGAACTATGAGTTCTGTCTGTATTGGGACTTTCCATGAATTGTTTCACTTAAAGTCTGTTGCACCTCCGACCACAACCATCCTCATTGTTGGGTGTGATCTGTAAGTACACCCAGCAGTAATGATTCAGCGGCCACACCCTGAGTACACTTTTGCATCACTGGAGGACAGCGAGAATAAAATATTTCAACTGATAATAAATTACTTTTCAAACTGTGAAATAAAAAGTGAAGCATGGCCCCTTTGAGCCTCGTTCAGGAACTGATTTCATCGAGTAATTTCAGGAGACAGTTCCAGAAACAGACGCCATGAAAATGGGAAGCAAAGACAGCAGACAGTCAAACAGGTCGCTCATTCATTCGACCGTGTTTAATCACACACATCTTTTGTTCACGCTGTTTGAAATTATGCAGACCACAGTGCAGCAACAAAGTGAAATCTCAAGTTTGCGGGCCGGCTTTGCAAGGCTAGACTTACCCAACTGGAAATTTGCAAACGGTATTTTTCAGATTTACAAATTCATAGTTCTTAAGCAAGCATCATTAAAACAACTTGCTAGTTTGCATTGTCATATTTGGCATTCTGGAATAATAAATCTGAATGAAAAATGAAGTGAACTCATAGATACTTTGTTACAGGGATTTAATGGTTAATCCCACCTAAATTTGTTCGACATTTTCCATTCCAAGACTAAACACTGTTTTGTTAAAGCCGCAGAGTCAAATTTCCAGTTGGACTTTCTTTGCTTAGCGCTTTGGGTGGCTTAGGGTTGTGTGATGTGTGGTTGTGTGCTTTAATTTTTATTTTTTTGTTTTATTTAAATAGTATTTTTGCAGTTTGAATCATAGGTTTAGTGCATGATCAGTTAGACGATAAATCTAATTTGATAATTGATTTGATTTGATATTATTGATCTATTGAATGACTGATTCAGTTTTGTCAGGTGTCCCGAAAGCCTCAGAAGGGAAAGTAACATCCTGAATTATCCTGTGAATTGTCTTCAGATTTGTTCTCAAATGTTGTTTTATTTGTTGATTTATCATCGTTGTGTTGCAAATTCACATTCACAAATTTAAACAAATTTTTGAAAATCGTCCCAAATGTATTCATGAAACAAACTCACTTTCCCAGCAAGGCTTTGGGGAGATCAATGGCATCCTTCCTAAGTTGACGCCCTACGAATGAACCCCAAAATTGTTTATTTTTTAGGACCCTGTGGTTTCTAAAATCTGGGACTGATGACACACAGACAGACAGCCAGCAGAAAAGAACAGGGTCTGTGTCCTTCATTTCTCACCATCTATCACACTGTCATGCACTAAACCACCCTGTGTGTGCATGTGTGTGTGTGATTGTGTGTGTGTGTGTGTGTGTGTGTGTGTCTCCACCTATTTAATTCATGTATGTGCATTCTCGTGTTTGTTTTCTATGTGTGTCTGTGTGTTTTTTTTGTTGTGTGTGTGTGTGTGTGCGCGCGTGCGTGTTCATGAATATGCATGCACCTCTAATGAATATTATGACTATAATATCTGCTCATGCTTGTTTAATGCTTGTGTGGCGTGAGAAACAGAAACGGCAAGATGTGATCATTTCATGGGTAGTTTGCACAATGACACACACACAAACACGTGTGCCCACACACACACACACACACACACACACACACACACACACATACATAGACACGCTCATGAGGACCCACCACAGCTTTGCAGCACATGGCACTGAAGAAATTAGAGAGAACGCGAAGAGAAGAAAAGGGAAGGGGGTGAAAAGCCGAGATGAGAGAACAGAAAGACGGCAAAGAAAAAAAAGAAAGAGAGGCATTTATCGAAGGTCGTCTTTCATCTGACTGATCTCATGTTTCTTCCCTGAGGCTATCCAAGAAAAAGAAAAACCACGTGTCTCCTGCTGAATCAATACAAGTACCATCACTATTCCCTAGAAAATCCTAAACTCTTGATTTAGAGTCAGATCTGGCATCAAAATATGTAAACTATACCCACTTTAGATTAGATTCTGGTCCTATACATTTCTCTACTAACACATACTTCACTTTTTGTCATTGGCAGAGACTTAATCAGTTTTAAAGATGTGAGAAATGAGTGAATATCATTTAACGACCATAGATTTGCAGTGAATACCCACAGTGAAGTAAGAGTTCTGTTAAGGTTCTGTCCACCAGCTCCTCTAAAGCTCACTGCACACACACACACACACACAAGCAGAATGTAAAAATTACACAATCACAACTGGCGACCAGGTACGGTGATTTTTTTAAAGTCTTGGCTGGATTCCTGGCAACCTCACGGCAATGCCAAGACTCTAGGAAACTGAGGGATTTTGTTTTAATTAGTGAGCTTTAGAGGTGCTCTGTGGGCGGATTTTAAACATAGACAGAGCCAGGATAGATGGATCAAGACCAGGATCCCCCCTGCTTCCAGTTTTTATATTAAGTTGCTGGTTGCTGGCTGTAGCATCATATTTATTAGACAAAGTATGAGAGTGGTATCAATCTTCTCATTTAGCTTTTTTCAAGGAAGCAAATGTGATGGACTACAGACTAAGAGGAAACAGGAACAAGCAAAAGTAGGATATAATATGTTAATATAACTATGTTTTACTGACAGTAAAAGACCGTATGTGCCAAATATGCCATGAAATATGATAATATAAATAAAGGTTTTGAAATATGAAATAATATAATATGTGTTTTACTGTATACAATAAAACTCGGTCATATTTTTAAAACCTTTATTTATACGTCAATTTAAGGGATTTTTTAGAGAATAAAGTATTTGATATTAGAGACTGTTAATTGTACAGTAAAATACTGTAATATTTCATGGCAAAACCCTTTGCTGGTATTTTCCTGTCAGTTATACAGCAAAACAGTGTTGGATATGGAATAAATTGTCAACCTTAAACGTTAAATCAACAGTACTAATATCCTTTCACCGTAATATTAGAAAAAGTTATACTGTATTTATTACGGTAAAATTCTGGCAACCACAGCTGACAGTTTTTTTTTTACCATAAAAACATTTTTTATAGTCATATTTTATGGCAAAACCTTTATAAATTCCCTTAAAATGCTTTATGAATACAGAATAAAGTAGTATTTTATATTTTATATATTTAATGTCATATTTTACGGTCTTTGCCTGTCATGGTTTCGCACTTCTACAATCTACAGACATTTTAAAATATGGAATAAAACGGCAACCTTAAGTCTCCTTCATGTTCAGAACAGGAGCTCGAGTGGAGGGGGTTTCAATCTGCAACTACACCACGAGATGCTACTAAATTCTACACACTGGACCTTTAAAGCAGTTTCTCTGTGGCCCTCACAAGCCATGTGCTCTTTTTATTAAACACATTTCTTCTATAAGAAAAACAAAGATATAAAGCACAGTGTTGACTTTACACATATTTTTCTGGAGGGATGTTGTAGTATTTGTTCAGTATTTTGTAATCTGTGTGCAGTGCAGTAGTGACTTCTGTACAGCGTGGATAGGGAACAGAGAAAGAGCGGATAAACAGTCTAATGTTGGATAAGGGAGAAAAACAGCAGTCACAGTAGGATACTGCGGATCTGCTGTGAGCTGTCTCTTTGGGTGTGACTGACGAGCATTGCTGAATAGCTGCACAGATTCAGCCTCTGCATTTCTGTGGTCTGAACTCCACCTCTCCTCCTCTCTGTCTCTCTGTATCTGTCGCTCTCTAGTTAGCTGGTGATTTAGTTATCTTACTGTCTATACTGCTTCTATACTGCGTCTTCTTCTTCTGTTGATCAGATAGATAAATAATTTAAATAATAAATAAATAATACGTGTTGTATTGCATATTACAAAGATAAACGCCTTCTAGGCATAATTTTTGCATTGCATTGTGTATGAATGATGATTCACTGCTCAAATACTACTCTTCCAACAGCATACAATCTTTACATAAAACTATTTGAACATCATTTCAGTATAATTTACATATGTGGAGCACAGACGAGGCCTCGACTGATATTAAATCTGTGACATATAGCCTGAAGTCACCACAAGTGGTATTCGAGCCAAAATCTCAACCTGAAAAAAACATCTGCGAAACATTATTTAAACCATAAACCTCTCTCTCATGCCCAGAATATTTACAGTAGCTGTAGTTATCGATAGCTGTAGATGAAACTTTTAGATTTAGTTCTGTGAATACCTGCTCGCTATATGAGCAATAAAGATTAGATTTTAAAAAATGTAGTTGAGGAAAATCATGTCACTTGAAATCCATTTCTTTTATTGGGTTGAGTATGTTTCATGAGAGTAAAGCTCAGCAGAAAAACACTGATGTCTGCTGTGCTCACTGAATATAAAGTTATTTCCACTTCAATTCATGAAGCCTTGTCATTTTTGGCAGATACAACATTTTTCATCCAAAAGCAGTGATATACCAGTCGTTCAAGGTCAGAAGGTACCTGTCAAGATGATGGATGGATAAGCAATAGATAGAGAAGTAATGTGCCCTTTAACTCCACACACACACACACACACACACATGCACACACACACACACACACACACACACACACACACACACACACACACACATGCACACACACACACACACACACACACACTCCAAGTGCTCAGCAGAAAGAGATTTGGTGGTGAATGATGAGCTTGCACTGAAAGCATTAATATATCATTAGTATTGATCGCCATCAGACCCCCTGCTTTGCCTCACACACACACACGCACACAAACACACACTTTCAGAGACACATTCAGATACTGTACAGGCACATATGTGCACAAACTCGCAGATACAGCAAATCTGCTTTAGGTTTCACACACACACACACACACACACACACACCCACCCACACACACACTTCTCCTGTATTGAGTTGTGGTTAAGCAGCCTATAGTGGCCCAGCAGGCTTCCATCTGTGTGTGGATCAATACAAAAAGCTCCTGCCCTTATGATTATCAAAGACCACTCCCTTCCACAAAGACAAACACGACACGACGAACAGGCGCGACGCAGCAGCAACAGTGAAGGATTGAAAACAGCTATGTTTTTACCACATACACTAAAGCCCTCTGCGTTCACACTCACATTTCTACAGGCTGGCTTTTATAGAATTTGTTGGATTATATTTCAGTCTAGTCCATGTTTATCATCTGAACGTATTTTAAAACACCCCAACCTCAAAATAGCACGTGACTGATGTTGTAAATATCAGACAAAAAAACAAGACAGCATGACGACTGAGTGTTTGCTAAAAGGAATAAGTTTAATAAATAGGAGATTTTCTGATGCTCATCTTTCTTGATTTATACATTAAACTCTGCAAGTCGACAAGGCCTTTTTTTCTCACAGCAGACATTTTCACTCGTCAAATAAAGGTGTAACTAATCACATGATTAACTGCCGCATGCCTCTGCAGTAATTGGCGGAGAGAACTGTTAATGTTCTTAGTTTCACCTGTGCTTTTCATGCCGCGACAAGTCGAAATGTTGGCTGTCTCTGAATCAGATTCATTTGGGAACGATGAAGGAAAGAAAAAGAGTGTTCTGATGCGGTTGTCAACATACAGATTAAGTCATCACAGATTTTTTGCAGGCAGCAGGTGGCCCAACACCTTTTAAGTCGAATCAAAGATGTTAGGAACAGACAGGGGGCAACTTTAACGCTTCTGTTTTTGGTCTCCACCAACTCTTGATGGAAATATCTGACTCTTTAGCTGTGAAATGATGTTTTCTACGAGGTGTTTGGTGCTGGGTATTTATCATTGGTGTGCGTCTAGTTTATTACAGTGACAGTGAACCAAAACAATGAGCAAAACATGCTCAAAAACTCCCTAAGAGCTTAGAGGAACTGTAGGTTTGAATGATAATTTTCTGTGGGTTTGTCGCCGCAAGCGATCCCTTTCACACACAGGTAGTCATGTGATCCATTGTTAATATGAAAATACTAATTATTGCAGGTGTGGCAACTAAAACACTTAACTTACGTAAAGGTTCAATAAAGATTGCCATCATCATGATTATGAAAGATTAATCGCCCCACATTGACATGTCACACCTCCATCCACCACAACCACCACATCACACTACTTCTTGCATTGGCACTTGAACATTAGCTGTGAACATGCTGCAGAATCATCCATGAACTGAAAATCCTAGACTGGGCCGACACAGACGTAAGCGCAGATGTCGCCGTATTAAAAGATTAAGAGTTGTGACTCGACTTTGATTCAAAATCAAATCGTTCTCACCGAGCCGTGCACGACTATTTGATAGCAGCAGGTTTTGATAAAGCAGCAGAAAGCTTCCCAGAGGGGACAGACAGAAACTGGAGTCAGTCTGGCTGTGAGGAGTCAAAATGGTAGTATGACATACTGTATGTGTGTGTGCATGTGACTGTGTGTATGTTGCTATTATGGTGAGTCATTGAGATGACACAAACTGCATTCCTGTTGAACTAAGCAACCCCTTTACTATCTCTGTCTGCATTTCTGTCTGCTCTGCTCTCTGCCTCACCTCTCGCCGCACTTTGTCACCTCTCTCCCCCTTCTCCCCCCCTCCCGATTTCTCTCAGCTTTTACCTAAAGGTGTGTACGAAAAAGGGGACTCTATATACATTTATATTCATAACATGTATTCAATAGTTCATAATAACCTGAAATAAGAATTATTTTTGTTGCCTTAAGAATGAGTCTTTTAAGTCTACAGACGCTCTAGATTTTGCAGTTTTCGCAGTCACTGTATTTTTCATGTTAGGACGGAGAGGGTGAGGCGAGGCGGTTGCAATCAGCAGCTATACTGCTAGATGCCACTAAATCCCGCACACTGATCCCTTTAAGTGTAAACATAAGTATTTTCTGCAGGAGCAGGTCATGACACGGGCTCACAAACACACTTACACCCAGTCATGAAATATATTTAAAAGTCTTGTCATGCTGATGGCTTCTAATGATGACCTGATGATGTATGTGGTGTGTGTGTGTTTATCTGTGTCAGACAGCCTCTGTCTGTCTGTCTGTCTGTCTGTCTGCCTTTTTGCCTGTATGTCTGCCAGCTACCTTGACTAAAATATCAGGAAGGTGTATAAACAGCAGCACCGAGCCTTGTTATGATAGCGTTCTCTGGCGCTACCTAGTGACCATTTATGGTACTGCAACTGCTTTTTCATTGGTACCCCAGGAGCCAAACTGCAGTACAGTTGTTCTTACATTTGGGCCCCAGTGAGTTAGTTTACCTTCCAATCCCTCAGAGGTAAAAACTCACCATTTATGAGCAGTTCATAAACAATAAATAATGGTTTATCGTGCAACATAGTGTTGTTGTGAATCCATAAACCTGCTGTACCTATGTACTCACAATTAATAAATTACACACTGTAAAATTGTTGTAACTTCAGTGATTTTGTCAGACAGATTTAAACAGAATGGTCAACATCTGATGTTGCAGCCACAGCAGACTTGTTGAACTTGTGATGAGTAAACTGAACTTCATGTACTGTGATGGAGTTCCCTTTAATCTTATCATTCGTACATGAAACACACTATGAAGGAGCAGTTAGCAGAGCAGTTTTTCTGGTATAGTTTTTAGTCATATATATTGTCTCTTAACCATTTCGCAGTGACTGTATGTTGTTTTTACACGTGCAAACCATTAAAAAGAGCTGTTTCATAGAACATGATTCTTACAGTTTATCACTTCAGTGTTGTGTTGTAAAGCCATTCATTATTGTCTATATACTGTTATATGTAAATGTTTGATGAGGTGCCTTGTGACCTGGGTTTGATTCTAGCCTGCTGCTTGCTGCATGTCATCTCTCTCCCAGCTTTCCTGTCTGTCTTCGGTTGACCTGTCAAATAATGCACACAAAATGTTTTGATTTTTAAAAATGTGTGTGTCATATGTACCCCACCTCTCTGTTATGGTGAAGTGTTTAAAATATGTCTTTACATGAGTTAGTTCTTGGAAAACTGTACTTAATTTATTGTCTCTTTCTCGCCGACCCCTCTCTTGCTCTCTCATGTCCTTCCTCCTGTCTTCTCTATCCTCACTCTCCCCTCCTCTCCTCTCTTTTCTCACCACCCCCTCCATCCTTCCTGCCTCTCTCTCTCTCTCCCCAGTCCAGACGACAGCAGGACCCCAGCCCTGGCTCAAACATGGCCAACGCTGACGTGGAACACAAGATGCGCTGATGAGGAGGAGGAGGACGAAGATGAGGAAGTAGTGGAAGGAGGAAGAGGAGAGAGGGGGGAAAAAAGCTGTGGCTGGCTGTCCATTCACTTTCAATACAATCAACTGAAACTAAATGTCAACTGATACTGCAATTGTAGACCAATTGTACACCAGTATTTCCTAACAGGTTTGTTATGACCTCTTCACACGCCAAAAACATTTTTTGAGATATTTAAAGACAATAAACTTCCTGATTTGATTGAATTGAAAGTGAAGAAAGCCCAAGAAAAGAAGGATTAAAAAGAGACAGGACAAAACAGACCTGGGCAAAAAGTAGTTGAATATATTTAAATACAGAGGAAGGAACATGAGCAGTTGATTTCACATTATAATGTAAATGTGACACATCCAGAGTTGAAGTTGTTTTTTTGTCAAATAAGTGTTTCAAATATATAAAGCAGAGATCAAGTCATTCAAAAACCTTTATATTTTTTGTCCAGGTCTTAAAGGATTTGATGTATCGGTGTAGTTTCAAGTACCAAAAGTATATTTTCTATCAATACAAGATGTTGATAATAGAGCGGTTAAAGATGTCATTAAGGAATGGAGGAGGAGGACAGACAGAAGGAGCAGAGCGAGGAGGGGAGGTTTTGTTTGGTTCAGGGTCACGATCAGGGCTTATTGGTCAGGATTACCAGTGGAGCATGCATCAAAAGTGAGGAGTTGAAAGTTTGTTGGGGAGAGAGGGGGGGATGTGCGGGGGAGAAAAGTTTCTGCATTGTTCGGTGTTGTGCAATACTTCACATTTGTGAACATGCAACTTGTTAACCCCCACTATGCCTAGCTCACTTCCTGAAACCTGCTGTTCTCTTAGACCAAAGTTCACTTTGCTGGAAAGGGAGGGAAGGGAAGGGGGAGGGGATGGGAGGGAATAAAAGAAGGGGGGAAACTGAAAAAAAAGTGGGATGACAACACACAGAGATAATTGTGCCAGGCTGTGGGGTACAGACGCGTTTGCTGTGCTATGATATCCACAATCTCTTTAAAACATCGCTATGGCAAGATGCCCTGACTATAGAATCACAGGTTATGTAGCAACAACCTCAAAGCAAGACAGTTAACAAAGAAACCTGCTACAAACTCTGCTATCTTTGGCTCTGGAAGTTCGGGGGGGAGGGTTCAATTCAAAAGTCCTTTGTCTTCTGAGGGGTTTTGCACTATGTGATACAATCAGTCTTGTTCCCCACATGGATTTTCTTTATATGCATGAAACCAAACACAGGTCTACCTATGTTCTCTTTAATGTTCCCTATGCAGCCTATTTAACGTAAGAGCACTCTCTTTACAGCGCTTTGATGAGGAATAACTGGATGATTCAAGGCCCGGACAAAGCGTAAAAGCATCATTTTTATTCAACCGGGATATTTCTGAATCCTAATGAGACACTTGAGCAGATAATAAGCCTTCATTAATCATAATAACCTTCATTTTGGACCCTGTTCTTAAGAATCTGAACCCTCTGAAACCTTTGAACCAACCATAGGGTCATCGTAGCATTGCAGCAGTATCCAGTGAAAACCATGAAGCGCCAAAATTTGGTGATTTTAATATTTGTTTTTGTTTTGTTCAGAAAAAACTGACATATGAAGTGTCCTTTTATGGGCTGAGAAGAATTTTCTACGTCGTAAGCTAAAGTCTCAAAGCTGAAAACGAGGCTTTTTTCTTAGCTCATAAAAAGTTGCCATTTTGGAGACGCATGGTTTTTCACTGGACGACAGTACTGTGCTATTATTCAAATGGTTATCCGTGTCTTCAAAAACACACCACACGGACGTCACTTCTACTGTAACTCATATAAATTCATCAGCTCACATCATAAACTGTCAATCACCCAGATATTCGTCATCATCAAAGGACTGTAAAAGCCTAAATGCAGTCTAAATACTATTCCCTGTCCTGTTACAGCACTAGTGTAATGAAATGGTTTTTTTTTTTTTTTTTTGTTATCTTATCGTTTTGTTTGTGTGAAAGTCATGATGTTTACTTTTTATATTACTTCTCACCTCTGTACATGTATTCATTTTTGTTCATCTTTCAGCTTTGTTATGAACTAGTAGTAGCAGCAGTAGGCTATTTTATGTAAAGTTGAAAATTAGAAAAATGTCTCCAGAAATTTGGGAGTTTTGAGGACATTTGTTGCTTTTGTTTTTCATTGTTTTATGTATTTTTTTTTCTTTTATTAATGTTATTTTTATTTTTATTTTTAAGGAAATCCACTTCCTGGGTTAAATACATTGAATGTGGATTGACTCAAGTCCTGTTATTAGCTGATACAAATGTTTTTATATTGTGCAACTAGAAGCTCATTTCATTTTCCAGTGTGTTTTACAATTAGTGCACTCAACGGTTTTATTATAATTATTATAACCAAGAAAAAAATCTTTTGTTTATTCATGCTTTACTCTTTTTTTTTCTCAGTCTGACAGACTTTTAATGAGCTTTACATGAAAACTGGTGATATATTTTTTTTTATCCATTGAGAGCCATGTGTTTGTAACATTTTACAAGAACTTTTGGACAAAAGAAATGTCATTGCTAAAAAAAATAACAGTTGAAATTAAAATAAAAAGTCAACTGAAAGCTCAAACAACATGATAAAGTTAATGATAGTACCCCGGCCTGACAGGTTATGTCATTTCAGATGCAAAAGAATGAAAAGGAACTGTTTAAGTGGTAACGGTAATAAGTTTTCTACAGCCTTATTAACAAACACTCACAAGGCCAAGCTCAGGGTACGGCAAAAAACAATGCAGGATTTGGACTTTTGGATACTACATGGGAGGATTTAATTGGGGTAACCTAAGGTCAGAAAATTTACTTTCTCATTATCAGCTTTATTTTTCTCCCACAGATATATGGGAGACTGGGAAGAAAGGCTTAAATATTTCCATTTCTCTCACCGCATACTGATCCTGCAAAGTCAGCTGGCCTTATGACTCAGTGCTTTATTTGTTCAAGAATGTGGAAAACATACTTTCTGTCTGAGGACACCTTCGGTGTGATAAACGGTGGATTTTTGTGATGTTGAAACGTCCAGTGAGTGAGATAGTGAAGTGGCATTAAAGACTTTGAACGAGGAGGTGAGGTGGGTGGAGAAAAAGGACACGTGGGAGTATGAAAAATGGGTCGTGGCTCGAGTTGAGTCTTCAGGTCATGTTGGTGAAAGCTGTCATTTACAGAGGCTGTTATGTTTCCATGAAGCTGAGAAATACTTCATTTGCATCCAGTGCAGAAAAAGTTTAAAGATCCCAGCAGTACAGATCAGAAAGTTATAGCTTTGATTTGATCACTGAAGATGGAGATGCAAGCTACATTTTCAAATTAAGATCAGTGGAAACTGAAAGGCTTTGAACCAGAGAGGGGAGGTGTGTAGGTGGGAAGTTAGTTTGGGATGAAATACCCCGGGGTGCTCAGGCTTTCTGTAGACTTTTTGAAATCTGTAAGTCATGAATTAATTGGTTATGTCTGTACTAAAGCAGTTTCCCAGATAAATCATAGAAATGATACCATCAAATCTGCCATATCTGTAGAAACTGGCATATTTACGCATTTAAACTGTGTGCTCATGTTAAGAAACATTCGTGAGAGGTCGATTGCAAAAGACAAAGTCAAATATCTAGGTTGCAGTTGCCACAGTGTGCCACCCTGTCCCCGCTGAACCCACCCAGTGTATCATTGTACCATTATTTAGATGGTTACCCATGTAAACAACTTAGTTGATACTCCATCCCTCAATTTCTTAATGCAGGCATTAAGGCAAAAAATAAATCACAAACATTTTCTTTTTTTACCTGAACTGTTTATCTTCTTATTTGTTTAAGTTATTTATACTTTGGTTTTATTTAGAGATCCAAAGAAGAACTCTGTGATATTTAGTGGCTTGTACACACTCCCCAGGTTTCTCCTCCCTGTGTGTGTGGTCTGTCTTTCCCTCTGTTGAGCTCGATCCTCCTGGAGGAATCTGAAATATGAGATATTCAATTCAAAATGTTGGATGTTTTTCATAATAAACATGTACGAATTCTTGTATTTGTTTCTGTTCTTTACTGAGACTTCTTCTCAAGCCTGTGTGATGTGGTGACTGTGCTTCATTGACATCTATCTCACTTTACAGATTGTTTTATTTCTCCTGTTACAGTGGGACAACTTATACTTTTAGAATTCTTATTATATGTGGAGTTTTCTGGGGGAGTCTGAGCCCTCAACACACGGAGCAGAAGAAAAGAGGAGAGACTGGTTAAGTGAATATGTGAGTATATATAAACAGAAATGAAGGAGTTAAAAATAAGATTTAGAGTTAAATATATTTAGCTATAATTTGTTCAATCAACTGGTTGGTGTCTTTTTGCTATTTTTTTCCCATCTGATCAAAGTTTAAAGGAAAATCTTTTTATATTTTTATTTAAAATATTCAAATTATATACATATTATATACAATGAATATACATTCTAACCCCCAAAAATGTTTAATGTAAGATACAATAATATAAATAAAAAGGACCTGTTAAAATATAATAAAATAAAATGCAATAAAATAAAATGAAATGAAATAAAATAAAATACAATAAAAAGAAATGAAATAAATTAAAATGAAATAAAATAAATTAAAATGAAATAAAATAATATACAATAAAAAGAAATGAAATGAAATAAAATAAAATAATATACAATAAAAAAAAGCAATAAATTAAAATGAAATGAAATAAAATACAATTAAATTAAATAATACATAATACATAATACATAATAAATATTTAACGTATAACTTGAGCTCATTTGAAGCAGCCGCTTCTTGCTCGACTGTGTGTGTCAGCTGTCCTTGACGTCATCACGCAAACCGTGAGTACGTGCGTGCAGCACACACAGGAAGCTGAATTATCAGCTGATCCCGCTGGCTGCTGCTGTTGTTGATGCCTGAAGTTGCTGTTTTTGTTGTTTGGACACTGTGTTGCTCTTGTCTCGCTCCTGACATTGAAGACACATTAAACCCTTTAGAAAAAGGGGAACACTGGTGGGCATTTACCGGCTGACGAGCTTATTATGAGTTAATGAGGAGAGAAACGTCTTTGAATTAGCGCAGCAGCGGCAGAAGAGCTAGCTCCAAAAAAAAAAAAACAGCAAAGACAGCCTACGTGTTTGACGTGCTTTCTTTGTTTATGTCGTGCCAAGTCTGAACCGCGGTATTCCACCTTCTTGGACATATTTTTATTTACTTACACATACGTTATATTTATATTTATACTTTGTTGGCATTACGCGGGAGGGAGGACAGCTAGCTCTGTCTGCTAACGTTAGCCCGTAGCGCAAAAAGAAAAACCGTGGTGTTGTTGTCAGAGCTCTGAAGCTTTCGTAACCGCCCGACTGTGACAGATAAACGACAGCTATCAGTGAGGTTTAGTCTGGTTTTCACTTGTTATATTCGTGCCTCTGTTTTGTCTGTTAGAGATTCAGGACACGACAGTGTAGGTGGTTAAATTGGAGACGTTAGTTAGCTGTTAAACAAGTTTGACTCTTCTGTTTGTGTGTTCTTGAATTCAGGGTTGTTGTTGTTGTTTCTTTTGTTTGTCTGTATCGATGATAGGTTAACTGACAGCTGGCCTTGTACGCTTTTTAGATTGGCCGGCAGGTTTTGCGTAATTTGTTTGTGGGGCAAGCTGTCATTTGTTTTAACTGTTTATTTAAAACTTATGTATCTCTGTGGCTGTCATTTTTAAATATTAAACATCATTCTTAATGACATGTGGTACAGTGGACGCTCTCTGCTGCAGCTTATAGATTAAGTAGCTGTTTGATGCTCACACTCATGAATCTGGTAGCTTTTAGAGAGATAAATAGAGTTATGAATTAAAGTAGCCGTCTGAAACTATTGTGTGCGACAGTGCTGTGATCAGGCGAGAGGAGAGAAAAGGGTCCCTCAGAGGGTCCCATTGTGTCTTGAAGGTGAGCTGCCCCCCACTACTTGCCAATGCTGGATCTGGAGGTAGTGCCTGAGAGATCACTAGGAAATGAGCAATGGGAATTCGCCTTAGGTGAGTGTTTTTTATCCACCTTTTTAATGGTACAAGCACATGACTCACACCTGTGCAGAAAGAGAATGAGACTAAAGCATTTGAAGTTATATTTAAAATGGTTTTGGATGCATGTCTGTGTTGCTTTCCTTCATTTGTGTGTGTGTGTCTGCAGGGATGCCATTGGCCCAGGCCATCTCTATTCTGCAGAAACACTGCCGCATCATCAAAAATGTCCAGGTGCTATACAGTGAACAGGTAAGATGACCTCTCCGTATTATGTGATCTCATATAAATGTTAAACAGTGTGTGCTTTTTTTAGGCAGCAGGACGGGGTTGGCGAGTTTCTTTTAGACGTGGCAGCAGTAATTCCAGTCGCTTTACAACCCTGAATATTTCGATTTTTTTACACAATCTTCTAGTTAAATTTCTTTGTTATCTTGTCACAGATATATTGGCATTGCAGTAGTCTGCAAGGTGATAATGCTAAAGTGTTGCCATTATATAGTTTGTCCACCAGAGAGCACTGAAAAGTTTATTTTTTCCAACAGAAAACATCTCGCTCTGCACTTTTGTTGGTCACAATTCTTTAAAAAAGGATTAAAGGCTATTAATGAAAAATGTTACTTGTGCATGGATGCTGTATTGTCACCTGATATCAAATACCAGCTATATATAAATGTGTTGCCCACTTTCAATAGCTGTGATTAAACTCAGTCAGGGAGGTTATTTTTAAAACACCAAGTTTTTCTTTTCTTTGTCTGGCTTAAATTGATGTGCAGTCGTAGCACACTTGGTGTGTGTCGGTTTCTCTCAAGTCCACAAACAGATGACTGTGATTGGTTGCTTATCTGCATTTTTGTGCGTGTTTATCTCCCATCCAGACGCCACTGAGCCATGACCTCATACTGAACCTGACTCAGGATGGGATTAAACTGCTGTTTGATGCCACAAATCAGAGACTCAAGGTGAAAAATGTTAACTGTTAACTGGTGGGAGATGTGATAACAGAACCAGACGGCACTCTAAGAGAGAAATTTGTTTTTAAAGGGAGGGCCTCTGAGTAAGGTCAATAAAATTTAAACAGGGATTGAATAGAACTCGTTGCACAACAGTTATTAATGAGAGAGGGCTGTGGTATTTCTACAGATGTTTTTAACAGTTGAAAAATTTCCTCCCATTATCAGATAATTGGCAAACACATCAGACTTCCCTGGAATTGTTAATGATGGTTAACTAATCATTTGTTTTCTACCCATTGCGAACTGACTTTGTTCATCTTTCTGAGCGACAGGTGATTGAAGTGTACGACCTGAGCAAAGTCAAGTTGAAATACTGGTGAGTAGTAATGTTAAAACAAGAGAATCTCTCAAGACATTTTGAGTGTGCCTGTTTTCTGCCCAGCAACCGCGTTAACTGCCAGCTCCACAGTCCACCAATCAGAGCAGAGCAATTCACAGCAGCTGTGTTGGTGTCAGTTGCAAATACAGAGAGAGAGAGAGAAAGCCTTGACAGTTCACCTTTGAGCAACCGGCCACAATTTCCAAACCGTAGCTCGTATCAAACAACCGAAATGACCGACGGCATCCTCGTCTTGCTGAGCATGTCCATGCCAAATTTCCGTGGCTAAAGTTAAAAAATGTGACCTCTGGAGAGTTGCAAAGAACTGGTGCATCTGCTCTCCTCCAGAAATTTCTCCTCTCACTTTACATGGGAGTAGATGGGGCTGTCGGTGGGTGATCCTGACGCATGTGTGCACTAAAACTATAAGTATGACAGCTTCAGCTGTTTTACCTGAGTGACAACCACAAATTAACCTACAATGCTGACTTAAAATTATGTCTGTAGAGTGAAATTTGCGGCCCTGGGAGCAGAACAAATCTTTTTGCGACAGATTTTTCTCTCCCTTTCCACTCTAGCTCTTAAACATTCCGTCCATAAGCGGCCGTTGTAAATTTTAGCCGTGTTTTTGGTGATTATCTCGAAAACCATTTGGCGAAACGCTCAGAAAAGTCACGGCACACTTCTCCTGGCCGAGCCGCACGCTTCGATACCTTTTTTTTGTGTGTGGCGAAAAAACATATGGAAGAAGAATAAGTCAAACGGTGCCAAGCTTTGCAGGCACACTAATAAGTTTACAAAGCTGTGAAATAACAAGAGATGTAGTAAAGATGAAGGCCATGTTAGACTTTCAGCTGTTATCGTTATACGGCCTTTATCTACAGGCACAGATCTATATGACGGTCATTATGTGTCTACGCTGTCAATTTGAAGTTGCCGCAGGGATTGTTTTCAGCTCACAAGTCATAGATCCTTCACAGAACGGCGTACAGCTACTCAGTGAAAGACGACACAGTAATGGAGTCCTCCTGCTTTAGTGTGTTTCTTTAACTCTGCGTGTATGATTGTCTTTCAGTGAATTCCATTTCGCTGCTCCTGCTAATGCAGCACATCCTATATGACTGTTAGTAGATGTAACACTGTCCTTGTGTGTTGTGTTTCAGTGGAGTCCATTTCAACTCTCAGGCCATCGCCCCCACGATAGAGCAAATCGACCAGTCATTTGGAGCTACGCACCCGGGAGGTACTCTACAAAGCACAAACACACACTCTCACAAACGAATCTACATTCATCTTATTATATCTCGTTCATGAAATCCTCTTCACACCCCCCGTCTGTACAGTTTACAATGCTGCAGAGCAGTTGTTCCATCTCAACTTTCGAGGACTGTCCTTCTCCTTCCAACTGGACTCATGGAACGAAGCTCCAAAATACGAGGTGAGAATGTTTCCGCCGATTTGCTTTGCCGGCTGTTAAAAGAAGGGCTGAGTGGTCGTTTCTTCACGTCTCGGGGGAAATCAAGGCAGTCTGTGGTCAAGCACTGAATGAATGAATTTCTGTCAACTTATCATGATTAATAAATCACGTGAAGAAACCAAAACCAAAACCAAAAGAATATGATTGTCTTGCTGCTTGTTTGATTTTTGTTTTTCTTGGATGTCTCTGACAGATCTCATCTCTTGTACTGTTGAGATGTCAAAGACTCATTTCAGTGTTACGTAAGCAGTAAAAAATCTGACTGCAGTGAGGTGTCGAGGGACTTGGGTTATCTCAGTTTAGCCACGTGGCTGCTCTGACATATCTGTGATTATAACTGCACCAATTATTTCCTAAACCTTCCGATCCGCCCCGAGCTGCATGTTTAGTCGCTTGAATGGTTTTGCTTGATTTACTGAAACAACAGCTCATGTTTGCTCGTCGTCTGTTGTCGTCTGCAGGTGTGCAGATACAAACACTGCAGTTTCGGCTTCCAGTTTGAGTAATAATATTTGCATTTCTTTGACTTAACACTCAGCTGCGGTTTGTTTCTTCCTGTTTGTCATGTTTGTAAGATGTCAGCGTTTGAGCAGAGAGTATTGTTTTTAGATAAAACTGATACAGTGCATTGACAATAAATACCAGCACTGAAGGGTTTTATATGTCCAGAACATGTTCAGACCGCTTTGCCTTTTCCATATTTGTTGTTTTTTTCCCCCCTGTTGATCTACACAATACCTCATAATGTCAGGAAAAAGGTAAAAATCCTGTATGAATGTATGTATTACTTTATAAATCCTTCAAGCTTTTGCTTTCATTTGAAATAAGAAAGACTGGTCTGCAGCCATTTTGCACCTCTGTCTCTCAGCGGGGATAAGTGCAGCTTGGAAATGAACAAAAAGTCATAAACAGATATGAAGTCACTGCTGAGTCACAAAAGATTTTATTCCTATACTGAACCTCTCCCACATAACTTTTTTTATCTAGGTTCAGTATAGGAATAAAATCTACCTGACAAAGATCCAAGTTGGATTAAATGGTGGTGTTGGTAATCAGTGGAAACATTGTGTTTGAGTTTTTCCCAGTGGAATGTGAGTATTTAGGTCAGTCAGTGGGTTAGAAAACTCAGTTTCACTCCACAGTGCTTCATCATAAATTATCACACCTTTCTGTACTTGTACGTGTATTTCTGTCAAACATCCAATCATTGTGTGGTGTTTTTTAATATGTACAGTCTCAAACAACACAAACACACATCACTGTACGTACCAGTCCTGTACTACTCCCAATTGTTTTGCCTTGGCAGCCTAACTTTGCCATGGGTTTGGCCTCCCTGCAGATTCCACATGGGGCCATGGTCAAGAGGATGCACATTTACACTGGCAACAACCTGCAAGAAACAAGGTAACACTCACACACACACACAAGCAGATACATACACACATACAAGAAAGTCTGTAGATCCAACTTCGTTGGAGGTATATATCACAAGTGGCAACATTAGAAAATTCAAGGACCTGTAAGAAGAACAAATAGATTTTTGAAGGCAGTAGATGTGATCTTTTAGGCACAATTTGAAGGTCATAAACTCACAATTTTGATGGTTATTGTTTGATATAGTTACTCAGAAACACACGCCCGTTGTTCTCTCTGTCGTCAGAGCTCCGGTGATGCCGTTGGCTTGTTTCCTTGGTAACATCTATGCAGAGTGCGTGGATGTCCTGAGAGACCGGGCAGGACCGCTGGGGCTTAAACTCCGCCTTCTCACTGCAGGTAACACGTGTGTCTGTCTGTCATGAAGACTGCGAGCTAAGATTCACGATCAGACTCAAAATGTTTGCACAGTAATTTCCTCACGTATCCACACAGCTACGTTTTGATTCACAAGATGTTTTTCTCTCTCTTGCCTCCAGGCTTTCCTTGACATTTCTGACACATTCTGTAATACAGCTGGAAAGTCTCTACTGCAGATTGATCTTAAATTATTCTAACTTCAATTTTACACTGACAAACACAGATTTAGCTGCAGGTACCCAGCTGAATCATGTATGCTTTAGCTCTAAACTAAAAGCCCACAGTCACAGGGGAGCATCATTGTCTCTGCTATTCTCTGACATGCTGTTTGAATTTGATCATTTATCTGGAGATTGAGTGAGTTTTCTTTCCTGTTCTGTGGTGATGTGTGAGTGCAGGTTGTGGTCCAGGTGTGATGGCTGACGCTAAAGTGAGGTCCCTGGAAAGAAGCATCTATTTTGGAGATTCCTGTCAGGATGTACTGGGTGCTCTGGGCTCGCCACATAAAGTCTTTTACAAGTCGGAAGACAAGGTTTCTATCAGTCTTTACTTGTCGATGTTGTTGTGAATAAGTGAACTAATTGTAGCTTAAACATTGAAGACACATATTATAACTCATCCTCTGTGTCGTCATGTGTTCTTGTTTATTTTAGATGAAGATCCACTCTCCCTCGCCTCACAAGCAAGTTCCTTCTAAGTGTAACGACTACTTCTTCAACTACTTCACCCTCGGAGTGGTGCGTATTTTAAGAGACAACACATGAAAAGAAAGAGGCTCACCTTAGCTTGTTTAATGTACTTTAGAATTGCAGCAATAATCTTGGACACCCAGCTTGTTGGTGGTGGACAGTTATGGTGTAGTATATTATGTAAGTGCGGGTGATCTGGCTATTGGTTTTATCATTGTGGGTCATATCTGCGTTTACTCGCCCCGCTGTTTGCAGTAGATAGGACTGTGGTGAACTGGTCTGCTCAAACGTATGGCGCAATAACAATCTTAAACAAAGGGTTTTCTTACTTTTCAGGATATCCTGTTTGACGCTACAAGTCACCTGGTTAAGAAGTTTGTCCTCCATACCAACTTCCCCGGACATTACAACTTCAATATGTAAATATTTTGCTGTGTAGTTATTTGTTTCTCAGACTTTTCTTTATTATTTCTGGTCCATCTCTCTGTCTTTCTCCATAATTGTTGAGGATACTGACTCATCTCTGTGTAATTAGTTACATTGTTATAACCGGCTCACAGCCCACAACAAAGAAGAGGAACATGGCAATAACAAACTACAGAAAAACTGATATTATTTTATAAAGTTTTCCTTTTATATTGTAGCATTTCTGTCCTTTAGTTAAATTTTCTGTTTCTGATTATGTTTGCTTTCTTTCACAGATATCATCGATGTGACTTTAAGATTCCACTAGTCATTAAGAAAGGTGAGTGAACTCTATATGTCTAAATGGTATTATGTTGATATTAAGTCTTCCTTTTGTCTAATGCACTGGTTCTCAAACTGTGGTACAAGTATCACTGGTGGTACATGAGCTCCCTTGAGTGGTACGCGGATGCATCTAAAGTATAAACATATTTTTAAATTTTGAAACATGTAATAGCATCAATAGTACAAGAATTTGAGGAACTGCAGTTTTTGGCACTGATGGTACGCAGTGTAAAAAGTTTGAGACACACTGGTCTAATGTCTGTTTTTCTGTCTCACTCTGCGCTTTAGAAGGAGCTGATTCTCAGACGGAGGACTGCATCTTAACCACCTACAGCAAGGTGAGAGTCTTAGACGGCTTCATAGAGCTGTTACATGCTTTGTGATGGTATAGCTGTAATGATTTAACTCAGTCTCAATCAGTGAGTCCAGCTTTCCGATTTTGGACTCTGTACCTCTTTGTTGTTGTTGTTGATTGCAGAGTTGTAACTTTTCAGTTGTTTTTCTTTGATATCACGGCTTCATTAGTAAACCCTTTGTTTCACAGCCATAAAAGTTGGAAGACATAACATCTGTTTTAGACCGTGGCTACATATCGTTTGATGTTCACTACAAAGGAACTAATATAATAAAAGTCTTGTGGTATCACTTTTATCTACTAAAGAGATTTGCCTCAATTTAGCTTAAAAAAAATCCTCATGGAGATGATCACTAGGTTGAGTGAAAACACGACGCAGCGTTTGATCTTTACTTTAGCAATGATCGACAATCTTTATCTTCTTTATCACACCGTGAGTGTTATACAGGTCAGGCTTTTTATTTATTTTGTTTGTTTCTCTATCAGTGGGATCAGATTCAGGAACTGCTCGGTCACCCGATGGAAAAACCTGTAGTGCTCCACAGGTAAGATCATTTGTTAGTGTGTTTCAGCGTTGTTTTTGATTATTTTGAGCAAACTTTCTTCAAATGAGCGTCCTCTTTGTCTTTGACAGGTCTTCATCAGCCAACAACACCAACCCCTTCGGCTCTACCTTCTGCTTTGGACTGCAGAGGATGATCTTTGAGGTCAGAACACTGTATTTCTGTAGCTTTAGCTTAGGATTCGAGTGTGTACAAGAACGTAAAGTGTAACCAGTTGTGCAGGAGGTAAAAATGTCATAAAAATAAGGATATGATGAATATTGACATTGAAAACAAAAGACCTGAGGTTTCTAATGCTGACTATCTGTGTCCGTCTTCCTCAGGTGATGCAGAATAACCACATAGCGTCAGTGACCCTCTATGGTGCTCCACGGACCACCAGTCAAGCCCGACCTGAGTCCAGTAGTAGTTCCCACTGAAACAAGTAACCAGAACCACATCCCATTCTGGCCTGACCTGAATCTAGTACCTCTACTGACTGAACCTCTAACCCAGAGCCAGATTCTTAACCAAGCAGACCTAACCCAGAACAAAGTTATTCTTGCTCAGCTAAGATGTTACTCATTAAAACAGAAACGCAATAGCCAAATCAACTTTTCCCGAACCTCGAACATCCCAGGAACCAGGATCTGGTGACACGGCCGCAGTGCTGGAGCGAATAAAACCAATGAAATGATTGCTTGTGTGGTGGAATAGAGCTCAGCTGTTTCCTGTTTCCATCCAGTGATCCATCCAGTGATTCACCCAGGACCACAGAAGAAGAGTTTGTCCAGATGCCGTGGTTCCACCGTCAAGATGGAGCAATCCCCATAACATTGCGGTGGCGACATGATCGGCGTTTAAATATCATCTGCAAACAAATTGTTCATCAAACATAGAGTTGTTGCCGCCAGAGAAAAGTGCTGTGGCCAAAGTCTTGCAACAAACTCTGGCTTGACCCACCGAATACACATCAACCTACCAACCAACCAACCAACCACACTGCCAGCCCCAACCGGTACCGCCTGTCTTCCTGCTGCCACGTCAGAAGCAGACCCGACTGGCTCAAACCAAACCCGGAAACATCTAAACCAGCCCAGCCCAAACCGAGAACCGTCGGAGCCAAACACACTTTGGAAGCTGCAGAGGATCGCAACCAAAAAAAAAAAAAAAACGGAAAAGAAACACGAGAATCCTACTAGAGAAGAACCAAACTCAGGGTTTGGAGGAGACGTGTTGGCCCACAGAGCACACCCCAAACAGCCGGGCAGATCGGATACGAAGCCTCTCAAAGCCGAACGATCCAAAATCAGCTCCTCTTCCTCCGCTTCCTGCTCACTCTTCCTCCACCTTTCAACCCACAGCTGTTGTTATCTGCAGCTCGGGATGTTGGTGTGTCTGTGTCCTCGCTTACACACACACACACACACACAACACACATAAATGAGCATCTGCATGTGTTAGGCTGCTGATTATTAAATTGACATTTCAACAGACACACACAGACACACACACACAGAGCATTTCAAACCCTTCACTAAGTACACTCACATGTATTTCTAATACATGAAAGCTGGTTTATCTTTTTAGCCTTTTTAAAGCGCGATACGACGCGGAGACATGCGGGCATGACGAGGATTTGCATGAACTTGGCAGATGTTTTTTTTGAATGAGACAAGCACAAACTGGCAACCTGTTCTGTTTATTTGATGCTGCATGTTGTGAGGGGACAGTTTCATTCACACCGTGACCATTTCATAGTGTTCTTTTTTTTTTTTTTTTACATTTGCACTAATACACACCTTTTTTACTTGATTGACTGTGCCCTATCCTCAGAGGTGGATATAAGGAGACATTTGGAGAGATAGCAGTGTGTGTGTGTGAATATGTGTGTGTGTTTGGACAGAGAGGTCCTCCCATGGTGTATGCAGTCATATGTTACACTCTTCTTTTCCTGTGCTTTCTTCATCTCCTCATCTGATCGACGCGTTGCAATTCATCCCTCAGCAGTGTCCGCGTTTATTTCTTTGTTTGAATTGCCAAATGCTATAGCCAAAGATGTTTCAGGATGATTTCATTTGATCTGCTGACATTATCACTGTAATCTCCTGTCCAAACCTGTCCTATTGAGAGAGTCACTGTGTCGGCAGCCTGCGTTTCTTGCATCTTTTTGTTCCCCCGTCGAAAGTCATCGTCGTGGTAAAGCCTCTAAAATTCAGCTCCTGGTTTCTGCAAAGTGCTTGCAGTAATTACACTTAAGATGTGAATAGTTGACTTCTGTGAAACCAATCAGCCCGGTTACAGCCGGAGACACTTTAAACAGCAGTAATAACTAGCGTCGCCCCTCCTGTGAGTGTCTCTTGTGCAGTGGTTATTGTCGTCAGAGAGCTGCAATTTAAAGAATTACCATTATTTCTCTGCAGTACATTTGAACCCATTTCTTTAGGAAATGGGGAAAGAACATCATTCCTTCATCGTAACATTTGTTTGCATCTCCCTCCTGATGTATGAATTTTAAATATTTTTAATCGTAAGCATTTGAATAAACTGTATTAATTTCAATAGACATATTCTCTTTTATTGTCCCTTGATGCAAATGCCATTTGTTTTGTTTTTTTGTTTTTTTTAATTTTCACTATTGCTGAATTTCTGATTGTTTGTATCAACATGTGTGAAGGTAACAGGGCAGAATGTTGACAAAGTGAAAATTAAGAACACAAAATGCCGAGTCGGCTGCATGCAGGTGTTTTTAATTTTTGATTTTTCTTCTGTAAAGTTGACGTACGTCGAGCAGTTTGAAGCGAGTTTTGTCCTTCAAACCGGCGTCACTGTGGTATTTTATTTTGTTTGTTTTGCTATGTTTTAATTACTAGCTACTGCGTGTCCTTTACAACAATCCCAACTGACTAAATTTGTTTATTAATTGATCGATTTTTATCCCAAATGGCATGAAAATGTGAGTTACCTTGTGACCAGCAGCATTCACAAGGAACAACCGACCAAACAGAGAATGAAAATGTTTCATTAGAAGAAAGCAAGCGCTCTAAGTGAGCATACGTTTTTATTTCTTGTTAACAATTCACAAATGATAGCCTTTGTTTACCTGATTTTTTTGGCACAACATGGCTCTAAAATTTAGGATTGTTAAAAACCCATTTAATATAGTTACTAATGTACAAATGACCAGGAGAAGACCGCATTGAAGAGCAACTTTAATTTGTATTTAACAGAGAAAGAAGAAATAGAAGAAATCCTTACTAAACCCTCCCCAACATCCAAAAAAAGAGTTTTTTGTTTGTTTTTCTGTATTCGGGCCCTGATGTTTGGAGTTGATGTTGATGTACAAATGCTGTAAATAGTTGTGTGCTCTTATTTACATGATCTTAATATCTCGGCACAGACACAACTGACTCGGGCACTGGCTGAGTATCTCAATATTTTCCTCTCTGATTCTGATTAGACTTCAAAGTCAGGAGGAGGCATCTGTTCGTAACTGACTCATTAACAATCACTGGAAGTCTTTTGTTTTCTTGTTTTTTTGTCCAGTTCCAGACCACTCAGTATTGAAACTTTTTTTTTTTTTATTGTGCAATGCTAAGGCTGCAAGTACACAGAAGTGTTGGGTGTCAGTAGATCGCCCTGCTTAAGCTCTGCTTGAACTGCTACTGCAGGGTGTTTGATCCCCCCAGAAACAGCGTCAGATACGAAGCTGACAGGGAAAAACAATAATCCTTCCTCACATTCGGACTGGAAGATAGCTCTGGTGGAGTTGTTTTTGTAGAGTGGACAGAATCTAATTTGGAGTTCGCGTTGACGTGTTGCTAGATTATACGTCTACTTGTTTACACTAGAAAAATCTCTTTGGCTGCAGCTTTCTTGTAGTCAGACTCCCTCCCTATGTGAGGTGATGTGGCTTCTGGAAACAGGAGAGAACGAACGTTTCACAGTTACTTAACCTGGGATCCCGAAAGCTTGAGTAATGTTTCACGATGGCTTCCAACAAATGAACTCATTTTCTCGACGGGCTCCCAGGTTTAAGATGTTTTAAGAGTCTAATGAACTTGGAAACACAACATGTTCCCTACTCCTGTTCTGGTTTATCCACATCTCGAGTTGAGTGAGGAAAACAGATGTAATATAACATAAAAAGCTATATATTCAAACATTTTCCTACAGCTTGCTTTTGTGCAAGTGCATACGAGAAAATCAAGAAAATGAAAAACACAAAACTGTTGAACATTGTGCCTCATCTCCCACCGAGCCTGTCTTTGACTTCTGTCTCTATCTCCTCTGTAAAAAAAAAAAAAAGGAAAAAAAGGAATCTCCTTGTACATACAATTTGAGAATGCATTTGAACTGCATCATTGTGTACAGTACGTACGTATGTGTGTGTGCGCGTGTCACCGAGCATTAGCATCAAGCTAAAATGGTATCATGGCCGTCTCATTTTTAGTTTTCACCGTTACCTGCAGAGAACGGCAGGTTGGGTTGGGTTTTACCAAAACTAGGGTTGTTCATTTTGGGGGGGTTTCTAGCAACATTATGTTGTGTACTTTGTCTTGTTTATCTGATTTATGTGTGTGTCTGCATGAAACAACCCTTAAAAGCTCATTAGAGTCAGTGTAGAAAACATGATCCCAACAAAAAAAATCTGTGATTTTTAGCCGATAGTGTCAGATTTTGTGGCTACACCGTGGAGAGAAAACTCTTTTTTATCTCGCTCCGCGATTTGAATGAATTGGTCACCGCCCAAAAGATCTCAGGGCTAACTTGAGCTCTGCTCGATTGGAAGCAGATGGGTCAGAGATAATATGAGAAAACATAAACCGTAGTGGCAGCAGTGAATGAAGAGCAAAACAAGATGCTTCCGTGGAGAAACAAAACATAAACGCTCATTTATTTTCAGCACAGTACACACATAAGAAGAAAAAAAAAGATACTAGTCATTTAACCCAGTTTTGGTAAGCCCAGCCCGGCGCCACAGACGGTCAGTGCCGTGATGATGCATTGTTACTGAGAGACACAGACAGAGGAGCTATATAGGGTGCTGGGTAGTTAATCTCACCCAAACTCAGGTGGACATATCACATCCTTGTTTTTCTAAATAAAAAAAAATAAAAATGAAAGCTAGAAAAATAAGTGAAAACTTTCATCCAGAGATCTGCGTGGCTTTTAAATTCCACCTGTTCTTCTTCTTTTTCTATTTAATTGAATGCAGGAATGAATGATTGTCAAAAAAACAGATAGTTGTAATTTATTAACTGACAGCTTCGTGTAATGATAATCTCATATTAACGCTTTGTATCGTCTGTCCTTGATATGTTCTGTTGCCCATCTCGATTATTCTCCTCCAGTTATTTTTTTTTTGTGGAGCCCATTTCTGGAAATGGGGCAGTTATACTTAATTAAAACTTGTGAAATTCATTGGGAATGTGGCGTTTTATATTTTGAATACTTTAACTTTGTGTATGAAGAAATAGATTTATTCAGCATGTCCACTGGGGGGAAAAAAGGCAATAACAATACCAATGTAGTGCAAAGAGAAGGGTTTTGTTGACTGAAAGCTTTTGCTCTGACGAATTACTTTTGACTGTGTTTGATGACGGTTGTTGAGACGAGCTGCTGCTGCTGCGATCTCCGACAACTTATTCAACGCTACATCTGGACTTTTTATGAAATCAAATGCTCACTGTTCATTGACATCAAAGTTCATTTTCTGTGTGTGCAACCAGGATATGAAAAAAAAACAATAAAAATGTGGATGTGAAAAAAAAGATGGAGAGCTTTTTATTTCTTACACAACCCTAAAACTCAAATTTGACTTTGAGCTAAATCTAAACATCTGTTTGGTATCTCAGCCATGGCATGTACTGATAAGATATGAGGTCCTCTAAATGTCTTTTCTCCTACAAGATCCTGAGTTCTTTTATCATATTTTATGACAATCCTTCCAATAGTTGTTGAGATATGTCAGTCAGGAACAAACTGGTGGACAGACCAACACTGCATAGAAACAGGCTAGCGTGACAAACAAGGCCACAATCACTCAAATAGACGCACACGTGTGTTTACATCTGTCAGTGAACATGTTGCACGAATCCATTTGAAAACAGATGAGAGCAAAGATACAAAAAAGTTTGAAAGAAAAACAAAATCATAGAAAATAAATCAAATCCTAGTAATTACTAACGCGTTCACGTGAAAGAACACGTGCCTGGCTTTTCTTCAAACATTCAGCGAGAGGTTTTGTGTGTGTGTGGATGTGTGTGTGTGTGTTATGGTCCCAGCTGGTTCCCACTGTGCAGCTGGTTCCCATTAAGGCTTCATCTGTTGTTCCTCCAGGGAACAGATAATGCGACCGTCCATCTCTCATAAGGAAGTGAAGTACAAGTACTCACGATGAGAACATAAAAAGTCTTGGCTGTCTTTAAACTCGTGCAGCACACGCAGTCAATAGCAGTCCAGTCTGTCCACACAGTCCAATAAGAGTCAGAATATTAGCGATGTTGTGGTATCAGACGCCACACGGGGTTAAACCAGCTAACCGCATTTCGTCGTGGATCTTTGTCTCACCGTGTAAACAATAAAAACACAATACATTCTCAAGGTTACACATTCAAACGTCCAGTGAGGTTCAACTCATCACACACTCATCTTCTTTGCAAATTTAAGGTCTTGCTGTGTTCACAAACACTGTGTGAACACGCGATGGGCTCAGATGGCGAAAGCCTAAAATTCTCTTTTGGCTTCGTGGCTGAAAAATCTGAAACACATTTGGCCCTTGCCAATTCATTTCCCCCAAAGATGATATGCCATCTTGGATAAAGTCTCACACGACTCAACTGTGCTTTTGAATGCATCACAAGAATTTCAAGTTGGCCACGGATCCTGTGAATCCTGTAACCATTCTGGGCTCCCTAAAGCTCTCGCAGATCCCACTCTGCCCTGCAGAGAGTCGCTAATGCGTGACAAACACCTGCTTCTCGCCATAGTCCGTCTCTTCTCCCTCCGTTTCCACCATCCTCCCTTTCCACTTAAAGGGCCACGTTGTCGGGCTGGTCCTGTTGTGGCAGCTCAGTTTAGGGTCGTGCAGGAGGTTCCACATGAGCCAGATCTGAGGCACACTGAGGCTGTGAACAACCATGAGCTCCCTGTAAAAACAGGGGTCGAACGTCTGGAGGTGGGGCGCCGCGGACGGTCGGGGGATGCCAAAGGTTCGGAAGCCCTGGTGGCGTGACGGTTTGACGCCGATCAGCTGGAGGCACATTCCCAGAAAGACGTCGTCGATGGGGAACAACTCCACCTGGAAGTAAAAGAAAAAATATAGATCAAAGAATTTTAAAAACAGGCAGACTTATCTATCAGAACTGTCCAACCTTGACATACCTGTTGACAGGCAGAGCTGAGCCTCCGAGCTGTATGTCCTGACATGACAAACCCTCCTCCTCCAGCGTAATTCGGGTACAAACCCACTCCATAAATAAACTCTGGCACATAGTACTTGGAACTGCGCCGACGAATGGGTTTAGCATTGAAAATAATATCACCAACAAAAAGATCCTCGTCTGGCTTTTGACCTTGCAGCATCTCTAATATATTCTCCACGTTAACATACACGTCGGCATCACCCTTGAAGATGAACCTGTACGAGGAGAGATAACAGAAAAAGCTTCAGATACGAGTCACACAACGGGAGAATCCGTCCTGATTTGTTTGAGTCGTATGAACACTGACTTGACATGAGGACAGCTGCTGTTAACCCATTTCAAAAAATGTGTTTCCTTCAGCGTCAGGTTGAAGAAAGTGTCTTCAAAGTCCCAGAGCAGGATGTCCCTAAAGGTTTGACTCTCGTAGGTCAAGAGCCGGTCCCACAGAGGCAGAGCAGTCCGATTCCTCGGAACCCCGAGCAGGAACACAGTACGGATCGAGACACCGTTTTGGAAATGTCCTTCTTTACCCCAGGTCCGACGTACCACCTAAAAATAAGAGACAAGAAACTGACTGAGTGAATATAAACTTAAATCTGTATTAATTGGTAGCACCTTATCTTTTTTATTACCTGACGTTTATCAAAGTCTGCAGCGATGGATTTCACCGCAATGAGCATGTAGGGTGCTGTAGCAGATCCTTTACTTCCTCCTCCTCCTCCTTCTTCTTCTTCTTCTGCTCCTCTGATGTGACATTTCTCTGGCTGGTCTATGAGCAGCTTGAAGTCTCTGTTGTCTTTTTCTCTCAAGTAGCCCTCAAAGTCAAACGGTGGCATCGTGGGCAGAGGCTTGCCAGCGGTCTTAGTCGGCGCAGCATTTTTCCGTCGCGTCTTGGATTTCCCCTTAGGTTTGGACTTGGGCTGTGGAGGTTTGGACTTGGACTGCGGTTTGCAGGGAGGCAGCTGTGGCTCCGAAGGGCCGGATGGTAACTGGATTATAAGGGACAAATTATGGGACACAGGAGAGTTATTAATTAATTACAGAAGTTTATTAATTAATGTGCAAATTTTCTTCTCTATGAAAGCTAAAAAGTTGAAAATTAGCGTCAACAGTTCTCTCTCTCAGCTTTGTGTTTATCTCTTCCTGTGGTTCATTATAAAACGTGTTGGACCCTCAGAGTCAGTCCAGATGGACATCAACGCAAACATGAACACAAACATACTGTGTGTACATACATTGATGCACTCTACAGATGCACAGCAGCAGTAGACAGTATGTGAAAATGTCTTCACACTGTTGCTATCTCTCTATGAACACGAAGAACATCATATCCTTATTTTGGATCTGAACATTTCTGCTCTTATAAACTAAGAAAATGATGATAGCTTCAGGTCAGCAGATCACACTCAGATCACCTAGTCCAGTTTCACTGATGTGCCACAGAATCATCCTTCACTTCGCCGCCTTAACCAGCTTCACGGCAACTGTTTCTTTCTAACAGCGATCAGTTTTGGAAAAATGAATTGATTGAATACTAAGAATCATGTGATCTTGACATTTTGTTTTATTGAAAGAGAATGAAAATGGGTGGTACCAATGATGCGATTGTACAATTAGAAAAGTTTTTGACGTTTCAAGCTAAAAAAGTTGTTTTACGAAATCTGTTTTTGTTTCCTGTAAAGAGAATAAAACTCTGCTGCATTCAACGCTGAAGCTCTCTGGTTCCTTTTTTGAAGGTAAGATTGAATTTTTGTGTTGCAGAAGTCTGGACTCAAGATCTAGACTTCTGATCAATGATGATCGATGAATTAACGATGAATTAAAAGAACAACAAAATGTATGTTGTACTGTGAAAGCAAGTGAACAAGGTTCAGTTCCATATCCGGCCACTTATACACATCACAGCCTTCAGGAGTTTTCACTTCAACATGCAGAGAGGAAGAGCCGGGGATCGAACAAATGATCTTCTAATCAGTGGATGGCCTGCTCTACCTCCTGAGCCACAGCTGCTTAACACTGACTTCTTTTAACGATACCACTGTGCTTTAGCAGTGAAACATCTTTTAAATGTGCAACGGTATTCATGCTGTGTTCAGTTGAAAACAGCTGGTCATTATCTGTCCTTAATGTCTCCTTGCTAATCCATGTAAAGTTTCCAGTAATGCACCAGTGAGTCACAACATTGCTGACCGTAAGGCTGCCTTAATAGCTCTTTTTTGCCACGTGTAGGCAGCAGAACAAGCTGTGAACACCACACTGAGTACTCTGATAATCAGATCAGGTCATACCGTTGGAGACTCCTGGCCTACTTTGGCCCCGCTGGCGCCTTTAAGGGTTCTGCTGGAGCTGGTGGAGCCGTGGATTTCCAGCTTCAACTCAGGTCTGTTCCATCCAGAGGAGAGCACGACCTGGAAACACGGGTGGCGTTTGAAAGCAGGTGATTAACTCAGGTGAAGTTAACTCATCTACACCTTCTTACTGTACGCTGTGAGTGTATCCATCCTTACCTGGCGGGCATAGAGCAGCAGACAGAATAACACTAGTAGCAGCATTGTGCACATCACATCTCCCTTCACATGGAGGATCCTCCTCAGGGTCACCATCTTTCTCAGCATCTTCTGAAGACACTGACGTCAGTTAAGTACTGAGTAGGAAAAGAGACCGCTGCAGTTCATTCTGCTTTTTAGACGCCAGTCAAGACTGACAGAGACCTCTGAGACGTTTACCAGATTCGGGTTTGCATGCTACTCTGCAGGATTTTCTTCAGTCCTCTCTGCTGCATCGCTAAACATCACGTCAAACTTTACAGTTTGTCTGTAGAAACACATCCCAGATGTTTGCCACAGGGCTAAAACGTTGCATTGGGAGTGATTTGGCCCTGTACGTATCCTTTATATCACTGGATGTACGTCCATCCTGTCTGTCTCCATCCTCCCCTTCTTGTCAGGCACCAACGGATGGGCGCATCCTGGACAAATTAAACTGGAACAACACAGAAATAACAAAGAAAGTGAATGAAATGATTAACTTTAACGCTCCCTGTCACCCTCATCTCATCTTGTCTAACGCAATAAAAGAATCAGCAGATGTAGAGACCGACAAACGCAGCCAATCATCTACTTATTCCTCCATTTTCTCACAGTGCTGATTTACTTCTCAGCAGCATAGTTTGTGTAATTTGGAGGTCACAAGACGTCTTGGCATCCTCGTTAAATGGAGTGAGTTGAGAGCACAGTAAAGACCTGCTCAGTTCCTCTCTTTGAAGACAAAAAAACACACCATAAAAACTAATCCGAGATGCCTTTGGTTGCACATCAAACAATCAGTCACCACACATCATGTCTTTTTCTTGATTCACCAATTTTTTTTACAAGTCCTCTCAGAAGGGGGAGGGTCTCTGTCTTATGTAAGTGAAACATTTCAGAAGAACACAGTGTCCCGACATTCATATCATTAGCAGACATCCCTGAATAATGCTGACACACACATACAACGTAGAAAATCCCCTGATCTCAGGCTCATAAAGGACTGTCTCCTCACAGCTACTCGTCTCTGTCACAGTCACATTCCAGACAAACGTATGCGTAAACTTCTCTCGCAGTTTACAAACATGTTATAAGTATATGTTTTTTTATTTTTCGCCATATTCCACATGTGTTACAGCATAAATAGCTACTCACCTTGGCTTTACAATCACAATAAAATGTTTAAAAAGTCATTCAAACTTACCAGGCGAGGAGGAAACTGGAGACATCTGCGCCAAACGCGTCTGGAAGTTCAACACAGGCTCAACTCAAGAGTTTCTAAAGTTTTTTTTTTTTTTTTTAGAGAGGACAGAGAAGCCCAGATGTTGTGTTAGAATGTGTGTGTCTGTGAGAGAGTGTGTGTGTTTGTGTGTGAAGGGATCTAACATATCACACCCCTCTGCGCGTCTATCACCTGGAGCTGAGCACGTCTGCAGGAGCTGCTGCTGCGATTCTGGGTTGCGTTCAGTGTGCTGTAGGAAATATGGAAACTATGATGCTCGCCTATAAAACCTAAAAAAGCAGCAAAGAAATGACACTTAAATGAATATAAATTATAATTATGTTTTATATTACATATAAAACATTTTTTATTATTTCGTCAATTTAAATTGAGTTACAAGAAGAAATGAGAAACTACGAGCCAGTGCTCAGATTAAAGAGGTAACCAGGAGCACCTGAACGCACCATGTTCAGCCTTCGGTCAGACCACGTGACTTAAACTGGAGCGGAGCAACTTGAAGCCAGATGCCAACACAGCAACTGGAGGAGGATGGAAGAGGAGTAACTAAAAGTGGAGAGTGTTGAGTCAAAGTTATAACAATGACTCATGTCTTTATTTTTTTTCTTCTTCTCTTGTTTGTCTCCATGAGGGAGTTTGGATAACACAGATTGTGGATTTGCTCACAGACCGTGTGTATACAGCCTGTGGTGTGACTCAATGAGAGACTTGATCAGGGGTCAGTGTTATCCAGCAGAGGAGGGTCAGGCAGTTCACTTCAATCAGAGGCAAAAAGACAAAAAGAGAGAGTAATAAAACATTCTGAGTATTCAACATCAGGCAAACGTTTCTATACATCTCTATACTCGCTTAAGAAACCCAGACACACACACACACACACACACACACACACACACACACACAAGCAGCAGTAATAGTAATTTATGGCTGCAGACTGAACCACATGTAGCACCTATAGAACACAGCATGTGAGTGGACATGTGTGTTTTCAATCAGAGCTTTACAGACGTGTAGGGTGTGTGTGTCTATTTTGCAACCAGCTGGATTAGAGGATACAGTGGACAATTAAAACATTAAATAATCACTGAAGATAATGTAATGTAATGTATGTCCATTACATTCCACTCCAACTCTTCCTCGCACCTTTTTTTGTCCTAACTTTTCGAGCAACAGTCCATTAGAGGGCTCGTGGTGCTCAGCCAAACTTCATTCAAACCTGCAGAGTTTCCAAAACTCTCAGCCTGTGGTTAGTGGAAATGTGCATACAATTATGCACAATGAACATCTGGGGCAGGCTGATATAGAATCTATACAGTCAAGGCCAAAAAATATTCTCCCCAAAAAATGTTCCAATTACAAATGCTGTGGTATTTTCATGTTTATTTCTTTTGTTTGCATTGGAACAACAGAAAAAATGAGAACATTTCTAAAGAAATTTTGAGTGTGCCTGACTCTGGCCCCGTCGCGCCCATACATTATTATTGACACTGCAGTAGCACAGATACTTCAATAAAGTTAGTCAAAGGCAGGCTTGAGGTCGCCATGCAACCAGGGTCAGCTGCAGGTCAGAGCACACCTGCAGTTAATTACTCTGACCTGCAAGTGTGAGTGTGAGTGACTGCTCAGAGATACAGAAAAAAGTCAGAATTCTGAGTTTTAAAGGCAGAATTTTAAGAAAAAACAGATCTGAATTTTGAGGAAAAAAATCTGAATTTTAAGAAAAAAAATGTCAGATTTTTAAGAAAAAAAAAATAGCTCAGTGGGTAGAGCATCAGCCCCATGTACAAAGGCTCAGTCCTTACTGCAGAGGCCGAGGTTTTGAATCCCAGAAAAAGTAAAAAAAAAAAAAAAAGTCAGAATTCTGAGTTTTAAAGGCAGAATTTAAAGAAAAAAAGTGTGAATTTTGAGGGAAAAAAATCCGAATTTTAAGGAAAAAATGTCAAAATTCTAAAAAAAAAATTAGCTCAGTGGGTAGAGCATCAGCCCCATGTACAAAGGCTCAGTCCTTGCTGCAATGGCCGAGGTTTCAAATCCCAGAAAAAGTAAAAAAAAAAGTCATGATTCTGAGTTTTAAGGGCAGAATTTTTAAGAAAAAAACGTCTGAATTTTGAGGGAAAAAAATCAGAATTTTAAAGAAAAAATCTGAATTTTAAGAAAAAAAAGTCAAAATTCTAAAGAAAAAAAATTAGCTCAGTGGGTAGAGCATCAGCCCCATGTACAAAGTCTCAGTCCTTGCTGCAATGGCCGAGGTTTCAAATCCCAGAAAAAGTTAAAAAAAAGTCATAATTCTGAGTTTTAAAGGCAGAATTTTGAGGAAAAAAACAAAATTTTAAGAAAAAAAAGTCTGAATTTTTTTGAGAAAAAAAAATCTGAATTTTAAGGAAAAAAAGTCTAAATTTTGAGGAAAAAATTTCAGATTTTTAAGAAAAAAAAATTAGCTCAGTGGGTAGAGTATCAGCCTCATGTACAAAGGCTCAGTCATTACTGCAGCAGCTGAGGTTTTGAATCCCAGAAAAAGTTTAAAAAAAGTCATAATTCTGAGTTTTAAAGGCAGAATTTTGAGGAAAAAAACAAAATTTTAAGAAAAAAAAGTCCGAATTTTTTTGCGAAAAAAAATCCGAATTATAAGAAAAAAAAGTCTGAATTTTGAGGAAAAATTTCAGATTTTTAAGAAAAAAAAATTAGCTCAGTGGGTAGAGTATCAGCCTCATGTACAAAGGCTCAGTCATTACTGCAGCAGCTGAGGTTTTGAATCCCAGAAAAAGTTTTTTAAAAAAGTCATAATTCTGAGTTTTAAGGGCAGAATTTTTAGGAAAAAAACGTCTGAATTTTGAGGGAAGAATCAGAATTTTAAGAAAAAAATCTGAAGTTTGAGGAAAAAAATCAGAATTTTGAGAAAAAAAAGTCAGAATTCAGCACTTTTTTTTTTTTTTGGCCTTTTCAAGCTTTATTTGACAGAGACAGCTTGAAGAGTGACAGGAATGTGGGGAGAGAGAGATGGGGAATGACATGTGGGAAAGAGCCACAGGTCAGATTTGAACCCTGGGGCAGCAAGGACTGAACTTTTTGTACATGGGGCGGATGCTCTACTGACTGAGCTAAACGACACCCCTGAGCCAGTTGTTTTGATACCTTTTTTGTGTATGTGCGATCAAAACTGCGGGAGGAGTGGTGTGCTGAAATTCCTGGGATACGTAAGAATAATAAGTATGGGGAATAGTAAATAGTGAGCCTTGCAGGCACACTCAAAAAAAGCCAAATCTAAGATATTTTACACAAAACTCCAAAAATGGACTGGACAATATATATATAGATATTGGCACCCTCAACTTAATATTTGGTAACACACCCTTTGGAAAAAATAACTGAAATCAGTCGCTTCCTGTAACCATCAGTGAGTTTCTTACACTGTACTGGAGTTTTGGACCTCCCTTGTTTTGCCAAGTGCTCCAGATCTTTCAGATTTCCTTCTCCCAAATGCTGTTTTCAGATCTCTCCACAGGCGCTCTATGGGATTTAAATCTGGACTCATTGCTGGCCACTTCAGAACTCTCCACAGACCCAGCTTTCTGACACTGTGCCCCAGAATTCTTTGGTAGCCTTTGGATTTCATAAAGCTGTGCACACAGTCAAGAAGTCCAGTGCCTGAAGCAGCAAAGCAACCCCAAAACATCAGTGAACCTCCACCATGTTTGACTGCAGGGACCGTGTTCTTGTCTTTGAAGGCCTCGTTTCATTTTCTGAACACAGAAGAATGATGTGCCAAAACCAAAAAGCTCTACTTTAGTCTCACCTGTCCACAGGACGTTCTCCCAGAAGGATTTTGGTTTCCTCAGGTAAGTTTTTTGGCAAACTCCAAGCAAACTCAGACTTTTTTTTATGTTTCTGTGTCAGCAGCGGGGTCTGGATTTGTGGTTGCAACAATTTTAAACTTAAAAAAAACAAAGTAATACATTATGTGACAGACATGCAGGGGTGCCAACATTTTTGTCCATGACTACAATATGATGTTGGCAGACAATGAGATAGAAGTTTTATTCACCTTAAAGTTGTAAGAATTAGTAATAAATAAGAAATCTCAACCCGATTCCTGTATTTCAGGTGTTCGGTGGCTGCCAGTATTAAACAGTATAAATGGGAGTACTGAGTCACACCACCCTGACACATAAATATTTGAAATAAATAAATAAATAAATAAATATTTTCCGACATGACTCCTTGGCTGGAAATTTGGCTGTAAGTGCTTAACATCTGCTCTGTGGTTTGAAAGAGACATCTCACTACGATGATACAGCAACAAAGTCAAGCCACAGTTTTAAAACATAATTTAATAAGTTTATCTGCCACAAACACAAAATCACATTTACAATCTACAAAAGGTAAACAAGTTAAACACACATCATTGGTCCTCTGTGACATTCATTAATTTAAAATAGTTTTCTTTGGCTACAAACACCTCGCAAACACACAACAGCTGGGAGAGTCCGAGCGAGCTGTCACGCAGAACTACCAGGGCCACCAGTGATTTCAATGGCACGACTCCATCCGAGACGAGAGGAGGAAGCTGCTCTCTGTCTTGCTCCAGCTGTGCTCTCTCTAAACATCGCTACGTCAGCTGAATTAAACAGTCGGGTTGCCGTTCCAACAGATTCAGTCATTTTCTACAAACCCTCACGTCTTTGTTGAAACAAGGCAGTTTGGATGACTTCTCTAAAGTTTAAACGTTCCTTTAGACGAGTGTGCAACGACACCTGGAACACCTCGAGTACATTTAATGGACATCAGGCTTAACTCTTTCTCTCTTAACTCTGAACTACTGATCCTATCAGACAGTGAATGTTAGCTGAAGGAGAAGACAGATTTTAGTTTGGCGTCAAGCAAATATGTCAAATCTTTCAGATTAATTAATTAAAATCCTCCTTCATCAAAGGAGTGACTCTCAAATCGAGATCTGGTGACCTCCGGGAGGTTTGTGTAAAGTTTTCAGATTAAATTTAAATTATCTTGATATAAAATATATATATTTTACAAAAGGCTTCATAGTTCGATATATAAAATATTTTCATTTTTAAATTTCTGCTCTTACTGTACTCAGTTTGGGGAAGCCTCCAGTCCCTGTTCTAGCTGAACTATGAACAGTTGTGTCACTCCTGCCTGCTGACTCCTAGCACTAATTTCAACAATTATGTAGCTAAGCTGTAACGGCACTAAAATGCAGCCGCAGAGCTAGACTGAGATGGATGAGACAACTCTGCCGGCGCACTAAGACTGCAGTCAGCATTTTATTTCTATGAGCTAGCAGAATTTCAAGCTTCAAGTATTATGGAGCTGGTGCCAAAATGTTGCTGCCAGGCTGTTTTGATTTATTCCTAAATCATGGAAAAAGATAGGTTTAAGGCTCAACAGCATCCTGATTCCACAGTCGTTAAGTGTCTTCTGCTTTTCATGTCCATGTGTAGGTCTCATCGCAGGCTTGAAATAGAAGTCCGACATTACAGTACTCTTCTTTCAATCTATTTGTGCCTTCCACTCTCAGGAGGACGCAGTGCCGGCTCTCATGACCCTGAAGAGCGCGTTGACGTTGTTGCTCTTGATGGCATCTCGACAGGCAGAGATCACTTGGTTCTTGGGCTTACCCACTGAACAGAAGGAGAGATATGGACACACAGATTAATATGAGGAGACACGACACGTATGCATGATGTGAACAGCACATAAAGTTTGTCTTCTTAAGGACCTCGCTATGTGTTTTGTTGTTATTGTTGAACACATATTTGCATCACTGCCAAGAACAAAATAAATGCCAGTTTTAACCGACTAGTGTGTCCTGACTGCAATGCAGAAATGTGTTTGTCAAAGTTCCCAGTTAATGTTTTGAGGCTAAATGTTTTTAACCAGATGTTATGCCAGCTACAGTTCAGAACCAGATCTGGAGAAGACAACAAATAAAACGAAAACATGCGGTCACAAGTGGCTTTTCACTCGGGTACTGTAGTTAGGGGTGCGTTTCCGGCCTTACTCAAGGAGTCTGCATTAAACATGCTGCCAAAAATGTTAATTAGACGACTAAACAAGTTTTTTGTGACGTGATTGGACATAAAAATATAAAATTTCACATTATATACAAGCATAACAGTGAGGAAGTAGTCACCCACCCACATTAGCAAAGCTTTAGAGCCCAAAAAAATGAATACCAGTGCGTTACAAGATAGTGTCCAATCATGAAGACGCTAGAGAGACCTGAATCCATGAATACACACCAAAAAATGTACTATAATATTGATCATCTCAGATAATCTCTGACATGCACATCCTACCTGTCCTACACGAAGCCTGTCAGCACACATACGGTACAGATGTACACATGAGCACACACAGTGGCTTACCTCGCAGTCTACCAGCCCGCTGTATGGCCTGGTTGACAGACTTGAGGCAGGCCAGCAGCGCATTGTGGTTGTTAGAGCGGATTTTATACTCGTTGATCAGATCCCGGTTTAGATCGTACAGCTCTCTGTAGCGCTTCTTCATAGTTGTCCTGCAGATGGAAAGAGAGAAAAATCGTTCGGTTTGGTCCAGAGGTAAAAGAAAAAGACCTGCCCGGCTGTGAGCTCAGATCAGGTCTCTGACAGAGAGTTTGTCCACGTGTTTCCTGTATTTCACATACAAAGATTGTAATCTAGCGTCGCTGAATGAAGTGTCAGCGTATATTGTGCTAACTCACATGTCGACCATTAGACGAGCATCCTCTGCCTGCACCAGCATGTTCCTGATGTAGTTGGAGTGGTCGGCCATTGTTGCGGTTAACTTCTGATGGACGGAGTGGAACTCATCCACCTACAATACAGATATTTAAAACTCAGTATTAAACCACAGCACCAAAAGTTCACATTCAAAACATAGCAGGCATAAAGGTCGGTGTACATGTAGCGATGAACACAAGATGTGTCCTGAAATACGAGTGGAATAAACAGCATAAGATGTTTATGACAATTCAGAGATTTCAATCTGAGTAAGACCTCAGTGAGCGTTGTACGTAGCTCCTCAAAGTATCCGGGGAAGTCTGCTTCTGCTGACAAGTCCTCGATTGCCAGGAAGGAGGCGAGTGATTGGACCAGATCTCCAGCCAGGTCAATGTCATCGGTTCTCAGAGTGATCTGATTCAAATAAGAGATCACTTAATCAAATGATTTGAGTTGATTTGTGTACAAATGTATAACAATGATTCTGAATTCAGGTTATAGATGAACACATAACTGTTGTGTGTGTTTGTACCTGTCCATTGCTGGCCATGCTGATAGACAACAGTCCGCCTCCTCTTAGTGAATTAAAAGTGACGTCAGGACTGTCAACTCCCTCTGGAAGCAGGAAGTTCTGATTCAGCCACATTACCACCTGCACACACAAACATGTAAACAATTACACAAACCCAGAGAGGTGAGATCAGATTTCAAATAACAAACATATCCTAGCACGTTATTGCCTTGAACATGCTGTGGGACTTTCTGAGAGACGCCGTGACAGCCTACCCGCTGAGGTCGGTCGTTGATGCTGAAGGTGACTCTTCCTGGTGGCGGAGCGGCCGAGGAGTCGGCTGTGATGTCGTACATGGAGAAACGAGGCAGCTGACGAGTGATTTCAAACACGTGGAACTGGGTGCTGGAGGGGACAAAGTGCAGGGAAGGTGAGGAAATGGAGGTACAGAGAAAAACATGCTTGCCTTACTCGAAACCCACTTACCTAGATTTCCCTCCAACAAAGGCTTTGATGTGCAGATCTACTGGTATATCTTTCGGGGGAACGATGGGGACTCGGACACAGCCCGACAGGTTCTGGGTGCTGGGGTGGACAACGTGACTCTCCCCCTCAAATATGCCCTCTGCGAAGATGAGCACTGCACGGATAATAGTTTCTAGAGAGGAGAGAGGAGAAGTTCAGGGACTTATAAGTATTTACTTTATGTCTAGGACATTCTTGAAGTTCTTAGCCGATGTGCTAAAAACACTCTACCATTTGGTGTTGAAATGCTGAGCTCTACATGAGCCTTCTGGGCCTCTGTGGCAGGTCTCACTGACAGCGCTGTCTGGAGCTGAGTGTTGGCTGGTATGACACCCATCCCACTGTTTGTCTCTGACACACCCTGAAACAACAGTATGGTTTGTGTGGATGTTAGTATATGCGATAATATAAGGGCCGATGTTAATTAAGAATCATCGAATTAGTGACAAGTGACAAAAAAATAAATAAAAATAAGTGAATAAATGCACGTACCTTGGCATTCTCTTCATAATTGCGTAGCTCCAGCAACAGATTCTGTCTGCGTTGGCTGAGCTCTCTGATGAGGTCCTGTTCAGCACTGGAGTCCATGAGATTCCCTTTAAGGTCCTTACTGGCTGGCAGGTAACCACGAACTACAAGACACACATTTACAACACTGATGAAGTCCCACTCCGAGCTTAAAGGGTCAGTTCTCTCAAATAATGTTTAGTATGTTTGCATGCGGTGTTTTGATTGGGGCTCAGAGAAATTTGGTCAGACATTAACACTCAGAAATTTGTAAAAACTTTATCCAGAAACTCACACAATGGTCTAAACTGAACCAGTTACGACAACATACCCTCTCCCTCTATGGAGGTGCAGATAAGCTGTTGCTGTCCATCCAACCTGTAGTCTCCCTCCACGACTCCGGCCACAGAAGACGAGAAGTTATCTTTGAAAATGACCTCGCCCGTGCGGTCGCTACGAGCGTCAATCTGGAATAAAAAGGAGAATGACTGAAGATCAACTGGAGATGCTATAGGAATGAATGAGTTCGTGTCCAAAAATAGACATCATTCACATCTGTAAAGTGTGAGAGGTTGTGCGCTGACCTTTCCATTGGACCAGCCAGTGATAAGCTCCACCACCCCGTCAGCATTCAGGTCAAAGGCATGGATACTCATCGCATGATTCTTAGACTGAAAGGGGAGAGAACATGGAGACACCGTTTAATTAAGGTATGGGAGCTTGTAAATGAAAAACCCTGGTTAAAATATCATGATCATGCAGACACAAATGGTAAAGAACACATAACATATCACACAGTCAAAACATGATAAAAGATACAGAAGGGAGACACAGACAGAAACTTTCAGAAGGAAAAGCTGATGGAAAAAAATATTAGACTGTGCATCAATGCCAAATATTTGAATTATAATTACTAACGTTACTGTCTTATGGTTATGATGATGATATGTTTGCTGTACCTTAATCCTCCAGTAGCGAGCGGTGCGGTCGTAAACTCCCACAGTGCCATTGGCCAGGGCATAACCAAATCTGCTGCCATGCATATGGCACAGTGATGTTACGGTCTGTGTGAAGAACACCAGAGGAGAAACTTGTCATGTAAAAATGATCTGCTACAGTGCAGCACAAGACAGAAAAGACAGAACTAGTGACAGTGCAACAATTATGATTGATATTCTGTAGACATACTGTTGTTAGTATTGATGTATTTTCTCCGGAGGCAACAAGGTTAAAAAAATGAAACACATTGCATCAGTTTACCTCATTTTCAGTCATCTCAGACACAAGCTCGTCCTCTTTGAATACCCTGATGTCAAAGTCTTCTGATCCTACAAGGAGCTGTAAACACAATAGACATTAGTTGACCAAATTATTATGAATTAATCTTTTATTTTCTTTTATAACCCTTTTAAAGTAGAAAGCTTTAGAAACAGGAGAGAAATAGGGACAAAGCCAGCAACAGCACTCCATGTATGGAGCATGTCTGTGTCTCAGGCTGCCAGTCAGGACTTACCTCGTTCTTCCCATCCCCGGTGAAGTCACAGAGCACCAGAGATCTGACATTATCTCCAGTTACCTACAGACAAGATACTTCATGAATACATTCATTTAGTTGAGTGAGAAATTTGCAGGAATGATCCACCTTGAAAAAAATTTAAGATCATCGCAATCACAAAGAATGTATTTACTTCTCTAATCATGTAAAATGAACAGGCCAACTCAAACAGACTGACTAGAATATAACAAATGAAAAAGTGCTGTAAACATACAAGTTAGAAAGAATATACTGTTGTTAGTTGTGTGTTATATTGCTATTCAATACTTCTCAGATGTAAATGATTCAATGATTCAAATGTCTTAGTTCTTACTGTCCAGAAGTGGTCATTGCCCTCGTAGTCAAAGCCTTGCAACGCGCAGTTTCCTCCAATGATGGCAAGGGGATTCGGGATGTCCCCGAGTTTCCCTAACACAATAGCATTGGCCCCATCCGTCACCTACAACAACACACACACACACACACACACACACACACACACACACACACACACACACAGACAAAAACAGAAACAAGTGAAATACTGTGCATGGACATTTCAACAGGCTCCTCTTCTGTGTTTAAAGAATTGCTACATGAACCGTTCTGATATTTTTTTCTATTTTAAAGGATTCATTTCTACACAGACAGAAGAAATACAGAGAGGTAAATCTTTTCACTTCAGTTGTCTATTTGCTGCCTTTAAAAGCCTCTGGTCTGCCATTGATTAAAATCCCTTGCTTGAGGTCATTAAACATAGTTGCACAGATGGACAGATGTGCCAAAACCTTTGTGGGAGTTCTTCAGCTGAAGCAGCTCTTGTTCTAGACACACCAAAGGCATTTTTTCCCAGGAAAGTGCTACACAATGACATCTTCCAGCTTGCCAAGTTGAAAATGTATCCAAGAATACTATATGCTTGCTTAATACATGGTAAAGACAATTAAAAAAACTATATAGGGGGTCCCCTCATTAGTCCTAACTTCTCCTGGGACCTACTGCTCTGACAGTATCTTGACCACCGTCCCAATTCAAAGCTCAAGTCGTCAGAACTAATTACTAATAATTCTCATTCTAATTCTCTGCTTTTAAATGATCTGATTTATAATTGGCACAGAAACTAATTCCTCATCATCAGTAGCCTCGGGTACAAACATCGTTTTTTTAAATTTAGACAAGAGAACATTAAAACAAATAGTTGGAGGAATACTGGGAAGGTGAGTACTTAATTGAACCAAACATATAAGGTATGCATTCTAGGGTTAAGCAGCAAGATAACAGAAAACACTTGCATGAAGCGCTAACCTCTATAATGCAATATACATGTTTTCATTGTGATTAGTTTGTCTTTGGTAGGCAGGACCTATTATTCCCCTCAGCTCCACTCACCTCTCTGTAGAATATATCAGCATTGTCGTGGACGTCATAGGCCAGCAGGTTAGTTTGGGACCCCACCAACAGTGTGTCCCCGGTGGTGTTCGGTCCCAGCGCTCCTGCCGTCAGACAAGTAACGGCCTGGTTGATGTTGAGCAGAGAGATGTCAGAGTCCTGGTTGCTCTGGCTCAGTCGGTGGGCCGCAGGTCTCTGACCACGGGCGTGAGGGTTGTGGATAAAAACCTTTTGAAGAGAAGAGAGACGGGATTGAATAATAAGTCTGTTTTTTATAATAAGTATAAAAAACTGAAGAACGGTAGGTTATCATTTAAAAGTGACCGGGTGTCAAGTGAGGGAGAGATGTATATACAGTGCTGCTCAAAAGTTTGTGAACCTCTTGAGCATTTTGGAGTTTTCTATTGTTTCACCCTGATTTCCTTATTTAATCAAAACCATTATTTTTTTATATAAAATAACAGGTGTAGGTTTATCAATTCAATACACTCTTTAAAAAAATCAATTGTGTGGTCAAGACTAAATTAAAAAGAGTTTTTGGTCAATTTATGTAGGTGCAAAAGTTCGTGAACCCTGAGCTGCGTTGGTTAAAACAAGCATGGCTTGATGGCTAAATGAACCACTGAAACGGACCGATAACTTCAGAGATGTTTAGGGACGAAACTGTGCACCACTGATTGAAACAGAGATAAAAACCAGGTCACTTTAGTCTTACCCGGATGAACCCGTACAGGTCAATCATGCCAAGAGATCTCAGAGAGGACCTCAGGAAGAGGGGAGTGACAGCACATTTGTCTGGGGGAATCTCAAAAAAATTTGAGCTTCATTGTTCCAACGTGAGGCAGACCACCTACAAATGGAGAGCACTGAAAAAGACTACAACTCTGCCTAGAAGTGGACGACCTTCTAAAATATCAGCAAGAGACACAAGAACATTGGTAATGGCAAATATCCTCCAAAGTAGATGTGAGAGACCGATGAGTCACTACAGAAACCGTTTGGTTGAGGTTAGGAGTTGCAATATCCCATTAACTGAAGGGGTTCACATACTTTTGCACCCATGAAATCTGTGTTTTTCTTAAACACAGATTTCATGGTATGACTTAACATTTAATAAGGTTATTTTAGTATCTTTTACAAAAAATCTGACCATCGTTCGGGTAGGGTTCACAAACTTTTGAGCAGCACTGTATATAACAAAGCGAGGCAGGGATTTGTAGTTGTAGTGAACAGTGAAAACCTGAATTCCTCTCACCTTTCCAGCCTGTGTGGCTGCAGTAAGGCATGGGTGCACTCCATCAAATCTCCCAACAGTCACCATGCGAGGGTTAATCTTATGGTTCAGCTTCAGGGTGAATATGGGGACCAACATGGTGGCTACTGTGTGTCCCTGAATCAGACGGGAAGAGACGAGTTGTTAGTATTAATACAGACACACATGCACACAGAAAGATGTGCTGTCACGCATATAACTGGGTGACAATGCGTGATTTTGCCGCACTAATGTAATTACAGGCTTTACCTCGGGCACTCAGGTGGAGAGTCCCGTTGCCTAGCAACAGGGAGTAGCAAGCTAAAGCTTTTCATCTTGGCTAATCTCTATCTGCTGTTAGCTGTGCGAGAATGTCAAATATAAAGAAAAAGGGCGTTAAACACGTGGTTATTTGGCATATCGTAAGCATTGTATTAATAAGAAGCATGATATTAATACTTGGAATGATATAAAATCGCCTTTATTTGCCTTGCAAGCCTAGTATAGCTAACGTTAAAGCTAAATGTTGAGGTTGCTGGCTTCAATGTTGCCGGAAACAACTCCAAACGATTGACGACAACAAAACAAACCATTATTTCCCATTATGTGGTGCAAACAGTCTCACCTGGCCCCCTCCTCAGCTTGCAAAATGTTGGATTTGGGTTAAAAAATGAGGTAGCCAGCTAACGAGTTAGCACGACAACAACAGATCCCCTGCCAACGACCACTTCCTGTCTGCTGCTGCTTTCAAAATAAAAGACACTGGATCCGACAAGATAGGGACAAAAATTGAAGCACGTCCAAAGGCTTGGTAAGCATGAAACACTTAATTGTAAGGGTTAAATCCACAGACTGACATCAACCAATTAACCCTGTCTTTTCTATTTACAGCTAAACATTTTTAAATTTGGGATAAGTTTATTGTTCTGGGCAAAATAACCTGCAGAAAAGTAACATGGGTGGGTTGCAAAGCAGCGACACCTGCTCATAAAACCTCTTTTATTTTTTTTATTTAAAGAAATAAGAGAAAGAAAGAAAGAAAGAAAGAAAGATGAGAAATCCAGATTAATACATCAGTCAAATTTACTTTTGTTGTTAGGGATGTTGTTTGCTGTTTGTTGCTGCAGACAAGCTATACTGGGGAGGTTCAGTGCAGACAAGGCCAAAACAGAAGGTCCATTATAAACACAGCTGACATAAAGGCAGGCAAGTACAGAACAAAATATGTATTTATTCTATTATTTAATGTATTTTATGTGTCTTTTACTTCAGTCATATGCCTCTTGTTTTCTGTCTGTGTTCATTTATGATATCAGATGATATTAAACTCATTGGCTGTAAGCCTCAGAAATCAAGTTTACAACAGCTGTTTGTGACTCCCAGGGATTTAAATAAAGTAGGGCTTGTCTGGAATTTGATTTGAAGACCTTTCGCACTTAGAGTCTAAGACTCACACCCCTAGAGCAACAAACCACTGTTATAACTCTTAACAGGCTAGAGCTGTTTGTCTGTACAATGAAGGTCTGTGATTGCACTCTTCAGACTGGTGATGTGGCACCTTGGTGTCCGGCATTTCATCGAATCAAACCGATCAGAGATCAGTCAACAATCCACCGCCTTCTTCTTCTGCCAGGAGTGGATATAATTGCTAATAACTGATTAGACAGTCAATGAACTTTAAGGCGTTTGGATTAGACTTAGTGATAGGGCTTTGTAGGTGTGATGGTGTTTGGTTTTGTGTTCCTTTTTCATCTGATTATCTTCTCATGGTCATCACCCATCTGTGCTCCTGGCAAGAAGTGAAATGGCAGAGAGATGAGATAATAGTTTTGATGATAACTTTGACGGCTTTCATACATTCTTAAACTAAACACAATTCATAAACATTTCTCCTCAAAAGGTCTTGCATGTGTACATACAAGTACAGATAACATCGTGCATGCACACATCAACAACAGAAAACAATGAATTTGTGACAATCTTGTATCACATTCAAGTCAAGCAAGCATTCATCTTAAATATAATGTGCTGTTGACTTTTGATTGTGACGTCTCAAAAAACAATTGTGATTTGACAAATTGTATAACAATCAATCAGTCAGATAGAAAAGAGGTCCAAATATAGTTGGAAAATATGAGGATTTTTCTGTTAATGCTGCATACAAAAGGCTGGCTTTGGTTTGGGTGACATTTACTTAACACATAACTGTGAATGCCTTGTCTCCCCTCCACAATGAGTTCTAAAGCAAGTGGTATTTGGTTCTGGCAATGTGTGCTTTAATGAGCGGTGTAGGTTTTCTGCATTTCATAGGTTGGAGTCATGTAAAATACACTGTGTTCCAGCAACAAACTCAACAATAGCGCCTTAACTTTCTCTGGCTCACAGATGTCAAAAGTCTGGGCTCGTCCGGGATTTGAACCCGGGACCTCTCGCACCCTAAGCGAGAATCATACCCCTAGACCAACGAGCCTATGTATACAGCTGTTCACAGCTGTAGTTGTATGCTATGAAGACCTGTGATTGAACTTCCAGCTGCTGATGTGGCATCATGGAGCTCCACATCTTATCTTGTCCAACAGCACCCTCTGGTGGCAGTGAGCATGCATGTCATGCAACGCTGAACCCTAAACTCTGAACGGTAAGGTGAAATAGATAGAATAAATGACCATGGCCACAGTAGTTCTGTGAGCCATACAGGTAAAGGAAGTTGGTCTTTATATCCAGGAGGCCTCAGTATTGCAGTCCAACTGATGAGTGAGGTTGCTAACTTAATTTAAATGGCCCATTCTTGTTGTTTCTCCCCTTTTTAGGTCAGGCTTTGTTGATTTTGATTATAACAGTGTGTGTGACATATTTATTCTTCCTGTCAACATTACAAAACATAACTGCTCATGCAAATTTGTGTCTCTTGTCTTCTTGCACAGGGCCCCTGTGTTCACGGCCTGGTCTGGTCAGTGGTCCAGATGAACTCCACCTCAACATCCTGATAGCCATTTGTATACAGTCTATTGATGAAAATAACACCAGTATTGACTAGATTTTCATCTTAAGAAAAGATAAAAGTCACTTGAGTCCAGCTGAACTCCTTGGAGGGCTTGTCCAGGATTTGAACCCAAGACCTCTCACACCCAAAGCAAGAATCATACCCCTAGACCAACAAGCCTCTTATTCTTTGTCATAATAACTCAGGTTCTGATGGCAGCCATTGGTTGTCCATGGTATACATGAATGCACTAATGTGCATTTGTATAGAGTAGATTGATAAAAGCAATCAATCCAAAGATTTTGAACTCAAGGGCTGTAAACCAATGAGTTTGATGAAATCATTAAGAACATTGGGATGTTCAGTCAATGAATTTAAGCTTTTCTATGTTTTGTAGAGCTTGTGTGAATCTTACAAATGAAGGAATGAGGGATTGTCTGGGATTAGCCCCCAGGACCTTTCATACCTGAATAAGAATCATACCCTTAAACCAACAAGTCTACATGAAAGCTCAGGTGTGACGACAACCTCCGGTGTTTCAACTCGTGTTCATTTTAGTGTACATGATGTGCAACACTGAACCCAAAAACAACACCATCCTGCCCAAGGACGAACACAGGAGCCTGCATAAACCATCAATCGGTTCCTTTGTCTGCGTTATTATCAGCTGCCGAAGGTTTGATCTGCACCACCCAACAAATGTATCTTTGTATGCCTTGCCTTTGTTTTTGAGCTTGTGTGAATCTCACAAATTAAAGAATCTAGGGCTCGTCCGGGAGTTGAACCCAGGACCTCTCGCACCCTAAGCAAGAATCATACCCCCTATATGTTTATCTGTAGTTGAAGAGCAACACTGTTTAAAGTAGATTGTATTGTATTGTATGGCTCAAAAATACAATAAAGCTACAACAATGAACTCTTTAAGAATTGATAATAATTTATTTTCAGGCTGCATACAAGATCTCTGCCACCTTCACTATATAATGCAATTGTACTGTATTTATTTATTTGACCATTTGGTGGACATAATGGGAAGAGTGACAAGATTTTGTTAATATTGCTGTTTATTTTCTTTTACTCATAAATGCATATCACTACTATTATACTGTTACAATTGTTAAACAACAGAATACATCATATCTATTTCATAATTCCATATCAATACATGCCATGGAATGCATGAGTAAGCAGCACGTATACATTTTAAAGAGCCGTGGCAGACTCAGGCTGTATGTGGTGGGATATGATACACTTATAGTGAGTTCCAGTCCCTGGATTAGATTCAAATGTTTTAGTTAAATGTAAGTGTAACTACTACACATCTGTAATAAAAACAGATAGGGAACTATGAACTATTTAACCATTTAGAGGCCAGTTAATTTTCTAGCATGTTGGGCAGCCTATGTATGGCACTGTATCACATTGCACTGTCTCCGCTTTAACATGTTGCCTGGCACATTGTCAATCCTTCGCCTGTTCCTTGCAAAAATGTGTAAAACTAAATCATTTTAAAAACATTTTTCAACTCTGTGGCTATATTTGTGATGATGATGTTTAGGCACAAAAACAACTTAGTTAGGTTTACAGAAAGGACTAAAATAAGTATATTTTTAAGGGTTAGAGTAACATTTAGATCAGGGTCAAAATGAACATGTGAACACAGCTACATATAAAGAGCTTGGATGCCCAGCTGGTACTAAAACCTGGGGCATGGAGGCAGGCAGGATTAGATTCTTGCTAGAAGAAATTTATGATGTGCTGCCAGCTACCCAAAAAGCGTTTGTGCGCACATTTAACTATGAGTAACTTCCATTAATTTCATAATATTTGTTTTCATTAGTTGGTTGCTAGTGTCAATCAAGGTCCATCTCCATTGTTTGTGTCTGCAGACTACCTTACTGTGTTTCCCTGAGTAGGATCTTCATGCTATAAGGTCTGGGAGTAAGAGTAACCCCATAGACTGGAGTATAATCTGGCTCTCCTGCATCCTCAGGCCAGATGAACTTAAACTTCCTCAGCAGTGTCACGATGATGAGGAAGAGCTCCATACGAGCCAGACCCTCTCCGAGACACATACGAGAACCTGAGAAAAACAACCTCAAAGTTATCTAGTTGTTTCAGTTTGATTAAACCAACCCTATCTGTGCATGCCACTGCAGGAGTGACAGGACTCATGCTGTTGCTTAGTTTTTATGCTGTCATACCTGCAGAGAAAGGCATGAAGGCCTCTGGTTTAACAAACTCTCCCTGGTCATTGAGGAAGTTTTCAGGGTTGAATTCATGAGGGAATTTCCATTGTCCCTCCTCATTCAGCAAAGAAGTCAGGTTAGGGATGATCAGCGTGCCCTGGGAAGAAAACCAAGCATGGAAAAATAGGTTTGGCTATCTGGTTGTAAAATCTGGTGCAGGGAAATCAACCAAATCATGATTAAATATGAATAAGAATTCTCAGAAAAGTTACATTCAACTTCCTTCCTCACAGAAGTTACCTTACTTTGCTTCCACTTGCAACAATGGTACAAATTGCCAATATTACCAAGAAATATTTAACACTAGTTTCTTCTTACTCTGGGAATGGTATACCCCATGAGCTCTGTGTCTTCTGTTGTAGTGTGGAAGACGCTGAGTGGAACAGTGTTGGCTATCCTCTGCACTTCATGGGTCACAGCCTGGATGAAGAGAGATTTAAACAACACATTCTTATGCTTGATCTGACTTGAGGCAGAAGAAAAGAAATACAGGTTCTCAGAAGCTCAGCCAAAACTTTTGGAAGCTGTCAGCATATGTTGACAACCAGGCACTCCATATTGTCAAGGGGTCAATTGGCAAGGACCCTCAACGTCAACAGATTCTCTCACCAGATTTATTGTTTGATTTTTACACCTTTGGATATTATCCTTGGCCTTTAGCAAGCTTGTGTAATGCTCTAATAAATATGCCACTCAGACCAATGTAAACACATGAAATAAAAGTGAAATCATTATGAGAATTCTGTCTTATGATATACCTGCACGTAAGGCATGTTGTGCCTGTCATCAAAACTGGCCAGATCCTTCCCATTCAACACCTTGTCTATCTCCTGTTGACAGCGCTCTGAGAGATAAAGTAGTGGAGAAACAAAAAACAAGTGACACAGAAAATCCCTGATAAGCCATGTGAGAAAGGAGCAAAAGAAAGGTTTCTTGATATTTGAGAGGTTTAAAAAAAATACAGTAATGATACATCAGTCAACATTAATTTTCTTTACAACACCCAATACATTTTTGATAAGGTGCCCTTAAATTTGTATAAGGGAACTGTGGCTAAGAAATGTACCTAGCAGGACATTTACAATTGAAGACAATTGTTCCTGCTTTTGGTTGACACATTGACACTCTCTGAAAACATATTTTTTCTACTTTAATTTCTCATTTGCCAACATTTTTTACACTTGTGTTTTTTGTACTATGACAAAATATCTACATTGGAAAGCCTATGCCTCATTCTGGGCAAGGACCAGCTCTTTGGTCTTGCAAGAATCATGGAGGGAAAATGAGTACCCATTGCCTGAGCTGTTGCTATGATGTTGTCCATGTTCTCAGCAAAAAGTCAGTATATGTATGTGTATCCTTGATTGGCATTGGCCTTGTCACATTTTTTTCACAGCAGACATTTTGATATGTTCCATGCCTATTCTGTTTATGATTTTAGGAGGTGGAAAGGTGACAGAAAAGTAATAACCCATATTTATGTGTGCAGGCATACCTTGTATGTGTGGGTAGGTCGCAAAATAGAGGAAACCAGTAAGCAAGGTGTTGGAGGTAGTGTCAGTCCCAGCAAAGTGAAGATCTAGAGCGTACATTGACAGTTGTGCTTCTGAAAATAAACCATCTTCGCCTCTCTAGAAAGAATGACGATGAAGAATGTTTTAAGACAAACATACATTAAATGCAATTATACCGTAATGAAACACATAGATAGACACTATGGGGTGTGAAAAGAGATACACACCTTATTCATTTCATCCAGATAGCAGTCAATGAAGTCTCGTGGCTCTCCAGGGACTCTGGTATTCTTGTGTTCGATCAACAACTGTTTTGCAAGATTCTGGCAAATCTGAAATGCGTAAGTCAACAATCATAATTTGTAGTTATTTACTTTTTCACCACCACTGACAAAATGCATATATGTTGGTTGTCATCATATATGTGTGAAAAAAACTTCAGTATAAAACAAATTTTTTTCTTCCATGTGTAATCCTCATTTTTCGATTTGTTAAAGTTTATTATAAATAATTACAATAAGCACTATTAACAAACCTCAACATTTTTAAAGGCCTCGCGGAAGGGCAGCGGCAGGCTACGAATCATGGGAAAGGAGTCATACAGCTGTGAAAAGAATGAAATAAAAAATATGAAATTGAATGTTCAGATACTATTTCCTGGCACGAATCACTTCAACAGATGAATAACAAATATTCCTATCATTGCTATGCAGATGACACTCTATCTGTCATTTCCTCCTGAGGACCCCTCTGTCTCTGCACGATTGCCTCTCAGATATCTCCACATGGATGAAGGCACACCACCTCTGAACCTCTTAAAAAACTGAAATGCTGGTCCTTCCAGCCAAACCTACTATTTACCACGACATCAACATCAAAACAGACTCCCTATGGCTTGCCCCCACCAGAGTGGTGAAAAACCTAGGGGTAATGATCGATGACCAACTTACCTTCTCCAATCATGTCGCCTAAGTTGCCCCATCATGCCGCTTTGCACTTTACAACATCAGAAAAATCAGTCCTTACCTAACTGAACATGCTACCCAGCTCAAGACATAAGCTGTGGTCCTCTCAAGACTAGATTTACTGTAATGGTACATTCATTCATTGTAATTGCACAATATGTTTGTGTTGATTTGTTCTGTACACGTGACATCTATTGCACGTCTGTCCGTCCTGGGAGAGGGATCCCTCCTCTGTGGCTCTTCCTGAGGTTTCTTCCACCTTTTTTCCCTGTTAAAAGGGTTTTTTGTGGGCAAGTTTTTCCTCACTCGAACCGAGGGTCTAAGGACAGAGGGTGTCACTCCCTGTACAGATTGTAAAGCCCTCCGAGGCAAAATGTATTTTGTGACTTTGGGCTATACAAATAAAATTTGATTTGATTTGATTTGATTTAATGCCCTCCTGATGGGCCTCCCAGTCTGCACAATGAAACCCCTTCAGATGATCCAGAACGTGGCGGTGTGCCTGGTCTACAACCAACCCAAAAGGTCACATGTTACCCCGCTATTCATCGAGCTCCACTGGCTACCTGTTGCAGCCCACATTAAATTCAAATTGCTGATGTTTGCCAACAAAATTGTCTCCAGTGCGGCACCTACTTACTTGAACGCCCTTATACAAGCATATGTTACCTCACAACTGTTGCGCTCCTCCAATGAATGATGCCTGGCTCTGCCACCCGTTCGTTCAAGGCAATCCAGACTCTTCACGTCAGTTGTTCCCTGTTGGTGGAACGCACTACCAGTTCCTACCAGAGCAGGGGCGTCCCTCTCTACCTTTAAAAAACCCCTGAAGACCCAGCTCTTTAGAGAGTACCTCCTCTGATGTACCACTTCTGAAAGATACTTTGACTCACCATTGCCCATGGTCCATTGGCTAATTTGGCATTCGCAGTGAAGCATTGAACGATCACTTTGATGAAGTTGTCATCATACTCGTAACGTCTACCAAACAGAACCTGGCAAATGATGTTGGAGGCCGCATTATGAAACATAACCTGAGGGCTCATGGTTTTGCCTGTAAAAGACATAATATAGACCAGACTGTAAACAATAGCACAATGCAAATGCAGTGAGTAGAGAGTCGCAAGGAGATGAAAGGAAATACAACACAATAGAAACCTTGACCACAGATGACATACCAATGCTTTTTTCCAGCGTTTTAATGATGTATTTTAGCTCTCCATGAATCCTGTCCTCCATGGAGTTCTTTCCCAAACCAAAGTTCCTCAAGGTCATCAGAGCAAATCGACGATGCTCCTTCCAACTAGGTCCATAATCTGCCAGAATAACTCCTATAATAGGTGTAGTGAAACAAAGATCATTCAGTATGAGCTTACAGGTCTAAAGTAAATCCAAAATAAACATTTCTCAAAATATCACTGTCCATTGTGATCACTGGTACTCTATTCCAGAGCTCTTCTACTTTCTTTTTCAAAAAGAGATCACGTAGAATAGTCAAAATGGTTAAAGGAATTTCAGAGAGAGTTCAGAGATATGGGATTTTCCAAGCTTTGTCGAAGTGGAGGCCCACAGCTTCAGACATAAAAACCCCTGCCTTAAACTACCTTCATAAGTTTTATAATGAGATTAAAATTCTTTCTAAACATAGAGTTGGCAGCTGTTCTAAAGGAACTTCCTCAGGACTGGTGATAAAATTTAATGTATAATTCATGAAATTATCTCTGCACACAGACACATTACTGATGTATGATAAAACATTGTCTGCCCTATGACATATCATGTCTCTTTTCACCTTTTCTATCGGTGGTATCATTGACGAACAGGTCTTGGGGTCGTCCAGCAAACTCTTTGGCCTTAGTCACTAAAGCTTCTTTCGTGGCCTGGACCCCATTGATGATTACAGCTGGTTTGGAACCGAGGAACAAACTGTAGACATTTCCATAAGTCTTCCTCAGCTGGGACAAGATAACAGGTCAGTGTTTGAAATGTATATATCACACAGCAGAGCACACTAAAGCAGACTTGAAATAAAAAAAATTTAAAAAAAAAAAAGAAAAGAAAAACACAAAGTAAAACCAACTAACAAATTACAACAGATAAAGCACAGATCAAAAAACATGACATTTTCATTGCATATAACCTGCTGAAAATGAATGTTGTGAATCTATTGCACCTGGAGTCTACACCTTTACCCTGAAGGAGGAACCTTTGTTTAAGGGTTTAGAAGGTAGGTTAAATCTTAGATCGTTAAGGAACGTTAGGAAAAAATCATCCATTGTCCTTGGCTGTGCTTCAATAAACCTTTTCAGCATTGACTGAACTGACTGTCGATGAATAGAATTCTCTACAACACATATGTATATGGCCTCTTTTGATACTGGGACACAGTCAAAGTTCACAGGCAGTCAACTCTGTACAAATGTCAACATGTTACATAATCACATAGAAACAGTCCTACCACACTCGTGAGTAACCCTAGCCTTTAAAATATATAATTCAGATAAGTTTTATTTAACATTTGCAGCCAATTTATAGTCAAACCAATTTTATAGTCTTAAAGTGTAGTGGCACAACAATTCTTGAAACTATTACTGTCAGGAAAGGAAGCAAAGAGGCAACATGTGTGAGTTTTTAACCATTTTAGAGACATTTTAGGTACTAACATTGCTAATCAATGCCATACCAGTTTAAACCATTAGAAGAACATCATTTATTTCAGTATTTTCCTTACCCTCTCAAAGTCCTTCAAGGGGTTATCTAGGCTTAGCTGCAAAATGTTTCCCAGTATCGGCACAGGAGTGGGACCCGGTGGAAAGTTCTTGGGCCTCTGGGACTTGAGTAGAAGGATGATGAGGAGAACACAGAGCCACAGCAGGATTGAAGAAAGCATGGTGGAAGGGATCTGAAGAGGCTAAGACTGAAGAAGCAAGAAAACTGACTTGCTTTAAAAGTGCAGTGCCGCTCTTAGCCCTGCCCTTTCTCATCGTGTACTTTGCTTTCCTGTATTAAAGGTGAAAGAGAACGTCGAAAACAAAGAGGTCATACACCCATACAGGCTGATACAGGCTGAGACAGGCTTACGCTTCAACTGGCCGCCACAAACTCAAAATCAATTTATTTTCTTTAGGAAAATAAGCTAAGTTGTAAAGTTAATTTGTGTACAGTCAGGCACGGTACTCACTACCCTGTCTCACAGGAAAATATTCTATCTTTTACACCACAGCGTTACTTTACAAATTATGATTTTTACACACAAAGCACATTATAAGTTTATAAAATATTCTGTTTAGTTATAAATTAAACAATTAAGCTATTAAAGTCAATTGCAAACTATTTTGGTAATTGTTTGAGTGATTTTAATGCAAAGATGCGAAACATTTCGTGCTTTCAAGCTTTTCAAATATGAGGAATTTGTATTTCCTTTTAATTTATTTGTAATAGTTTTGAGGTTTGGACTGTTGGTTGGACAAAACAAACACTGTGAAGGTGTCACATGAGAGGTGTCAAATTCCCCTCAAATCGTTTCAAGCTTAGTGATGTAGTATAACCAGCATGAATGAATGTGTTCGGTGATGGATCATGTTAGAGGACAGCTCGTTTTGATGAAAATGACTAAAAAATTAAAAAGGGCGTCGCTTGTTGTGTTTCAACGTCGTTTAGCTGATGAGTTACCTTGAATATCTTTCCATCTTCTACAACGCCTCGGGGTTGTGACAACCTTTACTTTATATACTTTCTACAGGGCTTTGACTTGTGTTAGGACATTTACTTAGTAAAATGTAGTAAATGTGGTAAAAGTAAATGTATTTAGCATCACATGCTGTTTAAATGTATAGAACTTATAATAAAATGACTTAACCAAATATGGCTACATTATAATATATTGATTGATCATATTACAGTACTTACTATACTATGTAATTATGCAAAATAAAATAAAATAGTTACACTAAATGAAGGGGCAAATGCAGTTAATATGTACAACAACATTTACTATGTGTTCATGTGTTCAGTCTGAGGCTCTTGTAACTTCACTATAGGAAGGATCGCTACAGGAAGTCATTGCTCCTCACTGCAATTACAATCTATAATGACCACCCACTTAGTCTGTGACACTTTTCTGAAGGGTCGATATTGGATAATGGACATGACTTGCACTTGCACTCTTTTTCTGAAGAATGCACAATGCAAATTTCATTGCACAAGTTATTGTATTGTTTTATGCAGATTTTTAATATATATTTTGCTCAGATAGAGCCATATGTTCTTCCTTCTCTTGGACTTTTAATTCTATTTTATTCTAGTCAGAGCAAATTATGAATTAGTGTCCGTCATTCAAAAGTGTCCATGATTCAAACCTGTAATAACAGTCACATCTTTGTCCACTGGAACGACCTGCCCGAGGAGAAAAGGCTCGCTGAATCAATGAATTCTTTTAAATCACTTCTTAAAACTCATTTTTACAGACTTGCCTTTTTGTGATGTTGTCTATTTTTATTTTTATCTATTTTTTTTTTTTTTTTTATCTCTTCACTTTATTTTTATTTAATTGCCCTTGTATCATTTCTTTTATTATCTTTGATTCTGTCAATATGCGGTGTCACATGTTCTTACACTGTGTTGCCTTCTGTTGGGTCTACTGCTCTGTACAGCACTTTGTAAAACTCTGTTTTTTAAAGGTACTATATAAATAAAGTTATTATTATTATTATTATTATTAATAATTTATTCGTTTATTTAAGTATCCCATTTATTTTTTTTGTTATTTTTATCTCATTGCTGTTCCATAGTCTCGCCATTAGGTGGCACTGTTTCCCACGTCACGGCCGGATTGCAGGTCGGAACTAAAATCGTAGGTCTCAAATCTTGACGGGATATTTTCACAGTGACACAAAACGTCATTGATTTGGAGCTTGGAGAGCTGTAATAATATCACATCGACCAGCCGAGCTCGGTAAGTTCAAGGTACGGAGCGATGATTCAGCACGAAACAGCCACGAACGGCGGCGCATCTGAACGCGTTGTTCGTCTAACGTGACGCGGCGCTCGACCGCTAACGGGCGGTGACAGCCGGTCACTTTGATGCTAACGGAGCTAATGCTAGCCGGGGGGGAGGACTGCAGCTCCTCTGCGTGTCCACAGCTCCACAACAACGAGGAGGGAGAGGCTGGAAGTGTGAATGTTGTACTGCAATTTTATTTTATTTTTGTATTCATTGTGTCGTGAGCTGAGTGTGTCCTCTGCCTTTAAATACTGAGCACTCCACCGGCTGTCGTCGGTGTCGTCGCCGCCGTTCGTATGAACGAACAGAGCCGATATATATAATGACAATGATGAAGCAGACATGGTGTTACGAGCTGTCTTTGTTGTAGAAGAAAATCCGTCAAAATGCTGTAAATTTCACTCACTTGTAATGATTAAAAATGACCACACGGGGGAGCCACAACCTTACAAGTGGCTGTGGCTCAGGAGGTAGAGAGGGTCGTCCACTAATCAGATGATCGGTGGTTCGATCCCCGGCTCCTCCAGTCTGCATGTCAAAGTGTCCTTGGGCAAGTTACTGAACCCCAAATTGCTCCCTGTAAGTCGCTTTGGATAAAAGCGTCAGCTAAATGACTAAATGTAAATGTGTACAAGTTGAGTTTATTTTAGTCCTCTTGAGATAAAGATAGATAGATAGATAGATAGATAGATCGATAGATCGGGGGTCTTCAACCTTTTTCAGCCGAAGGACCCCTTGGATGAGAGACAAACAGAACAGAGACCCCCACATGCAATTAATTATTTTTGTGTGCGTGTCATATTTTAAACCTGGCCTAAAATAACTTTAATTTTTTAATAACTTTTACCTATTTATATAGTGAGTTATTAGCCCGTATGTGTTTATGATTGATAAAACTTTCATGCATAATGGAATAATAATTTATTTTGTAAATAGTTTTTGTCAAAAGTTGCTTATTATTGCATATTAATACTTGCATGTTTACTCAGTATCATTTTTTAATTCTCACAAATTATTTTGGTGAAAATTGTCAGTTATTATGACAAAAATTGGCGCAAAAATTACCTCTGCGGACCACGGACCCCTGGTTGAGGACCCCTGAGAGAGATAGATAGATAGATAGATAGATAGATAGATAGATAGATAGATAGATAGATACTTTATTGATCCCGAAGGAAATTCAAGCATCCAGTAGCAGCATGCAAACATACATTGAGCATACATTAGAATCAACCTATAACACAGTATCCATACATTAAAATTAACCTAAGATAGATGTACAGATGTATGTACAGAGAGATTAAACATTTGTAGCAAAATTAAACATTTGCAGAAGAGTTAAACTCTAAAAGTAAAAAAAAAATGTGCAGAGGAATTATTAGGAACATTTGCATAGAAAATAAATATATAACTGTGTTAAGAAGTTAACCCGTGCTAAACAAATATACAAAAACTATATAAAAAAATAGAAAGTGACTGTACAAATAAAAATGTTTTATAAAAATGTGAAAAAAGAACTACCAATGGGGATAGAGGACTGTGTACAATTAAATTAGGCTGTAAACAGATGAATGAAAGTCACAGTCACAGCATGTAGCAGAGAAATGTAGTCAGAGAGACAGAGAGCCCAGGAAGTCGTGCAAAGAGGGGCAGATATGTCTGTTGTGCCTCCTGCCATGACTGAGAGCTGTTGTACAGTCTGATGTTTAGGGGGACGAAAGCTTTCAAAAGTCTGTTTGTGGAGCATGATTGAGACAGCAGTCTGCCACTGAACACACTCCTCTGCCTGATGAAGGCGTTGTGCAGAGGGTGGTGGGCGTTGTCCAGGGTCCTTCTCTCTGTCACAGTCACAAGAGAGTCCAGCTCTGTTAAAACATACTTTTAAAGGGTCTTTTTTTGGTGACCTCACTGCAGCAATATGTGATAAATCACCTAAGTAATAAAAAAAAAAAATCATCATACACCGACTTAAATGTCACTCTGGAGTTGAACCTGTGGTTCAGTTTCAACAAAAACTGGACATAAACTCCACCAAAGATGAGTTTGTTTATTTAAAGTCACCCCCTGGTGCATCTCACCTCTATTTCTATATATATATTCTTAGAATGGCACATTAGCCTGCATATAAAACCATGGTGACACATTTGTGACCGATCATCTGTTGTGAATAGTCTTGCAGAAATCCATTATGAGATAATATGATTGCAAAAAGTCTGTAGTTTAGTTTATTTTTTGCTTGCTTGTACCTGCATTGCAAGATGTGCGTGCATTTTGACGTCACAGTATCAATCTGTGTGTCCTTAATGCTGAATCATTCATCACAGCAGCCTCTGTGGCAAAAAGACAAATTAATATTGCATTGGCGAATAAACTAAGTGGGTTACTCTGTTGAAACTTTATTAGCTGCGTCTACGCAACGAATGCATCACTGAACTGTAGTCTCAGGTTGACAGCTGAGTAATGGCTGCGCAGTCGTCAATAGCAGCAGTTTTAAAGTGTTTTGCTCAGGGGACACAAGCTGAGCGTTAATGGATTAGATCGATTTACTTCTTTGATGGACTACATAGAAAAAGATTCGTTAATTTATTCCATGACTTCTCGGCATGGACGAAAAGAGTAAAAGATCGTCAATTCTTGATACTCAGGAGTAAGGTGTGTGTTTTTGTGTGCAGGTGAGTTGTCATGGCAGGGGGTGGGGCACCGGGCGTCGACCTGAGCAGGAAGTTTGTGTCAGAAACTGAGCTCGATGAGAAGAGGAAGAAGAGGCAGGAGGAATGGGAGAAAGTCAGGAAACCCGAAGACCCGGAGGGTAAGAACACACACACACACACACACACACACACACACACACACACACTTCCACACGTATCCAAACGTCTGAAATCAGCTGTGTGTTAATCCATGTATTTGTTTGTGTACTCCTCAGAGGCCCCAGAGGAGGAGTATGACCCACGTTCCCTCTTTGAGCGACTACAGGAGCAGAAAGACAAGAAACAAGAGGACTATGAGGAGCAGTTCAAATTCAGTGAGTCTGTTTTTTGGACTTCAGTTTGTCTTCTCAGTTTGAAAGAACACTTTTTCCTTCTGCTTCTCTTGCCAATGCAATGTTTTATAAAGATCAGCAGTCATTACAAGAGCTTGTTGCGGTGCCCATCAGCACGATTAAATGCAAAACAGTCCACTCCAACGCACAAGTTCTAAATTTCACTTTCAGTTCATGTGTCACTGCTGCTCTTTACTTTGCAGACAAGGATGGGTGACAAAACCTGGCTCACAAAATTCATTATTTCTAATAGTTTCTCATCATTAAAGAGACATGGCACCAATTTCTTGCATCATAATCGCTTTACACTCGAATCCACAGTAAATGTCCTAAAAGTACAGAAGCCTTATTGGCGTTAACCACGGACGCCTGATGGAGTTCAGGGTTTCCTTTTAACATGAAGGTCACTTCTGTGTGTGTGTGTGTGTGTGTGTGTGTGTGTGTGTATTTAAAATAAACTGTTACGGTTTGTTTTTCTGAAGAAGAAAAAAAAAAAAAATCAACCACTCTGCCGCCATTGTTGAGAGCATGTTTGTTTCCATGGTGACAGGAAACATGGTGAGAGGATTGGACGAGGATGAATCCAGCTTCCTGGACGAGGTCTCCCGGCAACAGTGTCTGGTGGAAAAGCAACGCAGGGACGAGGAGAAGCAGGAACTGTTGGAATACAGAATATCCTTTTTAATCGCACGTTTGAGCCAGTGTTGCATGAATATGTTAATCTATTATTCCCCAATTTAGTGACTGATAAAAATAAGCTCTGAGATGAGGTTAAAGTTGCAGCAGTTACGTCCAGTTTTATTTCTTTTGTGTTTATTTAGTCGTTTATGCAAATGAGGATCAGAGGAGACTCGGCATGCAAAGCTCATGTCCACAGGCAAACAAAGAAAAGAAATTTGAGATTGGAGCTATTGTCTTATAGTTTTAATATCCCGAAGTCCCTTCCAACTTTCCAGTACAGTGTCACTCTTCGCACTGTATCGAAGTGAAGCGTAACAACTCTGTCGGTGTACTTTCCTCAGACTCATGCTGACACTTCACAAGTTCATCATTTCATTCCTTCGACTATATCCCTGAAAAATCTGACGCAGTGCTTTCCTAAACCTAATACACGCAAAAGGCTCGATCCGTACTGCCTAGAAACAAACCAAAAATATAATAAATAACCGTAGTATTAACGTCAATAAGTTGGCAATGACTTGGTGACACACCTTCCAGCCCTTCGCTGCCCACTGAAACATCCAGCAATCTTTCATGCTTAAGCTGACAATGCAGTAGTATTATTCGTGTCTATATTGTGGTAGACTGTGTGTGTGTGTTTGCTCCGTCATCTCTGTTGTGAAAATGACTTTTACTGTTTGTCAGCAGTTACAGGCTTCCGTATACGTAAGGGTGGGAGGTATCAGCTGTGCCAGAGATGTGTTTGTGCCGATAGAGTTACTACTTCCTGCTGATAGAGGTTGACCAAAGTCACCCGTTATCGCTGCACTTGGAATATGCCAGTTGTCCTCGTGCATGCAATGAGATGGCTGTAGAACAAGATCTTCGGGATAAGGTGTCAGATCGCCTGCTGTCATTTAGGTTTGAGCGTTTGTAACTGACTTTTAAGCTTTGAATTGACAAATGTTCAGAGCGATAACGTCACCGTAGCGCAGAAGAAAATCTGTAGTATGAAAAATGAAACGGATGAAAGGAAATCTTGATTTGTGAAGTTACGGTACAGCCAGCTACTAACCCAAACCGTAAATTGGTGGCTCTTCAACCACATGATTGATTAAACGTGTCATTCTACCACCATTACTGCTAATTGTGAGTCTCTCCGTATATATATGAGAGGCAGCTTTGTGTGTGTTGGCAGAGGCAGGCACGGCTCCACCATAGTAGAGCTCCTGGGACTGTACCATGCATACATTACACACACACACACACACACACACACACACACACACACACACACACACACCTTGTACACGTGTCGATCCTCATGTGTGATAACAGCAGTACGCTGTACACAATTTTTGTCCTTCAGCTTTATCTGAAGGACAGATAAGTGACATCTCACATGTGATTTTTACGAGGGGTTTTCTTCTTCTCGTAGCTCAATAATTACAACGAAATTCAGTTTTGCCTCATTCATTCAGGCTGACATCGTGTTCATGTTTTGATTTGTTTTTCTCTAACCAGTCAGTGACTTATCTGACCTGCCAACGTTTGCAGCAACGGTTGCTTGGAGCAGTTAGCAAAACACTTTTTCCCATTGTTTAAACAGATCTGCTAGTTAGTGGATTTTCGAGGCTGATACCAACCATTTAAAATATTATAGAATATCATAGTCCGAGAGTCATATGTTGATTGACAGTATTTTTTTTTCATGCAAACAAACAATGTGATAGGTTTCTCTTAGATTTGTGCGTGTTGTTTTTAGCAGTTTGAAAAATCTGCTTCATGTTACCTGTCAGCTAACGTGTACAACGATTAGATATATCTACAATGAGATAAGATCGATCAGCTTGGACGATTTATTGGTCTTTCTCTATCAGCTAGCTTTGCAGAAAGATGCCGTCCCCGTTCTTAATCCCACCTACAAAGCTCCAATTGGCTGATTTGTCTCCAACTGGACAGAGCAGCTATGAGTGGGCATGATCGCTGAACAAATCTCAGATGTGGGCAGCGATTCAAAGGTCTCAAACCAGCCTGCTCTTTTTTAGCCAAATCCCATCTGCATTACATCGCTGCGTTACACAACCCTCAAATTTTAGCCCATGAAAGAAGCTTTAGAAGATTTTCAGGAGGTTCAGGTAAAGTCATCAGGGTCACCCGGAGTGTGCTCTGTGTTTCTTTACATTACAGCACATGCAGCATGTCTCCACAGCACAGCACAGCTCCATTTTTAGTGCTGTTAGTTGAAGTAAAAGCTGCGTTGTGTGCTTCCAGTTAGCTTGCTCCCTGTTTTTTTTTATATTTCTGCTTAGAGACAGTTTACAGTTGTCAGCTGTGCCTACACTGTTATTTAGTTTGTCCACTAATGAAACATTTTTTCATCTGATTAATCTGAATTTATGTATTTAGGACAGAACTGCTGTGATCCACAGGTACTGTGCCTTACATCAAAGTGTTAATGCTGCACCACAGTGCACATTTGAATACACGTCCAGTTCGTCGGCTTGTTGCTCCCTGTTGCTTTTCATGCGTTCCTCTCTGTCACTCTCTTTGTCTTTGCGGACAGCCAGGTTTCTGACAGACAGGTTTGTTCTGCAGATGAAGAAGAGAATGGGTTGTCGTGGAAACTGTATCATAGGCTGGTAACTACGGTGACGATTTAAAGCAGTTGCTGTGAACACAAAGTACACATACACTGGCGCGCGCACACACAGGTGCAGACTTTAGTTAATGCAGTGAAAACTGGCCTCACGTATACCCGATGGCCCACTTTGTATCTGCTCATTCCTGTCCACTTGTCCCTTTTGTCTTATACCTTTGTGTGCTTTGTCTTTTTGTGCATCTCTCAGTCTATTTTCCCCCGTCTCTGCATCTCGACCCAATTTCACGTCTCTTGAGCTCTGTCCATCTCTCGGTCTTCTTTTAGACTCTATATCTGTGTCACCTCTGTCTGCCTGAGAGCTTTTCTGAGCCTTTTAAGAACTGTGTCACTTTTTTCAGCGCACTAATGGAAAGATGTAATGGCTCCCCCTGGAGGGAGGACCTGCCCCAGCCACACTCCTTGCTTCCTCTTCAAATTGTCCGCTATGGTTTATTCACCTTAACTCCGCACTTTCACAGTGCTTTAGTGAAGCAAGCCGAAAAGTCCACCGAAAGTCGCAAAGAGCCCGAAAAGAAGGCAGCACCTAAACATTCAGGGCCAGAGCAAAGGACGAGCCACCTGTCTCAGGCCCATTTATTGGCTGGAGCCGTCAAGAGGCGCAGGTATGCTGATACACGTCCTTTAAACCTTACGTTAGCTGGTTTGTTTTGGCTTGGGGGCAGCAGAACACTGACATATTATCAGCATATAAAGTAAGACACTGAGCAGCATAATCACTCAGTTCTCCATCTGACAAATTCAAGTCCAATGGTGTAGGTTGCATCGCTTTGGCTGAGGCCTTTTCCCAGAAAACGACCAAAACAATGAGCTAAAAGACACTAAAACACTCATATATTTGTTCCAAAGAAAATCTTGATTAGAGCATCTTTACAGTTTCAAAATCTCAGATGAAAACCGCTGCCTATCGCGACCAAACACATCAGTGATTTGCTGGTCACAAAAAACAAAACAATGAGCTGAAAGACACTAAAATGCATGCATAGTGTTCCAATGAAAATCTCGATTAGAGCAGCTTTAAATCTTCAAAATCTCTCTCTCTCTCTCACACAGTTCCTCCCAGTCGTCAGACAGCAGTAAGAAACAGAAGGTGGAAAACACAACAACAACAACAGCAGCATCAACGACAGGAAATGGAGAAAGACACACAGGTGGGCTGCAGCCTGAGGCCTGTAAGGAGGAATGTCTGTGGACAGAAAATGTCCAAATTCCTGGATTTATTAAATGATAAAACTATCAGACCAAAAAGAAACAAACACATATACAGCAAACTATTTGTGACTGAATGATGCGTGGATTTCATACGTGGTGAGTGTGATTTTCTTTCTGGAATTACCTGAATATTGAGAACAGCTGACCTGTGTGATGGAGATTCACATACTCAAGTTTTGCCTCATAATGGAAAACAAAGAAAAGGTGAACCCGAGTCTACAGAAAGCCCAGAGCTATCGGAGCCATGTGATCTTAATGGAAGTTGTTTTACCTGTTTTAGGTGTACATTAGCCATGGTTATTTCACTTTGACTGCAGCTTTAAAGCTGTTTTAACTGAGTTTGATTTTTATCTGTGCTTTGTTGCATAATTCTGAATTATTTTTGTTTAGAAGAGCCCAATGCGAGGATGTCTGAACCTGACAGTGTGTTGTGTTGTTCAGAACAGGAGGCCGGTTCAGGAGGAGGAGCAGGGGGAGCTGAAGATCAGCAAACAGTCCCCGGCCTGACGGCGAAGACCCCCTCGGCTCCCCTGGGCTCCGGTCAAGGCGTTTTACACCTGCCGTCGGCGGCCGTGTGCGTTGGCGTTTTACCGGGACTCTGGGTTTATTCCGGAAGCAGCGACTCTGACAGCAGCTCGGACAGCGAAGGTAGCGTGGACGCAATCATGTTGCCGTACCCCCGGCACAGCAGGGCATACAGATAGACACATACACATACACACACAAAAACACACACGACCTAAAGAGTAGGCTTGCATGCCTTCAGAGTGGCTTGCAAACAGAAAAGGTAACCTCACACACACACACACACACACACAAACATGACAGAGCCTACAGAAGCATACCTGGTAGACATTTTCAGTATTCCTGTTGTTTTCACAGCTGTGAGTTGAACTGTTACTTTGTCTTCTGACAAAGTTCAGCCCAGTAATATAACCCTAATAATCAGTAACACCAATTTAATCTATTCTGAACGAAATCTGTGTATCTATTTGTGTTTTTTTTCTTTTTGCTATTGTGGCACTCAAACATGACACCTCCACCCTTCCTTCCCTCAATCACATCTCACGCAGTTTAAGCCGAGCATCCAATCCCGCACTGCCTACCCCGACGACATCCTGCCCCTCCCTACATCCCCTCCCCTTCCCAACCCATGTCACAGCGACTGCAAGCTGTGCTGTTGGCTGAGGGAACAGTGATTGACAGCTGTGGAGAAAGAAGGAAGAGACTGCTTTAGACTGTGTCACATGACTCACACCTTTTAGCTATCAGCAAGCAGAGCTGAGAGAGAGGGAGAGAGAGAGCTGGGGCAGGACACACTTCTCTCTCTCTCTCTTTCTTTGTGTGAAAAGTTTGAATGGTTTGAAATATGATGTTTTTATTTGCGTGATGTATTTTTTCTCATCAGTAGTTTGTCTCAAAGTTGCATCGTGCTGGAAAGATGCCGGACTGTTCGCTGCTGTCTCAGACGTTGAAGCTTTGTTTTGTTGGTCAAAGTCTGAGCAAAGAAATAAAAAGCCTTCCCTTCTCATGTGTGTTTACTGTGTGTATTTGTGTGTGTGACCAAGACCTAGAGATAGAATTTTTCTTTTATTATTATCAGGGACCAATTGGGAATTCAACCTTTTTTTTTTTATCAAGCACCATGGTGGTTCTCAACCATTTTGGCTTGTAATAATAATCTCCACATCTGACTGCTCATTGCAGTCGTCATGTGTGCACATGAATTATTAATAATGAGTACCAAAGAGTCATTTCAGTCTTTTTGAAATTGTTTCTTTTGAAGAGTTGAAGGCCTGAAGAGGTGAAAGTGTTCCAGTATTTTAACAAGATAAAAAACCTTCTCCCGGTCATGTTATGATCCCTTGGATCTCTCCTGGGATATGTTTGGATACCACTGGACATGGACAATACAATACAATACCTATACAATAAATAAAACATAATTTACTGAGTACAAACTACAAGGGGTGCAGCATGCACGTGGTGAGCAAGCTTTTGATGTAAGATGTAAATAACTGATTTGGGATAACACAAACATAATTACAGCAGTCTTTTTCACTTCACACATTCATCTTTGTCAAAACTTAATAAACACAGTTAATACTTCTCAACATTTGTAAGTGATGCTGCATAGTGACAGTGTGGTAAAAGCAACATGACAAATTATTATTTAGCCTGCACACAAAAAGGAGCCGAAAAAATACGAATGTCAATTATTATGCAACTGTTCCACACCCATTGGCTCTGTGAGGCTGTACGCAGCGCCTTCAGCTAAATGCTAACATTCATAATAATGTTAAAGATTAGCAGGTTTATTGTTTGCAGTTTTCCATTTAGATTTAGCATGTTAGCATGCAAACATTTGGTAATTAGCACTCGACGATCATTTTGAGGCCTTTTGCAGGTATTTTGGTCATAACCCAAAGTATTGGACTGACGGCACTACATTCATCCTAAAAGAACATATCTAGATTTTGAGAATTGAAGTATTTAATTAGTCCTAACCTAATAAGTAGTCTCAAGTTATCTAATAATCTTTAAAAAATATAAAATATATAAAGCTGTTAGAGCACCACCATCTTGTGGATTTGTGTCATTTTGCTGCCCGTGCATCGTCAAGAAACCAAGCAGCAAAAATAATATTCACACAGTGTTGAGGTGTAAAATACATCACACAAAATCTTCTTTTAAAAGTTTGAAAGGTAACGACAGAAAATGAATGCATTGCACTGTAAAAAATGAACTCCAGTTGCCAGTTTGTTGGGAGTTAAAAGATCTGAGATGCCGCTCGGAGCCAGATCTACATGGACCATAAAATTAATGTGAGAAATTGGACTAGATCAAAACTAATTCGGGTAATTGGATTCTGGGATGTGTATTCAGTCCTCATTAAAACCTTGGCAGCAGATTTGTGCATCTGAAGCTGAGCTCACTTAGCTGGCTGAGACGTTAAAACACGGTGGCAGTCAAGGTGAGACAATATCAAAATGTACTGAGGTCTTTCAGTTATATTAACCTACAGTAAGCAGTGCAATGTTTGTAATTGTCTTAAGCGGATAAAATCGGTGTAAGAGTGTGTTGCTCAAGTTGTAAGAGTCACTCAAAGCCTTTGTAAACACAGAGTGATGATGGGAACGGAGGATAATTTTATCTTGTGTTCATGGCCAGTAACAAGCATTTCAGTTTGTCTGAGAACAGTTCACTGACATCATTAAGGCAGCCGTTGGTTTCTGGTAACCGGGAGATGAAGCTCAGTATCACTGGTGTAGCTGTGAAAAGAGTTACCATGACAACAAATAATATGACCAGCATACACAAAGAAAATATCAGTTCAGGATTTCAGTTTTGAGGCGGATCAAACACAAGCGTTTAAGATGAAAATCAGTCTCCAGCAACTGTTTTTTTTTTTTTTTCTCACTCTGGCAATTATTAAAGAGTTCAGTGTGATTGTGGTTTGTGTCAAAGGCAGCAGCACCAAACCAGGAGAAATCCACAGAAAATGGAGGCGTGATGGCGATGAAACTGACTTGTTTTAAGAAAAGACTTTCTTTGATGCCACATTTAGTGTAAACTGAATTCACTCTGTCCGCTTAACTGGTAGCAGCAGGCTGTAATTCATTATCTCTTTAGGACAAAAACAACAAAATCAGAGCGGAGTCATGTGGAGTAAAACACCACCCACCCTTTCAGTTTCTTATTTTGCATCTCTTTAAAGTCATTTTGCATCTATTTGTGGTCGCTCTGTGTCTCTCTGTAGTAATTTTCTTTCTCTTTATTTATTTATTTTTTATCTCTTTATGGTTATTTTGCATTTCCTTGTTTTGTGTCTGGTCGTTTTGCACCTCTTTGTAGTTGTTTTGCATCAAATCTTTATAGGCATTTTGTGTCTATTTGTAGTCATTTTGTTTCTCTTTCTGGCTGCTCTACATCTCTTTGTAGTTATTTGGGGTATCTTTGTGGCCACTGTAAGTCTCTTTGAAGTTGTTTTATATCTCTTTGTAGTTGTTTTGCATCTGTTTGTGGTTGCTTTAGGTTTTGGTTATTTTGTGTCTATTTGTGGTCATTTTTTGTCTCTTTCTAGTCATTTAGTTTATCTTTCTGGCTCTTCTACATCTGTTATATTGTTAAATAGATACAAAATGACAAAGAGACTTAAAGTGGCCACGAAGAGACCCAAATTTACTACAAAGGGACACAAATGACTTGTGAATGAATGTCATTTGTAGTCATTTTGTCCCTTTGTAGTAAATTTGGGTCTCTTTGTGGCCACTTTAAGTCTCTTTGTAGTCATTTTGTATCTATTTGTAGTAATTTTGTCTCTTTGTAGTTAGAGCACCACCATCTTGTGGAGATTGTTGTCTTTGTAGTCAGAGCACCACCATCTTGTGGAGATTGTTGTCTTTGTAGTCGTGTATCTTTTTGTGGTGTGCCGTTCTTGTATCCACAAGGACAGAGGACACTTCCTTCAGTTTATTAACCTGAGTGTGGACATAGACACAACTTTATAAAAACAATAGCAACACATTTAGTACAAAGATGCACAGCAATACACATAGTTTAAGTACACAATTGAGCACTGCATAAAAAGTACATTAAAAACATATCATATCAGAACATAAACAGTCATATAAATATACATTCGATATATATGCATATCAGGAACTCCTCTTCTGCTTCCATTCATTAAAACTCTGACACTAACAGCCTTCTCTGGCACTTTCTATGCCATTTAACACTTCATTCCCATTTCAACAGAATATCGTTAAAATATTTACAAAATCTGATAAATACATATTTGAGAAGAAAAAAAAATCATGCGTTTGTGATCAACAGCATCAGTCTGTAAACAGTGAGTAGATATTAGCAACATGCAGGATAAACCGAAGTCATTAGAAATCAAAGGATTTTGCAAAAGCTAGCAAAATGGCCCCATATGTAACATCCTAATGAGTTCACACATTATCCCATATCTATCCTGTGTTAGTGCTACAGCTGCCATTACGCCCTCATCCTGCTCCGCTCCCGTCCTTTTGAATCGAATAAGCATAGTGGAGCATTAAAACCTGTCTTTTTGGGACGACTGGTGATCAAAATTTTAAAATGAAACCACCACCCTGACGACGGAGCAGTGCTGAAGAAACGGTGCTCTGTTCAGGCTCAAGCTGTGAGTCCGCCACATGTGAGCACAAAAGCAAACAGCCTTCATCTGATCTGCTACCTGAAAAGGCTCCATATGACAACGGGAGGGGATTCAACCACTGATATATTTCAGCTTAGAAGGGACTTTACACCAAGGAGTTGTATGTACCACATGATATCAATCACAATACACACATGCAAAAAAACTACATCCTGATAAATCAAGATATTCTTCATTTCTCTAAAAAATGGTGTGTGTTTACCTGCATATTCATATATATCCATATTATTTGGAGACACCTGCCATCACTGTAGACATGCATGGTCCTTTACACATGATCATCATATTCTGTGTGCTGGAAAGCTTTAAGAAACAGAGAATATCATTATCTTCTGATGGATTCACACTGACTAAACATTCTTTAACCAGCAAATATAATGGCAGGGATGTCTTCAATGTTTGATTCTTTTTTTTTTTTGTCCACAACTTATTTTTGTTCACAGCTGATATACACACGTTCATTCTGTATTGTTTGCTGTTAACGAGAAGAGAGGTTTTGTTGAACTATTGTACAGCGTGTGGGCTCACGGCTTTCGGCGGTCTCACTCCGGTGCCGGGTTAATGGGTGGTAGGTTCCGCTGTTTAAAGTACTGGGTGACCTGCTGAGGCAGCTCGGCCAGGACTGACTTAGCGAGGGTCTCCTTTGGCGCCTGACAAGAGAAAAAGAGAAACAGACCAGGTTAACCTCAAACAAACTACAAAAAACACAGATGAAGTGAACGACTTTTCCAGTACTCTTTTTTGGTTATCTGGTACACGGCTACACAACAAGAGGTTATCATAAAGTCCCAATGAAGTCATGTTGATGTTTAGTGTTCACACGTCTGTGCTATATCTCACCTATGCACCAGTGTATGGCCCAAATATGACAAAAGAGTAATTTTTAGGTATTTTCGGGTATTGTTAATGGGTTTTTGTTTGTCATTTCTTGTTAAACAATAAAAAAATGTTGGTGACTCATCCTGCACTCAGGGACATATTCTAATTTTGCATCCAATTAAATGCTTTCTCGCCTATGACGGCACTGGAGCGGAGTGCTTCCTGTTTGATAAAGTCGATGAGTGATTTCGAGAGCTGCTACATGCATCTATGGCTGGGCCTCACTGATTACTGTACAAAAGCACAACTTTATGCAGTGATTTCTGTGAAACTGGATTGTATTTTATACAGAATATATTTGCTGGTTTCCCCTCCAGCTGCTCAGCTTCAACTCTCATTTAACTCTCATTCAACTCTGATTTACAGAGATTCCTGATGGACAAATAGCTTTAACCCAACAACTTGCTTAAATAGCTAACGGCTGATTAACGCCTGCTAATTGAAGCTGCCATTTGCAGGTTCGACCACAGCCTCAAAGACCAACAGGGAATAACATTACACTACTGAGATGATTTAAAGACTTTCCTGTTGGTAAGATTGCTAACTAGCAACCAAGGCTACTGTATTCCCTGCCAAACTGGCCACCACTGATTTTGTAGGCTGACACTGGCCTTTCCTGTAATGACATTTCTTGTTACTTTTCAACATAAATACACATATATATCTGTGTGTGGTAGACTAATATCTGCTAATATATCAGCCTGACCAGTCCAGCTGTTTTTCCTACTAAATGTCTATAACTGTGTAAAAGACTCAACTCACTGGCATGTGGAGTTCATCAGGGCTCAATTCTGGGTCCTATTTAATTCTGTCTTTCATGCTCCTGTATTATCCATCAGTTCATTTTCACTCTAATGACTGCTATTCTGATGATTATGTCCAGCTTTATGTATTTGTGACACCAGGGGACCAGCGCTCACATAACTCGTCTTAATTAGATTAATACCTTGATGTTTTCTGCAGTTAAAAGTCAGAAAAGTTCTGGTACTTGCACTAAATCGGACCTTGGAATTTTTAACCATTTATCTCAACCATACAGTATCAGTGAGCTGCGGATTCCATACAGGTCCACTTTGTCTCTCAGGTGGAGTTCCTGGTTGTGTCCCACTTAAAGTTCAAGACTCAAAGTGACTGAATTTTTCATCTGAATCTCATCTCAAACATCAGAATGTTTATTAAAATGTTCTTGATGCAACATGACTGTGATTTCTTATTATTATTATTATCATTGTTCCTATTCTGAAGCTAATAAACTCTATTACAACTATAGCTACAAACTTGTAGTTGTAGTGAAAGTTTAGCCTGCCAGTACAGCTCATCATTTCAAGTCACTCTCATTATTGTCTCCTATTGTCTCAGCTTCATTTCACCATCTTCTTCTCTATTATGTCTGCTGCTGTCTCTCACCCTCCCACCAACAAACTGGAATAAAGCCAGCAAACACTGTCTGTTCCTCCCACTACAGAGGAAGTCAGCTCGCCCACCACCAGCCCACACACACACACCCTCACAAACACACACACAGACCAAAATGACTACCGTGCACAGCCTGCAAATGTGCGCACACAAATTAGGCCTTGAGCTCATCTTCAGCACACGACACTCGTAATAACACTTTTTCCATGCACTGTATGTATGCACGTCAACACAGCACAGCAATGTCTCTGTCGAGCCTGAGATAACCAGCAAGCTCTCCTCATCTAGCAGACTCTGTGCGTGAGCAGCTACAATCTGAGTAGCAACAGGCTGCCATTTGGAAACACATTCACACTCAGACAGCATGACATCATGTCATTAGGTAAAGCCTCTACCGCAGAACTAAGATGGAGTCAAAGTGGCACTGCAAGTCACATCAGCAAGTCGAACGAAGCAAATGGTGAGTGAAAGACATCAAACTTCAGTGAGACTTAACAACTTTCTTCCATGTAAAGACGATAGGGTGTTTTATTCTGAATATTTGTGTTTGTCTGTCCCACGTACCCGCCTTAAGACCCACGCTGATCGAACTTCTGAGGCCGTAGCACTGAACTCTTTAATTCTCTGCCTGCAGCTAACAACATACCTGTTTAGACCTTAGGTAACCTGCATGCACCATGTCTGCATTTTACATATTTACATATGTATTGTTTATTTTAATTGTGTTTTATAATAATATAACTTCTTTCTTGTATGCTGTATACTCCTCTTGTATTTTGTGACTGACTTATACCTCAAAAAAACATGATACAAATACATTTAACGTACTTACTTAGTCAAATATTTTACTTAAGTAAAATTTCAAATTACTCATGCTGGAGTGTTTTATCAGATTGTTTGTACTAGTTCTTAGGTACAAAACTGTTTTAAACTGTCCAATAAGCATAAAGTTCTAGTAAAATCAAACCTGCAGAACATTTTTTTTCTGGCCACTTTGGGACAGGAGGAAGAAGCTGTAGATACGTCATTTGTATATCTTGGTAATTTGTTAGCAAATAGTTGCCTATTTAGATAGGCAGTGGATATGAAGCATTTATTTTGAGTTGTGTTTCCGGCCTTGTCTGTCCAATATTCACTCACGCAAATATAATACATTTGTGAAACATCCATCTTTGATGGAAAAATTTACTTAAAAACCTACCTGACATCAATCTAATCTATCTTTTGTTTTAAAGTAAACTTCAAGCATTCAGCCTTAGTTTCTTTCTTTCTTTTTAATGCAAGTAGGTTCCATGTCATCCCTCTGGTTTTCATTTTTAAGACCATTACTCACGTTACGGAAATCCCTGAAAGGGACGAACTGCACGATGTCCCGCACGGCCTCCTCTCCTGTGTTGGACCTCAAAACGCTGGCATCTCCATCCAAGAACTCCATGGCAGCAAAGTCTGCGTTGCCCACGCCAATGATAATGATGGACATGGGTAGCTTAGATGCCTGTACAATGGCGTGACGTGTCTCGTCCATGTCGCTGATGACACCGTCTGTTATAATGAGGAGGGTGAAGTACTGCTGCAGAGGGGAAGAGAGGTGGTAGAAGGGAAGAGATGGAGAGAGAGAGAAGACATAACGGAAAATGAGAAACCCCAATTTCATATGATGGCAAGGACACAGGGAAAATCTGTTACAATCACGATTTGTGCTGTCAGTAATGGTAAGTAGAGAGATATAATGTTGTCAAAGCAGAGGAGAAAGGTCAAGGCAATGACAGATACAAGGAAGACCTGAAGAAAAGATAAGCAGTAAGACATTTGAGAGACGACGTTGCACGACGGAGAGAAAATAGAAAAAAAACTGAATTAAAGCTTTTCTGTATTACAGTAAGTTGGGCTCCATTCATATGACAGAGCACGCCATCTGTTCCAGGAAAAAAATGACAGAAGAAAAAAAAATGAATCCAGTGATGAAGAGAAAAAAAAGAAAGAATGAACAAACAGTGAACGCTTTCCAGGGAATCAGACAGATGAGACAGATGGCACTTTTTCTGTCTCTTCTTATCTCTATTTCACATATATAGATGATATATATGAAAGATTTATAGGACACCACACACTGTCGTAAAATACACTTACAAATATGCTGGAATAAGAGAGAGAGAATACTATTTCAGGGAGCTACTATCATTGTGTTGCATCTGATATGATATGAATGAAGAAAATATGCAATGCTACACTGGTGAGGTGTATTTTCATGCACTGTAAAAAAAAAAGAAAACATTTTTACGGTAAAAAAGCGGTAGCTGTGGTTGCCAGAATTTTACTGTAATAAATACGATATAACCTTCTCTTAATATTACGGTAAAAGGAAGTTAGTACTGTTGATTTTATGGTTAAATGTTGGTGTTTTATTCCATATCCAGCGCTGTTTTGTTGTATAACTGACATAAAAATATCACATGAATGCCCAATAAATAAAGGGCTTGCAATGAAATATTACAGTGTTTTACCGTACAATTAACAGTCTCTAATATAGAACACTTTATTCTGTATAAATTCCATTGAAATGCCGTGTAAATAAAGGTTTGGAAATATGACTGTTTTACTGTATACAACAAAACACTGTCATATTTCATGGCATCTTTTACTGTCATAGTTTGGCAGTTTTTCACCGTAAAATCTGCAGCCATTTTTTACAGTGGTAGAATAGTCTAGATATGAAAGATTCATTCTAAGGTAACAAAACCATAATTGTTCTTATTTTCAGGTGATTATACACTAAAGAAAACATGAATAAACATTATTATATATAACAGAGCCACCTAAATCTTCCACACTGGACCTTTAAATATCTCACTCACGGTTCTGATGATGTTTGTTCTTTCACATGAACATGTTTAGAGGTAGTTGGTTAAGCCCAGAGTTTAATGAGCTGCTGGATAACCAGCTTCATGATATACTTCATCCAGGATGAACATATAACATAATATATAACATTACTGGCTCCATCTATCTGTTAAAATAGGCTTAATGTTCCTTACAGCTTCATTCAGACATGATACGACATTTACGGACAGACCAACAATGCTCGCGTGATATTTGGCACCTGGTGCATGAGAGGGAGCAGACAGAGAGAGTTACATCATAACTGTAACACATTATGATAGCAGGAAGAAGAGTGTTGGTCTGTTCTCTCACAGGCTGCGTCACTGGTAGATTTTAGATCTTATTTTGCTATCGAAACCGTCAATGGACAATGACGTGAGAGGCTCGCTCCCTCTTCTCATAGTGGATCTCCTACACACCGATACGAAACCACATCATCTCCATCTATGCTGCAACTCTCATTTAATTATTTATTATTTGCTCGTATTCTGTATGTAAAACATTTAACTTTATATTCATTTATTCATCCGTGCAGATGGTATGAATGAAAACTGAACATATAGGTATTATTAGATGATAATTTTATTCATCAATGGTCCCCCAGTGCACAGGCATCCAAGATGTCATATGCTGTCAAGGTTTATTGAATCTTGGTCAAGCAGAATGGAGGATTTATTAATATACTTGTCATGACATGATGCCGCCTCAGTTCTGAAGAAGCATCTACTCATTTAGATGTCCCTAAATCTACACTATAAGGTATTTGCCGATTGGTCAATTGTGTACAAACAAGGAAATACGTTTACGCTTATTGGTCCGACATCCTTATCTGACTCTGTAGAGGCTTCTTCGTTATGTACCTATCTGTTGTGTCTAGGGAATAAGGCAGCCCTATCCTCTGACCTCGGTTACCATAGTAATGATCAAAATGGTGCCTGCTTCCCTAAGCACAAACATACAGCTGCTCTGTATCTCAAGGAGAGAAGTCCTCATTACAATTTAAGATTTGACACCATCACTACAGTGACCTTAAGATGTATGCTTGAGCTTGTGTAACCCCCATAAGTGGCATGCTAGAAGAGAAAATTCACTCACGATTGGGAGAGACTGGTGGTCAGATTATCACTGGTTTGCCCATGCTTATACCACGAGAGAGAAAATCATTTTTATAGACTCTCTCTCTGTCACAGAGTTTCATCGTGTGCCAATATGGAACTGACAGCGGTTATACACTTACAGTTTAGGTAGAAAATGCTCTGTTTGAGGGATTCTGTCGAGAGCTGATCCAGTTAAATAAACACATCAACACTGACATCAGCATCAGGAGCGGTTGGGATGGGAGCGAGAGAAAGCAGCAGCAAACATAAATATGATCGGACATTACTGGCCACACAGCTGGGAATGAGCCAATCACTGTAGCGCATGATGCCGATCAGCCAACACAAGCATGTCAACACTACATTTAATTTCAGTGAGACAGGAATCGACTTTTTATATCGAACGATTACACAGTTATATTTGGTGGAAAAGGCTCAAACAGCCTGCTGCTGTTGAAGCTGCTTCATGATCATGATCTGATATGAGGCCTGAATGGTTATGATAAGGACAGACAACATGAAGACACACACACACACACACACAATCACACGCCCATGTTACACACACACATGCAGGGAGGGCTCTGAAGCCTGTCTCTTTAATGTGCTAACAGCAGCGCTCATTAGAGAATCATTATCACACAGACAGACAGGGTCTCTCACACACTGGGACACACACAAACTGCACTGGCCTACAGCCTGTGTTTGTGTATGTGTGCGTGTGTGTGTGTGTGTTGGTAGCAGGAGTGTGTTCATACACAGTCACACAGTCTGCAGTCGCGAGTTCTCTCATTATCTGAGGAACAAGAACACTGAGCACAGAGCAGCAGCCGGTTTGTGCAACCTACAACCTACCCACCCACTTACCCCAACACACACGCCGCACACGAACACACACACACCCCAGTATGTGGTCCATGCACACACTTTTGCTGTGGCTGTCACATCTCATTGTCTGTTACTCCTTCCTATGTTCCAGCCCTGTTTGAACTCACTGTAATATAAAACAAGAAAAGGGTCTGCAATCATTTCCTTACAGAAACAAAAGGATTCTGACACGCAAGACACAGACGAGTACAATCCTTTGTGTATTTCGCTCATGTATTTGTTCTCCGCAGGGTGACAGGGTACAATTAGGGACAAAAAGCACCGTGGGAGCATAATGATACCCAGCTACTGCACTCTCTTCAGATTTAGGCAGGAGACGTGTCACTGGATATACAAGAGGGGGACAAGTTTGGAGATCCGAAGCTCCTGTGAGTGTCACACATCTGTATATCCCAGTGGGAACATCCCGCTGAGCCTCGCTGTCTGTGATTTAAGTCGCAGCATAGCAATGCCGTCCCAAACATGAACTCAAATACAAAAACGGCCAACTGCACAGCCTTTCTTTCTTTAAAAGATATATATTTTTAGGCATTTCTTTATTTTATAGAGACAGCTTGAGAGATTGACAGAAAATTCAGGGACAGAGAGAGACAAAGGACCCAGGCTGGAGTCAAACCCAGGTCATTGCGGTACAGAGTTTAGCCTTGATAAACAGGGCACACACTCGACCAGGTGAGCTACCGAGGTTCCCCAAAGCCTGCTATTTCTTTATGGCTCTCTATATATGACTACTTCTGTTTATTTTGCATCGGTAGATCTGAATTTCAAAAATGAAAAATGCAATTAGAAAATAAAAGGTATACCGGCTTGATATCATTCTGCTGCACCACCAGTAGGTGCTAACCTTTGCGGCCTCACAGGGATGCAGCGATTAATCGATTTCACTAGTAACCGTGGATTAAAATATCATATTTTGTATTGAAGCTTTTAAGCTTCAGGATAGTTTCAGGAGCAGGCTCACAACTCAACCGTGCCACTTCCGATAGTCCTATAAATACCTTTCTAACCCTTTTGTCCTCTTCACTCTCGTATTCTGTGCAATGACAGTAGAAAGAATGGACAGAGCTTGAGTGATGCCACCCGTAGGTTTCCAAAGCGCTGTTTTGAAGCTGGAAATATGCGGCACTGGGCGCCACCATGTTGGATGTACTGCTTCTTCCGCCTCCGGGCTAATCTAATCATCGGTGGACCTAAGGCGGGCTAAATGATGCCTGGGTGCTCTAATAAGCCACCTGTAACAGCATTTACCTGTCAATCTAGTGGCCATGCTGTTAATTATGCGCAACCTTAAGCATCAAAATCATTTGAATGAGTGAGTTGAAAAACACTGCAGCAACAGGCCGAAGAAATACAAGAGGTCACGCTTCACTCACAATCTTTCATTTTGTCAATAAATCATTTAAACGTATCTTGTTGACGGTGTGGTCCATGCTGGTGTAACTGTAAAGACTCAGCTACACCGAGTGTTTCTGCCACTTACAATCAAAGAAGTAGTGATGAGTTTTCAAGTTTTCAGTGCACTGTAAGCCAACTGCAACAAAGCATGAAAAAGAGCATTCACCTTTTAGAAATGTAACACTAACCAAATCAGCATGTAATCCCCTCAAAGGCATAACACCTGACATTTATACTAAAACAAAAACAGCATCAGTCGTGCCGTGAAATCAATTAATTAAAACTGTGAAATTGTCACAATAGTGATTTTTCCTCAAATATAATCGTACCAAAAAAGAAAAAAGAAAATCCATAATCGTTGCATGCCTACTCACAGTGAACAGGTTTGTGGCTCTAAGGCATAAATAGTTTTCTTATTTGGCTCGCAGAGTGACAAATTTAGAAGCTGTGCTGGTGCAAGCAGCAGTGATTACACATTTAGTTGAGATTTAAAGAGTCGCTTAGCAGCCCAGCCAAATATTGCTCATTTGAGACTTCTGTATGGCCGAGGTGAAAAATCCTTAATCTTGTGCAAATAGCTAAGAAAAACTGTGACAGACATTTAGTGGGTTCACCTTGGCATGCTACAGGTGGGGTGAATTCATTCAGTCAGCGAATTATTGCTTTCATTTACTTTTCAGTGTGAAATCCAGCATCAAAATAAACTTGTCTTGGTAAAGCTTCCAAACTGCACTCCCTGTTGCCTGATTGATTTCTCATCAGTATGTGTGCTAACACAACCACAACAGTTTGCTTTTTTTTGGTTGTTGTTTATTGACACCGCTATTGTTAAATCCTATAAACAGAGTTACTTACGATAGCTCGAGGAAGACTGTATGACTTCCTACCAAAATAGAAATCTGTCTTGGGTGTGAGACGGAGCCTTAGGCATGTTCTTAATTTGGATTTTAATGTGTTCCTGCCTCAGATACATAATCCAGTGGTTCTCCGGATACAGTATGCTGAAATGACGATCATTGTAGTGATTACAATATGTCCTGACACACTTTAATGCGTGTACCAAACTTTATGCTAATCCATCCAGTAGTTATTGAGACAAATCATGAAAAACCACAAATGTTCAACCTCACAGTGGTGCTAGAGAGAACATCCAGAAGTCGAGGGTCACAGAAGTTCACTCTATGGTGGCCATGATGGTTTGTATCAAGTTTCATGATGAGAAAACAAAAAGCAATGGACTGACTAGAACATGCTGCGAGCATGCAAGAGTCAGACACATGAGAGAGTGGAGAGGAGTTAAAGTAGATAACGTGACCCACAAAAGAAGAAAATGCTTCCCGATCATGCTGTTAAGCCCGAAAATGTGTGAAATGCCTGGTCAGTGTCTCAGCTGAAAGGAGGTGTGAGATGAAAGAAGTTGTCACTCCAGTCTGTCACCCTCCTCCCTGACACTCTGGACAACATGCCAGGACTCCGAGCCAACAGATGCACACACTTGTTTGTCCCATCAGCCGTCAAGCTGTCGAAAGACTGTGAGTGCAAGCTGCCCTGACAGGCACTCACTTCTGACTGCTCCTCTACTACTGCTGACTGAATAATATTATTTAGTGTTATGTTTGTGGTTTCTTGAAAAGAGAACCACTGTGATCGCACCTTTGTGTGGGTGGGAGCGTACGCTAAACTACAGAGACGTTGACAGGACATCTACAAAGGCAGAGAGGACGAGAGGATGGTTTCTCAGAGGAAAAACTATGAATGTACCACCACAAAGCCAGGAATTAAAGGAACAAAGGAAAATATCAATGGACTTACTAAAAGGGAAACGGTTCAATGCTAGTGAGAGTAGACAATGGGATTGTCCTAATACTGATTTAGCACCGGGCAGGCTGAAGAGAAAGCAGAGAATAAAGAGAGATGAAAGTGGGTATCAGTGAAGGGATCGAGTAAACCTAAAGAGCTGTTTGATAGCACTGACAAAGGTACAGGATGAAGTGAAGAGATGAAATAAAAAAAAGTCGTGGGGCATTAAATGATGTGTGAGCTGTCAAATCCTTGTTCACCAAGGAGGAGTGCAACAGTACATGAGCAGAAAGTACAATAATATATAATACTATACAATAATATAACTGAAGAGTTTAAGATACTGTAATAATGTGAGAATTTGGGGAATCATATTTTAGACAGACAAACTAAGATAAACAAATGATTGGCTCTCGGTCAATCAGCTATGGATCTGTTGAGGTGTTTCTATGAATAATAAAAATGTCAACATTTGTTTGTTCAGAGAATAACTCTGTACAATAAGGATGATAAAATACGAACATGCTACAGAGAATTATGTTCTATATCATTGTGGAGTTCATGTCCAGGAAAGGGAGGGAGAGGTGTAGGTGTAGATGACCTGCACAGTTACTTTTCTTTTAATGCAGTAAGACGCTGGACATCGCTGGACACACCCAGAGTGTGTGGGTGGGTGTGTGATTCCACCATAAGAGGAAAAGTCAGGGAATTAGAGTAACTACTCTTTGACAAACCTGACAAAGGAATTCAAAAATGAAACGTAAAGAAAGACTTGCGATGGTGCCAACTCCAACTCAAGCAACAAAAGAGGCGGTCCTATCAATTGTTTTTGCAGTTGTGGGCGACACAGGTTGACTCCTTTAGAGGGAGCTGCAGCCTAAAGGTACCCAGGGACATAACAGCAATTGCCATGGCTGAGTGCTTGGTCTGCACTTTTGTTGGTATACACCCTCCTATCAAATGCAAAGGTGGTAATTAAACACACAGGTCACAGGATCGCCACGGACATAAAAGCAACATATAATAAACTCTATTTACAGCACAACATAAACATATTTAAATACACCAATCAAACACGAAAAACCAGCAGTAGATCAAACTAAACAGCGAAAAACAAGAAAATTAAAACCAACAGAGCTGAATAAAGTGGATTTCCCATGAGCATAAATACCTCTTGACCTTTACCCTTTTTCCACCCTCATGCCAAACTAACACAAAAACAATCTAATAAACAGCTTCACCAGAGTCCCTAAAGAGACCAATGAGGTCATGACCTGTGCGCATGTAGGCTGTAGTGGCATTAAATGTGTATGTCCAATATTCGATTTCCCCAGACGGTGAAGTCTATTGAATTAGATGATTCTGTGGCCTTTCCTCCAATTATTCTTGAATTCCCGTAAGACACATATGTGTAACACCACAGAGGCTACATACGTCTTTAAGTGTGGAATACAGGCCACATGTGAATCATTATGAGCAGGTGTATGGACAGAAAAGGGTTGTTGTGGCACATTGCGATAAAATTGCTGGCTGCGTGAGTTGACAAACGAGAACTGCATAAAGGGAGGAGAAGAAGAGCTGAGCTGAAAATTGGAATGCAGCCTGCATATTTGCAAATGTTTTACATACTGTATTATCCCGCGTCTCGTCTTTCTTGTCTGCATTTTACAGGAGCGGCTGAAGAATAATTAAAATGTGGAAAAGCAGATAAGTTGTTGTCACCTACCGCTGCTTTCTCTTGTTGGAGTGCCTGGGCAGCGAAGCGTGCTACATGGTTTATGATCGGAGCAAAGTTTGTCGGGCCGTAGAAACGAATGTGAGGGAGACAGGCGGAGTAGGCTTGGGCGATGCCCTCCACCCCTAAACACAGAGGCAAAGACAGAGAGGAAGTTTAAATAACAACAATACATTGATAGATAGATATTTCCAAATACTGTACAGCAACAGATGAGAACAAACAACCATTTGATTCTCAAAAATACTGCTAACACCTTGTTAGGATGCTTGCATGCTGCACCTTATATAAAAAGGTTTTATATAGTCACCACTTATAAGGCACCACTTTATTTCAGAGTGCACTGCAGGTTGCGCTGGCCTTTCCAAGAAAAGATGAGCTGTAACGCTCCCATACATAGTTTGAAGAGAAGCAGAGGCTAACTTTAAAAAGAAAAGGGTGTTTGTGGAGGCAGATGTTTTAATAAAAGATTTTGAAGTTCATGTTTTGACACAGGTTCTCTTCAGCGGAGGGCTGAGCGCGAATGTTCTTATTTATCGTAACCTCCTGCCTCTGTCGGGCTAAAATATGTGTCACACAATCGCATCTCACAGTTGCACTCTCAGCGGTCGGCACTCAAGTCATTTGCATTTGTCAATAAACACGTTTTGCGTCCTACACATTTCAAATGCTAATGGTGCGTTCACAGATCCGTGCTTACTTTGTTGCTCCTTAAAAAACGAGGCGCCGGATTGAACTGATTGAACTGGATACGGTCGTGAGGGAATGTTAGTTACAGATGTATATTGTGATTTAATTTTTGGACTAGCATGCTCGCAGCTCAATGAGACTTAGACACAGAGGTGCTTTGAGCGACACTATTAACAGAGATTAAAAACAGTATAGTTCAGACACCAAAAGTATCGTTTACTTTTGGCCCAATTAAATGATTAAAACTCCTGTTTAGTCGATGTCCCTGCAATGCTTAGATGCTTAGTCGTTAGATGAAACAGGTTTAACCTGTGATTTGTCATGTTCAGCTGATACTCGTGACCCAATTCTAATAGTGCTGCTAACCACAGACTAACTATTTCTATCTTGAAGTTTTAAGAATAGCTTCCCTAAAGGAACACGCCTGCTAATTCCAGCTTGTTAGAGGCAGTATTGTGCACTTGACACTGAAACAGGAACCTGTTCCTATTTAAGTCTGCGCAGATTTCGATGCTAAGCTTCCAGTTTCTTCTGGTGAGTCCCGATAGATTCTTATAACTGTTGATCGGAGGGATCTTTGTCTCTTTCTGCCCTTTCAACTGTCAATTTTTGCAAATCCTTCACAAAGATTATAGAGTAGTCCTCTTGGCCATTTGACTCTATCGATCCAGCTTTTGTGGCAGGCGACCCCGGAGTTTTCAGCGGTATTGTAGATGCAAATGTCAGCATGCCTGGCTAACATTTGATAATTAAACCTAGACAAAAAGTACAGCTGAGGTTGACGGGAATGTCATTAGTTTTGCAGGTATTTGGACATAAACCGAAGTATTGGACCTATGTTGACCTGTTGAAGGTGCCTGAAGGAATTTATAGGATCACTAAATTGGTGAATGCGTTTATCACGTTTCATAAAATCCATCAAGTAGTTGTTGTGACATTTACCACATGACAACCTCCTGATGCAGGAGGAAAGTTCAGAAGATCTCCAAAGTCATAATTATTCATTCTATGGGATTCATAGCAATCCACCTAATAGTTCAGTCAGAACCAAAGTGGCAGACTGACCAACTGACAGCATGTTGTGCTAGGTTCATATTTAACGATGCATTTTGAAACCTTGAAACTCTTCAACATCCAAAATGCTCAGAGAGGCATTTAACCTCTTTAGAGCTGTCCACAATCAAATGAACGTGATCGTTCACTGGTCTGAACTGTTAGGAGCAACTGTTTAGTGTCGTAGCGTGCACTTGTGTTCATGCTGCCAATTCAGACAAACGTAGGTGAAGTGTGATGCCGTTATTTACTCAGACTCAGAAGGACACTCACAGAGGAGTGCAGCACCTGCTGCTGTCACATTATCTGGAGATTTTTTTTACTCGGTGTCCTGCATCTTGTTCAACTGAAGAATACTCCAGTTTCTATTGCGGTGATGGTTTAGTTTCTTCCCTGAAGTATGTAGTACTATTATCCACCGGATCACAGTGGCGTTGCAGCCTTATGCAGAGATGTTTATAGAGAAAATGGGATTATATTTCTGTTGTCCTTTTAGTAATTACAGCATATTAGTGACGCATCGGATCAGCTACGTGGCCCTTAAAAGTTCATTTCTATCAGTAGAACAATAGTTCCTATGAGGACAGGTAGGTTTTCGGTATCTGCGTATGTATTGACCAATAAGTAAAAATATATTCCAGTTCAGATACGTTTGACGATAGGATAAGATCTGTGCCATTAAATAGCTCATTCCATATTTTGACCAAATTTAGGGGATCCTTATCAAAAATGTTTAAATGTTTGCTTATGTTATGTGTTATGTGAAAGCAAGTATAGGGTCATATATCATTTTTTACAGTCTGTATTAACCTCAAAACATCTGTTAGGCGACACAGATCAATAATCAGACCAGTTGGAAGCTTGATGTGAAAATATCATTCATGTTTGCAGCAGGGTCACTCGATGGCTGTGTCTGTGACAGTAACTCACCTGAACAGAACGGGTTTGTGGGGTTGAAGTTGATCGCAAACTCGTGTGACACCTGAGGAGACACAGAGAATCAGCCTGATATTCACCGTTCACTACACTGTAAAATACTGTAGAGAAATACTGTCCGTTTCTCCCACACTTTCTCCCTCCCACCCCCTCTCTCTCTCTCTCTCCCTCTCTCTGCTCACCGCTCTCTCTCCTTTGTCCTTTTCATCAGCTCAGTGCCATGGCAACACAGATGGGTTGACAGTTGCGTAATCATGTGAATATGCATGTATAATACTTACAGTTTTATCTCTGTGTGTGTGTGTGTGTGTGTAAAATGCATGAATAATATAGGCTCTCTTTAGCTGTAAGTTTGCATATGACAATCCCCACATTCCTCTCTCTCTCTCTCTCTCTCTGTCACACACATTCATGTATCTCACATATCTGTGTATGCACAATAATAACAACATCAACACACACACATACCTTCCAGTCTGGTGGGAGTTGGGCTCCAAATCCCAGAGCAGGAAACATTTTGTCGCTGAGGAGGAAACCATGACAACAGATTGGAACGTTAGTTAAACCTTTTTTTTTTTTTTTCTCTTTTTTTTCATCCGAATTCAACGAGCTGGATTTAGACAGCAGAGGAAATCCTGTTACCTGTTTCACAAAGAAACACATTCAGAAACACACACATTTTACAGAGAAAACAAGCAGAGAGCTGGTTGAAGAAATGATGCAATATTATAAAATGGCTTCTTCTTTTTTTTCTGAGCGGCAGCTGTACTGTCAGTTATGTGTTATTGGCGGTCTTCAGTGTGTTTTCACCTCCTTTACTCTGAAAATCTTATTTTTTAACAAAATAGATGGTTGTTCGTGTTGCTGTGCACCATTGACGCCTATGTTAAACCTCTGTACAGTAATTCTTGGGTAGATGATGGGATTAAGATGGATATTAGGGAACTGATAATCCAGTTTAATTCTTACAGCAGAGCCTGCAGTGACGTACATGAAAATGTCAGAAGGGAAACCATTTCTTTACATTGGAGTGCTGAAATATGTGAACTTTGGTGTCACTCTGAGACTAATCATTGTCTGTCTCATTTGGTCCATCTCGTGCTCTGAGTTCATGTGAAACACGAACAAACATCAACCGACCTCACTCGCCTCAAACAAGAAGGCTGCAGTAGATACTCACGTATCGTAGTCCTGTATTATTTGTCCCACGGCTAAAATGGCAGCGAGGTACTCGTTGCTGCCCAGCGGGTTGATGTAGTGGAGGGAGGACGGCTCTCGAGGGTTCCCATTAGATGCTGTGAAATCTATACCGACCTATGGAGAAACAGAGAAGATTCATGTTTTCTTTATTTCCTTCTCCAGTCAGTATAACAAAACAGAATCATCAATCAATCAATCAATCAATAATGAAATAATGAAATTAGAGGTGAATAAAGGCAGCTGCAGCAAACGTCAAACAAAAACAAGAATGGTTGACATAAAATATCACAGGAGGAGCCATATTAGGGGCCCAGTTTTTAATGTTATCATCTGTATATGATCTAAATGTGAGAGTTTAATGCTCGTTCATGCTGCTCTCGTTGACGCCTCTGTCATTTTAGTGCAGTAATCAGGATTATGTAAAACTACACTAAAACTGTCTTACTGTTCAGATTCACAAAATGAGGCTGCAACAGAAGACTGTGCCACCACCCTCTAAGAAACTGCAGGTTTGCTGTTTTTGCCCAAATAAACTCTGGTTTCAGTTCATCTTTGAGGGAGTGAAGACCTGCCTGTTGTGTAACAGGCAGTTTTGTGGATGTGTGGCTGTCCAGGTGCTTCAGACATGTTCACATTTTCAAAAAGAACACCTTGATAACTCGCTGCAAACACGATTCAGTATGAAACACAGTACAACGTTCACCCACATGATATTTTTATATTTATTCTTGTCATTCAGAGGTATTACACAACATGAAGTGAAGGTCTGCAGGAAAAAAAAAGTATGGATGACGTGAAATCTTATTAGTTACATGTTTCACCTGGTGAATACTTGCACATTCCTGCAGAAAACTATATGTCTCTTTTCATTTTAAAGGTCCAGTGTGTCATTTTTAGGAGTACAATTTTTCTACAGTAGCCCAGAAGAGACAAACTAAACCACTGATCTAGATTTTGGCCTTTTGCTTTTAATGTGGCAGCCAGAGTTTTTCCTACATGCTTGGGAGGAGAGGGTGAGACGTGGGAGAGTCTTCATTTGGCTGCAATCTGCAACTTCACCGCTAGGTGCCACTAAATCCTACACACTGGACCTTTAAGAACATATTGTACATATATTTACATTTAAAAATATTATACATATATAAGCAGTCACAGGTCAGTCTGCATGAGCGTCTGTTTGAATGTGACTTTGATGAGACCGGTTGCTCCCAGGCTGCGCAGGTCTGACCTCCGCGCTCGCTGGTAAGTGCTTTGTATTGATGTGATATTTCAGACTTGAAGTATTTGAGAATTTCTGACCGCAGAATCTGCACAGAACGGTGCTCACCTGGAGAAGCAGCATTTTGTCACCCGGTTCCATCATGTTGTTGTTTTTTGTTTATGTATGTATGTTCAGAGATGTGTCAGGTCAAGAGGAATCACAGAGCGCGATTAATCTGTTGTAATTTACTTAGTAGTATTTCTTCAATTATTAATTCATATAAATGAATGTAAAAGAGAAACTGGAGTTTTGAAGAGCTGAAACATCTCACTATCTTGGAGTCAGACAGCCTTAACAGTCAGAAAAAACACCCACATACCTTATTCAAGAGCCAATTGATATGATTACTATCGATATGATACTGTGATTCATTTTTTAACTCCACAATGCACATTGTTGCTTTTTTGTATCACCAAATATTGATATGTCATTACATCTGTCAAACCTTGTGATTGCAATTTTGACATTTAACTTGATTTTAAACATGCACATGGTCCTTTGTCTACTGAGCAACACATTTATTAAAAGTCATTAAAACACAGTAATCTCAAAACTTCAAGGTCACCAACAAAGGGATTAATCTGCTTTTCTTCAAACTCGACACTTGAGGACAGCACATGATAGAGCAGCCGTGTCTAAAAAAGACAGATTGGCCCTGAAGCCACACAGAGGCATATTTTTAACGCAGATGACCACAGGGTAACACTACAATGACATACAGTATATACAAGTATGAACACGCACAAACAAACAAAAAAAATGGCACAAACACATGCAGAGACACACAGCCCAGAGACACACACAGCCTAACATATTATGAGATTAAGAGTGACAAGCCCTTCCTCAGGCAGCGAGTAGCAGTTTGTGTGCTGACAAGAACCCGATCCAGAAACTCCACCTCCCTCCCATCAGCTTAAAAATGGTCTAAACCATCTCCTTCTTTTTTTCCCCCCTCTTTGAGTGGACTGTTATAAAACAGCAATGTTCTGGTTCAACAGGGACAACGACCCAAGAAAGAGAAGCAGGAAGAGAGAGCAAAGGTGGTAGATGTATGAGTACAAGAGAGAAAATTGGGCAAATGAGGCAAAGAAGGGGAAAGAGGAGAACCAGGGCAGAGCGTAAAGCACAGCAGGAGCAGCAGGAGCAGCAGGAGTGACGGGCAAAAGGATGCAGGGTGACAGAATTAGGGTGCTGGTGTGTATATTGTATCTGTGTGAGCATGTGTGTTTGTCTTGAAACGACATATGTGTAAAAAAAAGAGCCGTAAAGCTTCCTGCTCTTGGTTCGAGAGAACAACTCATTTCCCCTGTGATCGCAGATAGTTCCTGGAAATTAAACAGCATAATAGCTTAAAGAGTATTTCATCAGGTTATCAACCTCTTCAACCAGGGAGCTACAATAACACACTGCTGAACAGAGCTGCGAAGAATAGTCGACTGGTGAATTAGTAGAATGAAAAAAAAGCATCTATTGTCAGTTTTCAAGAAAAAAAGCCAAATATTTGGTTGTTCCAGCCTCCTAAATATAATTTACTGTTTTTCTAGATCTTACATTATAGCACTTTATATATTTTGGGGTTTTGAACTCTTATTTGACAAAACAAGACATTTAATGACACCACCTTGTGCCCTGGGATTCTGTAATAGACATTTTTCACTGTTAATTGATTGTGATTAACTAATTCATCAACAAACAAGCTTGTGACTGGAAAGTTCTCGGTTTAATCCCCTGGCCCAGCGGGATAAATCTGGTTGGGGAAGGTGAAAGGCAGTGCTTACCCTTTGAGCAAGGCGCTTAACCTCAACTGCTCGAGTGGAGCTTCTCAGTGACCAGCAGATCAGACTGTGTAACTGATTAATCTATCCATGCTTAGCACATTGTTTGCTTTATATGTATATATATATCACTTGATATACTTGATTACTTTTCTGGGTGTGCTACTTAGACCTAAGACAAACCCAGTGCTGAAATCTAGACAATTCCCCTGGTAAAGAGCAATGCAGCAGAGCAGTAGATTCACTCAGGCGGCACACTAATTTGTGTTCTCGTGTTCAACTTAAGTGAACTTGCAAGAACTTACTTCTTATACAAGAAGTCTGTGAAAGTTCTCGTCTTTCTTTGAGAAGAGTTGAATCTGGGCCAACTGGACTTAGTTTTAGATCCGTAAAGACGTTTCACCTCTCATCCAAAAGGCTTCTTAAGTTTTGGCATTCAAGTTCACACAGCTGACTGAATCCAGGCAGACACTGTACACACTTTAATGTTCGTTTTGTCAACGTTATTAAAAATATGGTTGATTGAAATGCAGGATAAAAAAGTTTGTTTCCAAACCTGCAGCACCACCTCTTCCTGTGGTGTGCTAACTGTGCCAGTATCTCATGTGACCCGATGGTTAACCGCAACATGACCCAAAAATGAAGAGCACTGTGCGTCAGGGTTTTCTTCCTTCCTGTCAGAATGCTGTTCAGATGTTCTCTCTTAAACCCTCACACCAAACATGGTTTCTGTTGTCCAAAGACAGGTCATGATGAGTGAGACCCAGAATGCATTTTCAGAACACAGCAGAAATAAACATGTTTACAGCCTGGTACAAAAAACAGTTTTGGTCTCTATAGCTAATTTCCCCGTTCATGACAACTGTACTGAGGGTGAATTTTTCTAATCTAATCTGTTCCAATTATATTAAGGCTTAAAGTTATGCATAATTAAGAGCGTGGGCGCTTTGATTGACAGGTGGGTGTTGTTACAGATGGCTTGTTTGAACATCCAAGCATTATTCAGCCCACCCCGGGTTCACCAATGCTGCACATCTTTGTCCATTTTTGGATTAGCTGGGAAGCAGCAGATGCAGGACTGCCAATATATAGCGGCTGCCAGAGCCACACACTGACGTCACTGATACAACGTCCATATTTTATACTGTCTACAGTCTATACTTGTACCATACACATTACTGTATTACATATAGCTGGAATTACATTTCTGATGACAATCTATACCTCAGTAATTGTGATACTTGAGGGATTACATTAGGATTTTCTCACAGATGTACACAACTTGGCATACCTCTTGTTAAGAGAATATAATGTACCATCAAACATTTCAAAAGCAAAAGAAAATGTGGCTCTACTGTATAATGGATATTTATTTTATTTTGAAAATATCTAGATCTATATTTGGACAATTTGTTACAAAATGAACGACAAAGCACAAATCTGCACACGTGTTTGTCCCTAACATCTTGATCCATAACAATAATGCATGCCTGCACATGTACAAAACAGTATTTCTCATTGAATCTTGTTGTATGTGAGTCAGTGATGCTCATTTTTCAGCCCTCCACTTTGTCTTACTATGAACCTGAAAATATGTATGCCCAAACTGACAAGTCGATGGCACGAGATCATCCAAAAACTATTATGGCATTTTTCCTCCAGTGCCCTCTCCGGTGACAGACACTTTTAGTTTGATGGCTGTGAATTCGATGACAGTGGGAGATGACACCATTCTGTTTTTAACTTATTTCTCGCCCCGAGCTATTAGTAATTGCTAACACACAAGTAGACTAAACACAACATGACAAACACACAGTTTCAACAAGCGAGTGCACAGAATTAGAATGAATAGGAGGTGACAGAGCAGCATCTCATTACTATATATTTCAGAGCAGCAATGTGGCAGAAAACGTCTGTGGCTGCAATAAATTAGAGGGATTCCACTACTGCCAAATTACTGTCAAATAATTGACATACTGACATTCACATTGGAGTTTTCTCAGCTGTGCCTTGTCGAGTATCAGCCAATTCTCACGCCAGGACCTCTCAGACTCATTTGCAGTTAAACAGCCACAGAGATTGATGGAGAGGAGGTTGGATGGATGAGTGAGTGGAGTTATTCTGTCTTACTCTGAGGTGTTCCCAGAGACAAACCAGGAGCTGTTATCCATGGCCAGACTTTCAATATGGGAAAGCCTGTTTTTGGCTGATTGTGTATTATTGTGGACAGATGGCTGACGGCAGCTGTAAGAATGTGTAACACAATATGAGGTACAACAGTGATCATTTTGTTACACTGCCTTCAATGACATATCACAACAAATGTCTTTATTTACCTCAACTTTAGATAAAACCACAGCGTCATCTGAAGTAGGGTTATCTTGCAGACAGGCCTTTATTTAAGTTAATTTGCCTGGTAAAGTATTTTAAGCAACTCAAGTATATTTGATCTTAGTAAAAAAGTTTCTGCTTATTTGATCTGCTCAAAAAAATATTGGAAAATAACCATAAACTTTTACAGGAGTTTTCAGTTTATTAAAATTGTATGCAAAATTCTGTAAAATTACAGACATTATCTGTAAATTAACAACCAAACTGTTATTTTACGCCAATAATGACTATATTATTTATACAGTATTGTTCTCTGCAGAACTATTACTACTACTAAGTATCATCACCTTATTGAAGGTGTTTTATCGTAAAAATCTGTAAAATAACTGTTTCCCTGTAAAATCTATTTTTATGATTTATTTTTACAGTGTATGTTGTGTATGTGTAATAAAATAAAGAAGAAAATATTTGTTGCTAAATCTTTGTTGAACCCTCAAATATTGACATCCACATTGGTCACAAAAGTTTAGTACAGCCACATAGTCAAGCCATAACAGAAATACTGTCTCTATTCTCTAATTACCTGGAGTCAAATGTACTCTGCACAGATGTTACTGTACATTAAAAGCCCTTCAGTAGCCCAAAAGGCATGAACGTTGCCTTATGTTGTCGGCTTTTAATGCGACACATCTGCAAATGAAATGAATTGACAGTAGCTTAGCCATAACCAGAAAAGACAATGTAGAAGTAACTGGAATTAAAAAAAAAAAACAGGTCACAGAGATATCCTCCCTTTTTATTTCCTAATATGGGTCAAGCTCCAAAAATGCTGAATCCTGCAGTTCCCCTGAGTAGCATCTTTCACTACACCCTGAATGCCCACTAAATGCTCATATCTTTCAAACCCACAGACGCATCCAGTTTGTAATGCACGCTTCACACCAAGATTACCAGTCATCATGAGGGCTCTTCAAACTTTGGAGCTACAGAAGACATTATACATCTGCTTTCACAGGCTGAGTAGCACTAACCATGACGAGTAAACTGAACATCTGTGAGAGTCTTCCTTTATTTTAGACTTTAAATACCATTTTCTATTGGATAATCTACAGTAGATGCATTCAGCAATCATTTATGTTATAACATAAATATTATGCTGTGATGATATAACCAAATCAGAAAAGACTATTTCAAATAAAGGTATCACAATAACCTGAAAGGCTTTAGGAATTAAGAAACACAATCACAGTGTAATATTTTGTCGATGTCACATGGCTTCACTTCGCTGAATAACTTAGATCTGCTGTGAAGATGACATCTAATATCTGAACAGCCTCGTAGTCTACAGCACAGAGCAGGCGGAAGCTGAAAAAACAGATATGTGTCCTCACTGATATTGTCTGTATCAACACCCTGAGCTGTGAAGATGCTCGCCTGTGCTCTGATTCATGAAAAGTTTGTTTTCTCCATGAATCCACAGGGACACGAGTACTACGCTCTGCACAGCTCTGAATGATATCAAACATAAGATATGAATAATAGCGTAATTCAGTTGAAATGAGTCTTTCACAAACAGCCCATCAGCAGTAGCAGGCTGTCTCTTTGTGTTGGAGTGTGTAACAGAGAAAACGATGCTCTCGCCTCCAGCTCCCACAGCCCCGAGGAGAGACTTTCCCTCGCTGCAGATTAGGATTAGAGCCATACTAAGTCTGATTGAACACCGCGGAAGAGCTCTTTCTGCATGTGTGTGTCTGTGCGGGTGTGTGTCTGTACACGACAGCTTCTCACTGTGTGTGTGTGTGTGTGTGTGTAAAATCTGTGCATATAAGTGGCAGTGTGTATGTGAGAAGATGTGATCGGTGTTAGAGCGTCTACGTTTGATTATGTGTGCTTGTGCATGTCTAAATCAGTCGGTGGACGGTGCATGTTTGAAGCTATTGTGTGTATGCGTGTGTGCAGACCTAGTAAGTATACGAGTGTTCAGAGTGCAGAAGTATGTGTGATAAAACATCTGTATGAAGAAGATACAATGTTTAGATTTGTGTGTGTGTCCCAAAGTCATGGCTTCGGAGTTTGCATGTAAATCGGTCGATGAGAGAGTGTGACGAGGATATTATATGTTTGTGCTCACGTGTGTGTATGTAAATGAGTTTGTAAGCTGGAGAGAGGAAGTATCTGTGTTAAGACAGCATTAGGTGTGTGTGTATGTGTGCATCAGTAACAGAGCTGCAGGTCTGTGACAAAAGGCAAAAGATTAGGAGGGAGCAGCGAGGATTTAAGAGTTCCCATTCTGCCTTACATTTGCTCATCTAAACCACCGCTGGAAGAGGCAAGTGTTCACATCTCATTAGAAACCAGCAAGGCCCTGAGAGAGGAAATCAGTCAGTGGATCAATAACCACCAGCACCAAATTCTACAAACTGTGATATTTCTATTTTAACACGGTATGTTGGATGTTATCAACATCCTGATTCTGAGAGCTGCCCAACACCATCTAACCTTTCGCTGAGGCTCTCCACAGAGTGTGATTTTCTCATTCACCTCGGCCATCCAAAAGAGAGCGGGCTGGATTTAGAGAGTCCTAATGCCAGTAAACTTCAAAGCACATCAACACTGGACAAGTTAAACCTCCCCACTCTGGTTTTAACTGGTCAACAAGAGTTGAGCAGAGCTTGGACAAGTGGAAGTGCTACATCAGCCATTCAATTATTAAGTAAGACCTACAGTACCCACATAGAAGGCAAAGCTGTTTGATTTTATGTCCTGCCTAAATGAAACTTATTAAAGAAAATATTTGCTCATTTACACATCCATCAGTTATGGAGAAACATAATTCACGTGGAGTTGTGTTTCTGACCACCTGACACATGCAAACAATATTCACAATCTTTTAGCTCTGTTTTGGTCTCCACCACAACATGGAAATATCTGTCTATCTTTAGCTGCCACTGTATTCACCAGCCAATCTTTCACTGTGTCTGTTGGCTGTTTGGGGTTGAGGAGGTGAGAGTGACCCAAAATGGTAAAGCTCTGTAAAGCAGCAGATTTGCAGGTTTATCACTGTGAGTGACCACTTTCACACCGTCACACTACAGACATGCTACGAGAGGAAAAGCTTCTATGATGTACTCCGCTTCACCGTGTAGCTGTCACTTTTAAAATAGAAAACATATTTAAAATTAAATGTAAATGGGTTGTCCATGCAGAAAGCTACATCACAAAGATGAAATCCTCCTCATTGACAAAATTCATATATACAGACAAACATACGTACAGTTCTGCACACTCTTGTACATATTTCTCTCCCTCACTTATTCATCGTGGTGCAAACATTGTCATCAGCAGCACAAAGCGTCACTATGGCAACACCACTATGCTCTTTGCTTTATAGCCTCATTTCCAACAATAAGATGAGGTGAAAATAACAGGCTGACACTCTGTGTGTGTGTGTGTGTGTGTGTGTGTGTTTGTGTATATGCCCTGAATTTAACAGAAGATCTCGGGGCTAACTGCCCCCCGGAGACATAAAGAACAAGTCCTCGGACACTGGCAGCATGTCTGCATAAGAACACGAGTAAAGTCACCTCTGCACAACAACTCTCTTGTACTTCACTAAGACCTTGAACCAGAAATACACTCCACACAGTCACAGCTTTACCTTCTACAAGACCAATACAGGTTCAGGTACTACAAAGGACACTTATGTGGAGCTATGTTTTCCACTACAGAAGCGAGGCAAAACAGCTGACGAGGACTCCAGAAGAAAGTATACCATTTATATACTATATCATGTATTTAGTTGTGCAAGAATTCTACCACTCGGATTGACTTGAATGGTCTGCAATAATTCTAAATCAAAGTTTAAACTTTACAGAGGGAATAGAAATTTTTCACGAGTGACATAATGGTCTGGATTAAGTGCTTTTTTCAGCATAACAGAATGAAGCTCGATTGGTTAACCTGTACAGTCACATCTCAGCACATTCAGCCAAAGTACTAGAACCGGAACAGAACACCTGAGAAAGGTATATACCACAGACTGTTGTAGAGTCTGTGCCGTCAGCCGCAGGTTTCTGAAAAGCCGTTGTGAAGCTCAGAGCGTGGTGTAGTGGCTCTGGCCGAAGCCATTTTGGCAGTCCTGCCTCTACTGGTGCCCAGCTAATCCCAAAATGGGCAAAGACGTGGATCATTGGTGGAGCCGAGGCGGGACGAATGAACAAGCCACCTGTGACAGTACCTGCCTGTCAATCAAAGCGGCCACACATCTAATTCTGCATAACTTTAAGCCTTGACATAATTTGAACAGGTGAGTTCTATAAAAATTCACCCTCAGTACAGTTGTCATGAACGGGGAAATTAGCTATAGAGACCAACACTGTTTTTTGTAACAGGCTGTAAACATGTTTATTTCTGCTGTGAAGTTGGACATTTTTAACATGGAGACTGACTTGTTTTGTAGCCAGTCTCGAGTGGCCGTTTGGGGAACTGCTGGTTTTGGCACTTCTGTATTTCACAACAGAGATTGCCCTTTGGTATACACAGGACTACTTTTAAAGTATTACCAGGTTTAATCCCTAAGCTTTGAGTCACTTGGTTTAATAAGCACCGGAAAAACATTCCTACTTCTTCTAAATCCTTCTTGAAAATATTAAAATGTAAGGAGATGCACAGGTGTCTAATCTCAGAATACACTTGAAATAAAGCATGTAAGGAACCACATTATCTGTATCCTGCTACATCTGGAGGCTGGTTCTAGCTCACAAAGCTGGGAAATTGTCGGAGAGATAGAGGAGCTGAAAAAAAAGGTGCCACTGTGTGACAGTGTGTGTTCTCTTATTGTATATGCAGCGTTAGTGTGTCTTTCTTTAAGTTTCTTAGCGTGTGTGTGTGTGTGTGTGTGTGTGTGTGTGTGTGCGCGTGTGTGTGTGCGTGTGTGTGTGTGTGTATGTTACAGTAACAGTGAGCCACTCAGAATGATGCTGAGAATCATCAGGAGGGCAGTTGTATTTGTTGGATAAAAACACCCTAGATAATAATAACAGCTCAATGTGTGTGTGTGTGTGTGCGTGTGATGTGTGATTGTCTATTGCAAAACACACTCACTCAGTTACACACAAAGGTGTGACATCACCAGGGACGCACAAGAGTTTCTCCTAACGGGAGACAAAAATAGACTGACAATTCACCGTCTCTCTCCCTCCCTCTGGTAACATCTCTCCATCTTTGTGTGTTTCTTTGTCACTTTCTATTATCGCCATTTCAAAAATGTCAATTCTTGCATTCACCTGTTTTTCCCTTGCACTGTTTCTGCCCTCCTGTTTTTTTTATACAATTCAACAAAAAGTACGTACACTTCAACGCCTCACAAAACCCCATTACTCCTTCTGTCTCTCAGCGCCTTCTCCCTGTCCCTCACACTTTTCCCTCTCTGTATGTAAATGATCGTGATCCAACTGTAACCCCCGGGAGATGGAAACAGAAAATCGGAATGTTTTCCATCTGTTTTTTTTTTTTTTTTTCGAGAGCAAAAGCATGCAGAGACATGTATCTCATTATCACATCATTGCAGAGGCAGAAAAAACAGGCGTGCTAATATCATTACTCGTACTCACTGTAAACATGAGCTGGCATCCTCCCAGTATGTAATCCAGAAAAGTGTAGTCTCTCGTAATCTAGAGGAGAAGTAAAACAGTCCAGGAAAATAAATACAGCCAGCAAGAGAAGAGACCTAAAGACTGCATCTGATATAATCAATTAAATTAATTAGACTTTAAAACACACTAATTCTTTCACACACACCACAGTCAATCTATTAAACAGCCTAAATGGACATAACCCTAAAATTTGTTTTAAAATGACAGCCCACGTTTTTGTCATTCAAGGTACCACCAATGGTGCACCAATTATCATCATGTTTGAACACAATTTCCACTCCAATTACAATGAATATTTAGCATGGATTTTACCGTCATTAGTCTAATCCCTGCTGGCAGCCAACAAATATAATTACTGTATTAGCGTTTTTTGTGCATGCTCTGGATGTGTGTGCACATGTCTGTACAAAAAGCTTGTTCGTGACTGTACGCGTGAAAAGAAGAAGAAGGAATCAATTATGAAAGCTTGTCATCGTGTGCACCCGGCTTTAATGTCATTCCAATAGGCGTCTAAGGACTCTGTGTTCCAGCTTAATGTGTCCTCAAAGCTGCCGCACTAATTACTTATTCAGAGGGAGTTATGAACGCCCAGTTAGAAGTGTGTCAGCTGATCAAAACCACAATGGTTTAATCAAACGTTTCATTGAGTCAAGTGTGAGATGGGTCATTATCAGGTGACAAGACGTCGAGGACAGACTGAATGATTTTTAATGGACAGAACTTATTGTGTTGATATGAAGTAGCTTAAAGCTGCATTGTGTGACGCGTTGGGTATTAACGCTGAAACTAGAGCCGAAACAATTAGTCAATTAATTGGGACTAATTTGGAAGTATTTTGAGAATCGTATAATTGTTTCATTTTCTTTTCTAGCACAAGTCCCAGGCAATGTGCTGCTTCCAGCTCCTTAAATGTGAGAATTTGCTGCTTTTCTCTGTTTTGTATCATTATAAACTGAATATCTTTGAGTTAAACCAAATAAGACATTTGAGAATTCAGTTCTTGGAAACTGAGACAGACTTGTGCCTCTTTTAGCTCATTGTTTTGCTTTAAATCTGACTGACAGAGTCCTGCGTGTACAATCCACCGTCACACTAGATGTGTGTGTGTGTGTGTATATATATATATATATATATATATATATATATATATATATATATATATATATATATATATAGGTTCATCGGTTCCCGACAGCAATCAGATACAAACAAATGTAGTGTTACTGTCTACAGCAGGCATGGAAATTATCCAAGATCTTTGTAAATTGAATTTAAGATATTTTAATAGATTTTAGGTTGTGGGAACTGAAATCAGTGCTTTAAGAAAAAAACCTGTAGTGACTCAGGGGCTGTGTTTCTGAAAGATTTTAACTTTAAGATTTAGAGGTGAAGTCTGTTTTCAATATGACAAAATGAAAATTAGGATCTTTTAAAAAGAAATTTAGTTGTTTCCTGATTATGAGTTTACAAATTTTATGAGAGTAGAGTTATTCCAAAAAACAGACAGCTTGCAATTTCAAGCATTTAATTTTAAAATCTGAAATTTTAAAATCGAGACCATCAGCATGAATTACTGTAATACCTCAACTGTGAATTCTGCAGTGGTATAATTTTAAATTTCTACTTTCTACTCTTTCTCAGTAAGTTACACTAAAGTCTATGCAGAAGCTCCTTGGGGAGAGATGAGAGGAGATGTAAAAATTGATTTGAGACGTGGGAAACATGTTTTTCATGTGATTCCACAGGTCTATATGTCAGCTAATTATAGCCTCATACTCATCATTATCTACACTGAAGAAAACCATCCATCCATCCATCCTCACCTTACATAACTTGACAATGATAATTCCAGAGTTTTTATAATTCTTCTTCTTCTTCTGTTTCTTGGGATTGATGCAGTCAAACTCCACCTGAAAGACAGACGGAGATCGCAGAGAACAGAATGATGACAAGAATCGGTATCAGAAGAGAGGAAGGTGAGAGAACAGTTCAAAAGGACGGGAGAAATAATGGGAAAAGTAGAGATAATAGCACAGTTGGAAGGAGTAGCGGTGAGCTGGGGGGGGCAAATGAACAGACGACTTGGATCTCCATGTATTCCACACACCGCCTACAGCGACTACAATGTGACAGTCAAACTTGGAGATGTATTATGAGGCTAACTATATTGTAGTGATGGAAATGAGCAGTTTATATGAGAACCGCTTATTAAAAAACACTTTTACGTAATCAACGTGCATTTACGGTACTTTAATACAGTAAGTCAGACGAGCACACATTAGACAGAAATGCATCTGATCAAAAGAGACACACACACACGCCTTCAGTCAGCTGGTGATTCATATGACAGGTAGCTCTAAATGCCTTGTCGTGTTACTAAGGCTCAGCTAAAGACTGTTTTACATCTCAAAAGCTCTTCTCATTTTCACACACTGTCTCTCTCTCTCTCTCCCTCCATCCCCCATCTCTCCATCCTGCCTCTGTCTTTTTTCGCTTGTTATTTTGTGCCCCCCCCCCCTCCCTACATCCCTCCCTCCCTCTCTCTCTCCCTCTCTCCCTCTTCCCTCCCCTCCCACAACATTACCACACATGAAGAGACTCAGTGGGAGAACAAGTCATGAGGCTGTTTTGGCACATGCACAAAAGCAGTTTCACAAATTAACACAAAAACACAAGAGGCGCAGACGCACAAACACAGAGCTACTAATGAATGAACAGTGTTCTGATCCCCTGCATCTTTTTACATCTTTGGCAGACGAGAAATTCAAAAGTGAAAAGAATGAATCTCAGTAGTATTTAGTCATTAGCAGCTCAGATTTAAGACCCAAACAGTCCTCAGTGGCCGTAATGTGTGAAAAATGTAGCGACGCGAATCTGTGCATGATTATTCCACCTTCATTGTTGATAGATGCGACTGAATGCATTTAAACTGCAAATTAGCCAGTACGGGGCAGAGTTGTCGGTAATTGAGTATAACTGAAAGATAAAATAAAACTGCTGTCCAATGGCCGATGACATAACAGTCTCTCGGTTATTCTGTGCAGGATCAGATTTTAAAACGACTAAACCAGTAACCTTTTGGTTACAAAAGCAAGACAAACTGGATGATGTAATGGTTTTAATCCAGGTTATGACATTTGCACTGCTGCTGTTCACCTTCCTCCATATATATATTACATATATGGCTGTGATATATAGCCAGAATTTGCCCAATTGAGGGGAGAGACTCCGGTTGGGTCGCCCAAAGTGAGATAACTTTTCAGTTTTCAGAGAACTGGAAATACGTAATGCTGCACTGAATGAAAGTAGAGTTATGTTACAGAAAACACTAAATTAAACTGACAAACACACGCTTAACTACACCAACACCAAATGTGTTTTACCTCCACTGAGTTCTGGGCTTCGCTCATCTTGGCGACCGTCGTTTGAAACTCTCCTATGAAGTCGTGTCCTCCATCATTATCGTAGTCGTAACACAGGACCTGTCGTGGTAACAACACATCACATCACGCCATAGTTAGCTACTTAACCTCTCTGTTATTAGTAAAATGTAAAAAAAAAAAAAAAGCAACAACAGAACATGAAAACACTCGACAGCAGGTGAGAGAAAGGCCAATTTGAATAAATGGGTCTTGAGCTGCTTTTTAAAGGCTTCAACAGAGACCACAGAGCAAAAGTAGGAAGGAAACAGGAAGAGCGATCGCTTCAAAAGCACGATCACCTTTTGATTTCAGCCAAACATGAGGGGCAACCAGTAAGCCCTGCTCAGAAGACCTAAGTGACATACTGGTGATATAAAGAGCAGATCACCCGAACCCTGCAGGACTCCATATGTGAAAAGAAGAACCTTAAAATGAATCCTGGACTTGATGGGAAGCTAATGTAAAACAGATAAGATAAGTGTGACGTGAGTTGTTCTTCTGGTCTTGCAGCAGCATCCTGGACCATCTGTAGACGGTCCAGAGAGGCAGGTGAAAGGGAACTTCAGTAATCTAGCCGGGATGATATGTAAATCTGTGAAGCATCTGTAGCCTAGCCCAATACACTGAGCAACCACTGATGCTATCTAACCAAATGCAATGATAAGGACCTCAGTCTTCTCTGTGTTTAAATGCAAAAAGTTGTGGGGCGGCAGTTTAGCTCAGTTAGTAGAGCAGCTGCCTCATGTGCAAAGGCTCGGTCCTTGCTGCAGAAGCCCAGGGTTCAAATCCGACCTGTGGCTCTTTCCCGCATGTCATTCCCCGTCTCTCTCTCTCTCCCCGCATTCCTGTCACTCTTCAGCTGTCTCTATCAGAAATAAAGCTTGAAAAGTCCAAAAAAAAATAGTCTTTAAAAATGCAAAAAGTTGTTATCCATCCAGTCCTGAATGGCAGTCAGTAACAAAAATACTGCAGTGCTAACCAGTGCATAAATATTCTAGGTTTAAATTCCATGCTATACCGGTTTTGTAACTTATCCACTCCAAGCACTAACCTTGATGTTTCTGTCCACATCTCCATTGCAGAGAGAAATGAGTGGCACAGTGAAGGGTTTCCACGCTGGATCTAAAGTGTTCTTTATGACCTGAGGTCACAGACACAGAAATAGACAGGTAAGCATTGAATTACACAGCAGCAGATAAAAAATGCAGTTGTAGACACGTTGGAATTACCTAAATTTGGGGCTGTTATCTGTTTCATCCAGCCTCCTACACTTTACCGTTAAAGTTACAGTGTATGACCTCCTGTAAGACCCGGTTTTGCTGACAATGACAGCTCATGGTTGGCAGTAATGACAGTTCGATGAAGGTGCTTGTAATCCCCCACGGATGACTCACCTCTGTCCTGTGCACCAGCATCCATTTGCCGTCTTCTCCCTGCTTGTGAAACTCCAGGTAGGGGTCTGATTTCCCGAAAAAGTCCTGCACACGTCACAGATACTTTGTTGTAAAGTCTTTATCTGAATACTTCCTCTCCTCAGACAGATTGCAACATATGCATCACAATTTGACTAATGCTCATAGTTAATTTAACAGCCATTTGTTTAATTAACATATTTATAAAAAGATACTGTGAGCTCCTGCAGTTTCTGTGCTTTGTGTTTATCCTGGTGGTTTGACCAGAGGGTGCACAGCAGGCACACATCAGTATTAGTTCATATTAGCTGTGCTCTTTCTGACCTGCTGTCCACCAGCAGCTAATCAATAGGTCCAAGATTGAAAATGAACTCTGAATAAATAAAAATCCTGCAGTTTTCTATCCCAACTATCGGTGCATGTGAAAACGAATCCAGTAAATGTTTGTCTGTGTGTCCTAAAGCAGCATGTGTTGCTCTAACTCTGAGCGTGCGTGTGTGTGTGTGTGTGTGTGTGTGTGTGTGTGTGCCCACCTTCTTATCCAGTTTACGCCCACTCAGGGTCAAAGTGATGATTCTGTTGTCAGACAGCTCCTGAGCTGTTATCTAAAATAACATTACAGCACAACGTTAGCTGCAACAAAAATACTGGAAATTGTTCACATGAACATCAGCGGGAAGAGCGGCAACTACAACGACAGTCATCGATAACAGTCACAGCAGCAGTAACGTCTTCATCACCATCATCATCAAACATGCCATTATAGTAAACAACAGTGACAGTACAGTGTGTGTGTGTGTGTGTGTGTGTGTGTGTGTGTGTGTGTAGGCAGGCAGGCAATTCAATAAGATAAGAGAGAAAGAGTTCCTTTTAAAGACAGTACTGATTCTTACCATAATGGATCCTTTGCCAGCTGGCTTCCCATTGGCTAAGATCAACGGTCTGTGAAGTTTCTTATTGGACACAATCTAGAGGACAATTTAGGAGAGACACACAGGACAGGAATCATTAAGAATGGATGAGACCAAACAGAAAACTAAAGAAATAACATCTTTGTTGTCACTTATTCTCCTCTAAAGTACAGCCTGAAACTCAGTTTACTCTAGTTTAATTTAGTTGTTCCAACACTAAAACTGTCCATGCTTGATGATAAAAATAACGACCATGCGCTTCGACTTTAGCTATTTTATTTAGCTTACTGATAACACCAGAAGTGGGAATGTGTCTTGTCCTGGTCACAGGACCTCCTACAAAACGTGGATGGGATGTTCCCATCTTTGAGAAATGTATAGCAGGCTGAACTGCTGATCAGAGAGACTGAGTGAATCTGGAGCGCTAGATGAATCGGTGGATAGGTGCAGCATAAGCAGTAGTGTGGACTATTGTGGGGAAGATGGAGCTGAACTGGAAGGCAAGGCTCTCGATTTTCTAGTCTATCTACATTCCAACCCTTCAGCATCTGGGGAAGTACAGCTGCTGCACCTTCACCTCAAAGGGAGCCAGCTGAGGTGGTTCAGGTATTTGATTAGGATGCCTCTAGGGCACTTTTCACTGGAGGTGTTTCCGGGCATGTCCATCTGGGAGGAGACTCTGGGGCAGACCCAGAATTTGCTGGAGGGACTATATAGCCCATCTGACCTGGGAACACCTCAGGATCTCCCAGGAGGAGCTGGAATGAGCTGCTGGGGAGATGAACGTCTGGAACGCCCTGCTAAACCTGCTGCTACCGTGACCTGACCCCAGATAAGCAGAAGGAAATGAATGGATGATGGATGGATGATTTTGCTAAAGCTAGCAATTGTCACTGGAGGTTTAATGACCAAATGGACAGGCTGCATAAGGTCAATACCTTCTATGGCAGCTTACACTCTGTCATCACACCTAATACGGAAGCAACTCTGGACTGAAGAGGAGAAATCATTACATACCACTCCCAGTGTACAAATGAATTCTCCCAGGAAGTCGTGTTCGTAGAGCTGCGTGGCACACTTGTCTTCATCGAACATGGCAAAGCGAAGCTTCTGGATCTCCTCAAAGTGGTAGTCCACCTGAAACTTCACTCCAAACACTGGGTTCAAGTTGTTCACAGCTGTTTCAGTGCGGCCAAGCTAAAAGACAAGAAACACAACACATTGTTTATGTTCACGTACGGACCAGTAAACTGTATCCTGCTTGGGATCATACATCATATTCACAATATTGTGTTTGCATGACAGTAACTTGGATATATCGTCCCATTATTCTCACAATTTGCAGGTTTCTGATTGTCTCTGACTCCACCACATCCAGCCTCTCTCTGTCAGTCCTGTACCACCTTAATTGAGGATGATGAACCCACTCTCTCTGGCTGCCTAAACTTTACTGCATTTACCACTCTGCTGGATTTAGTTTCTCCATCTTATCACCAGTAATGAATGGAGTGGCTCCTGCAGAAACATGGCAGCTCAACATGGCAGAGTTTGACAAAGAATAAATGGATTCTAAAGTGACAAAACCATTATTTTATTATTTTTAGGTGACACATTACCAAAACAAACTTAAACAGAGCCCTCTAAATCTTACACGCTTTAACCGTAAACTTAATCTCATCTCAGGTTGGTCCAGCTATTGAGTGAGTTGTGTTTATTGGCCCAAAAAAATAGCCAGGACAGCACACACAGATCACAGCACACACAGATCAGAGTGCGTGGGTGTCTCTAAGAGCACTCTGAGAGTCCTGTTATTTGCTCGCGGTCCTTGAAACCAGGTGGTTGGATGACTAATACTCACTGGCCGCGCTACTCTCCAGTGTGACTCACCCAGAACATTGCATAGTGTGTTTATCCTCCATTAGATGAGGTCACTATGTGCCACTTTTGAATTAGAGTAATAATAAAAGGTATTTTTGAATGGTCAATGGACTCATACACTGGAGATGACCGCCATGAAATGTCAACAGCCTGACAACTGAATTACATCTGTCCTTGTAGTTCACAGGTATTACAAAGCGCTTTGTTTGTAGCCTAATGTGGTGTTTCAGCGTTTGGACTTAAGTGTTGCTAAATTTAAGTGACCTGATTTGAGTTCACACACAGAATAAAGCGTAACAGCCCAGAGTTGGGGGTGACTCTGTCCATCCAGACCATAATATCTCAAAAACTACCAGACTGATTGCCATAACATTGTGTACGGTCATTCATGGTCCCAAGAGGATGAATCCTACTGCAGGTGTTCCCCTGACTTCTCCTTTAGCACCGTCATGGAGGTTCCCATTTGTGATTTAAAGACACACAGGAAAAGTGCAGTAATAAGTGTAAGTGATCTGACTGTTCATTTAGCCACCATCATCAGATCAATTCATTTCACTTGCTTTGTGTTTAGTGCTTGTTCTGGATATAACGAGTTCTAACTGGAGCCACAAACCACCAGGACACAAATGCTGTCGTTTCCGTTTGTTTATTTCAAAAAAAGGGTGTGAGCGTTCTCAGGGATTCTTGCCATGGTTCTAACAAAGAAAGACAAATCACAACAAATCAAATCTATTCTTCGAATCATGTTAAATGTGTAAATTAAAATACTATATAACATATCAAATAATTGTTAAGCATTATAAAATCAAAATCATTGCATCATGATGTCAACAGTTAAGCATGACTATCAAGTAATGAAAAGAAATTCTTACTTACACTGAGTAATGAACAAAGACACATGGTAAAGCAATTGGGAACTCTAAGACAGATTTGAAATGTTTGGAGACAAAGACGTGGAAGTTGAGTCCAGCCCTCTATTTATACTGTAGGATGCTTTGAACTACACTGAACTGAAGGTGGAGCCCCTCGTGGCGAGGAGGGAAAATGCACTTGAAAACTGCAGTTTGTAACAGTGCTCATTAGCAAAAAATGTGTATGCTAACATTCTAATGTGAGACGCTTAATACGGTAAACATAGGCCTTCATGCTAATGACAATGTTAAAATGCTGGTGCTTAACATCAACATATTAGTATTGTCACTGTGAGGATTTTAGCATGTTGACATTAGCATGATGTCGCTGAAAACACCACTGTTAGTCTTGTTTACTAGTGTGTGTTATGTAAAATGCCTTTGAGTGTCTGGAAAATCACTTTACGAATCAAATATTTCATAACAAAAACGTATTATTATTGTTTTGGATTATTTATTTAGGGGGAGGGGGAATTTATTGTCATTATCTAAAGTATCTAAGTATTCATATATTTGTTTTATGACCAAACACCAGCAAAACTCACAACAGTCCAATAAGCCTCAGCTGTGCTCTGTGTTTTGAGCTAATCATCAAATAGCTAACACATTAAACAAAGATGGTAAACTAGTGTGGCTGTTAGATTTTCAAAGCTCTCAAAGCTTTTATTCTTTCTTTTATCGAAGGCACTTGGGGAAGGTTTTAAAGTTTTTACATAATCTGTCCCGAAGCAGCTGAAAATCTCCGCTTGTTGTTTGACATGACACAAGGTACCTTTTACATGCCATCCTGAAAGCTTTTATCAAAACATATCTTGCATTTCTCTCCGACTGTAAACAGTTATTACAAAAGAACGGAGAAGAAACTGGCTGTAGACGTATTTTAGGGGGAAAGGGGTTTTAACCTCTTGCTTGCTTACAGTGTTACTGCACTTATTCATCTGTCTGCCACATGTAAAGAGAGCAGAGAAGAATGTCGGCACTATTTCTGAAAAACTAGTATTACTGGGACTTTGTGGCAGCCTGGCAGGCTGAAGTGCATGTCTTATATTTGTGCTACTGTGGATTTGAACCTGGCTGGCTGGCTCTGGAAATGAATCACACCCTTGTGGCACTTCATCCTCTTTCTGTCCTCCTTTTTTTTTCATCTGTCTATCTATCAGATAAGAAACAGGCATTTTCCTCTGGGAGACAAATGAACAGCTGGATGCATGAATAGCTCACTACAGAAGCATAAACATCACATACGCTTCAATAACATTCCACCTGCTGGAGGCCTGCTGGTGTGTGCACACAATTTCCCATCGTTTAGGTGTTGATTGGCAGTTATTTGGGGTTGGATGGTGCTGCTGGAGAGTTGTTTGACAACTCAAGGTTCCGATAAGGTTTGACATACGAACGTTTAGAAGCATCATAAACTTTTAAAAGGGAGGTTGAACATGAATATGATTTTTACCATTTTGTGTCTGAAAGTCACTTTTGTGACTATCTATGGCTTAGAGCGTGCAATGTGCACTTTGTTATGACCCTGGGTTATTCTTGTGTTAATGTGGCAGACCTCTCTTTCCTCCCCTCAGAGTGTGAATGTGTCTGCGGTGGTGATGAAACAGGTGGGGCTCTCTGATTGGTGCGTTTGAGGGATTGCTGCCTCAGGGTTAGACCAATGGATGACAGCGGCGTTTTTAAAGCACAGCTGATGAGGCTGCATTCAGACCAAATCGGGTGTTTCGGTGAATCGCCGCAGGCTTTTTAGTGATGTGTGTGTGTGTGTGTGTGTGTGTTTATTTGTGATAAACTTAGCCGCTATGAAACAACCGAATGCTTGACCACTGCTCTCTCTCTCTCAAGCCACTACTAAAGGTCACTATTTTACAGCATAGACTGCGAGCCAGACAGACGTAGAAGCTGGGTACATGAAATAAACCAAGCCTGAGAGTGGGAAAGTATCATAGTTTAGTCCATGAACTCCAACTGGACAGCGCCCAGTTACAGTGATATTTCAGAATGGTCAGATTGGCCGCTGCAGTGTGATGTTTGGTTGTGTGTTGCCAATTTGAATCAACTTCTCCGCCACAGGTTCCTGCGCTTTTTTCAGCAGACCCCACGGCCTGCACTGCTGCAGCCACAATGCAGTACCCCTGTCCTGCTCTCCCCATCACCATTACCACCATCTGTAAACATACATGTCTCATTAATGCATGTTACTAACTAAACTTCCCCGGAGTTTCTGTGCTCTTTCGTCCAGCAGGTTCTCGTGGATCGTGGCTGCTGCTGTGGTCCTGCACGACGTCCACTACATATATTATTACTGTCATTATTGTTACCATATCTCCATCACAGTTTATAGCTAGTTAATGATTTGCTGCTGCTGTGCATCTGTCTCTCTATCTCTATCACAGGTTCCACTGCTACTGTAATCATTTTATCATTCATTGTAATTGTACAATATGTTTGTGTTGATTTGTTCTGTACATGTGACATCTATTGCACGTCTGTCCGTCCTGGCAGAGGGATCCCTCCTCTGTGGCTCTTCCTGAGGTTTCTTCCACTTTTTTCCCTGTTAAAAGGGTTTTTTGTGGGCAAGTTTTTCCTCACTCGAACCGAGGGTGTAAGGACAGAGGGTGTCACTCCCTGTACAGATTGTGAAGCCCTCCGAGGCAAAATGTATTTTGTGACTTTGGGCTATAAAAATAAAATTTGATTTGATTTGATTTGATTTGATTTGAAAGGTGCTAAAACGCTCTGCAGAGATGAGGAAGGAGCAGAATTGAGTAATAATTATGAGATTTATCTTTCATATTACACATTGTTAACATAAAAATATTGATTAGTGTGGCTACTAATCCAGGGTTCAACCTTTTGTGTATAGTTGAAATCATAAAACCAAAAAGTAACCTAACAAAGTAGACACTGTGTGTGCATAATAAAGCACAAATGTCATTAAAAACATGGTTCATCCCAAAAACTGATCGTGAAAATGACATTACAAGGCTACATAAGGCTGCACTTCACAGCAGCACACTGCTGAAGATGTGATTTGGCGTTGGTTCAATGTGAGATCTTACTTGCAGTGCTACAGGCGTATCTCTGTGTCCACGTGTTGAGATTAGTATGAGGATTTGGAGTTCAGAGAGAAAAAGAATCCAAGGCTAACTGGATGCCACATCATTTACATAGCCGAGATCCATATTTCTGTATGCCTATCATGTTCTTGAAAGCCGCTCTAACACCAGTTTTAGCTGATGTCATTTTTCCAGTTATGGTTTCCTTTATTCACTTCTTTCTCTGCTGCTCATTCACGTTCTCACCTCTGTCTTTCTCATCCCTTCCTTCTCAACCCGCTCTCTTTTTTTAAAATTTCCCCCTCACCCTCTCATTCCCTCCACCCTTTTTTCTCATCTCCCTCTCTCACACCTCCTCGCTCTCACACTCTTACCCTCTCTTTACCCTCGCTCTCTCCGATGGACCCAGCTGCTTCTCACACCTCTATCTCACAAGGCAGACAGATAGACAGACAGTGAGACAGAAAGAGACCGAGAAGGGGGGGAAGGCTGGTGACAGAAATGAGAAAGACAATCGGAGGAGAGAGAAAACAAAGCTAACAGTGGGGGATCAGAGAAAGTGAGAAAGCCGGGGTGTGAGAGATACAGCGGGCTGTGGATAATATCCTAGAAAAGGTTTGGGCCTCATTTCGCCTCCTCCGTCGTTCCCTCACTCCAGGAGCACTAAGCTTTTGTTTCCCTTCCCGTAACCATGGTAACCGTTGGCAATTTCACATCGGAGCCACATGCCCTGCTGACCGACAGCTAGCTACAACCCGAGGCACTCGCCTACACACACACACACACACACATACACTAAAGCCAGCTTGCCCTGTTGACCAGCTGTTCGCTACAAAAAAGCCTTGAGGCAGCTGCCTACACACTCCGAAACTACATCACCATGTTCCTCTTCAGCATCTCCAACTTAGCACTCATGTTTTTCTTTTCCTGCACCATGAAAATACTGTACATCATACATTCACTTGTTGTGTATAGAATTAAAGCGAGGTAGAAGACTCCCCAAACAAGAAGCAGAACGCAAAGTACAGCTTTTTAAAATCTATAGTCAAGTATCAGTTACATATAATCGATTCTGATTATAATTTATTTCAATTCATGGTTCTCTGCCAGAAAACGGCGGAATGCTCCCTCTGGGTTGGGAGCAAGTTGCTGCTTCAAGCGAAGGAGTTCAAGTTTCTCGGGGTCTTTTTCAGGAGTGATGGGAAAATGACGCGAAAGATGGACCGGCATCGGCAGTACTATGGATGTTGTATCGAAGCATTGTGGGGAAGAGGGAGCCAGAAGGCGAAGCTCTCAATTTTCCAGTCCATCTACGTTCCAACCCTCGCCTGTGGTCAAGAGTTTTTGGTAATGACCGAAAGAATGAGAGCATCCTCTGTTGGTTGGTTGGGCTCTGCCTTGGAGATAGAGAAGCTCAGAAATCTGGGGGGAGCTCAGAGTAGAGCCGCTGCTCCTTCGCGTCAAAAGAAGCTAGCTGAGGTGGTTCGGGCATCTGATTAGGATGCCCTCTGGGCACCTCCCTTTGGATGTGGTCTGCACACATCCAACTGGGAGGACACCCCGGGGCAGACTCAGAACCCGCTGGAGGCACTATATAGCCCATCTAGCCTGGGAACGCCTTGAGATCCCCAAGGAGGATCTAGAATGTGTAAAGAGAAAAATGTCTGGAGTGCCCAGCTCAACCTGCTGCCACCACAACCAGACCCCGGATAAGCGGAAGAAAATAGAAGGATGGATGGATGAATTATTTTGTTGGGCAGTAACTCAGTCCGTAGGGACTTGGCTTGGCCTGAGGAACCGGAGAGTGTCCAGCACAGACCTGCAGTGTGGCTGTATGTGTAGACATTGAGTGAAAAAAGAATTTCTCCCTTGAGGGATCAATACATCATCATCAAAACGTACTGACTGAAGAGAAAAAAAACAAACAAGCTTGCTAACGGAGGTCAACTGGCAACTCTCCAACTACCAGTCCACGCTCCACCCTGGACCAGCCACTCTAATGCTCAGATAGCAAATTTAGCATACTGTAGCTTGGCTCAATGTCTAAGCATGTCTTCAAAAGACGTATTTGTACCACTGACTCCTGTCAATCTGCCTGCAAAGCGGATATTCATTGTTGAAGTACAACTAAACTCCCTGGCTGCAAAAAACACCATAACGCCGGTGGAACTTTTTCATAACATAACACCAAAACATGTAAACCCAGTAGTCACCAAAAATAAAAGTACGAACCTGAAAATAAGCCTAATATGTCTCCTTTAAATCTTGTTGTGACCAGACCTTTAATCTGCACGAGGTAGCAAACAATGGGAAGCCGCACAAGCAGGCAGAAAGAGAACATGCAAACCCTGCTTTGCTTGCTTTGAGTAAGTGCAACTACTTTCAAACCATAGTACCAAGTATTTTCAAATGTCTAGATGGTTTTCACTTTCATTAACTTTTGTGCTTTTCCAAACACGGTCTATGTCGGAGTTTTATCCAGTCAAAGTTAAGAAGTGATGAGACAAAGTGGAAGATTGTGTTGATATTTGAGAGTTTAAGACATCCTGTAATGATATCACACCTGACTGTAATAATTTCACAACATGAACACATAAAATATGATATGTGTGTGAGTGAGTGCTCTCTGGTAGATAATCTATCGAGGTGACCGTGTTTTTAAAACACTTGTTTTAGCATTTAAGTTTATTGTTGCTTGTACTTACATTAATAACTTTGCAGCCCTACTAGTGCCTTTAACCAACACCATGCAACATCCTACTGGGCTCAGCATGCCCAGATGGTCACAACATCATGAGTTTGGGTCCACAGCATAGTCATAGACAACAAATGAAAACCCTCCAGTCTTTCCTTTCCTTAGAAGGGCTAGCATGGTGGCTGTGACCTTGAAAGCACTTCTAACACTTATTTAAATCTTCTCTGCGCCCTTCAATCTTTTTTATTTCTGCCTCCCTTTTATCCTCTTCTCTCCACCTCCCTGGAGTTGAAGCACACAGCATGCAGAAGCAGCAGAAATGGGTTTGACTCCCCGAACACTAATACATTATCTCACTGTTCAGCTTTTTCTCCCCAATCTGCCATTTTCATCCCCTGCTGATTTCTCTCCATTTTCCACCTGTTTTATGAAGACCAAACATGCCTCTTCGCCGCTAGTATCTTCTCCTCCACCGCTCTCTCTCCATCTACCATCTTTTTTCTTCTGCCCCATCATCCCTCCATCCTTACCTCCACCCAGTTTCCATCCACTTCATGGAAGAGAACACAGAACGGGTCCGACTTAGAGGCTACATCTCGGTCCAGCAGGCTGGTTGCGGTCACGGACAGCTCCACCCGAGTGACGCAGTGTTGAGGTGCGACACTGCGCGTCTGGCCCTCAGCGGTCGAGCCTAGAGTGTAGGCCATGGTCTGAGGTCACAACGAATCACCCTGGAGGACAGAAAACACAGAGAAACACATAGAGTAGTTCGTTTTGGTTTCATACACGCCCACACTCCTTCCCACACTGTCTGTTTCTTGGCTGAACATGGCTTTTAATTACACATTGGGACAACGTCTTAGTCCTGGTGGCTGTAACTACAGCGTGGAACACTTCCTCAAGAGAACAATATAGTTTGTTAACTAATAAAACATCGAGCCAAACAGGTGCTCTTCACTTTGAGTATGATTTTTATTTTTTATTTTTATTTAACCAGGAAGGCTCGCATTCAAGGGAGTCCTGGCCAAGACAGGAGGACGGGACATGAATCTTTAGCTATGCTAGCAGCACTGTGAGGCTGTACGTGACACAGATTTGTATGGTGGCTCTGGCCACCACCATCTTGGCAGACCACCTTCCAGCTAAACTAAAAATGGGCAAAGACATGGATAATGGGTGGAGCTGAGGCGGGCTAAACGAAGCCTGGTTTTTCAAACAAGCGTTCTGTAACCAGCCTCGAGTGGCTGTTTGAGGAACTGCAGGTTTTGGCACTTCTGCATTGGCTTCACATCACAGCCACAGATCTTGCCACTTGGTTACACGCCAAGGTGTTGGTCTGGGGCTGCAATTTATTTTCATTAGCAATTCATCTACAGATGTTTTTCTCTATCAGTCGATTGTATTGTCGATAAAGGATCAGAACAGTGAAGATGAAAAGGCCCACTGTGAGCACATTGATCATTTAATGTCCATCAAGAGCCAAAAAAATATTCAGTTTAATCTTTTAGACCATGAGATGCTGCAACTTCTTACCTGGAACAATCAAACGTTTGGAAGTTTTGCTTGAAAAACGACTTGAATGATTGATCGATTATCAAAATAGTTGGCAATTCACTTTCTTTTGACCAACTGATCAGTTTTCATTGACCAGTCGTTGCAGCTCTATATTGGACAGTAAAAATAAAAAAAATTGACCTGATGCTGCTGCTAGATTAAGTTAGAAGTTAAGGGATCACAAAAGTAATTAGAGTTCATCCAAACTGTACCAAATTCCAGTTGTGAAGAGATTTGACTCAGTACCAAAATATCAACCCATAATATAATAACATGTATAATATAATATAGTCCCACTCCATCCAGTAGATGCTGAAATTTCAGCATCAGCTCAAGTGTCAACAAGTGACGTAATGAACAATGAATGAACGAATACATCGCCTAACACTGTGAAAGGAACCGTACTGTAGGTTGTTGTTACACACACGGAGATGGCTGGTGTCCACATGCAGTTTCTCGTTAGGGGTCTTACATAACTTTAATGCTTTACAGGAGCAGTGTACAGTGTGTCGTGTGTAATAAGATGCAAGAAACACACTGGGTGTCGATGTCTGCTGCCAGAACCAGCGGTTCACCGAGGATTATCACAAAATAATGTTTGAAAAAAGAGTTTGAAATTTAGGCAGCATGTTAATGTTTATGTTTTAAAGGTGTAACAAAAAAGAAGCAAACAGGTATAGAAGTAGTACTAGTTAGTACTAGATAGTATTTCACACAGTTAGGAATGTACATTATCTAAATACATGCATATAACGTGCAGTGATATCTTTTTTTATTATTTATCTATGAGCTGGTGTATGTAAAGGTATGTGCAGCACAACCTTTTTTTCAAGAGTTGCACAGCAAATGTTTATTAATATTTAATATTTTACTCTGTAGGGATGCAACGATTATAGATTTTGGAAGGAGGAAAAAATCCTGATTTCACGACTCTAATGCATTAATTTATTTTTTAACAACATCACAGATGTATGATTTGTTTTAGTAAAAGCAGAATTGAGAACATTTCTTATGCAGGTGTTTTAATCTCTTGAGGGGATTACATGCTGTTTTGGTGAGCTTTACATTCATAAACAGTGCAGTTCTTCTTTTCCTGCTTTACTTGTTTGACACTGACTGCTGAATCGTGACGTTTTCAACTGAAATCAGTTCATCGCTGCATCGCTTGCAAGTACTATCAATAAATCACAATCACCTGTGGATTTCAGGCACAAACTGTTCAGTTTAATTAGACTAATGATGCTGTTTGACGGAGGAAGAATTAAACACACACACATGCACTGAGCATGTGACGCCTTGACATCGCAGGATGACCCCTGTACAGGTCATACCTGCCCTCTGGAAGCCCCAACGACATCCAGTATTAAGCGTTACGTAGACCACACACACACACACACACATACAGTGCCCTGAGCCCACATCAAAGCCACCACAGATCATCCAAAATGGAGAAACCTGAGGGCCCAAAGAGGAAAAACACACACACACACACACATATATATATATATCATGAAAAAAATCTGTGTGTCTGAACAAATCCTCACTAATAACTTGCTGGAAATAATTTGAGAAAAGGACAAACAAACACAACACCTTGCATACACGAAGGTGGTTTTGTTCTCAAAGCGGCAAGCTAAAAGGATGCTGTCTGTTGCTAAGATACTGATGTGTCATAACCAGCGTGCCGCTCTGTTCTGCTCCTGTGATGTCACACACACGGTAGTGGTGATGTACTGAAAATACCAGTGTAATATTTTCATTCATTTACTCAGTCATTCACGGCTGATGAAAAGCTTGTTTTGACTCGGCTGAAACACTTTCATTGTTCACAGATGATGAATGGAGGACGCAGATAATGATTACACCGCCTTTAAAAAATCAAAGACAGACACTACTTACACACTTCATACGTGACGTTACAAAGCATTAGGTGCAGGCGTTCCTGTAAGATATTGCCAAGAATGATTATCAGAGCTGATTTCAGGAGAGGAAAAACTATTTTCCACTGCTCATATTTCTTTCTGGTAAAATATATTTTTTTACATCATGTGTTTCAGTTTGATCAGGTAGAAACACACCCAACTTTCACACCTGCAGGCATGAAAAACATAATTTAATGTCTAATCCACCTGCTGTGCTATCTCACTCAACAACCTGGACCTGCTATGAGGAGCAGATCAGACTATACAGAAAGGATTACACCAAAACCTGGTCCAGGTCTCCACCCTGGTGAAGACACCTGAGCCCCCCTGTGTGCACGAGGGCAGGTGAGGAGTGACACTTTATAAGTCTAATTACAAGAAATGCATCAAACAGCAACAGGTCTCTGCTTCATGCATATTCACTCTGCATGCAAGCATCCTTTCTCCGTGTTTAACCTCTCTAACCCGCACTGACCGCACGTTGTTCTGACAGCTGAGCCCCTCACACTGTCAACATCTCCACTAATGATGCGTTCACTGTCCTCTCAATGCAATCACCACACAGCTGCTAATAGTCTCCACTAATGATGAACACAATGTGACACTCACCTCAGCAAATACAGTAAATCACGGACAACTTCTTCTTCTCCGCTTCTCCACTTGACAGTTTGTTGAATGAAGTGCGGCGCAGTGAGGAGAGATAAATCCCGCGCAGCTTCTTTTATTTTCTTGTTTTTTTTCTTCCTAAAGAGTGAAAACTGAAGTTACTGTTGACATTTTGATCCGGAGTCTCCCGAGAGGCGCGACACTGTAATTCATCCTCGTGCACACACCGGGACTGGTTTCTCCATCTGGTGACGCGCGGAGCTCAATCAAGTTCGCGGAATTTACCTACAACCGGATGCGCCGGCGAGTTCACCTACAAAATAAAAGCATCGCTGTCAGGCAGAGCAAAGCGCTTCCGTTTGAAGTGTTTCATGCTTTAACACTGGTGGACTCACATGTCACTAAGAGCACACTTATCTTTTTAATCTGGCTTTTACTTGAGCTATATTTATGCATTTTTTTCCTTTTTATATATTTAATCTGCTACACCATTTTCACTTTTATGTATTTATTTATTTATTTGTCTATTTATTTATCTTAACCTTTATTTTTGGCTATCTGTATATTTTATTATGCTTTATTTTTTTAAATATATTTTATTTAACTATTTATACATTTTAATGAGTTTTATTTATTTATTTTTTATTTCTTATTTTATTTATTTTTATTTCTTATTTTTTTTATTCATTTTTATCCTGCCTTCCTCAGTTTATGTTGTGCTTTCATTTATAATGAGGTTGGTGGTTGGGGGGTTATTGTGTGAAGCACTTTGTGTTACAACGTTTTGTATGAAAAGTGCTATACAAATAAAGTCAGATTGATTGACTGATTCATTCATATATTGTGTTTTTGTTAGATAGATAGATAGATAGATAGATAGATAGATAGATAGATAGATAGATAGATAGATAGATAGATAGATAGATAAAATAAAATAATCATAATAAAAAAAAAAATAAATTGTCTGTTATATATACTGCATAACATAATATTTAATGTGTATGCATATATTGTAGAAGATGTATTTATGCCTATATCTAAGTCAACATGTGTTCACATACCTGGCCAATAAAAGTGATTCTGATCATTATATTTATTATATTAATAATTCTTAGTATTTTAACAGAGAACATGCATTGTTCATTGGCGCCCTCTTGTGGTTGATCTAGGTATCACAGCCCAACTCTGCTCCCATTCACGTCACAACACATTAAAAGTTATAGCACTAACATCAAACTGCTAAAGTTCTCATTAAAATTGAAGTTTTATTTTTGGATTATTGTTGCTGATGGATGGATTACTCCTCATGTTTGGGTTCTCTGTTACTATTATTCATTACACACATAAGCCAGAAATACACACACATGAACAAGCACACACAACTTGATTGATTGGGTTAGTTTTATCCATAACAATGCATATAAACTGATCACATACTGTATGATGTATGTAAAATCTTACAAATACATGTAGCGTAAAATAGAAATAGTTTTAAAAAAAAGTAGATATACTGCATATATAATTAGTTACATTCCACCGCTGCACCTCAGACAAAACAAACACTGATTATTCATCTGAACATAAATATATGATTAATACTGGTGGATGTGTGCAGTGCAGTATTAATGAGCTATGGAGGACAGCAGCATTTGTGTTGCCTGAGATTAAGTCATGAAAACATGACTGTGGTTTGTGTGTGCTGTCTGTAAAGTAGCAGGAACGAGTCTGAACCACAAGGGGGCGCCAGGTGAGCATGACTGAATGGGATCCTGTACCGACATTCGCAGCTGTCGTCTGAGCTATTTCTGTTGGCAGGAGTCAGGATGAAATTACAGTGGATCATGATACGCTGACATGACCTTTACTGAACAAAATAACATAATCATCTTTTAATTATGTAAACACGATGAGGTGCAAGGCAAAACATGGGAGGTTTCCCAAGGCGTGTGACTTTTGAGTCGTACACGTGTAAAATGCTGTGCATTAAAAAGGTTTTATGTATGTATATTTTATTACTGTTCATCAGTGCTGTCAGAGGAGGCCGACAGAGAGCCAGCTCAGAAAGAACAAGTGAACAACACTGTGAGTTAAAAAACAAGATTAGAAAGAAAGAAAGTTAAAGTGTGCAAAGTTTAAATAAAGCCCAAAACTCAAAGTAATCTTTCTTTTATTCCTGAACGACATCTCAGTGCAAGTAAGAACAAATTAATATTAAAGACAGAGACAGTTTGTCATGTGAGAACTCAAACCTGAACCTGAAACAAAAACAAAACCACTTTGACTAGATACCACGGGGCATCTCCGATGTCTACTGCGACGATGCGAGCGGGCGAGGAAACCAGGTTTCAGAATGAGTGCATCATTAAAACATCAGCGGAACAAGAAACTGGAGAGATCACAGTGGCGAGACTCTGTACACATAACATCTCTCATTTACTTATGTAGAAGTTTGGAACGCAGCAATACAGATAAAATAAACAAATAAATAACTTTTTTTTATAAAACTGATGATTTCTTTACTTGATAACAGCAGAAATAAATACGCGTATTGGTTAGAGACCATAACCCAAAATGAGAATAAGAGCAAAGAGAGGGGGGGTTGGTTCTCCCTCTCAACTCTTCCTTTACTGTGAGTTTATGACTTCTTGTGTTTTTCACTTATATGGCCTCTAATTTTTAGAAACTTTATCAATCACGTTGAACATGAAATTACTTCCCTGCAGTTAACCCATCCTGCTGAAACACACACATGCACATGCACAGGGTCACACACTCAAATTGACAGATGCCAGATTCACTGGAGCAGTGGGCATCAACTCACAGCGCCTGTGGAGCAGATGTTGGGGGGTGCGGTGCCTTGCTCAAGGGGACCTCGGCCGTGGTAATCTCTTTTTTTTTGAGGGATCGAACCGCCAACCTTGGGGTTATTGGATGACCCACTCTACCACTGAGCCACGGTCGCCCCCCAATTATTGTAAACACACTACAGTGCAAAGTGACTCGGTGTAGCATACACACAGTTATCATTCTCATCTTTAGGAAACTACACAAATTCTTCACATTTTGGCCTCGAGGGATTCTCGACGGGGTGGGCTGGTGCAAAGAGCAGGGGCTTAGACGGAGGAGCTGAGGCTGTGGGCTGTCCCTCTACCAACTATCTGAGATAGTGATATCATTAATCTCATAATCATAACAGCTGCCAACACAAACTAGTTTGTAGCTTTAAAAATAAAGAAATGTGTCTTGTCCATGCTCAAATCAGTATTTTGCCTCTCAAGTGGCTCTTTTAGGCGCACATGAGGCAACTGTCAGCCATTTTGTTTGATTAGAAGCATGTGGGATCGCCACACCCAGCGTGGACCACGGCAAGAAGGGACACCGTCAGCTGATTGCACCAGTTCCCCATGGTGAAACCAGAGGCCATTAAGTGCATAGTCATACTTTATAATCAAAAATATATGCTTCCTTTTCTTAAAAATAATACCTTAAAACATTCATCTGCACTTTAATACACCACGTGAGATAACTTATATATACACGCTCAACAAAAATATCAATGCTTTATACAGAACACTTGTTTTTGCTCACATTTTTCATGATTTGAACTAAAAATTCGACTTCTCCTGTGCACACTAAAGGTGCTCTGCCTCTGATTGACTTGATTGATACTGATATTCCAATGAATCAGAGGCAGAGCAGCTGCTTCTCCTGGGAGAAGAGAAGGCGTATCTGTAGCCTTGTGTTAAATGTCCGTAGTTTAGTACCTAATAAAAATGCACATTTTAGAGTGGCCTTTTTTTGTAACCAGTCCAAGACACTCCTGTATCAATCAGCATCTTGCCAAGTGCTCATAACCAGGGATTTTCACAGGAGTAAGAGAGGAAGAAACCTTTTGTGTGCACAGAGGAAATCTTTTACTTTCACTCGAAAACAAAGCTTTTATATTTTTGTTGAGTGTATACTATACACACACACTATATACATCTAACTGAGTTCCCTCCAATAGTAAACAACATAGTGGTCTTTTCACCCGTGCTGCAGTCATCCCATAAACGCCTTGTGCTTTTCTGATGCCGGGAAGACTTTTACTCCACTTGTGCCTGCAGCAGTGATTCACCTCTGTGATGAACTGGAACATGACTTCTCCCTGCTGCAGTCCAACATCACAGATCACATTAGGTGGATGAGAAATTCAGCCTCCTGTCCTGCAGAAGGAGCCTTTGGGCTTCAGTTGAAGACACTTTGTTCCTCCACAGCCTGAAAATCACATTGTAATATTCTCAACGTTAAAATATGGTTTAAAAATCCAAATATAACTGAAACAGGCATTAACAAGACACTATAAGCTGTAGTGAGGAAAGGACAGTCACACAGTATTGGATATGCTGTCAGCAGATAGTGTAGGTGAGACGCAAAATCCACAGGTGAGTCACTATGACAGCAAGCTTACCTGATGAGCTGCAGAGCAGGACACGACTGTAAGGCTCTAACCAGGGCCTCCGCTCCAATGACACTCACACTGTTTGACTCCAGACTGGGAACAAACATACACACACACTGTGTCAATATAAGTGTGAGTGTGTGTGGGACAGCTGAAGAAGAAATTCAAGTAAAACTAAATCTGTATGAGCATTTTATTGATTAAAGTAATGACAAAGCCTATTTTGATACCCAAAATAACCAAAATGCAGATATGGTTGAAGTCTGCATTAAAAATGTTACTTAAGCATGTGAGTATAAGCAGGAAAATGTGCTTAAAGTATAATTTAATATATTATAAATATCAATATAAAAAGTAAAAGTTGTCCTCTGTGACTGGTATACCAATATCTATGATATAATTAGATTATCGTGACTGATGAAGTCATGTAAAGCAGGATTTTACTGCCTGTAGTTGGTTGAGGTGGAGCTCATTTTGAACTATTTTGTATTGACAGCAACTAATTATTAATTTCATGATGGATTCATCTGTTGATTATTAATCGATAGTTTGTAAATATTCTGAAAATAGTGAGAAATGCCCTCACAATTACCCAGAAGCCCTCACAGTGTTTGTTTTGTCCAACCAACAGTCCAAATCTCAAAAATGAAGCTCATCTTTGCATGAAAAATGCTGATTATCAACAGAGTTGATTATTAATTTTCTGTAAATTAATTAATTCACTCACCGCTTCAGCTGCACAAATTGTTGGGTAGTTTGATTTAAGGCTGTCAGATAAATGTGGTGAAGTAAAAAGCACACGATTTCCCTCTAAGATGTAGCGCGGCAGAAGTAGAAAGTGGCACCTCAAATGTATTTAAGTGCAGTATTTGAGTAAATGTATTTAGTTACATTCCACGACTGCTAATATGAATAAAGATCAGAGAAAGCTATTTGCCTTCAGGTTAACATACACAAATGAAAAGAGTTATGGTTATCATATTCCATTTCTGCCAGTAGATCGCCTTAAATATTACACGCTGGACGTTTAATAAAGAAATAGAAAATGTAAAGCCGTGTGTGTGTGTTGGTGTGTGTGTGTGTGTGTGTGTGTGTGTGTGTGTGTGTGTGTGTGTGTGTGTTCACAAACTCACTCTATCCTGTTCAGCTTCTGACAGAGAGGCATCACTCTGGACAACTCCACTGCTACATCATCGCCGCAATTATTCCACCCCAGACTAGAGACACACACAGACACAGTTTTAAGTATTTTGAAACAAACATTTGGATCAGAGTCGACAAACCAAACCACAGTTTGTCCGGTGTGTAGGTGAATCCACTGATTATGTTGATTGAAGTGCAAGAAGACTGTCTGAATGTCTTTTGACATGAACACGTCTGTTAATTTGTTGATTAACAGATTATTTCGTTATTTTTACATTTAGATGCTTTTATCCAAAGCGACTTACAAAAAAAGGGAAACAATGCTAAATAAGAGGGGGATAGATGTAGCATGTCCAGTTGTTAATATTAGGCAGGTGGTCATAATGTCATGGCTGATCAGTGTACTTTACAATCATTTTTTATCTTACCCCACATCCTGTATGAGGGTACAGTGGGCCAGACTGGCAGCTACAGCACAGAGCTCTGGAGTCCCAACGGAGGTCAGACTAACAAGAGACACATTATTCATTATAAAACTAATAATCAGTAAATCTGGTCATCCATCAAACAGCTTCAGAGTCTTACAGAATCTTCAGGAGGTTCTTCATGCACATTATTGCTTTGGACAGGCTCGCTGATCCTTCAGGTCCGAGACAGTTTTCTGAAATACTACAAAAGACACACGCGTGCATAAAGAACAGAAATGTCAGGATGAATGTGATAAGAAGAAATCTGAATGTGTGTGTGTGTGTGTGTGTGTGTGTCTTACTTCAACACGGTGATGTGCGTCAGCGATGGCAGAACGAGAGCCATCCTGGCAGCTGTGAGATCGCCAAGACTGTTACTGCACACACTGGAAGACACACAGCACGAATGTGTTATCATTCTGTACTGATGAGAGAATTCTCTCTAACCTGCACATGGTACAAATATTACAATAATAAATGCATAAAGATGTAAAGCTTATATGGAAAAACAAACACGATTTTTGAAGATAAAGTGTAACGTGTGACTACACGTTGTGTTGTCATACATCTTAAAACAGCGTTCTTCTATCAGTATGAATCATATTCTTCTCAGGTCAAGGTCAGAAAACATCCAGGCAAAGATGTGTGACTGATTCCCAGAACTAATAACCACAGTTGTGCCTGTGCATAATGTAGTTTTGTGTTCAGATATGTGAATCTTTAAAACATAAACCAAACCATGTGGACTTTATGTTGTATTATCTACCATCATACAGTACGCATGTGTAAAGTAGTTAGACTCTGAGGAGTTAGAACATGGTAAACAGGGGAAACGTCTTCAGTCCAGAGACTCGTTTTCTGGTGCCAGATAGAATGTCTGTTTCTCAGAGAGGGCGAGTGTTTAAACGTGATAAAGACGGCTGAACTGAACTGAATATGTCATGTTTCCGTGTATTTATTACACTTGATGGCAGTCCGTGAGAGTGACTATGACCCCTGACAGCCTTTGATCTATCAGTAGATATGAAATCGTCCTCAACCACTTATGAAATGATAACTGTACGTTTGTTCTAGGTTGACTACACCGATCCGGCGCTGCAGTGAAAGCGCAGGTTTTTCCATTCATTTGAGGGTTTTTTGTGTGCCAGAATGAATGTCTGTTTCTCAGCATATGTTTAAATGTGATAAAGGTGGTATGAGCTGATAAAAAAGTCACCCTCTCCTGGAGCCGGTGATAATCAGCTGACTGCTCTGCAGAGAGGCATGCTGGAACCACACTCTCATCACAGTGGAGCCTTTTGACCCAAATGAACTGAATTTGTCATGTTTCTGTGTATTTATTACACTTGATGGCTGTACTTGACAGTGACTATGACAGGTTTTTAATCTATCAGTACATAGGAAATCCTCTTCTGTACGCTTGTTCTAGGTTCACTACACACAGCAACACGCTTGCAACATGTCTTTGTTCACTCTGGCTCTGATATATAGAATTAAGCCTGTAAATCAGTCAATGTGCTCCAGTCTCTTATACAGCCTTTTTTAGCCATGCTAACCAGACAGAATTGCACATTTTACAAGGTGATTTTCCAAAACAGCATTTACAGGAATGAGCCACATAAAAAAAAAAAAGTCATTGTTTCCTTACTGGAGCTCTTCCAGGTGACTGCAGCTGAGCATTGCCTGCAGCAGCTTGTCTCCTGACTGGTCACTGATAAGGTTCTCAGAGAGACTAGAAGATCAACAAACACAAACACACAACATTACAAAAAAGAAATTACTACCACAAATTCTGCATATAAAGACACTGCATAAGATTAGTGAACAAATTAATAAATAAACAAACACAGCAACAGCTGCACTTCTTGAAAGCCGCCTCACATTCGGACAGGAAGAACCGGCTTTAAACAGCTGCTCCCCATAAAAAAGCTGATGACAGCTCAATAAAATGAGTGGGAGGTGCCACATTACACCATAACGTAGAATGACCAAGGAGTGGGCAAGCCTATGCAATGATCTATAGGTATGATTACGATGAAGAAATACTTGACATTCATCCCATCTTATCTCTGGAGTTCACACCAAACACAAAGCAAAATGTAAGACAGATTTAATTTGCATAAATATAATCAGAAAATCAGCGACATACAAGACCGACACCATGGGTATCAGCACCATATTGTGCCTTTTTCTGCCTACCTGATCTTCCTGAGCTCCGTCCAGAAAGGAAGGAGTCTGATCAGCTGCTCTATTCCTCTATCAGCCATCCTCCAGCCCTCCAACCTGAAACAACACGAGGAGGAACATCATGGATGGTGACGGCCTTCCTTTCGTGGCAATGAGCCTAAGCATATTTCATGCACGTGTGGAAAAACTCACCCTATCTCCTCCATTCGTGTTAGTCCCTCCATAGCGGCTAGGAGATCCAGCAGACCATTTGCTCCTGATTGTCCCACTGCTGCAGCAACCTTATTAAGCCTGGCACACACACACAAACACTGCATAAACAAAGGATTAAAATATACTTGACAGTTCAATCTCCCCCTCCGTGGTTCCAGTCCAGCAGTGGATATCATTAATATCAAATTAATTTGACATGGAATGCGAGGAGGATTCCCCCCGCCATGTAAATATGATATCTATTCAAACACTGTATAAACAGCAATGACATTTATCGTCTGACCCAGCAGCTCATCGGAGAGCAACACTTTACAACTTAGCAGTATGACAGAACAGGGAATGATACTATTCCTCAGGGAGGGAGGGGGACACTTGATGATGATCTTCATGTGCAGGTGATGACATGCTGGTATGATGAGCTGCAGCTACGGTGACTGTAATGTGAGCAGCGGAGCTGCAGTTTTGGCAGGGACAGTGTCAGCAAATGCATGATATCATAAATAGATCAGATTATTAGAGAGTCGTTGGGTTTGTGTGTGAGTAAAGAGTTACAGCGAGACTGTGGCATAATAAATGTAAAGACGTGTGTCGGAAATAGCACTGGAGGCTTAGCTCTACATACTAAATAAATACTTAGGACATTGTTCATAATTACTAGCTATAAACAAGTCACAGGTCTTGAAAATCAGTTGGAAAGGTCAGATGTTATAAAAGGGAGCGTGCCAGAGAGGGAAATCTTTCTAGACTGTTGATGTAACTATTACTTAGGGGTTAAGTATAGCAAGTTTTGATGAGACCACCTATAGAGTTTCTTACTTGAGACAGCGTATGGAGTTGATTTTCCTTAGGGATTGTGCCAGACACGCGCCACTCTCCTCATTCAGCTGCAAAGAGTCCAGACTAAAGGTGCACACAGAAACACACACACACTTAGACCTTTATAGAACTCACTCTATATCTATGTTTGCACATGTTCATTCATATGTATATATGCGTGTGTCTCACCAAAGGCCTTCCAGGCTGACACACTCTCCCAGCGCTTTGATGAGCTGCAGCCCTCCAGCCGGTGACCAGACGCAATGAGACAAGCTAGAGAAGACGAGACGAATGATGACATTGTTTAATGTTGGAAACACTCAGTCCCACACTTAAGTTACACATTATGCATCAGAACAAAATGGTTTAATACAGAGAAGTGTTAGTTATCGTTAGTTTTTAGATTGCAGAAAGTTGTAACATATCTTAACAAAAAGTTAAGATTGCATTTCTTTACATAGGGACTACTCATCTTTGTGCTTATTGTATAAATGCATATATAATGTATAATGTATGTGTATATATGTATGGATATGTATTGGTGTGTTTTCTGTACAGCACAGTAGCTAAATAAACAAACAAACCAATGAATGAGTGACACTTACTTGAGTGAGCGTAGACGGGGCAACATTCTGGTCATAGTCTGAGCTGCTGGGTCGTCAATTAAATGACCTGCCAGACTGGCAGAGAGAAAGGAAGACAGGGTTCATTTCAATTCATGACTACATGAACACTAAAATGTTGTGGTGGCTATCCAGTGAAATTTAGACCATGGCATGCAGTGCTAGAGTTTCTTTCATAACTGGAGAGCTGATAGTAATTCTATCCAGCCAGTGCATGTGTGTGATGTTTAATCGTAATTTAAGAGACAACTATAAAATCTTTTTTAATAGGCAGACCTAGTCTGCCATGTGAACGCTCCGAAGTCATGAAATGTCTGTGTGTTGCTCACTTTAAGCACTGAATGGCTGTCGCCTGCAGCAAGGCCTCTGAAATCTCCTCAACCACACAAGTCTCTTTGGAACCAACGCTGCAAAACATTAAAGTAGACGCCCGTCATGCTCGAACTTTAAAACAGACTTTAACCAAAGAGTCGAATGTGTAGAAAAGCTCTCACCTGAGAGAAGTCAGATTTGGCAGCGAGGGCAGAACAGTGCAGAGAAACTCAGCTCCCTCTGGACCCAGGGTGTTGTGGGAAAAACTGTGAGTGACACACATGATTTGATCTTGCTATGGTACTTCCATTTTTTTTAAATTATGAGTGAGTATTATTCATGCACAACACATAGAGAGTACTAACTCCAGCTCTGTCAGCAAAGGACACTTCTGGATGATGCTCATCAAAGGTGCAAGCTGGTACCCCTTTACTGCACAGTCCACAAGGCTGGAGGAGATGAGATGAGATGAGATGAGAGGAGAGGAGAGGAGAGGAGAGGAGAGGAGAGGAGAGGAGAGGAGAGGAGAGGAGAGGAGAGGAGAGGAGAGGAGAGGAGAGGAGAGGAGAGGAGAGGTCATAAGCCTTTCAAACAATAAATTATCACAGAGTAAAAAGTGATAAAGTTATGCATCACTTTGCTTTGGACCACACATTTAAACAAAAAAGTACTTAATTTTCTGTGCGGCCACTGATGGAGACAGATCTGCAGAGTGATCATTGAAAACACCAAAATAAATCTGTCTGATCATCCGGCTCACACTGCACATACTTACATGGTACATGGTACAGACATGGCTCCAATTAAAATGTGTGTGGCACGTCCTGTTCGGCTCTATTCTGCACAATGCTGTAGCATTTGCTACATTGCTTTGAGGGCTTGATTCACAGATTGCAGCTTAATAGAGATATTTATAAGTTTGCGTATTGTGTCTGCTGCTTCAGAGGAAATAAAGTTCCTGTTTATGAACACCACCCACAACATCTCGCTACCATCTCTTATCAACAGAGCAGTCTGGACCAGTGTTGGACTCTCCAGTGTCTGTCGAATGCTTCACAGTAAATATCAGAGAAATGCCCATCCCTACCCTGTGCATCAGTCTACACAGTGAAGCTCAAACATCAAGCTAAACACGCAATTTATTGAAATGTATTACCTGACTGAAGTCAGTTCAGTGGACTTCAACACAGACAGGTGCAGCGCGTTGCAGCGAACCCTGCAAGGTAAATTTGTACAGGACTTTTTACACATGATTTGATGTGGGGAAGTCTACAGTGAGAGTGTGAAAGAGTGTTCTGCATCTGCTCATTTGCATGTCTCACTTGATAGTGTGTATGTTGCGGGTGAGGTCCAGACAGCGACACACCAGATTAATGGCTTCCTGAGATCTGATCCAACGCTCATCGAAACTGACAAGAAAGAGAGAGTGTAGTTCATGTGAGCGTTTCAACAAACTGATACAGGTGGACAGAAACTCACAAATTTGTTCAGCCATGACTAAAAAAATATGTTGTTGTTGACAGAAACTGGTTTGACAGGAGCAAACGGTGCAGGCGACATCGTCCTTCTCACCTGACACTGAATCCTCTCTCCCTGCTGTTCAACAGTCTCACAAAGTCTTCAATCCAGTCCGAGTACAGCGAATTGTTCTTGAGCCTGTTGACCAACCACAGAGTAATCGTTAAGAGTAAAGATTTGTTTTTGTATTCACAGAGTGCGTCAATGGCCACATACAAATTTATTTAAAACAAAATGTCCGTTTCTCTCAAATCCCTCACAAGCTGAAGTTGTTGGGAATCTTTTCTTATGATGTGCCGTACACTATAAAATGATCTGAAGATGGAGGTATACTTACTCCAGTTTGGTCAAACTGGGACAGATCTCTGCTAATCTGACCAGATGATCACGTTCCAAACTACACTCTCTGATGCTGATAAAGAGACGACAAAGATAGAAAAGAGAGAGAACAAACTTAGAATAACTCAACACATGAAGAGAAGGTATACACTGCTTAACGCATGCAGTGTGCACTGAAACCTTTAGACATTACTGTCATTGAGAGGCTGAAGATATGAAATTAGAAGACCAAACGCATCCATTGGCACCAACTATCAAGATATCCGAATGAAAATGGGCTCTTTGGGTACCCATGAGATCTCAGGTTGAACTACCTCATCAGACAACAAACAGGGACCTATAAGGATGCTAGAAAGGATGCTCCCCACTCAGCGACACACCCGCTGAGAGGCCAACTCTGGTCATTGGCAGCTCCATTTTACGAAACGTGAAGTTAGCGACACCGGGGGCCATAGTTAAATGCATCCCGGGGGCCAGAGCGGGCGACATCGAATCTAATTTAAAACTGCTGGCTAAGGATAAACGTAAATACAGTAAGATTGTTATTCACGTCGGCGGTAATGACACCCGGTTACGCCAATCGGAGGTCACTAAAATTAATGTGTCATCGGTGTGTGCATACGCCAAAACGATGTCGGACTCCGTAGTTTTCTCTGGACCCCTACCCAATGTGACCAGTGATGACATGTATAGCCGCATGTCGTCATTCCACCGCTGGCTGTCGAGGTGGTGTCCAGCAAACGATGTGGGCTTCATAGATAATTGGACACCTTTCTGGGGAAAACCTGGTCTGATTAGGAGAGACGGCATCCATCCCACTTTGGATGGAGCAGCTCTCATATCTAGAAACATGGCCAAGTTTATTAGTCGACCAAAACCGTGACAACCCAGAGTTGAGACCAGGAAGCAGAGCTGCAGTCTTACACGCTTCTCTGCGCCTCCATTAGGGCAGCCACCCACCCAATCCTTTAGTATAGAGACTGTGTCTGTCCCCCGTCCACCTGCATTATTTAAAGATAAAACAAACAGAGGAGGAGCTCATCATAAAAACCTAATAAAAATTAAAACAACATCCCCAGCAGTCCAAAATAAGATAATTAAATGTGGACTCTTGAATATCAGGTCTTTGTCCTCTAAAGCTGTTTTAGTCAATGAATTAATATCTGATTATGGTATTGATTTATTTTGTCTTACTGAAACCTGGCTGCAGGAGGATGAATATGTTAGTTTAAATGAATCCACTCCTCCCAGTCATTGTAATACTCATATTCCTCGAAGTACTGGTCGAGGTGGTGGAGTTGGAGCCATATTTGACTCAAGTCTATTAATAAATCCTAAACCTAAACTAAATTATAACTCGTTTGAAAGTCTTGTTCTTAGCCTTGCTCACCCAACCTGGAAAACATTACAGCCAATTCTATTTGTTATAGTATATCGTGCTCCTGGTCCTTACTCTGAATTTTTATCTGAATTTGCAGAATTTGCATCAGGCTTGATCCTTAAAACAGATAAAGTAATTATTGTAGGTGATTTTAATATTCATGTGGACAACCACAATGATAGTCTTAGTACTGCGTTTATCTCTTTGTTAGATTCAATTGGCTTCTGTCAGAGTGTAAATAAACCGACTCATTGTCTGAACCACACTCTTGATCTTGTTCTCTCATATGGCATTGAAATTGATCATCTAATAGTCTTTCCACAGAATCCTCTTCTGTCAGACCATTTTTTAATAACCTTTGAGTTCATATTACTGGACTATAAGCCTTTCTGCAGAAACTCCTACAGCAGATGTTTATCTGATAGTGCTGTAGCCAAATTTAAGGAAGTGATTCCTTCAGTATTGAATTCAATGACTTGTCTCAATGTAGCAGAGGACTTGTCTGCTTCCTTTAGCCCCTCACAAATAGATCATCTGGTTGATAGTACTACAGGCTCATTACGAACAACTCTAGACTCTATTGCACCTCTGAAAAAGAAGATAATTAAACAAAGGAGGTTAGCACCATGGTATAGCCAGCAGACTCGCAACTTAAAGCAAGAGGCACGTAAATCTGAACACAAATGGCGTGCCACTAAACTGGAAGAATCTCGTTTAGCCTGGCAAGATAATCTTAAAACATACAGGAAGGCTCTCCGTAGTGCCAGAGCAGCCTACTACTCTTCATTAATAGAGGAAAATAAGAACAACCCCAGGTTTCTCTTCAGCACTGTAGCCAGGCTAACAGAGAGCCACAGCTCTATTGAGCCATCCATTCCTTTAGGTCTAAGTAGCAATGACTTCATGAGCTTCTTTAATGATAAAATTATAACTATTAGAGACAAAATTCATCACCTCTTGCCCTCAACAGGCACTGATCTGCATTCTGATACAGCAAGTTTGGAAACAGCTGTAAAACCTGATATATATTTAGACTGTTTTTCTCCAATCGACCTTCATCAAATAACTTCAATAATTTCTTCATCTAAGTCGTCAACCTGTCTCTTAGATCCCATCCCAACCAGGCTGGTCAAGGATGTTTTACCTCTAGTTAGCCCTTCTTTATTGGATATGATTAATCTGTCTTTATTATCAGGATATGTACCACAGTCCTTTAAAGTAGCTGTAATTAAACCTCTTCTTAAAAAGCCCACTCTAGACCCAGAGGTTTTAGCCAATTACAGACCGATATCAAACCTTCCCTTTCTCTCTAAGATACTTGAGAAAGCTGTAGCCAATCAGCTGTGCGACTTTCTCCATAAGAACAGTTTATATGAGGATTTTCAGTCAGGATTTAGAGTGCATCATAGCACAGAGACCGCACTAGTCAAAGTTACAAACGACCTCCTAATGGCATCAGACAAAGGACTCATCTCTGTACTTGTCCTGTTAGATCTTAGTGCCGCATTTGACACCATTGACCATCAAATTCTTTTACAGAGACTGGAACATCAAATTGGCATCAAAGGAACCGCCCTAAGCTGGTTTAAGTCTTATTTTTTAGATCGTTCTCAGTTTGTTCTTGTCAATGATGAATCCTCCATGCATACCAAAGTTTGTCATGGAGTCCCACAAGGTTCTGTACTCGGACCACTTCTATTCAGTTTATATATGCTTCCTCTAGGGAACATTATTAGGAATCACTCCGTTAATTTTCATTGTTATGCCGACGACACCCAATTATATTTATCGATCAAGCCTGATGAAACCAATCAATTAACTAAACTCCAAGCATGCCTTAAAGATATAAAAAGTTGGATGACCTTCAATTTTCTGATGTTAAATTCAGACAAAACTGAAGTTCTTGTAATTGGACCCAAAAACATCAGAGACTCTCTCTCTAGAGACTTAGTTACCTTAGATGGGATCACCCTGGCCTCCAGCTCCACCGCAAAGAATCTTGGAGTTGTTTTTGATCAGGATTTGTCCTTTAATGTCCACATAAAACAAATTTCAAGGACTGCATTCTTCCATTTACGCAACATTGCCAAAATCAGACGCATTGTATCTCAAGCAGATGCAGAAAAAACTAGTCCACGCATTTGTTACTTCTAGGCTGGACTATTGTAACTCATTGTTATCAGGCTGCTCCAATAAGTCTCTTAGGACTTTGCAGCTAATTCAGAATGCTGCTGCACGTGTTCTGACAGGAACCAAGATCAGAGATCACATCTCTCCCATTTTGGCTTCCTTGCATTGGCTACCTGTTAAATCTAGAATAGAATTTAAAATTCTTCTCCTTACATACAAAGCTCTTCATGGTCAGGCACCATCATATCTAAAAGAGCTCATAGTACCTTACTACCCCTCTAGAACACTGCGCTCTCAGAATGCTGGGTTCCTTGTAGTTCCTATAGTTTCCAAAAGTAGATTGGGAGCCAGAGCTTTCAGCTATCAAGCTCCTCTTCTGTGGAACAAACTACCATTTTGGGTTCGGGAGGCAGACACGGTCAACACTTTTAAGAGTAAACTTAAGACTTTCCTTTTTGATAGAGCTTATAGTTAGGGCTGGCTCAGGTCATCCCTTAGTTATGCTGCTATAGGACTATACTGCCGGGGGACTCCTCCTTTCAGGGTTATGCCTAGCCAGGCATGGTATTGGTTGAAGATGCAGTCACATCTCCCTTTACTGAAAACCCCTCTCTCTCTCTCTCTCTCTCTCTCTCTCTCTCTCTCTCTCTCTCACCATCACCACCACCATCTGTAAACATACATGTCTGTCATACATGTACATTAATGCATCTTACTAACTAAACCTCTTCCCCGGAGTTTCTGTGCTCTTTCGTCCAGCAGGTTCTCGTGGATCGTGACTGCTGCTGTGGTCCTGCATGACGTCCACTACATATATTATTACTGTCATTAATGTTACCAGATCTCCATTACAGTTTATAGTAACTTAGTTAATGATTTGCTGCTGCTGTGCATCTGTGTCTCTCTATCTCTATCACAGGTTCCACTGCTACTGTAATCATTTTATCATTCATTGTAATCCATTGTCATTCTTCATTGTAATTACACAAAATGTTTCTGTTGACTTGTTGACTGTACACGTGACATCTATTGCACGTCTGTCCGTCCTGGGAGAGGGATCCCTCCTCTGTGGCTCTTCCTGAGGTTTCTTCCACTTTTTTCCCTGTTAAAAGGGTTTTTTGTGGGCAAGTTTTTCCTCACTCGAACCGAGGGTCTAAGGACAGAGGGTGTCACTCCCTGTACAGACTGTGAAGCCCTCCGAGGCAAAATGTATTTTGCGACTTTGGGCTATACAAATAAAATTTGATTAAAATTTGATTGATTGAAATCAAACAGTGCTTTTGCTCTGACCTTTTGAATCTGTAACATGTGAACTAATATATTTTGGTTGACACCAAACCTTGCCACTTCCTGTTACCATCTGTCAATGGTTGCTACTAGAGAAGCAGTTAAATAAAACCTCAGGTGTTTTGCTACTGATGTTTGTAATTTTGTACTGTTCTTATTGTCCTACCTCAGAGTTTTATCACAGTCTTCATATTGTGTAAACCAGATGAGACACCTCTCCTCTGCTCCCATACTGCACGGTGCACAGACAAAGAGACAGACAGGGATGAAAACTTCTTTCATTCATACAGTTTTTCATGCTTTCATTTCACAGTTTGTTCACTCATCTCTACAACGCACTGACTCACCAGACTTCCACACCAGAGACGTTACCACAAGTACGCAGTGTGCTGGCCGCATTCAACAGCCCCTGCTGGGTCAGACTGTTGTTGCTCAAACTGTGGATGGAGACAGGTTAAAGATATGTCAACCAAGTCAAAATTTCTACTATGAAATGGGCCTACAGTATGGTTCAAATGCAGTTAGAAGACATTCAATTTGGTACAGTTAACTTCACTCTGAATGAAATAATTATATATTATAAAAATACATGCAGAGGTAAATTAGTATCTTGGCTTTTGTGTTGACATATCTGCCAACAATCTGGCTGAAAATGCTAAAAAATATGTCAGTCAGGCTTGCTTTGTGTTATTTTGGATCAAAGGTATTTCCTCTCTTTTCTACTTTTAACAAGGCGTTTATTAAAAATGCACTGTCATCTAATGTTTGCTTTGTTCTATACAGCGACTGCAAACAAATGTATAGCCCTGAAAATGATAAACATGTATCTTACTTGACCCAGCTGGTGATCTTAAGCTCTGGCACAGAATCCAAAAAACGCTTCACTCCTTTATCTTCCAGCTGGTTACTTGATAAACTGCCGGTAAAAGAAAGGATGACTCAGCACCTACGCCAGTAATCTGTAAGTAGGTAAGCACCAGTGTGTACAGTTCAGGGGTATGTGCGAATGTATGAGTGAGCGTGGCACTTACTCCAGGTGAGACAGGCGAGGACCCTGCTGTAGGATCTCGAGCAGTCTCTCCAAGTTGACATCATTCCAGCTAAAATGAGTTAAGCTGTTAGGCAGACAGACAGATGCAATATGAGGACATTAAAAGAGAATAGTGTGAACACATCACAGATGGCCACAGTGCTACTTTAGTGCCATAATGTCACAGGAAGGAAGTATGTAATGGCCTATTTACTGGTAAATTAGCTGGCGAGTTCCATTCAGTTGTGGTAGGCAGCACCATCCACCAGTGCTGGCATGGTAATCTGATCATTTTCACACTGGATTATAAACACTTGCAGTTGGACTCAAAGAGACACTAGAAAGAAGCTAAATTTGATACTGTATGTACAATGAATGTTTGGACATGAGACAAACCAAGTTTTTTTTAGTTATATGAACAAATGGTGCACATGGGAAAGAATGTGAATTGGCTGATCACAGACCTGCAGCTGGCGTGTTCTGCTCTCACGCTGTCAAAATGGATGAAGGATTCAGTCTGAGGCCTGAAGAAGAGTTCAGTGTTATAGAAGCAAGTAGTCTAGTATATAATATATATAGTAGTATAGAAGCAAAAAGTACCTGAGCATTACTGACGTGACTCGCTCACAGACGGTCAAACAACTGACTAATATCACTGCTGCAGCTGTGGACGTGACGCTGTGGCTGACACTGAAGAAGAAGAAGAAGAAGAAGAAGAAGAAGAAGAAGAAGACTGAGTTGATTCAAATGAAGTGAAAAGCATATCACATCATTTTATACGAAATTTTAAATATACATTTAAATCATGGCATCATTGACGCTTCATGATGTTTCTTTTTCAAACTGACGCCACTGAAATAGACTCATTTCTGGATTGTGCGATCATCTACAGTCCATATTGGCACCTCTGCATTTCTGTCAAACATGTCCCTGCAGTCAAACATGGTGGAGGTTCACTGATGTTTTGGGGTTGCTTTGCTGCTTCAGGCACTGGATGTCTTCACTGTGTGCACGGCGTTATGAAATCTAAAGGCTACCAAAGAATTCTGGGGCGCAATGTAGGGCCCAGTGTCAGAAAGCTGGGTCTCCGCCAGAGGTCATGGGTCTTACACCAGGACAATGACCCAAAGCACTGGAGAGTTCTGAAGTGGCCAGCAATGAGTCCAGATCTAAATCCCACAGAGCGCCTGTGGAGAGATCTCAAAACAGAATTTGGGAGAAGGAACCGATCAAATCTGAAAGATCTGGAGCAGTTGGCAAAAGAAGAGTGGTCCAAAACTCCAGTACAGAGGTGTAAGAAACTCACTAATGGTTACAGGAAGTGACAGATTTCAGTTATTTTTCCAAAGGGTGTGCTACCAAATATTAAGTTGAGGGTGCCAATAATTTTGTCTGGTCCATTTTTGGAGTTTTGTGTAAAATATCTTAGATTTGGCCCTTTTTGTGTTGTTCCAATGGAAACAAAAGAAATAAACATGAAAACACCAAAGTATTTGTAACATCTTTTGGGAGGAGTAGTGCATTATGTGACAGAAATGCAGGGGTGCCAATATTTTTGGCAATGACTGTATATATTTTTCACATCATGAAAACACGTCAGTATATTTTATATTTATTTTTGTACCATTTTTACGTACAGCTTGTTCATCTGGTTAATACTGCTGACAATGATTATTTAAGCTAATTTATACGTGTGCGTGTCCTACTTAAGTCTCTGCAGTGACTTCATCTTCGGCAGGATCTTCAGCAGATTCTCGATAGCCTCGTCTGTCAGTGAGCTGTGAGACACACTGACACCACATAAACGTATGTTAATGTCTACATGCTCAGCCATAATCCTGAAATGTGGATAACCATAATTCAACTTACTCTAACTCCAAATGGGAGCGACACTGGGCCAATCTTTTACAAAGTGTGGTTACATGAGACGGCTCGAGGTTGCTGTTGTTCATCCTGCAGCATAAAAGTGGAATGAAGTGGTTGTGTGATAAACTGAATTTAAATGTCAAATGTGTGTTTTTCCTCCAAGTCTTCTTACTGTACCTGAACACCTGAAGTTTGTCATCGCTAAAACAAGAGCACAAAATGAACTTATTTGACAAATAAAAAGACGGTGGTATCCAGATGTGTGGAGGTTTTCACAGATGCAACTTTTCTACCTTTTATCAGGGGAGAACTTCAGGGTCACCTGCTCACTGCCTCCATAACTGTAAAACCAACAAGAGACAGTCAGAATCCTCACATTTTACCACTACGATAAAGTTAATTGTGATTTTTATGGCGTATATACACAACTTGTATTCTATAAACAGATAAAACGAGCTGTTAAACAGCATTTATTCACTGTTCGACAGCTAGCCTCATTGGATAAGCAGGTGCTAACTGTGCTCCTCTAATAAAATCATCGAACACCTAAAATAAAAACAAAGAGCAGACACCTGATGTGGATCTGTGTTAAGTTGTCATGGGAACACAAAGCACCAGCCAGCATCACCATTCCTTCCATGCCGATCCCATTGTTACTGGCACTGAAAAACACAAAACAAAGAGCCAGAGGGAGGGACATCATTTAGCTCTAAATAAGCCATTTCTACTGAATAATGCCCCAGGGTAAACGCGGTAGCTGCCAACACTAGCACATTATGTTTGGAACCGGTTTGGTGAGAGAAAAACTGCCTGGCTTTTGCCAGTCTAACACAACACAGAGTCTCATATTTCATTAAAGGTCCAGTGTGTAAGATTTACGGGACTTTATTTATTATATTATTAAATAAGAATAATCATGTTTTTATGTTACATTAGAATGAGACTTTTATATATATATTTATATATTGTAATGTATCATTAGTCCTGTTGTTATCACTTTGTGTGTGAGTCTTACTCGATCTCCTGGATGTTACTCAGATGAGGCAGGACGTCCAGCAGTTTCTTCAGACCTTTGTTGCCTAAAGAGTTATTGGACAGACTGACAGAAAAGAGAACAACAGGGGTACAAACAGTCAAGTAAACTGAAAGATAGAGAAAATATTTTTTAAAACATCAGCCAATAAATTATAATTTATGGCTATAACTATGTAATTAAGTTGAGGTTTCCTACAAATAACATGCAAGGTCAGTTGAGAATGACTTCCCTGACAGGTTGCTAAATGCCTGTTTTGTCATCAAGTTTTTGGGTATCTTACTCGAGCAATGTGAGATCCGAGGATGTTCCCAAACTCCTCCACACTCTCTGCATATCAGGAGGCAGCAGGCCACAGCAGCTGAGACTGACAGAGGCAACAGCTTCATCATTATCACCATCACCACCACCAGTAATTCAATAATATAGAGTCATAAAAAAATGTGTTTTGTTTATTGTGACTTCACTTGGATGTTTGTACTTTATACACACCAGAGCATTTTAGATCTTTCAGCTGATTCAGCAGGTTTTTCTCTCCTTTCAGAGAACACTATAGACACCTGGACAGGACTCTGCAGTCTGAAGCATGAAGAAAAATACAAATAAAGAGGAGTGTGGCTTATTATTACTAAACAATTTATAAGTATTTGTGAATGTGTCATAATATAACAGATTCAGTAAAATAATAATTAAAAAAAGAGGGTAACTTATGCAATTTAAATATGCATGTTTTACATGATGCGTGTTGCAGAAGAATAACGTGAGAAGATAATGATGCATTTGTTATTACGGTATAGTATGCAATGGACATGGCAGGTGTGTTTGTACCTGATATGAAGCTCCCTCACAGCAGGACAGCCAGGCAGAAGAGCGGTCAGAATAACCAAATCCTCCACTGAAGAGCAGCTGTCATTCAAACTGAGGGGAGACGTGAACGTCAACAACGTGCCGCTGTTCAAATCTTACGTTTTTTTGTATTTGCCTATTCTTAACCATCAAAAATGAAATAATACATTATATGTCTTTTATGATAAGTAAAATTGAGTCAAAACAGCATATTAGTATCAGAAAGTAGTGTTGTAAAAGCTTCATGTCTCTCTTAAATCATGTGATGTGTAGTTTGGGATGAATCCAGTCTTACATGATCTTTTGAGTGACCTTGAACTTTGGCAAAAACTGAGTCAACGTCCTCAGAATTTCCACATCCCACTGGCCTCCAGTCAGACTGGGTGTACACACACACAAACACAAACACAAACAGAACCTCTTTAGTATTTGATCTGAATGATTATATTATATCTAAGCTGATACACAGACAGAACATATCTACCCTGAACAGCAGTGAAAAGTGGTAGTGCAGACTAATGTGTAGTTATAAAAATGTCAGTTGTGGTGAACCCTGCTCTGCTGACAAACAAGGAAGTAATGGCACAAATAAAATATCTACCAACAGCACCGAAACGAAGCTGTTGTTACTGCACTCAGTGCTGCTTTATTCTCTTTTAGTATGGTGTATCCAGTAGTGGAAGAAGTGTTCAGATTCTTTACTAAAGTGAAAGTACTATCAGCAAAATCTGCTTAAAGTATGACAAGTAAAAGTAGTCATAGTGCAGTAAAATGGTCAGTGTTTTAATACTGCTGCATTGATGTTGCATTTTACTGCTGTAGATGTGTTAGGCTGAGCTAATTTGAACTACTTTATAAACAGTACTGTTGGCTACTTTAATCTACAGCAATGCATCACTTTCTATAAGATCATCACGTTTGTAGTGTTGCTGCTCTGTCAGAACCATGCATCTCTAAAAGGTTTTGTGACAATGACTTTTCCAGCTAATCCACGAGTGTTTATTAAATGTTTAATGTTTATTTAAGAGTTTATTTAGTTTCAGAAGTTGGAGTTTTTTTCTCAACACATTAAGGAACACTTCAGGACAAGAAGGGGGTGAGTAAAAAGTACAATATTTGCCTCTGAGATGTAGTAAATTAGTATTATAAAGATGCATATGATGGAATACTTTGTTGAATTTCAACTTGAGCACAGTGTTTGTGTAAATAGACTTAGTTCCATTCATTTCCCTTCTTGATTCCATTTCACCACTTGTTGTATCACGGGTGGGGGGAGGGGTAAATATGAAGAGTTGTATTTAGGATTACTTACTCCAGGACAGACAAGGTGGGGCAGCATGTCAATGATTCTGCAAGTGTTTGCATCTCAGGCTGGCTCCATTTCTGGTTCAACAAGCTGGAGAACAGATGGTACCACAAGATTAAAACCTGGGCTTGTAACTCAATGGGCACTTCTTTTATTTAACTTCAATGGAGCATCAAAGTTCTTTAAGGAAACTGCCTACGTTGTAAAGATCTGGAAAGTGGGCAACACTTGATAAGAATGTTATTGCCTTACCTGATTGTTGGTTCAGACTTTGTTTTGTGGCTGCAGAGGAGAATTCATAAATGAGAGTTTTAGTATGTGCAGATGATGACAAAGTTAGTCATAGACAGCCGGTGTACTTAACTACTCTTACTTACTCATTTTTAATCACTCATCTCCATAATTTCATTTTATTTGATATCATTTTTATTTAATTGTATATATTTTATTTCAAAATTACTCCAAATTAAATTTTATTTATATGCACACACAATACCAGTTTTGACAAACTTTCTCATTCAGTGTTTTTTCTTTATTTCTTTGTTACTTTCTACACTGTAGACTCACTCTGAACTATCGAAGCTATGAAATGACACATGGAATTATGTGGTGACCATAATTTAACCATAAATGCTTTGATGACAGCTTTGCACACTCACTCTTGGCATTCCCTCAGTTGGCTTTATGAGGTGGTCATAAAGTATATATAGACACATAGCAACAACAAATAAGAGTAAATGAGACTCGGGGTGAATTTCTACTTTCCTTTTTTTCTATTTTTGTTTGATTATTTACTTGTTTCATCTCTTTTTTGATTTTTTAATTTTTGGCTCTTTGCCTTGCTTTCGTTGCTCTCATCTGCTGCAATTATATTTACTTCTTTTGTTAATCTAACCATTTAACTCACCTGTTAAAGTCAGAGTTTTGGGAGAAACTAACTGTCAATTCCTTCATTCCACTGCAAAAAAAAAGGAAAAAAAGTGTCTGTAGAGTAAGTCTCAAAGTTGCATGTGACTGAGAAAATATTGTGGATGCAGTACACTGCAGTCAAATGTTGAAAGTGTGATCGTGAGTGGATGTCCAGCCTCTGTGTTGAATCATGGTGTGAGACTATGTGTGTGGTCATACTCTGCAAAAATGCGCTGGATGTTCGAACATGAAGACATTTTCCCGATGAGATAGTCCACTGCTTTCAGAGAGCTGTTGTTTCGACCCAGCCTGCAAAGTGTACACACACACAACTCATGTGCATGGAAGCAGCTAAAAGTCAGCAGAATCTTGAGATATTGTGGTTATTTAAATTGCGTCTCATGTGTACTTACATTACTGACTCTAGTCTTGGTAGTTTGGTAAAAACATCGACCACATGTTCGATCCCAGCGTCTTTCAGATTGTTGTCACTCAAACTTCAATGCAAAAACAAAAGCTTGGTGTCAAATTTTAGACCTGCGTCCGAAACATTTCAACAGTACAGAATGTTTGGTATCCGTAGAAACAAAATAATGTTGCAGCAAATATACTTGATTTCAGTGATGTCTGGACATTTCTGTAGAGCAGAGGCCAAACTAGCTGCTCCTGCGGCAGTCAGACTGGCACCACAAAACCTCAAAGAGACAAAAGACAAAAGACAAAATCAGCCACTGTTGTCAGGCATTACAACATTTCAATACACTGACCTGTATAGTCTGAGCAGCATTTAGGCTACACCACTCTCAATAGAGTATGTATGAATTCAAGAGAGATTCCAAAGACTGACAGAACACACAGTGGAAAGAAGAAAAAGCACTACTATGAATCTTACCCAAATTTTCTCAGTGTTGTGAAATTTGGCAAAATGGAGGACAACTTCTCGGCAAACTTGTCACCATACTTGCGGCTGCGAAAACTGAAATGAAAAGATGAGGGAAATTAAGCGAGCCTTAATGTTGGATTAGAATCTGAGATGTAAATTATTTCAAATTTGTGGGCACACAGACGAAGAAAATATGATAGAACAGAATATATAAATGAATAACTTCATGTCAGCTGTATGTCTCTGACAGCAGGACCAATGAGTCAGGCACAAGGCTTCTAAGGCAGGACCTGCTGCTTGTGCCCACCACCATCCTCTTACTATCAGTCATACAGTTAAGTCTAAGTGCAGAACTCCATGCTTTCACCATTGTCTGTTAAACCTTTCTGGACAAGAACTTCAGCTTGTTTTTCCCAGATTGAATCTGTTTGTTATTTTTGCAGCTCAGTCTGTGTCCTGGCCACTTTTGAGTGGATCTTGACGGGAGGAGTAAAATTAGTTGTCATTCTTTTGCCCTTGAATCCAGGCGACAGTGGGTGTGCTCATTACAGAAAGACCAACTGCAGTCATACAACAGGAAACAAAGAGCTTCAGTCACGCTCAGTATGCAAGATATGTAGCCAATCAGATGAAAAAAGATCATAGTCAAACTAACAGCTCGTTCTCTCAATACCCAGAAGCATATCACAGGTTTTCAGAAACCATCAACACTATCCACCTCAACATTCACATGTATTTTCAACATGCTTCACGCCTCTGGCCATTTGTCTTAGCCTCGCATGCCATGCACTCACACTTCACATGACTGGTGGCCTATGTACTGTTTTGCTTGTTGTGTGCACTGACCAGAGGTAGTGAATGTACTGACATCTTGGCAGGACATCTAAACACTCCAACTCCATTGAGCATGCTCCAAAGTCCAATCCGACACCATTATCACCCACTGAGTTAACTACAAAAGCTAGAGCGTCGATATCACTAGGTAAGAGTCGGATGTTGCGTAGCTCCAGGGTGCGTCTTGTGTCTACGACCTGCTGAGCCAGTTTTTGGTTCTGGCTCTCCTGGACACAGTGACAAAGCTCCAATACCTGAGAAAATATAAGAAGGTAGGATCAGTAAAGACAGAAATGGAAAAATTCTGTAATGCATTTATCAGGACTTAATTCAGTTCATATTCTACCTTTGGTCCAGTCAGGGTGTTGCTGTTACACAGGTTTTTTAGCAGTTTTACAACAAGGGCTTGTCGTTTTTGGACCCAGTTGGAGCCTCCTGTTCCACCTGAGGTCCTGGCTAATTGAACTAAGGCTTCAGTACAGTGTGGGGAAGCCAGACCACACACATACAGGTGCAGGGATTCAGTAAAGACTGTCCTCTGGTCTGATTTGGTCATCCAGCGGGTTTTCAGGCTGAATCTGAGTGAGCAATGAGGAAGAGGATAGAGTAAAGTCAATATTTAGCTTGGATGATATATTGCAGAATAGAGGACCTAACCGGATGAAAAGAATAACTCACATCATGTACATTATGTACAGTACACTGCGTGTGTAAGATTTGTGAGGCTCTATTTTCAAAACATGGCAAAGATTGAATATAACGTGCATAAATATGTTTTCATTAGTGTTTAATCACCTGAAAATAAGAATCTTTTTGTTTTTGTTACTTTAGAATGAGCCATTTATATATACAGTGGGAGTGGGTCCTCTTCTACGGAGTCCGCCATGTTGAAACACAAAGTTTCTACAGTAGCCCAGAAAGGACAATCTAAACACCGGCTCTGAGAGGCCCTTTCGTGTGTTCTGCTACTGTCGTTTCTCCTTCAGACTAGGAAGGCGAGGGTGAGGTGAGGAGATTTCAATGCCGCAACTACACCACTAAATGCAACTAAATTCTACACACTGGTCCTTTAAGGTACTTTTTTACTTTACTGAGGCAAACCAGTGGCTAATTAGAGGTTTCAGTGTTTATATAAAGGTTGTCGCTTGGTGCTTTCACAGCTGTAGTCTACAGCTTCCAAGTTTCACAACTTGGTGTAGGATTGCTATGCCACACATTTTGTAATGGGTTGCGAGTACCACCGCTTGATTGATCAGGAAAAGTCCCTACACTAATACAGTTACCAGACATTCACACAAACAGGACATTACATAAAACATATGCCGCCAGACAGAATCAAACTGGAACTTTGGCAGTTATGTGGTTGCATGACTCAACCACCACAAACACTCTTTGGTGAAAACTACAGTAAAAGTGCACGTGCTGAAAAGTGCTATTTAAAAAAGTGCAGACTTCAAGCAAGTCAGTTAGTCTTCCTGACTTGTCTTTAAACCTCCTAGCAACAACACACTCTGCTCCTCTACACACCCCCTGCTGTGACAAGTCTCCATGTCAGTCCCTTCCCCCACGCCTGCTCATGCACTGAGCCCCCACTCCTGTGCTTCAGCACATTTCTGCTCTCCATTTACAGAGGAAGGTCAGACATATCTCTGCTCAGCTTACACCACTCATCTTTTTCCATAGGTAATTCCTGGTATGGAATATAATTCTACATGATTAAATTCTTCTTTTGCACCTTGTGTCATGATGTAGATTACCTGAAAGTACTCACATTTTCTTGTTATGGAGTATTTTTACATTGATGGCAAGAAATGTTCAGGCTTAGGTTACAAGGCCCTCTTGCAACAGTGCACATGCTGCAGCAAGTTGGTGTTAAGCTGACCCGTGCCCAGCTCAGACCACATGGCACAAATGTACGTGTGTGAACAGATGTAAACAGATAGAGTTTCACTGAAATTAGGGCAGTGTAAAGCTACAGTAAGTGAAGGTATTTGGAAAATTATGACATATGGTACATGCTGAACTGTACTGTATATCTTTTTTCAGTACGACATTCAGCTGATAATAAGGTGATTCTGTCAACAGGCAGAAACTAAATACTTACAGGAAATGCACAGCAACTGTGTAACTATGCAAGGTTATGCAGGTTATTGCTATATTGACATTAAGATTCCAGTGAATCGTTTCCACTGAGAAACATGCTGTCTTCCCTTCGAGACTACTGGTACAGAGGACTAATAGAGAGCTTTGTCACATGGTGCAACCACAATCACTTGAAAACAGCAACTTTTTTGCAACGTTGGTCAACTCAATGCATCAAACGTCTATTGAATGTCTATCCTTCTCTATCCTTTGAGAAGGAGCCCTCCTCTGTTGCTCTGTCTCAGGTTTCTCCCATTTTGCCCATTAATAGGATATCTTCCTCACCCTAGTCAAGGGCCTATGGATAGAGGATTTTGTTTGCTGTAAAGATTCTAAGGGACAGAGGATATCCACTCATTTCCCACATATTTCTACTATGTACTTCCTATGTAAGCTGTTTTCCCCTCTTGTAGTCATCATAATCACCACAGTCATCATATTCATATATGTTTTCTACCATGTGACGAGCAGGATGTTCCAGACAACTATTTGTCTCCTTGCACTAAGACAACTGGCATATCACGTCTGGACCGGCCTATGATATATTGTTGAACAGAGGACAGTTCCAACCAGATAAAAACAATAAATTACATCAGGTACAGCACACTGTTTAGTAACTGGCACACGAAAATGGCGTATTTATTCTATTTATTTAGGTACTTTTCACTTCACTGAGGCAAACCAGTGGCTAATGTTAGTCTTTGAGGTTTTGCTGTTTATATTTGCTGCAGCATGGTGCTTTCACAGCTGCAGTCTGCAGCTTCCTAGTTTCACAGCTTGCTGTGAGATTGTTATGTCACACATTTTATGATGGGTTGCCACAGTATACAGAGTACCACCGCTGGATTGATCAGGAAAAGCCCCCACATTAACGACATTACCAGACTTACCCACAGACAGGATATGACATAAAACAAAAGTCGCCAGCCAGAATCAAACTGCTAGTAGAAATGTTTTAGGATGCTTATTTTGAATTATTTCTACTAATCACCCAGGCCTCATACACATTTTTCTACCGTGTGATACTCTTAGACGAGCAGGATGTTCCAGAAAACTATTTGTCTCCTTGCACTATGACAACTGGCATATCACTTCTAAACTGGCCTACAATATATCGCTAAATAAAGGACAGTTCCTAGCCAGATAAAAGGAGTAACTCATCATTTACAGTACACTGACATATCACGTCTGAGCTGGCCTGTCTTCTGTGGAGCTAGACTGTGGGAAGAAGGTCATAGTTCTGATAAATACTACACGTGTAACTCCTTGTTTTTCACTCTGCAGGCGGCTATGCATTCTGTATGACTGTGTGACCTTCTTTGCAAAGAATAAAATTACTGAAGACAATTAATTGTCAAGTCTTTCAGTCACTGATTCATTCATTCATTTTCTGCTCATCCTTATCATGCTCACATTGACACCTGTGATGGAAAATTACAGGTGTGTGTTAGTAGAAATGTATCAGGATGCTTATTTTGAATTATTTCTACTCTGAACTTCCTCTGAACTACGCTGCGTTTCTCTCTTGTAGCCATCATAACCAGTCATCATATTCTCATGCTTTCTACTTTGTGATATCCTTAGATGAGCAGGATGTTCCAGATAACTATTTGCCTCCTTGCACTATGACAACTAGCATATCACGTCTGAACTGCCCTACAATATGTTGTAAATAATATATTACTTATATAGAGGACAGTTCCTCGCCAGATAAACAGAAGTCACATCATGTACAGTACACTGCCTAGTAATTGTTCCACTTTTTACTTAACTGAGACAAACCAGTGGCTAATTTTAATCTTAGATGTTTGGTGCTTATTTAGATGAGCAGGATGTTCCGGCAACTATTTGTGTCCTTGCACTATGACAACTGGCATATCACGTCTGAACTGGCCTAGAGCTAGACTGTGGGAAGACGGTCATAGCATCTGATACATACTTTGCCCATGTGGAACTTCTTGTCTTTCACTCTGCTGTTTTCCCTTCTTGTAGTCACAGTCATAGTCATCATATTCTCATGTTTTCCTACCTTGTGATATCCTTAGACGAGCAGGATGTTCCAGTCAACTATTTGTCTCCGTGCACTAAGATAACTGACATATCACATCTGAACTGGACTGTCAGGTCTTTATTTCAGTCCCACACCAGTTGATAAGAATTTCCATGACACACCTATGGGCAATTTAGAGTCACCATTTAACCTGCATGTCTGGACTGTGGAAGTAAGGTAGAGTAACTGGAGAGAACCAATGTAGGCACAGAGAGATCCCAGTCTGGCAAGGTCAAACCCAAAATCTTCTTGCTGTGAGGTGAGACAGTGCTGACCATTCCACAACCATGCTGCCCAGTTGTTCTTGCTCTGCTATATGTCTCTTAGTGTGTAAGTTCACTGGGGGAAAAAACTGAGCAAATTCCTTGCCTGTGTTCGGCCACTCAACCCGGCAGCACAGAGGATCTAATCAATCACCTCAGTGAAGTCAGTAATTCGGTGACCGTCAATATGTGAAATATGGTCACTGCCCTTCTGTCCCCAAGTTATGGCAACAAAAGTGTTTTTGCAGAACATTATGATGTCACAATGAAGATAACCTTTGACCTTTTGGATATAAAATGCCATCACTTAGAATCAGAATTATTTGGGTTTATTGCCAAGTAGGGTTTCCCATACAAGGCATTTTCTCTGGCGAATTGTTGCACAACGGTAATAAACATAAACACAGTACAAGAAAAATATAAAGAAAGATGAAAGAAAGTGAAGAAGCATGAATAGAAAAACAGTATGTACAATAATGAGCTGTACGAACTTTAAATATTTGTGTAAAATGCCATAACAAGCACGTGAATTTTTAAATTACGGCCAAAAATCTGTTTTGCGACATCACAGCGACCTCGACCTTTGACCACTAATTTCTAATCAACCTTGTGCCAAATTTGAAAAAGCTCACGTGGCAGAGATATCTGGCACGTGAGTATAGGATGTATGAAAGGACACATAATGAGGTGACATAAATAACGTTGTAGTAATTGTAATTATGGCACTGGATACTGTGACTCAGGAGGACACCTGATCTACAGCGACATGGAGGATAACTGAGAAATATAATCACGTACTTCACAGTTCCATTTGGCTTCTGTGAGTCAGTTCCTTACCTCTTCTTGAGTTGCGTGTCACTAACTTCCTGACTGGTCATGATTCTGAGTGCAGCCAAAAACTCCTGTACTGTCAGATGAATGAAACTGTAGGAGTTGACGAGAGTCCCATCCTCACGTCTGAGCTCCACCTGACAGGAAAACACGAACAAACATCACCGACGAGACTAACAGTCTTCACCTACCCCTGCCATGAGTCAGAATAACATTTTGTGAGTAGGGCTGCTGCCCCCAAAAAACACAGTGACACACATACAAACACAAACATACACTACCTCCTTAAACTGCTGCTATTGCCTTCTAGTTTCAGAAGAAACCCTGCACACTCACAGATAATGAAGAGAACATTCGCACATAGTTTACGACCGTGTCTGACCTGTGAGAGAAGCCCCGTCCTTATTGAAAACTTCAAAACATCCTGAGAAATGTCTTCCTCCAGGAAGACGATCTTGCCACCCTCTAAGCCTTTCCAGGCCAGCTGACTCAGCTCACACAACTCAGGTTGGTACTGACTCAGCGTGTACACAATGCTGCACAAAGAGAAAACAAATTCATTCATCTGCATTCAATCAAAAAATTAAACATCAACGACATTTGCTGCTTTGCTACATTAGACTGAAACAAAGCTCCTCCTCATCATCAAAGTGAATTGAAAGTCAATGGAGGCCATTATTAAAAAGAAGACTAGCAGGTTTTTGTAAACAAGAATATTCTTTCTAAAATGCATTTAACAGCAAGCAATCAAGCTTGTCATCACCTACTCAAACAAATGTATGTTCTTTGTGTTGTGTGAGTGCTGTGAAGTAGTTCTAGTACTCAGCCTTCACCTCTGTTGGGGTGTCATGGTCTTTGGTGTGTCATTTCTCCCCCTTTTCTCAGGGTCACAGCTCAGAAACGCACCAAGAACAGTGAGGTAGACCTGGGTAAGGGTGGAGAGTATCTGGGCTGGTGTGAAAGGTAGCTGGGCTTCACCATTTGTTGCATCCATCACTTTGTCTCCACCCCCTCCTCTTCCTCCTCCTGGCATTTGCACTCCTTTTTCTCTTTTTTCTCTGGCTTTTTTCCTCGTCATGCTTCCCCTTTCTTCCAGTATCTGCATTCTTTCTGCGTCTCTCTCTTCCAGCAGTAAATGCTCCAGACAGATGCAGCAGATGTTGCAGAGGGCAGGGAGGGATGACATGGCAAGTAGGTGTTGAGTGGAAAGAAGGAGGTCTGCTGCCTGCCTCCCGAGAGCTCTGCCTGTGGCATGACCTTTGCAGTTGAGACATAAATGAGTTTAAGCCCACAGACAGACAAACATGCTTTATCAGACTGTGTGAGCATGTCTCGAATGAGCTTTATTGGCTCTCATGTTAGTTTTGTTGTCCATGTTACGATTCTTGTTGCTACATCACATTTAATGATAGCATGTAATTCCTAGCATAGCTCAGCCTGACTTCAAGCTGAGCAGGGGTCAGCTAGAGCAACTTAAAACATGTCTGGGTTTACAAGGTCAATCTATGGAAAGTCCACTAGAACCACTTGGTTAAAAACTAGCCTTTCCATATTCTGTTTGCATTTCTATCAAAAATCCAAATCGATGACAATTCTTCTATAGTAATTAATCTTAAAAAATTGATGACTAGAACGCAAACCCAGTGAATGAAGATCTCTATGCAGAATCACAATGTAAGTATAAAAGCTCATTCTCACCTTTTGCTTCAAAGAAGTTGTATACATACTCCTTGATCTCATTGCAGTCCCACCCCAGCAGCTGCCCCACTTTATCTGATACGCCTTCCAAATCAATGACATCACGTGCACGACAGGTGACCACCACGGTGCATCCTGGTAGAAGCTGACGATTTAACAACCCTGAGATGAGGTCAGCAACTGGCAGAGGTTTTTTTGGGTCCAATACCTCTTTCTGCACCTGTTGTCTGGTGAGTTTGCTGTGAAACTCATCATAGCCATCCAGCACCCAACAGATTTGCTCTGGATTGGAAATGAGGTAATCCACAATGGTTCTCTGCTCAGAAGACAGAATACATGTGCATCGTTAGTGTGGCTTACTAGTCTGTGAAAATTCTCAGTTTTCCAGGTCAATCTTTCTTTGAGAAGAGTTACATTTGGGGCAACTGGACCTGGACCTCTGATCCATGAAGCTTTTTCAATTCGGACTGACTGGTGGGGAAACCCAGGTATTTAGCCTTGGTGGGATCGTCAACATCATGTATAACAATAACAATGTCATTCCATCCCTTCCCAGGAGAATGAGACTCCAAAGACCGCTGTTCACACCAGGCCTTAGTGACGCTGACGACAGTCGTCACAACAAGAAGGAGCACTAACAAACCAAGTGGAAACAATGGCCTTGTTAACAACCCCACCAAGGCTAAATACGTGAGTTTATCCACCATTCAGCAAGGACTGAAGAAGCCTCGTGGATGAGAGGTGAAACGTCTTCATGAATCTACAGCCAAGTCCAAATATTTCCACGAATCCAAAAAATGCAGCCTTTGACTGAAGGACATGTTGAGTCCTCATGCAACTCCCCAGCTAAGGTTCAAACCAGGAACCTTCTTGCTGTGAGGCGACAGTGCTAACCGCTGCACCACTGTGCCGACCCACCAATGTCATATCAATGTATTATTATAATGTATACATTTTTTGATACAATTTTTAAGATTTTGGTTGAAGATCCGCCAAATTCATTATATCCTTCCACTTCTAAAACCAAACCTATTCCTTTGTCTGTAGCACTGTAATACATAACTCCATTCAGTACAGGGCTGTTTAAAGTTGTTTCTGCTTTCAAGTTTATCATCAGAAAGGTCATGATTTATAAAACGTACTGTTCTAGGATTGCTACCTTCATACCTTTTCATCGTCGCCCCCTTTTAGAGGGAGGTAGTGTCGGAATAGCAGATCGGACAGGGAAAGAGGACGGGACACAAAGTTGAGCTGACGAAACTCGAGCAGGACAAACAGGAAGGATGAAGGGATAGGGCCCTGGAAGATAAGACAGAGATAGAAGGGGATGTAAATAGGGAGAGACAATATAAAAAGACAAAATGAGAGAATAAACCAAGCAGAGAATTTTTTTTAAGGGGAACATCACCAATTTTACTCATCAAAGTCTTTCAGAGGTCTTGGGGAATACTACTGGATATGTGACAAAAAAGTTGCAGGGAGCTGCATGAAATCTGATGTATTGCCTCGGGTAACATGTCTGTATAAGGGTGTAGGACCAGAGACTACTTTGTAGGCAAGCATTTTGCAATTTGAATTTAATGTGGGCTGCTACAGTTAGCCAGTAGAGCTGGATGAGCAGCGGGGTAAACGTGACCTTTTGGGTTGATTGAAAACCAGACATGTTGCCGCGTTCTGGATCATCTGAAAAGGTTTGACTGTGCAGGCTGGGAGGCCCGTCAGGAGAGCGTTACAGTAATCTAGTCATGAGATGACAACTGAGGCGACATGATTAGAGAAGTTAGTTGGTCATCAACCATGTTTCTCGCTACCCTGGTAGGGGCAAGACATGAGGAGACAATTGTCATGGTGTATAGTAGGTTTGGCTGGGAGGTGGTGTGCTTTCATCCATGACAGAGTGGTCGACAGGAGGAGATGACAGATAGAGCTGAGTTTCATCTGCAAAAGGTTATTGGCACTGTAGGCTTCGGGTTTTGAAACCTGGAACACATTATTAAAAATGAAACTGGGCTGCAGACAGTTTGGTCTGACATTTGGGTGTGTTATGCTGATAACACGGTGGGTGAGCCTCTAGCCTCAAGCAGAAATGAGATGTGGGCTGCAGAGGTTTGGTCACATGGCAGTTCTCCAAAGACCTATAAATAAACCTAGATGGGTAAAATTGGTGGAGTACCCTTAAAGTGAAACTGGTAGCTTCAATGAATTTCTTTGTGCAGCTTGACACCAGTCCAGCAGTTTGGCACAAAACATCCCTGATAATGGAAATAATTTTTAAGCTTTTGAATGATGACAAATATGTAAACTTACAAGTCTACGTGCCCACTGGTGTCCCAAACTAGACATCAGCAAAGTTTTTCCTGATCCAGACTGGCCAAGGAGAACTGTCACCTTTCCTGCACATCCCTGGAGGAACGTCTCCAACGTCACTCTGGACTCCATAGACCCATAATCACCATCGGGTTCTGAGATTGGTGAAAAACCTTAGTGTACAGCAGACTTTTATTGCATGAGTAGGAAGGTTTTATGCCTTCTACCATCTTTCATACTTACATGTACAGATCAGATTTTCAAATAAATTTAGCAGATCCTCGGTGTACACAAAGAGGAAATCATGCTAACCTGGTGTTCTGCTCCCTCTGTCTCCTGGTCCTGGGGTTTGATCAGGTCTGTCCCTGCCTCTGTTCACCGTTCTTGGGCTGACCCACACATTCTCCAGCAGGACCTTTCCCACCAGGTGCTCACTGAGTTGCTCCCACCTCTTCAGCAGTAAAGGCACCACTGCAGCAATGTACTGCTCCCAGTGGTCTGTGGGTAACATACATTAGAAAAAATTAATAAAAAATATAACTGCAGAGAAAAGTGTCATATTGGGGACATATTGCCTCACTTCACAGTTTCAACAGCCATTTCCTGTTCATGTCCACTGATTCGCCATCCAAGATAAAACATTTAGCAAGAATAAAATGACTCATAAAATCTAAAATGCTCACATCCTATGAAAATCAGACGCTAGGAATTGACATTTAATGCACAGGGAGTTGATTCTTTGTTTTTCATGTAAGCTTAAGCTTGTTTTGGTTCAGCACTAAACACAAGAAGAGAGTTCACCCCGGTAATGTAATATTCAGTGAAAGAAACATTCCTCAGATGCCTGGTTTACTGCCACATTTAGATCATTACTGTGGAATGAAATCTTCTCATTTCACTTTTGGTTTTACTGGCTGACTCTATAGTGACATCTTTGTTTTTCTCACCTCTGAGAAAATCTTACAAATATTCAAACTTTAAAAGTTAACAAATAACCTTGTGTGCTTTTTGACTTGGCCTGCCTTCAGTTTTAGAGCCACAGTAAATGCAATACTGCAATCACCAGTAGGCCAGACTGGCAGCGAGGCTGACCCCGCCATGTTGTATCCAGTTGTCTTAACTTTAACTAGTGAATGGCCTTTTGCCTTTTGTGCATGTGAAAGTAGCTGCAATGTAGCACGGTTGTTTCATGCATGTTCTACCAATTCGTGGGCGTTTGACGAGCTGCCGCTCTGAAAGCGGCGATGTCGGCGTCTCCTCCTTCAAAGTGGGACTGGAACTTTCACAATCATCTAGCAGAGCAGAGAAACACATACAAAACATAGCACATAAAACACTGGAAAATATGCACAAGCACATTTGCATATGTTGCATCTATGTTGCACACAGCACTAATGTTCAGCTGTCACTTTTGGTTTCTGAATCATTTAAAAATTCTGGGGATTCCCAAAGTAAAACAAAAAAGGAAAGTCACAAGGTTTATTGTTCATCATCTGATCACAGCAATCCTCCCCATAGCACTCTTTCACTTTCACTTCTTAAAATGGTAAATGGACTGTATTTATATAGCGCCTTTCTAGTCTTCCAACCACTCAAAGTGCTTTTACAGAACATATCTCATTCACCCATTCACACACATTCATACACCGATGGCACAGCCTTCGGGAGCAATTTGGGGTTCAGTATCTTGCCCAAGGACACTTCGACATGCAGACTGGAGGGGATCGAACCGCCGATCATCTGATTAGTGGATGACCCGCTCTACCTCCAAGCCACAGCCGCCACTTCTTAACTTTAGTTTGCTAATATGACTATATCAAATGTACTTTTACTACAAAGCAAATAAAAGATAATGAAGCAAATCCCAAATTAACAAACATCTTTCGCCTAAAAACAGGCCACTTGATCACTTGTACCTTGTATTTTATCTCTGGGGAGCTGCTTTGAATGTTCTCAGTATGTAAATACACAACACACAGAGTCAACTGGGTGTGTGGTGCAGACTGAATGTGTGTTTATGCATGCCAGTGCAGCTAGCACGATTTATAATTATCTTTACATACACACACACACACACACACACACACACATATATCCTCACACACACACACACACACACACACACACACACACACACACACACACACATATATCCTTACACTTGCACAGCCAGGCAGACACTAAGAGACAAACATTAACTACCTGTGTTTATCAGGGACACCGGTTCTGTGCCTGGAGACTGTGGTGTGGCATCAACTGAATAATCAACAAAACAAAAAGTCATACTGTTATGTTTTTTTTTTTTTTACTAGTATGGGCAAGTAAGTATCACAAGTTATTCATTATTCCACTTTATGGCTTTATGACTAATGATGTGTAATTACCAAAAACAAGAGGAACCTGGAAAAGTCGTAGTTACTTTATGATTTGCGCTATTTTGTAGCCTGCTATGGTTCTTACAAATAAGTAATGCAAAATTGGTTGAAGATGCAGTCACATCTCCCTTTACTGAAAACCCTCTCTCTCTCTCTCTCTCTCTCTGTCACTCCCTCTACAGATTGTGAAGCCCTCCGAGGCAAAATGTATTTTGCGACTTTGGGCTATACAAATAAAATTTGATTTGATTTGATTTGAAAATCAAAAACATTAAACTTTTTTCTTTCCAAATTAAAATCCAATGTTTTACTGATGAACCAACAAACGTTTTTACACAAGTATTGAATAAAAAAGGCAAAAGTTGTTATGTGTACATGCCCCCAAGTGAGTAAAAATGAAAGTGAAGCCCAGGGTGTACTGTCTCTGCCAAATCCAGCAATCAGCCCTCTCTGGTTTAGCATTGTTCTAAATCCACTGACTTCCGTCTGAAGAAATAAACTCCTGCAGCAAACAACCATCATAGCAAAATGTTCATTTCTTCTCAAAACGCTATCATCAAAACAGTTTCAGGAAAGTTACAGTTAACCTCCATATTGGGTAAAACCAAAGCAAACTGAGCACATAAGGAATCCTGTTTCTTCATTTCCTCTAACTTGACTCAAATAGCTCTTCTACCTTATGTCTATAAAAGTTAAACAGAGTACACTACTCTTACGGTTCTACTTCTACAAACAGCAGCTTGGCAACCAGCATTAACCACAATAAGCACAATCAAAAATCGCCTCCACCTCATTAAAGTGAAACCAACAAGCACACACAAAATGAGTAAAAATAATCCGAGATAGTGAACCACATCACACAGTAAAGCGTGCCACTTTGACTGTTGCTGGGCTCTAATTTTGTTTATTCTGGAATAAAGACACTGTGAATGCATACATGCACGGTGAAACACTTCGGCGTGAGGTGGCACCATAAATAAACGTAATAAAAGGTACTACCCGTAAGTACAAAAGAAAATCTTCCTGTCATTGCACAGGTGCATCCACAGTTGACGCCCTGCATGTTTTTTGTCAAAGCAGCACATGCACGTGAAATTTCTCATCATTTCTGCATGGTATGGACACACTCAGCCATCTTTTCTCCTGAATGTTACATGAGTTATGGACTGTAGAAGACCGAGGACGCTGTCACATATCAAACTGTGAACACACCAGCTGAGGACTAGCATCACATTTATAGCATCATCTTATACTCACCGTTTGCATACCCTGCCACTGACATGAGCCTCGACTCCAGGTGCATGGGGATATCCTCACACAACATACACATGGCCTCAAGGAATTTACGGCAATCTGCAGCGTTAGCCAACATGAAGTACTCCAACATGGTTTTGATGTGTTTTGTTAGTTCAGCTGAAGAAGAAGCAGGTTGGATGATGTTCCACCCGGCATCACCGGGCATCATTTGGCACAACTTCATTATGACTTCCGTCGACTGCCTGCTAAGGATGGCGAGCAGTTCTGTGGATTCCTGAGCCAAGACGGAGTTCACATTTTTGTCATCAGGGTCAAGCTCCTCATCCATGGTCAGACTCCATCAGCTGGTGCACAAACATGAAGAAACACAAACACAGGTGTATAAATCCGCACACAATCAAACACCTGATAACACCTACAGGGAGCCAGTTATACTTCTTATTGTTCCTATTAATCAGGAAAATAAAAGCACAGAGATACGAAAGAGCACTGATGATACTAAAGAGCACTGATGTCATCAACACCACCACTACAGGAAGCCACAACTTGCAAAGTGGATGCAGGGATAGAGAGGAGTCCATTTTATTAGCACGAGCTCCTCATTTATGAATTTTAAGTTGCTAATTTATTGATGGAATCTTATTAATAGCTACTTTTTCGAGTTGTTAATGGGCGTGTTTAATCGTATCTCATCAAAACTTTTGTTTTTTGTTAATTACCGTACTTTAGGTCGATTCGTGGAGGTTTAATATGATAACGACGATAGTCTTGCTTACATTGATATTCATGAAGGTTTTATTATTATTGTTTCAGGTGCTGGCTCGTGCGTACTATACGTCATCCCTTTTGTTGTCGTCTCTCATCAATGCAAACGTTTTGTCCCAGGAAGAATATCTATCGGTTTAACAAGTGTTTTTATTTCTTAATCATCAAACCTCTGTTCACGACCGTGTTCTGCAAGCGCCGAGGTCATTTAAGGTAACGAGCGTGGCTTTGTGTCTTCAGTCTGTGTGCAGCCACACAATGAAGGGTTAACCGTCTGAAAGTGAATGAAGGTTGTCGTTTAAAAAGTGAAATAATAGTAATATTATGAATAAAATGAGGACTCACCGACCACTTTTGCCGCAGACTGCACCTCTCTGCAGCCAGGACGTCTTTTATATTAAAACGAAACTAAGGGATGAAAAGACTTTTGGTTTCGTTTCTGCACTACAACTGCCAGCAGCTGCTATGGACGGGCAAGGAAACATACTGTGGATAGAAAGACGCACTCTATAAATGAGCTGCTTAATTAAAAATATAGATAATAAGTTTTTACGTTAAAAAAAAAGAAGAAAAAAAAAAGAAAAGAAAAGTTGTATTGAGTTGTCTGAGTGATGTTGAGTGACATTTCGTCACATGACGAGCTCAGCTCAGCAGGTTCATTTTGATTACATCAACGAAGCACAAAGCACTGGTTTCCATTGATCTAACAGCACGGCTCCTGTTAGATCAGTAGAAACCAGATGAACCTGGCTCAGATGGAATGCTGGACGGACAGATGGTTTTAGGTTAAAGGATGCTACTTGTTAATGAAAGGTAAATGAATTCATTATAGCTATTTACAGAAAGCAATTCAAATATCTCAGAGAGCATACACTAAAACAAAACAAAAGAAACAAACGTAAAATCTAATTAAAATATCATAACTCTCAAAAGAAAAAGTTATTTTACAGATTTTTCCTTAATTATTATGACCCTTCAATATATTTCTATGTATAATGAGCCACATATTTAATTACAGATAATTATTTGCCCCTTTACATACATTTATATGTAATTTAAGAAAGCATGAAAACTATTTTTGTCTGTAGAAAAATGAAAAATAGCTAAGTTGTCACTATTGGCATAATGCTTAAAATAACAGTTTGATTGTATTATATATTATTTTTAATTTACAGTTAATGCCCATGTTTTTACAGAGTATTGTGTGCAAATTTAAAAAACAGAAAACGACTTGTTTTCCATGAATTTTAGTTTTTTGTTTGTTTGTTTGTTTTTTACAGTGTAGAAACATGTTTAAGCACTGACTGGAAGTCTCCCACGTGTCTTGCAATGTTTTACAGAAGGGCCCTCAGGATCCACTGCAGGACGTGTAGATCTCAGCTTTGGCAATATGCAGTATGACTTTATCCACCCACATTAATACACACGTGTCTGATTTGAAGCAGTCTGAAATTCTCAGAGGAGATGACCAATTATTATTATAAGGATCCATTCATTTGTCACAATGAAGAAAAAGAACTGGTGAATGTTAGTCAGTGGTGCTTCAGAACTCAAGTCTAATGCTCCAAGATGATTTGGAGAATGAACAAGCAAGACACTCCTCATGCTCATCCTCTCTACCATTGGTGATCTGCAGTTCCTTTTAACCTAATTTTTTTTTAGACGCAAATAGATTTTACCATGAGTGGTCAAAGCTTTCCATGCCATCTCACTCTGGCAACTAATACGCTGACTAGCTTCACTAACTTTTTTCAGAAGCTTCAACATCTACTTTGTGCCTAGAAAGTCCCACCTCTACCAGACAAACTGACCTCTGACCTCAAAGCGCCTCTCCTCCTTCTCAGTGCCTCCACACCTATCTATCTATTTACGTTGAAGTGGCATAATTAGATCAATGCAGCACATAAAATTTTAGGGTTAGGAAACATTTGGTGAAAACATGATATTATATATTTTACTCAATGTTGATAGGTTGTTGCACAATTAAAAAAAAAAAAGATAATGCCAAAAGTTGCTGTAATAATTTAGGAATCAAACCAAAATCATAAATTAATTACACTGAATTTGCCAATTAAAAATACACATAAAAGTAGCTTTGTTTTTTTTCCTTCTCAAAGTAACAGAAATAGTTCGGCTGTAGCATTTAACCAAGTGAGGTAAACTCTGAAGTGGGAGGGTTTTGCTGTAAGCCATCAATCAGCTGCATACTCACTGTAAGTGCACGGTAGGAATGTGATTTTGTCAGACAAACCAATATTCAATAAAGACGTACTAGAGACATACTCACACTTAATGTGACCAATTTCTTTTCACCATTAGTTTTCCTCTAGCCTGGTATAGCTTTGTGTAAAAAGTACATTTTGAAATTTCTTTTCAGTCACAGTAATAGTGGTAACAGCAGCATCATGTCAAAGTTTTTCTTCAGAATGAGGACCTTAATCCGCTTGATTGTTCAATTGTGTGTATACATACAAGGAATCTCACAGTTACACACAGTTTCAAGCACAATTAGAGTGCAAAGAGGGTTGGAATTATTACTGAAACTTATAAACACTTACAGTATGTCTGTTAAGGTTTAAAGCAGTATTCAGTTTTGGTCAAAACATTCTTTTCGTTTGGTTCATACACACAGTCCAACCAATCCACAATGAGCCTTGCACCCTACCCCTCCCATTGTTGACATGCCCATTTCTTTCACCTCCACACTGCAATCTTTAAGCTACTCCTCAAATTACTTGATGGATAATAACAGTGGGCCCCTAACAAATGTGTCTCACAGAGGCAACATGTGTTCCACAATGCACCCCAAGTTAGCTGGCAACTGACCCACGACCACTAAATCGAACTCACGTTGTTGTTCAATATTAAAACTAGGGTAACTTGCAGTAGAATTAATGGTATTACAATTAAATTAATGATAATTAACATTAAATAAATGTTTGCTTAAATGATGATTAAAAAGATTACATAAACAAATATTTCTATATTTACATGTGCAAACCCATCATAATTGAATTTACATGACAAAAGTATTATTCTCATTATCTGATTATTATTCTGAGTATTCAAGAGAAAAACTGCTATACTTACTAATTAACATTAATTGATTTTAATGTGTTTGTAGAGTTTTTGCTCTTTACTGTAACATGTAACATGTCATGTAAAACCGAGTAACCGAGTAAGTAAACCGAAGGATCTGAATCAAAATTAGTCTACCCACCTCAGCACGAGTAGGTTTATTTGAAGAAAGAAAATTTCAAGAAATTTACCAAACAAGGGCAAAAGAAATCACATGCAAGCAAAAAATGTGAGACCGTGTCAGCTGTCATCCACCTATTATGTATTTGCTGTTGGACTGTCAGCTATTAAATGAATCCCAAAATTCAAATCCCAAAACATAATTTCAAAAGAAAGAATATTCTGCTCAGCCATTTGTAATTAAGATGTAAATGATAATAGCACAACTTACTGTTAGATGTTATAATTTTTAATCACATTTTAATATGAAACTGTATGAAATCGTTTCATCTCTATATATTTTTTTATGTTTCAAAATAACTCAAAAGCTAATACCACTTTACAGGTAGGTAGATTGTCCCAAATTTAGTGCCAAGACAATATTTCAAATGCATCAAGACTCAGCTGTCCTTCTAACCATATTTGGCACGTTACCCTGCTTTAAGCCTTGCTTTGTAAGCAACTGACTGAATAAAAGGAGTCCATGTGAAGCTACAGTGTGTGGTAGAAGACTTGTGAAGTTCCTGCTTGTGGTGAGGATGACTACTATGATGCATTGTACCATTTAAAAGTTTTATTATATTAATAATTACTTTACAAAATGTCATGTAATAATAAGAATATGCAATTATTCAGCACACTCTGTTCTTTGCTTTGACACAAAGAAAAATGTATATTTCACTTTACAATACAATATGTGAAGGTGTAGGTTACATTTTTACAATTCATTTTTAATTGATTCCTGCACTGACGAAAACATAATGTTTTCAACAGGATCGTGGACTGCAACATTTTTTTTCTCAAAAAGCGGGAAAAGGTAAGTTATGTCCAACTTTTACAGACAATGAATTCTTTATAGTATGTATATAAGTGTAAGTATAAGTATTCAGATTTTTAATCAGTGGGCAGCCAAATGGTGCAGGATTCACAGTGAGAAGGTTCAGGATATGTACCTCCCGAATAGGCTATAGGGCCAGTTGTGTGGTGTTTGCATGTCCACACTGTGCCTGTGTTAACTGCCATCTCTAAATTGCCCATAAGTGTGAATGTAAGTGTGAATATTGGTCTGTCTCCACCCCTTCCACCCCTCACTCAATGTCAGCTGAGATCGGCTCCAGCCACTCCTGACTCTTTAAGGGATGAGTGGACATAACAAATTGATGCTTCGGCTTGGATGTTTATTTGTAACCTTAATGATTTAATTGTAACAAAAAGCAGGCAAAACTATTTTTTTTCTTTTGGTGAGGATATGTTAACCATTTAGTACAGCACAAAGGACTTGTGCTTAACAGCAATGTTATGTAAACAGAAAACATTTATCTAAGAATTTTGTATTATTTGACTTGTGACAGACATAAGTCGCCACCATGAGTACGGACGTGGAGATGGCCCTTTATGGCAAAGCTGCCATTTACCTCCTTAAGCCAGAGAAGGAGAGAATTGAGGCTCAAAGCAAACCTTTTGATGCCAAGGCTGCCTGCTATGTGGCCGATGCTAAGGAGCTGTATCTGAAGGGAACAATCATCAAGAAAGATGGTGGCAAAGTCACTGTCAAAGTCCTGGACACTCAGGAGGTTGGTATCATAGAGTCAGATTTAATTGGAAATTCAGTGTGATCAGTTCTCATTTTGACAAATTTTATGTTCCAGGAGAGGACAGTTAAAGAAGATGACGTCTCTCCAATGAACCCTCCCAAGTTCGATAAAATTGAGGACATGGCCATGATGACCCATCTCAATGAAGCCTCTGTGTTGTATAACCTCAAAGAGTGTTATGCAGCATGCCTACAGAGGCAAGAAGCGTATGGAGGCTCCACCCCACATCTTCTCTGTCTCTGACAACGCTTTTCAGTTCATGCTTACTGGTGAGTAATTTGTATGAGAACGCAGAATTTGCAGAAGTATGTAAGGTTTCTGTTTCAGAAAAAAAATTCATTTGTTTTCTATTTAACAGATAGGGAGAACCAGTCTGTCTTGATCATGTAAGTTTCACATTTGTTGACTTTGTTATGTAACATAATCAAATATCTTGATCAAATTCTAAAAAGTCTCTGTTCCTACCTAGTGGAGAATCTGGTGCTGGAAAGACTGTGAACACCAAACGTGTCATCCAGTACTTTGCAACAATCTCAGTTGGTGGAGACAAGAAGAGGGACACCTCAAAGGTGGGAGTATACAACTGATAACAATCAAGATTTTTGAATATGGAATGATGTTCCAGTCATTTTCTGATGTCAGTTTTAAACCTGGATTATAGGGGTCTCTGGAGGATCAGATTATTGCAGCCAATCCCCTGCTGGAGGCCTATGGTAACGCCAAAACTATAAGGAATGACAACTCTAGGGATGTTAAAATTTAATTTGTTCAAAACAGGGTAAATTCATCAGAATCCATTTCGGCACAACTGGCAAACTGGCTAGTGCTGATATTGAGACATGTGAGTAACAATTCTCAGACTATATACAAATGTTTGAATTTAGAATTGACCAGGCTATGACTTATGAACACTTTTTGTAGATCTGCTGGAGAAGTCCAGAGTGACATTCCAGCTTCCTGATGAAAGAGGCTACCACATCTTCTACCAGATGATGACCAACCACAAACCTGAGCTGAATGGTAATCTTATTGAGTTGTTGCATTACAGCAAACCTACTTACAGGTTTCATATACAACAATCTAATGAGCTTCTCACCCCTTTTTTGATCTCCAGAACTTTCACTTATCACCAGCAACCCCTACGACTTCCCCATGTGTAGCCAGGGTCAGATCACTGTGGCTAGCATTGATGACAAAGTTGAGCTGGAAGCCACTGATGTGAGTAATCTTTACTTCAAAACATTTAAATACATTTTGTTCATTAAATGCAACAGTTAAAGTGCTCTATTCACTACATTTAAAGTGATAATGCTTTTTGTGGATACCTCTTTGGAAAACAGAATGCTATTGATATCCTGGGCTTCAGTGGTGAGGAGAAGATGAGCATCTACAAGATGACTGGTGCTGTGCTCCACCATGGTAACATGAAGTTCAAGCAGAAGCAGTGTGAGGAGCAGGCTGAGCCTGATGGCACAGAGGGTGAGTATTAAATGTCAGAGAAACAGAGAGCCTTGGTTCTTTATTATATAATGATGGAGGTTAATGGTCACATACTGTATTAACTGAAAATCAATTAACTATTTTCAGATGCTGACAAGGTTGCTTACTTGCTGGGTCTGAACTCTGCTGACATGCTGAAGGGTCTGTGCTATCCCAGAGTGAAGGTCGGAAATGAGTATGTCACCAAGGGACAGACTGTACCTCAGGTAATCAAGTTATACTGGTATCCATTTTTTAATTTTAATTTACATGCAGTACATGAATATTTACATTCGGAAAGGATGTTGATTAAGTTAATTACTGTAGTCCTTACTGAGATTCTAACTGTGATCAGAAGCAGTGTGCAAATCAGCTCTTCATTTTTTTGTATTTTAACAAATGACTGTATGGAGGAAAAAATTTTATAATTTACACGCCTGATTCTTTCATTTCATTTACACCATTGAAGAAGGTTAAAACACCAGTGATGTAGCATTTTACAAAATGGTTGACTGACTTTCGTCAAATCCCATCCTTGCTTTTATTCAGGTGAATAACTCTGCTCTGGCCAAGTCCATCTATGAAAAGATGTTCTTGTGGATGGTCATCCGTATCAACCAGATGTCGGACACTAAACAGTCAAGGCAGTTCTTCATTGGTGTCTTGAATATTGCTGGCTTTGAAATCTTTGATGTAAGCTTCATTTCCAATAATTCAGCAGCTGACACGTTTCATGACTAAATCTAATTGCCTGCAAAAATGACACTGAATATTTGTCCACTCACAGTACAACAGCATGGAGCAGCTGTGCATCAACTTCACCAATGAGAAACTGCAACAGTTCTTCAACCACACCATGTTTGCAAGAGGAGTACAAGAAGGAGGGTATTGTCTGGGAGCTCATTGACTTTGGCATGGACTTGGCTGCCTGCATTGAGCTGATTGAAAAGGTGATCATTTAATGTGATTTTATGTAAATGTTTTTAATTTGACCTAAAAACAATTGTATATCACTTATCACTTCATAACATATGTCTATTATGTCTATCCTTCAAGAACAAGCTGTATGACCAGCATCTTGGCAAAAACAGAGCATTTGAGAAGCCAAAGCCCGCCAAAGGCAAGGCTGAGGACCACTTCTCCCTGGTGCACTACGCTGGCACTGTGGACTACAATATCGCTGGCTGGCTGGACAAGAACAAGGATCCACTGAATGAGTCTGTTCTGCAGCTCTACCAGAAATCCTCAATCAAACTACTGGTTCATTTGTATCCTCCTGCTGTTGAGGGTACGACAGTAATTGGTCATAGAGAATGCATAATTTTTTTTATATCTATAGCATGAATTTATGTAAATACTTAGTCTTACTCTGCCAAAACATCTCTACTTTTCCAGAGAGACTGGTGGTCAAGAAGGGAGGCAAGAAGAAGGGTGGTTCTATGCAGACTGTGTCTTCACAGTTCAGGGTAAGGTTTAACATTGCAAACTTGTATGAAATCATATTTCAGTTGATACTGAAACTCCCAATTATGACATTTCATGACAAGAGTTACCATTTTGGATCTACAGGCAAACTGATGACCAACCTGAGGAGCACCCATCCTCACTTTGTGCGTTGCATGATTCCCAATGAGTCAAAGACTCCAGGTACGTGAAGAGCTAAATATCAGTAGAGTGTTTGAGAAGTGGTCTTGTTTTGTTGGTATGACTTGAGTTTTTGCTTCAGAGAGAATTTATTCAAAGAAGTAAGAAAGAAATGTAATTTTACAGGTCTGATGGAGAACTTCCTGGTGATCCACCAGCTCAGGTGTAACGGTGTGCTGGAGGGTATCAGAATCTGCAGAAAAGGTTTCCCCAGCAGAATCCTCCATGCTGACTTCAAGCAGAGGTATCATTGGAATTTGTAATTTTGATGACAGACTATTAAAAGAAAATGCACATACTGACCATTAACTCTCTCATCAAAGATACAAGGTGCTGAATGCCGGTGTCATCCCTGATGGCCAGTTCATGGACAACAAGAAGGCTTCAGAGAAGCTGCTTGGGTCAATTGATGTTGATCATGACCAGTACAGATTTGGACACACCAAGGTAAGCAATTTGATTGCACTCATGTACTTCCGTGTACTTAGCAAGCAGGGTATATTTTTCATTCAATTTTTTCTCTTTGAAATTGAACAGTAACTTGGATTGTTTCTACCTAATTTCAATTCATGGCTATGGGCCAAAGAACAATTGAAGGATGATCGCCACCATGTGGTCATAGAAAAACATTACATTTGACTTGTCACTCTTGATCCAAAATTCTTTCTGCCCTGGATTCAGCAGGTCTTTCTTGTATATTCTTAATTGTGGGGACATTTTCACCTCGATAAGTAGTACAAAATCAAATACATTAATTATATGGCTCAGTCTACAGCAAAGAGCTGTTCATTTCATTTTACTATTTCTTATAAGATTTTCATAATGGATATAAGATTGTACTAATACTAGTTGCCTATTTTGTGTCTGGTCTATTTGACATAAATTGTTTTACTTTGTATAAATTTTAAATTTGGCACAATTCTCCCCAGTAAGACTGTTAATAGGCCAGTGCTAATGTGCTCAAAAGCACAGCTTCTTTAACACATTTGGTCATATTGCACTGTTGACACTATTTTGATACAGAACCTGATGCAGACAAAAAATTCTAAAGAAAAGTTTTCTTAATGAGACATTTAGATGATTCCATGGGGTACACACTCTCTGGGGCTTCTAGTGTAGTGTACAGTGCTGACAGAGAGTAAAACATTTTGAGCTGCAGCATGGAATGTCCAAGGCCAACAGTGAGGTGGCTCAGTGGAGATCTAAGTATGAAACTGATGCTATCCAGCGTACTGAGGAGCTTGAGGAAGCCAAGTGAGTGCATTTTAAACAATTAAATGGCCAGAAGCATATAATATATAAGCATATAAATCATTTGAGGTATAACCTTGCCCAACTGACTGCTGAGCTATGCTATTATATTGTTTGTTGTTTATCTTGCTTCTATGCAATTATTTCTATCAATATGCAAAAAAACATCTGAAAAAAGGTAAAGGTTTTTACTGAGAGACAAATCTCACCTTTTTCCAACAGGAAAAAACTAGCCCAGCACCTTCAGGAGGCTGAGGAGCAGATTGAGGCAGTGAATTCCAAGTGTGCTTCTCTTGAGAAAACCAAACAGAGGCTCCATAGTGAGGTGGAGGACCTCATGATTGATGTGGAGAGAGCCAATGGACTGGCTGCCAACCTGGACAAGAAGCAGAGGAACTTCGACAAGGTTGCAACGTTTATTTTGTGTGACATCAAATCAAAGACAAATAAAATGACATGTCGTTGAATGGGATAACTAAATTATCTGTTATATTGTGTAATTTAGGTCTTGGCAGAGTGAAAACAGAAGTACGAGGAGGGTCAGGCAGAGCTTAAAGGAGCTCAGAAGGAGGCTCGTTCTCTTGGCACTGAGCTGTTCAAGATGAAGAACTCTTATGAGGAAGCTCTGGATCAGCTGGAGACCATGAAGCGTGAAAACAAGAACCTCCAACGTGAGTTATGACCACTCTATGTAACAGTTAAATTGTGTTTAACATATTTGTATGTGTTAGAATGAAGTTTAGATATTTTATATTTTAAGGCTGAACACTATCAAACACATTTCTCTGCAGAGGAGATCTGACTGAACAGATTGGTGAGACTGGCAAGAGTATCCATGAGCTGGAGAAGGCCAAGAAGCAGGTGGAGACAGAGAAGTCTGAGATCCAGACAGCTCTTGAAGAGGCTGAGGTACAGTTCTCCTGGGGAGGTCTTCTGAAAACCCATGGACAAATGTATTATGAACGGTCTGAAGGCAGAGATAAATATTTCATTTTTTTTATATTATTAGGGAACTCTGGAACATGAAGAGTCTAAGATCCTGCGTGTCCAGCTGGAGCTCAACTAGGTTAAGGGTGAGGTGGACAGGAAGTTGGCAGAGAAGGATGAGGAGATGGAGCAGATCAAGAGGAACAGCCAGAGGGTGATTGACTCCATGCAGAGCACTCTGGATTCTGAGGTCAGGAGGAGGAACGATGCCCTGAGAATCAAGAAGAAGATGGAGGGAGACCTGAATGAGATGGAGATTCAGTTGAGCCATGCCAATCGCCAGGCTGCCGAGTCCCAGAAGCAGCTGAGGAATGTGCAGGCACAGCTCAAGGTATTGTAAGACATGGAACTGTTACATAACGCACTAGTCATTGCACCTACAGTCTGGCTGTCATGTTAAACATTTGCTGATGTTTTTTCACCACGATGCTCAGCTGCACCTTGATGATGCTGTCAGAGCCCAGGATGATATGAAGGAACAAGCAGCTATGGTGGAGCGCTGGAATGGTCTCATGGTGGCTGAAATTGAGGAACTTAGAGCTGCTCTTGAACAGACAAAGAGAAGCCGCAAAGTTGCTGAACAAGAGCTGGTGGATGCCAGTGAGCGTGTTGCACTCTCAGGTGAACAAATACCAAATACCATGATTTCTTCAATAATTCAAAAATCGTTGAAGTTTTTAAATAACCAGGCATGTGATGATTTAAATAACCAAATCATTTTACTCTTTAGAACACAAGCCTTATGAACACCAAGAAGAAGCTTGAGACTGACCTTGTCCAGATCCAGAGTGAAGTTGATGACACTGTTCAGGAAGCAAGGAATGCAGAGGAGAAGGCCAAGAAGGCCATCACTGATGTAGGTTAAATTCACTTCCTTTAGTAGAAATATGTGTTTTTTCTGTGATATTTCTAATGATCATTTTATGCTTTCTCCTTTAGGCTGCTATGATGGCTGAGGAGCTGAAGAAGGAGCAGGATACTAGTTCTCACCTGGAGAGGATGAAGAAGAACCTGGAGGTTACTGTTAAGGACCTGCAGCACCGCCTGGATGAGGCTGAGAATCTGGCCATGAAGGGTGGCAAGAAGCAGCTCTGGAGTCAAGAGTAAGACAATTTTGTTAAGAATTCCACAGTTGAACAAATGCAAGAAAACATGCAAAACATACAAAGATTCTAAAGATAATAATATACATTTTTTTCTGAAGGTGCGTGAGCTGGAGGTAGAGGTTGAGGGTGAGCAGAGACGTGGAGCAGATGCTGTTAAGGGAGTCCGCAAATATGAGAGGAGAATGAAGGAGCTCACCTATCAGGTACAACTACAATACGCTTTTAAATGTACAGTACAAATCAATACTATAGTAATCTTATAATCAAACACATATACATATGTATACAAATACTGAAACACAAATTTTACATTTTCTATTACAGACTGAGGAAGACAAGAAAAATGTTACCAGGCTGCAGGACTTGGTTGACAAGTTGCAGCTCAAGGTGAAGGCCTACAAGAGGCAGGCTGAGGAAGCGGTAAGGACAAAATATTTATTTTAAACAAAGGAACTTGATACTATGTCACAGTTATAATGTGTACAGTAGACAGAGTGAGAATATTTGAGCATTTAAACATCTATCTGTTTGTTGTATTTCAGGAGGAGCAGGCCAATGTTCACCTGTCCAAGTGCAGGAAGATCCAGCATGAGCTGGAGGAGGCTGAGGAGCGTGCTGACATTGCAGAGTCCCAGGTCAATAAAATGAGAGCAAAGAACCGTGACTCTGGCAAGGTAAATATATATGTCAATTGGTAAAAAAATACCTAAAATAACAAACCTAATTCTTTGTTTCACTGCATGTCTGTCAGTATGTTGGGGCTGATTCTTAACAGCATTATCGTCACACCTTTACACAGCATTAGATTTTAATATTATAAAACTAACTGATTAAAAACTTGTTAAAATCAAACTCACACAAATCATTTATCTGTGTCTTACAGGGAAAAGAAGCTGCTGAGTAAAGCACACTGACTGTTTCACTGTGTCGAATCATATAATATGATATAATTCATGATGAAACAATAAAGATGAAATGGTTGCTCTTAAATTGCTGTCTGTAATACTTTCATGTCTTTGTTTTCCATGAAAGGTAACTAATGATTTTGAATGTAACCATTTTTTTTCAATTATTAATTAATGCAGAATGCACTTTTGTTGTGGTGAAACACAAAACAGGCAGTTTTATAACATACTGTAAAGGGCACAAGGAAATGAGACAAAGTCAACGGGGTGAGGTGAAGGTGGTAAGGACACCTAATAAACCTCTCTCTGATCTGCAGAGAGACTTTATTGCCAACTGGCCTGACCTTGGGAGAAGTTAGGGAAATCAACTGCAGGAAAAAAGCAAATGTGAGTCACTGAAGTAATTTTAATCCCAATCTGGAATACATGCACAAAAATAGCTAAATTAATCATAGACAATAGTAACAACCTTTATACAAATCAATTACACCACAGAGGAAAGAATGTGAATGATTTGATCTGACTTCACAGCTGACAAATCATTGACATTGTCAGCTGTTGTGCAGCTGTTTTTTTGATGTCCTGACACAAAACAAACATGCACATGTACATAGATTTAAACATTTATTATACAACAGTTAGTTCTTAGTGTTTCTGTAGTAGTGACAAAATGTTAAACAATAAACATATTAGCAGTTTGAAATCAACTAAAGCTGTCTGGAGAAAATATTCCACCAAATTCCTTACGTGACTTAGAACTAGAAACACAAGATAAAAGATGTCATATGTCGACAGTCTTTTTGTCAATTCGACATCAACGTAGTCCAGAAAGATCAACTGTATTTCCATACAAACTTTACATTTTGGATTTTGTCCTCTCAACAACTCACTACCAGTCTCTTTTGGTTAGCTGTGCTATTTCAGTGGAAGACAACTGTAGGAAAGAGGCAAACAGTCATCTACTTGACAGAGCCAAGTAAATGATTAAACAAACAAACAAATCATAATCTGTTGTCACTTATTACTGTAATGGTGCTTGTGAAATTTAGTACAACATCACAAACTTGAGTGTAATGTTGCTTTATTGGCTAGAAGTGTGATGTAAGTGACTATTGGGTGCACTTAGTAATTAGTAATTTCACTTAGTAATTTCTGAATGTAAATCAGTCTTTAGCTTTTTCAAGTTGCAACATCATGTCACTATGTAGGGTGACAATTAAATGGGAAATTTGTTTTTCACACTGCAAGTTGAACACATTTTAAAATGATTGCTGTTGAGCAACAAGTATTGCTCAACAGCCAGAATGACATTCAAAGTGCTGTGACATGCATGCGGCCAAAAATGGCCTTGGAATGGACTGTGGAGTCAGTTAAAGTGTTAATAGCTTGACATATAAGTGTGAATACCCAAGACAGATCTCTTACACCTTCACATCACATGGGGTACTTATATATTTTCATTATTTATTGAAACTATATATATTTAAATTTTTTGGTTGATCTTCGATCAAACAAATTAAACAATCTGTGAGAGGGATTAGAATACATGAAGGAAGCATGAATACAAGAACATGTCTTCTTACTGTAATTGGTATGTTTCAATTTACCTAAAGAAAATAAAAGTTACCTATTTTAAGTAGGGGTTATTACAAATTTAAAATGCACCTTTGCAGATAGAGACAGAGAAGTGAAACATAAGATGCAGCAAATGCCAAACTCATGTAAGCATCAGCTGTCTGTATCATATTTGGCTTGTGTCCGGTATTTAACTTCTGCTTTGTAAGCATCACACATTCAATACACAGATTCTAATTCCAGTCTGAGAGTGTGGGAGAAAACCTATGAAGCCCATGTTTGTGACAAAATTATCTATTTAATTTAATTGCTATGATGCTTAAGATCACAGTTGTGCAAATATACAGTACTGTTATACACTATGAGGTGAAGAGCAAATATTTTTAATGAATTAACATTTTTTAAATTAATTATTGACTATTGTGTCTACAATAACTAGTTTAGTTTGTACAACAGCCTTTAACTGATTTCACACCTGATGAAATACATTAGTTTGTCAAGTAAATAATGATATAATTATTATTGATATATGTATCAAAGTATAGGTGGATCTTTTAAGTCAATACGAATCTCTAATACATTTCTTTGAAATCAAACTATGGTGTTGCATATACATTTTTCTGTTTAGTAGATTTCAATTACTTAAACTAAGGATATTAGTGGTATTAACACCCATAAGTAACCCCCCGCTTTGAGTAGAATCGGTCAACAGGTGGCGGAAATTTAGGATCTAAGGGATGCTTTAAAATAGACATAAAGGGGTTGAGAGGGCTCTTACTCATAGAGATTTAAATTGGATTTGCTCTCTATTTGACATGCATATTTGACTTGCCAGGAGACAATAAAGCAGAGCGTGGAAGTTGCTGCACTTCCTGGATGAGTATTAAAGATTGGCAAGGGGCACATTAAAGAATTTTGTTTAGATTTACAGCAAAGAGATGTGGAGTAACAACTGCAGTTACTATCCAGGTATAGTCACATTGACATTTAACACAAAAGATCAATCAAATCTAGTCACTGAAAACCTTAAGAATAAACAATGGCTCTAATGGCTCAAGGTCAAAGGAAGGCATATGGGAGGCTTGATGAGGGGGGAGTAAGAGTGATGTTACATGCCCTTGAAAATTAAATAGTAAAAAACTGTTCTTAAGTCCCAAAATTGACAGATCTGGATACCATGGGGTAAAGAATAAGAAAAAGTATTATGGGATCTAAAAATGGGGTGACAGGAAAAAGACTGAGAATTCCAATTTACAAAATAATAGTTGGCTATAACATGAAGTATGCATGCTGCTATGCAAAGAATAGATAATGCAAGCTGTTTTTATAGCTTCAGTCATGCAGCAAAAGTGAAATTACATAGACAAACAATAGTCAAAAATCCTTACATCACTAATATTTGATTTGTATTGGTGCCAGGGGAAACAAATGAGCATGCTTCCCATATCATTTTGGAATGTTCTGGCATCACAACTTAGCTTAACCTGGTGCCACCACATTCCAGCAACAACATGGTGGGCCCTGAAACAGTTAAACCTCATCCATTCACTTCAGGACATTGACAGCTGTAGCCAACTTAGATTCATAGCAGCTGCAAAAGATTCCAACAGTGACCCAGAGTCAAAGAAAAAAAAACATGTCTAAATATATCAAAATGGAGAATAGAACAGAATAGAAATACCTGAGCTTTCTCACAGCATAACCCACTATTGTTTTACTTGTATTTAAGTTTTTTTTCACACTACTACGTTTTGCTTTTGTTTACTATTCACAGTACAACTACTTGTTATATTATTATTATAAATAAATCAAAAATGATTTCAATTAATTATTGGCCCTCACTTTCAGTGAGGTTCTGTTAAAATACTTTAAATTAGTATGCTGCTTTTCTCAATTTAGGTTCTCTCCATTATGGTTAAAATAGTGACGCATGGTCTTCATCTTTATGATGAAGAAGGTTTGAAATACAGGCTTTGAAATATCAGCTCTTGTGAGCACATTTGTGATTTTTGGTAGGTGGGAATTGGCAATTCTGGCTAAAGGTGGTAACAACTTGTGAGCACCACCATGGTATTTTCCTGGAGATCATACAATTCTCTGGAAAACAATGTTTCCAAATTATCTGCTCAAGTATAAGAACCATACATGGAAGGGGTTTATTTACTATCCTGTTCTATTTGACAAATCAGAAGAAAAGGATTTCGGCTTGTTGAACTTGTATCATTACTGTTGAACAAACAGTCAAAGAAAATATTTCAACATTTGAAAGTCAAGAAGAACTTTGGTCTAAAGTATTTATAGATGCATAACTGACAACAGTGATGGACAATGATGAAGTAGACTTGAAAGAAGTTACGATCGAAAGGCAGAAAATAGTCTTGAACCCTTTAAAGATTCTTAGACTCATGCTTACACTCATAAAACACTTGGGTGAAATACGCGCCGCTACGCAGCATATGTAGATATCTGTTTTAATTAAAATATCTGTTCCATCACCTGTGCATCAATAGACAAGTTAAAAATGCATTTGAAAAGCATTCTGTGTTGACATAGTGTTAATCACAACCAAGGCAATTTGGAGATGTTTGATACAAATTAAAAATATTCTAAAATTTCCCAATTCCCAATACAATGTCCCTTCTTGTGCTATTATATTGATGTGATACCTTATGCTTCATGTCATGACAGAGTAATTAGTTCAGAACATACAAACTTAAATCCAAAACATGGTGTGGTACATGTGTAGTTAATGACATAGAGTATGTAGGTGGCAACACCTGTTTCATTGTATGTCAACTTGTCTGTTATCCATGCCTTGTGTGTATGTGTCCCATTTTTAACTTTACGACGTAAGCCAGCCTGTTTCAATATAAGGACTCCAGAAGAAAGGAACAGTGTGTGGTACAAGACCGTGGAGACGCCTGCTTGTGGTAAGTCCTTCTATCTGCCTTCAGTTTCCTTCAACCTTCAAACCTTCGCCAGTAACTGACAATATGTGATATGTATTCAACAGGATTGGATAATATAACACTGACTTCTGACGACAGAGAGGGTCAGGTATGAACATCCACCAACTATCTTTTTATTGTATATCTTATGTGAAACATTATTCAATTTAATTCAGCTGCAGTTTGAATTTATTGAATTGAGGTTAATGTGATCACATTTTGAATGAGCGAAGGTGTGTTCACTTGTGATGATACTTTATCATATATTTAATATATTTAAATATATTTATTTATATATCAGTTTAATAGGAACAAATAAATTGAGTTTAACTGCATCATTATTGGCTGTACAGTGACATGGTGTGAGGACTTCAGGTCTAAAAAGATGAATGAGACTCTGATTTGTATTTACCTCATAGACCTAAACCGCCACCATGAGTACAGACGCAGAGATGGCCGTTTATG